>CM062812.1:763513479-764200157 GCA_031772625.1 Pinus tabuliformis
ATATTTGTCCACAATAATAATAAACACACACACACACACACATGCATTCATTGTTTGATACATAGTTGTATTGATTATTTGTTTGTAAATATCTTTTTCTCTTTATTTTAATTTTTTTAACAAATAAAATTTAATATTACTACTTTAAAAATAATCTCAATAATATACATTTCAAAATATTATTATTTTTAGCCCACGAGGTTGTTGAATTTTGTAGCTATTGTGAGTCTTCATAATTTAAATTTTAGCTCTTGAAATATATAATTAAAATGTAATACATGTTCTTCATGTCATTATTATTGATTATCCCTTGAAAATATTAATGTAAGACATGTTCTTCATGTCAGTATCAAAAGAGAAAATCTTGAATTTTCTGAAATTTGAATTTTTGGCTCCAAACTTGTCAAGTCGGACCCAATGAAGAAACACCCATTCAGATAGGCTAAACACTATATATAGAGCATTTGATCTCCTCCTCTACAAGGCACCATTCGACCTCACACAAGACAAGATATAATTTGGGCATCCTAGTGAAGAAGAAGGACAGAGAAGGACAATATCTCAAGCATATATTTCTCTCTCTACTTCGCACGTTTGACATTTTGGGCATATTCTAAGCAGCTGGTCGAACTTCTAGGCAGCAGAGCCGAAATTTTGGGTAGAATGTTCTAGGAAACAAGGCCAAGATTCTTGGAAGCCAAATTTCAACCTAGGAAGATCAAAGAGGGTTGATTTTTTGGGAAGAAGATTGACTTAACAAGAGGGTTCTTTTACCAATTTTGACCATAGTATTGTTGGTCATTTTTACCATCATATTTTCCTAGCAGTATTAGGTGTATCTCTTGTTGAACTGAAGAATTTCTCTAAGGAAAATGTTGTTGGGTTTCTCCCCAAAGTGGGTCTTCCCAAGGTAAATATTGTATTATATTTGTGCATTTTCATCTATATTTTCCTTATGCATTTATGGTTGAATTTATGAAGTGTAATTTCCTAATGATAAACTGGAAGTGCTAAAAGGATATCTACATCATTAAAAGTAATTATCAGCATTTAAGAAATTAGTTCTTGTATCTATTGTACTTGAAAAATCAACATGGTTTCAGAGATTTGGTGAAGGAAAGGACATTGATATTACTCTTGAAGAACTTTGGTAAAGGAAAGAGCTTGTGAAGACACCTATATCACAATCTAATTGATTATCTATATCCATGGGCTCCTTTATGAAGTCACAGAACAAGCATGAATAAGCTACAAATTCATGGCTTGGAAAACAAGGATTGACCTCATCTTTGCAAAGAATGATGTCTTGGGTATTATGAAAGGTAAGGATACTAAACCTTCATATGATGATTTTAATTATGAAAGAAAAGAAAAGTATGAAAAGGACGACATCACAATTGGAAGTATTATTGTAGATTATATTAGGGATTATTTGATTCCATATGTCACAAATCTTGACAAGTCAAAGAAGATTTATGATGCCCTAGTTGGATTATACATCATCAACAACATTGTTCAAGCAATGAGTTTGAATAATGAGATTCATGATGTTAAAATGTCAAGGAATGATATTATAGCCTCATATTTCACGAGGACCTATCAACTAAGAGATTAACTTCAAGCAATTGATGAGATCATTTCCAATAAAAAACTTGTGACTACAACAATTAATGGTTTTCCTAACTCATGGGATTCATTTGCATCTAGTATCTATGGTAGGAAGGATATTCCAATATTTGAATAAATATGGATCTCATGTACTCAAGAATAATCTAGACTTACATCAAAAGGAAGGATTCAAAGATCTGGAGAAGGTGACTCTCAAGAATTTGCAACATGTTCCAAGAAGGTTGGAGGAAGAAAGCAGTTTTGTTTCCAAAGAAGAAATGAAGGTAGAAGTGTGGTGAAGTAAAATTATAAGTGCAGACATGAACGTATTCCTCTAGCCCAATAATGGGTCTAGCCACAACAAATACATTCTATGGAAGATTTCCTTAGGTTGGAACCAATCAAGAGGGCCTACCTCTTGGTCACTTATCCTGCTTGATGATGTCCTCGCTTGCTCTCTCCAGCAATCTCTTGCTTCCTTCTTCAAGTTTTCGTAACAAGTAAACAATGACAACATACAAACATAATAATAGACAAATTGCAATTCAACCTACTTAACAAGTCAAGAAACATTAAGACATGAATATGTAATATTACAAAACATGTAGGAAATCAATAGATAGTTGCATATATTAATATCAAGGAGAGATTACAACCATTCATCTTGATGTTGCAGTCTTCCTCTGACAAGACCAGGTTCCCACACACTTCTGCTAGCATTCCATGATGTCTTCAAACAACAATATTTTTAAAGCTCTTCCCTTTAGGCTTCACTCCAAACCAAAACACACTTCTCCCTCACACAACTATATGGCTACAACTAGTAATAGCTTGCTTATCTACTCCAAAATAGCATCAACACTTTGCAACTATAACACTCACACTCAGCCAAAATTATCAACTATGACTAGTTTGTGCTTGGGAAGAAGGGAGGTTTATATAGGAAATATGGATGGGAGATGGATCCTCTTCTCATGGGAGAAGGACTTATCCCTTGAGGTAGTTCCATCATTACAAGGGAAAGGAGCCCAAACTATCATCCTCGACCTCATTTAGCCAAACCAATTACCAGAATTTTGTTACGTAGCTTCTAGAGCTTGAAGCTTCAACTCTAATTTAAAAAACTTTCCAATACAGGACCGGCATGACTGAAACACAGCTCAGTCGCTCCGGTCGGCACAAGGAGTAGTGCTAATCTCTGCACATTGGCACAAGAGAGACAAAGGCCATTAGTGTTGGTCTTGTAAACTGGGCAAAACAGAAGTTTTAGGGGAAATGGCACAAAAGGGAAATGATCTGCTCATGAAGAGGGACATATTGGGAGTTTCTCCATGAAGGAAAAGCATGTGGGGTTCACTGTAAAGGTCCTCCAGGATCAAGGAACGGGGAGTATAGGGACAGTGACAAAATGTTGTGTAATAGATGCCCCCTAAAGCATGAAGGCCGAGCTGGAGTGAGGGATGAAATG
Organism: Pinus tabuliformis; assembly: GCA_031772625.1. Classification (NCBI taxonomy): domain Eukaryota; kingdom Viridiplantae; phylum Streptophyta; class Pinopsida; order Pinales; family Pinaceae; genus Pinus; species Pinus tabuliformis. The sequence goes on from CM062812.1 coordinate 763,516,556, forward strand.
CTTTATAAATCAGTGCGGGGAACCGGTTTGCTGTCAGAAAACCTGCAAGCAAGTACAGATACATATACATAAACTGAGATCTCTATCAAATGATACATGAATCATGGCATGGATGCATCCATCTAGAGAATGATAATGTAAATGGATCTAGGTATGGGCGCAGCCATCCGTCAAAGAGGATCATAATGAAACCAAGGTATGGTCGCAGCCATCCAATAATAAGAAGGATCACATATGATAACTCATGGTCTGGTTGTAGCTAGCCATCTGAAAGGGACATGCATATCATCACAATCATGTCACACCACTTTGCAACCTAGACTTGTGTGATCTGAGCCCAAGGCCTTGTGCTCCAACACGAGCCGATCAAAGTACAGATCCTAGCGTGCGAATGGATGTGTTGATGTTGAGCATGCTAGAAAGTCACTTGATTACCAGTCGATAATGTAAACTGTTAACAAGCGCGAGAGAAACCACCAATAATGAAAATGGTCCTCAAGGTACTATTAGCGCAATCCATGGATGTGAATAAAGGAACTGAAGTCGAACACCCGTGAAATCACTCGATCAAAAGCCAATGATGTGAACTTGTCATCGAATGTGAAGAACTTGCCATTAGGGCATGCAAGCTCTAAGGTACCAGAAAGGAGTCTCTCGATCAACTTCCCGGATAATGAACTGAAGTCGATGGAAAGAAATCGCGTCGAAGGAGGGCCATAATGGATCCCACATCATCGACACGAGACGAGAGGATGAAAAATGATTTTGGGTGATACAGAGAATCAAAGGTAAGTGTAACTGCAGAAGGACAACTCTTGAACATATCGGCGACACAACTGGAAGTTTGGTAGTTTTTGGATCCTTGAGATCGGTGGTCATAATGACGTGGCAGAGATCAAAATGGAAGGCAAAAATGAATGGCCCAAACCCAGGAAGTTCAACGATACAAAGAAGGATGTCCCAACTCGACACGAAGCAAAAATTATCATGTTCAAGAGTGAGCTACCGACACAACTAATAGATTTCCAAATTTTTCCCCCACCATTTCTGGTGAATACCCCAATTATTTTTTAATCGCAAGCTTGAAGGGGATAACATATCCTTGCACTATAATTTCATCCTTAGGACGAATCCGACCTAGTAAGTTTAACTAGCCTAGGAAGGAGAATCTAATGTTCGTCATGGTGACGAATCCGATGTTGTTTAATAGTTTAACGAGTCCTAAAAAGGTGTAACTCGGTATCTTCTTCATGCTTAGAGAGTTTGAAAAAGACACGTAAAAGAAAACTCCACATGGTCCCTTTTCATATATTTGTGTCTCTCAAGCTTGAAAAGGTAGAAAACAATACTTGAGAGAACCGCTTGACCATTTCAATCAAGGAGTACCTTTTTTGTAAATAGTGCCCCCCAACCCGAAAAGGGGTAAACTTATACTAGGCACATGACGTTTTGCATCCGTTAACGAGTTCGAAACAACAAGGGCTTAGCCATATTTTCACTTTTAAAGGGTCAAAAAATAGCTGAAAGCAGACCTCCCCCGTTTTATTTTCTTTAACGAGTCAAGAGGGAAAAATACTCGGTAAACTTTTCATCTTTTATGAGTCAGAAAAGAGCTTAAAGGTGACTCGTCCCGGAGGAACAAGTGGTATAAAGGGTAGCAGCTGGTCCCGGCAATGGAGGAACTGCTCAAAACATGTAATGGTCAAGAGGTTGGCTAATAAAACCACTCATTGTTGTGGTGCCTCAAGAAAGGAAAAACAACCAAGTGAAAGCATAAAATCTACTAAAGAGATGGTGGCGACAGAATGAAATAACCAAGGCTCATCTAGCAGAAATTAGCCGATAAAAATGGCGATCACGAGGGTTAAAATTGGGCATGGTTTCATTTTTACACAATCTTGAACCATGGAGAACTCTGCTTGGATTCGGTTTCATTTTTACACAAGATTGAAATGAAAAACTATTCTTGCTATCAGTTCACATGGCCCCGGCATAATGACTCAATCGAGGTACATGCCCCCCAAGCTTCATTTCAATCAACTAGGTGGATGGAATGAAGGTTCACTTTCGAGATCCTGGAAACACTCGACTGGGATTTTACGAGATCTTAACCAAAGACTCGATTTGGAAAAGGGAGTTGCTTCAATTTTAAATGAGGTTGACACAGTAAAAGAACTATCCTCGAGACCCTTGTTTCATTTTTTAACGAGCTTGATACAAGACAAAAAAACTATGCTCATGACTCCTTGTTTCATTTTTTAATGAGATTGACACAAGACCAGAACTATCCTCATATCCTTTGTTTCATTTTTTAACGAGGCTAACACAAAACCAGGAACTATCCTTGTAACTCCTTGTTTCATTTTTTAACGAGGTTGACACAGGAACAAACTATCCTTGCATGTTGTTTCATTTTTTAATGAGGTTGACACAAGAAAAAGAACTATCCTCGTATCCTTTGTTTCATTTTTTAAGGAGCTTGACACATGACAAGGAACTATGCTCCGTTAATTTGATCATGGACCGTATGAGAACATGGCTCCCAAGAGGTCTTCACTAGAAGGAAGAACCATGCTTCGGGAGGAATACATGTCATTTGGTACCATATACAGATCGGGTTCCAATGCCCCCAGTACATAATGTACAATACCATCTGTGTGATCATCTGCAGATGTAGAGATGGAACGGGCAACCACATAATTGACCTGTGGCGTGGAAGGTACTACTTTCAAACAAGATTTGATAGGGGATGATGGTTGCAAAGGAGGCGCCTAGTGACTAATGAATGACAATTGATCAAGAGTCACAATTCTCCCTTCATGCGGAAAACAAACCACACAGAAAAGCAAAGAAACAAGAGCTCCCATGACATAAACATAGTCGCATCCAAGGAGAAGATTGAAATCTAAAGGACCTTGGACTACCATCACATCTATATAGATGGTCTTCCCTTCCAAAGTAATAGGGAACTTCGGAAGGACCCCTAAGGGTTGACTGGTTCCTCTATTGAAAGCCAACAGATTTTGAGTGACAGGCACAAGCTGTGGGGAGCCCAAAGCTTGCCAAGTAGTAGAAGACATGATGCTAACAAACATGCCTTCATCTAATATAGTGCCAGGTACTACCATATTATAGGCTTGTACTGTGATCTAGAAAGGCACATAAGATGGGAGGCAGAAAGTAGTCAATGGACCCCAATCAAAAGAGACGACAGAACTACTTGGTGGGGGTATCATATGATTACCCCCATGTTGTATAGGAATAGGAGAAGGACTCTCCTGAACAACTGGGATGGGAGGTCACTCTTCAATTCATGAGAATATGAGGAGACAAGAAGAACATGAGCAGTATGATCACCACTCTCACCCAAAACAGAGTGAATAACTAAAGGCAGTGATCTGATATTCACCCTGTGAGTGACATCAGTTAAAGATTTATTAAACTAAGGTATTATAGACTCATGTGATGCTGTGTGTTCTATGTTATTGAAGAAACGGATCGATCAGATTGCCTATACATAGACAATAAAATGGAAAGACAACAGAGAAATACAGTAAGAAAACACAAAGACACAAGCAATTTTTAATAAGGAGTTCATCCTATTCTCCAGGGCTACATCTCTAGTCCAGCTTTCAGTGGTGGCCTTATTTTATTATGCCTTTGAGTAGAGAATTACAATACAGGGACTCAATATGAGTTCTCCTGAAGCAGATTTGCTTGGCAGGGTGATTCTTGGATTCCCCAAGCCACTTGAGTACACAGACTTCTTCTTCCTACTAGCTCTGTGACCTTTTGGTCTACAGTGGAAAGAGCCAAATGTGATGCTCAATCTGGACAGATTCCTCTATGGGATGGATTGAATCTTCAAGCTCTCTGGTGCTCGATGTTGTTGCTGGTCAGCTCGACCCTCCATCTCTTCTGCTTTGCTTTACTGCTCTCTGTGTTCAATCCTCCTCTCTGGGTTCACTGTTCCACTTCTTTCATCTCTCGACTTTGAATAGCTCTACTAACTATCTTCCTCTGTTCATGGCTTTAGCCATTCGAACCCTATGCATGTTTAGTTCCTCTTCTGCCTCTATCGATTCACCCTCTACAGCTGCGCTTGGAGTTTCCTGTTCGGCGTCATCATGAACGCTCAAGGAGTGGCCACTTGTCCTCCTCTAAATGGCGCCAGCCTGCTTCGTCGGTTCGTTTCTTCAGTTACGTAGTGGATGTGTTCTTCCTCCACCATGGCGGTCAAACAGATTCCAAATCCCTTCTAAAACACGGCTTAATTCCCTTTCGGTTCTGCTTCCTCCATCGAGCACGATCTCAGTCATCCGATCTGGGCCCTCCAGATCCGATGCCATACGCACGATTCGCGAGGTTGACTTGCTCGACTGATAGCGCACGATAAACAGTGGTTTTCTCTCACCTCCGCCTGCCACGCATCGATCGATGTATGGAATCGCTCCACTCTCGTCCAAAACCTCTTACCGTTTAAGGGCACCATGATCAAAACCACCAGTTTTCTAGAGCGCGGGTCTTGCCTTGTACTTTCAACGCTTTTTCCTTTTCTGCTCGTGGTCCCCCGGTTCCCCCACGCAACTGAGTGCTCGGGATTTTCCTTCACAGCCCTGTTTGCCCAACGATGTGTGATTCAAAAACCACCTCTGTTTCCCGAACCGGGCTTCCAGGGGCTACTTTGACCTCCTGCATAATCTCCATGGGCCTCGGTCAACGCGCTTTGACGGAGGTCCTCGTCGTTCCACGTTGGCTATCATTGCCACTGGTTCAGGGGGTGTTTTTTATCAATGTTTTGGATTTCTTTAGAGATTTGTTTGACATGATACAGTCATGGTTCTTTGAAAGTCTTCTATGGAACCGATTTGTATCATGGCCTTCCCACTAAAAAAGCTTTTGGACCACCAAAAGTTGGTTTTCAAGAATCGACTAAGTGAGGGTATTGTTTTCTCACTTGTCCAATCTCAATCCACTTTGCACTGCTTGGCTTTGAACCTTTGAGCCCAATCCTGAGGTACTCAACATCTCCCCTGCATGTCGTTCTCACCTTCCTGTCCAGCACTGTGTCCTCCTGCAACTTGTTGAGGTATTCAGGTAGCAGGTCATCAATAGAAGGCAACTTAATTTGCTCTTCAGGGTCCTCAATCATTGAAGGTTCAAACAATCTCAAGAAATCTGCATTTACGACTAAGTAGATGTGCATGTAAGCTGGTAAATCAAGGTGAAAAGAATTTTCACCAATCTTCTCAAGTATCCTAAAAGGTCCATACCTGATGGGCTTTAGCTTTTTACCTTCACCTTACATCTTGTCCTTGCTGATATACAGCCAGACTTGGTCTCCAACTTGAAAACTATGCTCCATCCAATGCTTGTCATGCCTAGCCTTGTACTTGGCCTGGCTCTTTTCCAGCTATTCCTGTACTACCTGGTGGATCTCCTGGATCTGTTCAATGAACCTAGTTGCCTTGTCCACATCACTATGTCCATCAACCATGGTATCTTTACCAAAGACAAAATCCAAAGGAGACCTTGGTGTGAAACCAAAGCAGGTCTCAAAAGGAGATCTCTGTGTAGAAGAGTGTTTGGCTCTGTTGTAAGCATGTTGCACATAACACAAGTGTTCATCCCAAAGCTTAGGATGTTTGCTGCAATAACCTCTCAGTAACTGGATCACTATCATGTTTACTACTTTTGTCTAGCCATCTGTTTGTGGATGAAAAGTTGTGCTTTTCTTCAATTTGGTGTCCATCAGTTCCCACAGACTCGACCAAAACTTCCCCACAAATCAGGTGTCTCGATCAAATACAATGGAAGTGGGTAATCCAAAATGAACCCATACATGTTCAAAGAACAATTTTACAGTCTGTTTAGCTGTGATCTGTTTACTACAAGGTATCAAAATACACATTTTGTTGAACCTATCCACAACAACATATAGATAATCATGACCTTTCCTAGATTTAGGCAGTCCTCCAACAAAATCCATGGAAACACTTTCCCAAGGGTGAGAAGGAACTGGCAATGGAGTGTACAAGCCTAGTTTTCTATTGCTAGGCTTGCTCTTAGCACACATGGCACACCCTCTTACATATCTAGAAACTGTCTCATTCATTTTCGGCCAAAAGCAGAGTCTTTGTAGCTGTGCAACTGTTTTACTTACCCCAAAGTGACCTGATATCATAGAAGTGTGTGCTTCCCTCATTATATTTATCCTCTCAGTTTGTGGAATGTAGAGTTTCCCACAATGGTATAAGAGTCAGTCCTTTATATGATATTCCAATTCTTCTACTCTTTTGCCTTGACTCAAAGTTGCATATACATCTTTAAAGTCCATATCTTAAGCATATTGTTCTATGTAGCTTTCATGTAGCACAAAATTATGCTTAAGTATGGTAGATGCATTTATAATGGGTCTAGATAACATGTTTGCAACCTTGTTATGTATGCCCTTTTTATATCTGATGACTAAGTGAAAATATTGTAGAAAACCCATCCATCTGTAATGTCTTGATTGCTGCAACTTAGTTTGGGAGTGTAGATATTGAAGTGGCTGATGATCAGTATGTATTATTGTCTCTTTTCCCATTAAGTAATGTTTCCACTTTTTCACACTCTAAACTAATGCATACAACTCTTTATCATATGTAGGATAGTTAACTACTGCATGATTAAAAGTCTCATAATGATAACACATGGGTTTACCGTGCTGTGTCAACACTACTCCCATGGCATAGTCACTGGCATCAATTTGGATCTCAAATGGTCTTTGTAGATCTGGCAATGCTAGTACAGGTGTTGTACTAATTTTCTCTTTCAAGGTGTCGAAGGCTTTCTAGTGTTTGCCTCCCCACTGAAACACCTTATTCAATCCTGTTAAAGCATGTAAGGGAGCTACAATCGAGGAGAAGTTAGCAATGAACTTCCTCCAATATTGTGCTGCACCTAAGAAGCTTCTCACTTCTGTAGCAAACCTGGGTTTAGGCTAGTTCAAAATGACTTCCACTTTAGAGGGATCTATTTTCAATTCACCTCCCCCTACTATATGACCCAAGTAGTTTAGAGATGTTTTGCCAAATTCACATTTTGAGAGTTTAACATAAAGTTTTCTCTTTTCAAAACATCTAATGTCTGCTTAACATGCTTTAAATGTTCCTCCCACATTTTACCAAAAATCAAAATGTCATCAGATACACAATAACAAAATCATCAAGAAAAGGTCTGAGTACATCATTCATTAATCTCATGAAAGTAGCAGGAGCATTAGTTAAGCCAAAAGGCATAACCAGCAATTCATACAATCCCTGATTTGTTTTGAAAGCAGTCTTCCATGCATCTTGCTCTGTAACTCTAACCTGATGGTATCCACTGTGCAAATCCAGCTTGGTGAAATAAACAGCCTCTTTTAATTGGTCTAAAAGATCATTTATGCGAGGAAGGGGATAATGATTTTTGATTGCTATCTTATTCAGTGCTCGGTAATCAATGCACATTCTCCACGAGCCATCTTTCTTTCTTACCAAAACGATTGGTGACCCACATGGTGATGTGCTAGGCCTGATGAAGCCCTTCTCGAGCAACTCCTGCACCTGCTTCTTGATTTCAGTATTCTCTAAAGCAGACAACCTATACATCCCAATGTTAGGCAATGGAACATCTTGCTGAAAAATAATATCATGTACTATTCCCTTTTTAGGTGGCAGACCTTTAGGTTCTTGAAACAAGACATCATACTCTAAAACAACCTTTTCTATATCAGCTTGTTGTTCAACATTACGGCCCTCAAATACATTGGTTTTATCGGGTTTCTTTTCCTTTACAACCAATAGTAAGAATTGTTTGCATGAATTTATCATTATCTTCATCTATCCTGAGTTTATGAGAGTGTAATTATTCTTGAGCTTATGAGCTCTTACAAAGTATTCGATTCCATCTTTAACAAGTAGATACTTGTTCTCAGCTCTATAGAAAATAGCCTTTCTATCATACAAGTAAGGACTTCCTAAAACAATTCCACATATATCCAAAGGAATTATGTCTAACTCAACCTCATCTACAAATGTTGACCCAAAAGAAAACTTGAGTTTGCACTGTCTAGTCACTTGTAGTTGTGCTTTATCATTCAACCATCCTAATGGGTATGGTTTCTTGTGAGGTGTAGTTGCTAATCCCAATTTCTTTACAATTGCTTCAGAAATTAGATTTACTTGTGAGCCACTATCAAACAAAGTATCAATCTTTTGATTTTTGGAAATAACTCGAATATGGAAAAGCTCATGCCTTTTTCTCTCATTTTCTTCATCAATAACAGATTGAGCAGAATTACTAGTAGATGCTTCAGAATTCTTACCTTTTATACCTATGGCTGCTATAGTTGTTTCATCTCCCGAATCTGACCCCAAATCTTTTTGAATAGCTGCAACTTTCTTCTTCTTCTTGCCCTCAGAATTCTTAGGTCTTAGCTCTGGATGCAAAATCCAACAATGATCATCATCATGCCCCTCCTTTTTATAGTGAGTGCATGAAGCTTTGGCTTTCTGTGCAGTGTTAGCCTTCTTTTCTTTCCACTTCTACTTTATTTTCTCCTTGCTCTTGCTTACAATGGGTTGGGATGGTCCCCCAACTTCTGGATTGCCATTCTTTCCTCTAGCTTCTAGATGAGTAGCTTGTACAAATACCTCATCTATACTAGTGGGATTAAACATGAGGATGGTATGCCTCATGTAGCTGTGTAGACCACCAATGTACTTAAAAAGAGTCTCTGGTGAGTCTAGTGAGATACCCAACATCAATGCTCTCTTTCTGAATTCTTGAGTATACACTTGCACACTTTTCCCTTTCAACTGTCGAAGAGTTTTCCAACTCATCATGGCTTGTTGCATGTAGGCCAATGGATAGAACTTCTTTTTGATTGTAGAAACAAATTCACTCCAGACAGAGATGGTCTTGCCATGTCTTTTCATATCAGCTTGGGTTCTGCCTTCCCACCAAACCAAGGCAGTGCCTCCTAGGTGTAGGCTTGCCAGTTGAATCTTACTCTTGTCTGAGTTTATGTTCTGTACCCTGCAATACACATCAATTTGTCTAATATAATTGTCCAACTTTTTAGCATTTAGCTCTCCATCATATACAGGCAAATCAAATTTCACATCTAGCTTAATCAAATATGCTTTCTTATTATGCATAGGGCTATTAGGAGGTGTGAGAAAGCTTTTCTCTTTCCCCTTTCCTTTGGAGTGGTCATGGAAGTGAGACTCATCTTCTTCTTTATCTTGTTTAGAGCCTGATGAATCTTCCACCTTTTGCTTTCTAAAGTCTCTGTACATTTCTTCAAAAATAGACTTTATAGCTAGGAAACTCTCTATGAATTGAGGGGCTGGCCCCACAGAACCTTCCTCTAACATTGTCTTTCAAGGATAGACTCTCCCAATTTCAGGATTAGTTTCCACCAACTCTACTTCTGCTAATTTGAGCTTTGATCTTGTGTGCATTCACAGCTAAAGCAACACAAGCTTGTCTAACCTTACAGCCTAGAGCTCTGATACCTCTTGATCTGATATTCACCCTATGAGTGACATCAGTTAAAGATTTATTAAACTAAGGTATTATAGACTCATGCACTGATGTGTGTTCTGTATTATTGAAGCAACAGATCGATCAGATTGCCAATACACGGACAATAAAATGGAAAGACAACAGATAAATATAGTAAGCAAACACAAAGACACAAGCAATTTTTAATAAGGAGTTCACCCTATTCTCCAGGGCTACGTCTCTAGTCCAGCTTTCAGTGGTGGCCTTGTTTTATTGTGCCTTTGAGCAGAGAATTACAATACAAGGACTCAATATGAGTTCTCCTGAAGCAGATTTTCTTGGTAGGGTGGTTCTTGGATTCCCCAAGCCACTTGAGTACACGGACTTCTTCTTCCTACCAGCTCTGTGACTTTCTGGTCTATAGTGGAAAGAGCCAAATGTGATGCTCAATCCATATAGATTCCTCTATGGGATGGCTTGAATCTTCAAGCTCTATGGTGCTTGATGCTGCCGTTGGTCAGCTCGGCCCTCCGTCTATTATGCTTTGCTTTACTACTCTCTGTGTTCAGTCCTCCTCTCTGGGTTCACTATTCCACTTCTTTTGTCTCTCGACTTCGACTAGCTTTACTAACTGTCTTCCTCTGTTCATGGATTTAGCCATTCAAACCCTATGCCTGTTCGGTTCCTCTTCTGCCTCTGTCGATTCACCTTCTGCAGCTGCGCTTGGAGTTCCCTGTTCGGCGTCATCATGAATGCTCAGGGAGTGGCCACTTGTCCTCCTCTAAATGGCGCCAGCCTGCTTCGTCGGTTCGTTTCTTCAGTTACGTCATGGATGTGTTCTTCCTCCACCGTGGCGGTCAAACGGATTCCAAATCCCTTCTAAAACGTGGCTTAATTCCCTATCAATTCTGCTTCCTCCGTCGGGCATGATCTCAGCCGTCCGATCTGGGCCCTCCAGATCTGACGCCATACGCACGTTTTGCGCAGTTGACTTTCTCGACTGATAGCACACGATCAATGGTGGTTTTCTCTCACCTCTGCCTGCCACGCGTCGATCGATGTATGGAATCGCTCTGCTCTCATCCAAAACCTCTTACCATTTAAGGGCATCCTGATCAAAACTGCCGATTTTCCATAGCACGGGTCCCGCCTTGTACTTTCAGCGCTTTTCCCTTTTCCGCCCGTGGTCCTCCGATTCCCCCACGTGATCGAGTGCTCAGGCTTTTCCTTCGTGGCCCTGTTTGCCCAGATTTTGCGTGATTAGCGCTAATCGCGCATCAAAAAACACCTCTGTTTCTCGATCCGGGGCTCCCAGGGGCTACTTTGACCTCTTGCATAGTCTCCATGGGCCTCAGTTAGCACGCTTTGACTGAGGTCCTCGTCGTTCCACGTTGGCTACCATTGCCACTAGTTCAGGAGGTGTTTTTTATCGTTGTTTTGGATTTCTTTATAGATGTGTTCGACCTGATACAGTCATGGTTCTTTGACAGTCTTCTATGGATCCGATTCGGATCAGGCATAGCCAAGTTGACACTCTTTTCGACCAATGGTTGGCCAAGGATAGACACAAGAGAGTCTCGCTCAGGAAGAGCAGGATGGGCAAGAGATGAATCCAAGTCAATCTCTTTACCAATCGAGAGAGGGTGAGAAGAAAGCCTCCAATAACCACTACGAAGTTGGGGTTGAGGAGCTGCAAGGTTTTCCAAACTTTGGAAGCTTTATCCATAAGAGGGAAAAGATGAAGAAGATGCTCTCCTTCACATAACCTACAGGTGAATCTAATCTTTTCCTTCTTATTACCATCATTAGTTGAAGGCGTAACATCGACATGATCGCCAGAGGTCGACGAGGATGGTCAGTTCAGGTTTTGAGACCATACCTCTAAGACTCTGGGAATTCCAAGACAGTCTCGAAGGATATGGTCACCCTTACATAGCTTGCAAGGGAATTTAACCTTCCCTGGAGGATCGGAATGTTTGTCTACTAGAGGTGCATTTGGAGTAATATCTACACGATTGGCCTCTCTCTTATCTGACTTCTTCTTCTTCATCTTCTTCTTCTTCTTCTTCATAGCCTCCTGGTTACTGGATTTCAAACTTTCACCAAGCGAAGTAGAAGAGGAGGGTGAAGAAATGGGGGAAGAAGGTGAGGGGTCAACCTGAGAATCATCATGATGTGATTCAAATGAAGGAGATGGTGGGGTAGGAGTTGGGACACTCGAGATCACCGAGGTTGAAAATAACCACACAGGTAAACCAATGCTTAACCCAGGAAGGGACAACGTCACCATATAAGGATCACCAGCATTTCCAAAAGAACGAAAAGGACCAGGATTCCCATCTGAGGGGAATCCTTGACTAGTAGACTCTGGAAATGTTGTCATTGGAATCGACCCTAAAGAATCACTAAGGAAGATAACTTTAACCAGGAATATTTCGTGGGAAGTTAATTTTAAAACACTAAAACAAAAATTTTCCTTTTCATGTTTTAAGAGTCGAGAAAAGGGAAAAAGGTGACTCTAGTCTATTTCGATTTAAACGAGCTCGAAAGGACAAGCGCTCGAATGATCTTTTAAATTTAATGAGTCAAAAAGATCAAATGACTGCTCTGGATGATCTAGGTAAAGAGGATTACTAGGCAACCGTGAATTGCAAAATACCTCTCAACGAACCAAGAAGTACGGGTAGGAAATCTCCCCGAATGATGTGTTCGGTGTATCACATTTGCAAGGCGGTCGACTCAATTTCCTATGGATAAAGGATCACAACCCAGAGGGGTCTCCCGTTATATACTCGACGGTACGGGGAGCACAAGTCCGTACTAGCATTGTCTAGTGCCGAAGCGAACGACAACTACTAGATTTAGAGATGTCGGAACATGTCTCTATACTAGACCACTAAATGTGAGAGTTAAGTTTCAATGCTTCCTTAGGTTAATTCGATAAATTTTAACGGTTGATCTTGAATTAGGTTTCAGTTACAAGGCCCTACCGCTATCATCTGAAAACTTCTATATGCAGTTATATGAGAAAAGAGATCTTTGTCTTCAATGAAAGTTAACACTAATTCAAAGATAGGGAACACAAAATCAATGCAACAATCAAAGAATGAAATCTTTCTCTAATAAATCTCCTAAATGCATTTAATCTTCCTATAACAACAAAAGAAGTTTCATTTCATTTTCAATGCTTATGATGATGCAATTCTAGCTTCTCAATAATGCTACTAATGCAATATTTTCGCTTAAGTAAACTAGAATGATGTTCTCCTTTTCATAAAATGCAAAATGAATCTTTCACATAAAGCACTTTAAATGAAAGTTTTCACAATTCCAAACAAACAAGCATCAATCAAATCCAAAGCATTATAAATGAAACTAAAAGCAACTTCTTCCCTGAATCGAACAAACCAAACACATAAATGCTTCAATTGACAAACCAAGCAATGTAATCTATGCTTGGAAAGAGAAAAGAGACACTCGAAATAAGAGAACAAACGAGACTCTTTTACTCATTCAATTGAAAACAAAGCATCCTAGTCACTTCTGGGAGGAAGAAGAGAGTCTGAGGGTCAAGACACACTAGCATTGGAATGGGAGAAATTCTGATTTTTTCTTACCCCTGAGACCGGAGCGACTTTTGGGCCAAAAGTAGCGCCGATCGGCATGACTGACCAGTACTACAACTAGCGCTGATGGTTGATCGGCACGAATTTTTTGCCAAAAATAGCGTTGATCGAGGGATTCAAAGAAAAAATAAAAAATAACTTCACACAGGGCCAGACTTAACACATCAGAGGGTGGGTTAAACCAAGCAAGCACACAAAGCAAGCTAAATGAAGCTTTCTAGTCAGGGATAAAATGGTCTAAAAGGCTTACGGGATCAAAATCACAAGAGCAGAACATAATGGTCAATATTGGGGTCAAGCCCTAATCCTCACTTATAGGCATCGATGCAACTACCTAACTGACAACAAGCGCCAGAGACTAGTTGGCGTGACTATTTCCCAGCAACTCTCGCTGGTCGGTGTGACTGTCAGTGAATTAAGTGCGCTAATCAAGGTAGCTAAGGAAATATTTAAAATAAATTGAAAACAAGGACCAGATCTACTACTATGAATTTTAGACTCAGACCAATAAGCAAGAGAAAAGAAACAGAACCAAAGGGAAAACGTGGAACTAGAAAAGTTCTCACGAAATCATGAATTCCAAGACAAACAAAAGGATTGGGATCTCCCCACTGAAGTTTCCAATTTGTGGTGAAGTAAAATTATAAGTGCAGACACGAATGAATTCCTCTAGCCCAATAATGGGTCTAGCCACAATAGATACATTCTATGGAAGATTTCCTTAGGTTAGAACCAATCAAGAGGTCCTACTTCTTGGTCACTTATCCTACTTGATGATGTCCTCACTTTCTCTCTCCAGCAATCTCTCGCTTCCTTCTTCAAGCTCCTGTAACAAGTAAACAACGACAACATACAAACATAATAATGGACAAATTGCAATTCAACCTACTTTACAAGTCAAGAAACATTAAGACATGAATATGTAATATTACAAAACATGTAGGAAATCAATCGATAGTTGTGTATATTAATATCAAAGAGAGATTACAACCATTCGTCTTGACGTTACAGTCTTCCTCTGACAAGACCAGGTTCTCACACACTTCTCCCTCACACAACTAGATGGCTACAACTAGTAATAGCTTGCTTGCCTACTCCAAAATAGCATCAACACTTTGCAACTATAACACTCACACTCAGCCAAAACTATCAACTATGACTAGTTTGTGCTTGGGAAGAAGGGAGGTTTATATAGGAAATATGGATGGGAGATGGATCATTTTCTCATGGGAGAAGGAATTATCCCTTGAGGTAGCTCGATCATTATAGGGGAAAGGAGCCCAAACTATCATCCTCGACCCCATCTGGCCAAACCATTTACCAAACTTCCGTTACGGAGCTTCTAGAGTTGGAAGCTTCAATCTAATTTAAAAAACATTCCATAATAGGACTAGCATGACTGAAACACAACTCAGTCGCTCTGGTCAATGTGTGGAATAGTGCTACTCTCTACACATCGGTGCGGGGGAGACAAAGGCCATTAGCGCCGGTCTTGTAAATTGGCCAAAACAAAAGTTTCAGGGGAAATGGTGCAAAAGGGAAATGATCTACTCTTGAAGAGGGACATAATGGGAGTTTCTCTATGAAGATAAAGCATGTGGGGTTCACTGTAGAGGTCCTCCAGGATCATGGAATGAGGAGTACAGGGACAGTGACAAAATGTTGTGTAACAAGAAGACCTTAAAGTAGAAGACATGCTCCTCAAGGAAGGAAAGATATGTTGAAAATTCAATGTTATCGTTGTCACAAATATGGTCATTTAAAAACCAATGTACTAAAGGATCAAATGATAGAAAGAAAAAGGCAAAGAAACATGCCACCACCAGAGAAATTTATGAGCATCAAAAGAAACCCAAGAATGCAGATTTAGGTGACAAATATTTATTCTATTTCTTTTCTCTTACAATTCTTATTGAAGATAGTGATGATTTGTGGTTCGTAGGTAGTGGTGACTCAAGATACATGACAGGATATCATGAAAATATTACAAGCTTGATGGAAATATTATTATCTCAAAAGGTAGAGCTTGGAGATAATAAGAATTATGCAATCAAAGGCATTAGGAAAATATCCATTGAGCTAGCATCAAGTGAAAGCATTCATCTAAGCAACATATTATATGTACCAAGTTTAAAAAAAGAGTTTGATTTCTATATCATGTTTAAAAGATAAAGGAGATAGAGTAACATTTGTTGACAGTAAAGTCCTTATATGTCCAAAATTCTCAAGTATAGACTTTTCTAGAGTAATTTGAGTTCGTGAAGGAAGGTTATATAGGCTCTTGAAACAACCCACTCAAGCATTAGTGCATAATGATGATCAATTTATCTGAACTTTGGCAGAGAAGATATTCTCACCTTCACTATAGAGCTTTGCTAGCGTTAAATCAAATGGTTTCAAGTGTTCCACAATTGCAGAAGAAGCATGAAGGAGTATGTAAAGGTTGTTTGCGTAAGAAGAATGTCAAAAATCCTTTTCCAAGCAATGAAAATAGATCCAAGGAAATTTTGGACCAAGTTCATTCTGACATATGTGTTCCTATGCCATTGAAATATATTGGAGGTTCTATGTACTATGTAAATTTATTAATGACTTCTCTCACAAGACATGGATTTACTTCACGAAAACCAAGGATGGAGTCTTCATCAAGTTTCATGAATTTAACATTGATGTGGGAAACTTGTCAAGGAATAAAATCAATATTTTGAGATCAGATAATGGAGGATAATATACTTCCAAGGAACTTGTTTCCTTTTCTAATTAATTGAGGGAGTTGACAGTCCCTTACAATCCACAACAAAATGGAGTTGTTGAAAGAAAGAACATAGAAATTGAAAATATGTTAAGGAAATGATGCATTATCAATACTTTCCTGTGATCTTATGGAGTGAAGCATCGATGACAACAATCTATATAAAAAATAGAAGTCCTCACCGAATTTTAGAAGACAATACTCTTGAAGAAGCTTTCACCAGACATAAACCAAAGGTTGTGTTTCCAGTGTTGGACCTTCCAATATTCAAGAGGGTCTCCCCAATATGAGGTCCCAATTAGACCTCATACTGTTTGGTGTAGGAGCCCCATCCGGAATATGGCTCGTCTGTAACAGCCCAAAGTAAATATAAAATTAATTTCCTAATTAAAATCAGAATCAACAAATAAGTACATACCTATATTACCTGTGATCGATGTCTTCCAGATGACAACAAGGTTTTGGGGACGACTCTCCACCTAACCGTAGGCTCAATTGCGCAAGGCTTTGCTACAACTGGCCACCCCCGAGCCCTCAATCAACGTACTACTGCCAGTGACTCCTAAGTCTTCGTACACCATTCTCCCAAGAGAATGAAAGATAGAATCTCGGAATGATGGAATGCAGGAATGCCTCTCATCTTCCTCACCATCTATTAAATAGAACAACATTGGAAGGGGAACCACATGCACACACTCCATGTGTCTACATGCAACTTTCTTTTGATTTTTAGCTTTCTTGTTTTATTTCTTTACTTTTCTTTTGATTTTTAGCTTTCTTGTCTTATTTCCTTCTTTTTTATAGTTTTTTTGTTTTATTTCTATTTATTCTTATTTAGAGTTTTAGTATGGTTATTACTATTTTTATTTTTATTATTTTTATTTATTTTCTTGTATATATTTTTAATATCATTTATTATTTAACATTTATGATTTATTATCTTTATTATTTTTATTATTTATTATTAAGTGATTTATTTATTATTATTAATTATTATTTTTGCATTATTTATTATTTATTATTTTTATTATTTATTATTTATTATTAAGGGGAGGGATATTACATACTCTCCCACTTTAAGGAACTTCGTCCCGAAGTTAAGTTGAATTATTTATTATTTATTATTTTTATTATTTATTAACTTCATGTTGCCAACACCCTCTGCTGAACTAGTATAACCAGCAGGCATCGAAAGTCCCCAACACCCTAGGAAATCTCAAGGAATCTCTGTCCTTTTTCCCACTTTCGGCACCAGGCTAAGCCTGACCCGGTTTGTATCCTAGTCCAAGGCTGGCCCCAAGGCTCATGCCTGACTCAAACCTCATCTGCCCCAAGGCAGGCATCCGGTCCGGTACTCAATGACCCCGGGCATCTCGCAAGGCTGGCCCACTCCCTGCACAACTACTTAAGGTGCACAGCCCCAGGCATCGAAGTCCTTGACATCCCTTCCAGACTTCGGCATCCCAATCCAATAATAGGCACCTAGCCTATAACATCAGGCACTTGGCCTCCTCAAGATGGTCCCATAGCTCTTCAAGAGCTATCCATCAAGAGCTATACACAAGACAAAGGAACCACTGGCATATGTAGTGTTGATTGAGTTTTGTCCCCAACCCATATGGTGTTACTTATTCTCCCTCGTGTGTATGGGCTCGCACGAGATCATCAAATAAACTGGCCCTCTCGGCCCATTTGTGGAGTGTTGTGAATCATCACATCTCAACATGTATCCAGTGCATTAACCGTACCCTCATAGTATCATAGGAAATAATCCACATGCCAACTCTTGCATGTCATCATCAGAACAACATTATGAATAATAAGGAACTGCATACTCATGCATGTCATAGATTTGTACGTAACTTTCACATGCTTCAGTTGTACCATCAACATAATTATATTTAAGACATACCATGACTTCTCATAAATGAACCACATGTCAATAATCCTCATATTATAGCATCATAACTCATATGCCACGTTATGCATATCCTATCCATCATGAGTATTGAACATTAAATACCTATCATCACTTAGTAAATGAATGTGTCAATATACCTTGACATAACGTCATAATACCTATGCATATCGCTATTATCATATGGATACATTATCACTATAAGAACCATATGTAAATCATTATCTTCGTACCATGAAACATTTTCAATATGTTTTCACCAAGTTGTCAATTATTTTTCAATAATCATTTCGACTTCTTTCTACTAGGTAGTTGATCATTTACACCAACAGTATAATCATATAAGTATATCATTAATTTTCACATGAGCCTCGTCATCTTGAGTCTTAATCTCTCGTCATATATTGTTCCTTCCCCAAGGAAATTTTGGTGAAATTCCTTGTTTAAAGCTAAAAATCAAAAGAAAGTTGCATGTAGACACATGGAGTGTGTGCATGTGGTTCCCCTTCCAATGTTGTTCTATTTAACATATGGTGAGGAAGATGAGAGGCATTCCTGCATTCCATCATTCCGAGGGTCTATCTTTCATTCTCTTGGGAGAATGGTGTACGAAGACTTAGGAGTCATTGGCAATAGTACGTTGATTGAGGGCTTGGGGGTGGCCAGTTGTAGCAAAGCCTTGCGCAATTGAGCCTACGGTTGGGTGGAGAGTTGTCCCCAAAACCTTGTTGTCATCTGGCAGACATCGATCACAAGTAATATAGGTATGTACTTATTTGTTGATTCTGATTTTAATTAGGAAATTAATTTTATATTTACTTTGGGTTGTTACATCGTCTGTCATTTACTTAAATATTTTCCTTGGCTTTAGCTATCAACAAGAGAGAGAATTGCATATGTTCCTTTGAAAAACAAAGAAAGTGTGCTTGGTGAATGTTTGGTTGCAGGTGTATCAAGGAATTTATAATGTGTAGGGAAAGAAAAGTGAGTCTCTATTAGAGATTTAATAATACCACCCTAGCAGAGACACACATAAACAGGAAATATTTGTCTAACATCCAATGGAATAGTCTACATATATGTGATGATCGTTACAACCACTACCGCACATTATCAATAAGATAAGCACTAAAATAACCAAAATAGTTCAACTACTTTGGTACAGGTGAAAGAAAACATAAATCATAAACATTTACAGAACAGTCTTACAAATATTCATAATCCATGCATGAAAAGCATGTTGTCCATCAGGCTTCAAGTATTAATTAAAAGTCCCAAGATGCATGAATACAATGAAACTCACTAGCTCCAATAGTGGAACGTTAGATCCCATACTTTCTCCCCAAAAGTACCAACTTTGTCTCTTTGATGCCTTATGGGAGAAGCAAAGGTGAAAATCCCTTTGCTTGTATAATGAGGGCGTATATATAATAAAAGGGGTGATCCTTCACCTCCCTTGTGACTCTTAGACTACGCTCATGATTGTTTGACTTCCCTATGAATTTTCGACTCCTACATGACTCTTCACAACTTGTACATGTCCTTTGGACTTCCACATTACAATAGATTTTCAAATAATAATAACATAATCCACAAATGATGTGGCACATGATGAATTATTAAATGACCTAACATGACACTGATGACATGGGCTACACGATAACATGGCAATGTCAAGCCATTATTTGTTGTTTCTTTCTTTGTGCATTCTTGAAGATAGAACATGATCTCTTCTTCCACCTCCATATGGCTTAGAGATGAGGAGTCTTTAGTGTTATCTAGATCTTAAGTTGTTGTTGCAATCTAATGTCCCTTTTCTTCCTCTTGATTGATCAACTTGTACTTGTAGCTACATAGGTGTTTTCTAGCTAGGTATCCTTCTCCATCTCCTTCCTCATCATCTTGTCATAGCATGATAGAATACTTGTGATTGCAATTCACTCATGACAAGACGACATCAGTCGAATAAAACCCTAGTCTAAGATGCAACATGATGATCCATTAACTTAGTTGGGACTGGGTGGTAGGCTGAGAGAGAAGCTCAAGGACTATGTAGTTTTGCAGCTTAGGAAGTCAAGGGTGAGGACTGAGCCTTGAGATTGTGCAATGTGTAATTCAAGTTGGACTGGGCTTGAAAATTGCGCAGTTGATCGATTCAAGAAGTCAGGTGGATGGCTTGAGCATTGAGTTTTCCCACTGCGCAGTTTTGGAAGGACATGAGGCTAGGTGATTGCACAATTCAGGAGCTCAAGGCTAAGGCTTGAGGATTGAGACTGCGCAATGCACAATTTAGGCTTGGCTAGAGGGAAATATTACACAGTGTTGGAGCTAAGGGGTTGGGATTTGGCACCAAGATTGCATAATGCACAGTTCTCGAAGGCAAATACTACACATTGCGCAGTGCCAAGAGACAAGGTTATTGCTTGAGGACTGAGACTGGTAGTGCACATTCTAGGAGGGTTGAATGAGGTTGAGTGGCCTGGTCGAGGAGTTTTCCTAGCTTTGAATAAGTGTTGGATCAGTGAGATAAGGTTGAACAAAAGCAAGACTTGAACATGATCACACACTTAGATTACTTTACGACACAACATGGAACACTCAGAACACATGAACAACATACTTTTCCTCAATGCAACAACTTTGCAACAACCTACACCTAGTTTGACACCAAAGATACACTTTGTGACGATTGTAACGGCACTTGTGCGACAGTGCTTAAAACTTTGGAAATGAGTGTGATAGATGTTTTCATGATAAGAACAACTCATTTACACAAATATTACCCCCCTAAAACACATTAAAACTATCTCTTGTACAATGTGCGACGCTTAAAATGCTAGAAGACGACACTTTTATCTTCTCACAAATGGGACAATAAAACTTAGAGAAAACACATGAAATGACTCTTAATATTTCTAACAATAGCATGTAAATTCAAAGTAGGCTCTAAAATTTGGATGTAGGCCAAAATTTTGGAGGGTGTTGTAGTAGCGACAACACTTGGCGACACACTGGTAGAATTCCAGCTTCTCTGCCTTGGTTGATTCTTTTGTGCAGGGTATAGCTCTTGAGGGAGTATTGATTCATCATGCAGATCACTTCAGTTTTCCCACTTACCCCATGCATAAACACAGTCCCCTATGTACTTTATCAGTTGAACATAAGCATAGATCTAGATATATCACAATGTTTCTAATCGGGAGAAAGGTAGTGAAGTTCGCAAGCTATAGATATTCAAAGTATATATTTCCATGTATGGTTTTTCTTAGCTGCCAGCAGATATGGATAGTACCTTGATGGAGTCACTTAAGGGACACAAACATTTTTCCGCTACCAGCAAGCCTAAACAGTACCTTGACAGAGTTGCTTACTTCACCTCTCTGTGTAGGAAGGCTTTCTCTTCTTTCACCCTTTATTTATTTATTTTAAATAACTATGCATCGACACTTATTTATTTCATGGGTAGAAGAGGGATCCAAAATTATTGAAAGCATAGGAGTTTGTCCCTTCAGGGAATTATATATAAAACCTATGATATTGATTTTATCATTTATATTTTCCCTGTGTCCTTCTCTATTGATTGGATTAGCATGGAAAATACTGAAACATAAATAACTGAGTGAATGTGTAAGGTTTCCATAATAGACATGGATATCATGGCTCGACACAAATCTCTCCTTACGTAAGGATCATATTTTCCGTCTTAACGTCATTGACCAAAAGATGTAACCAAGATGTAGAAGAAGGACCGAAGGTTAGCCACATTTTGTGGTATCATAAGACTCTTTTCAATTCAACCACATGCAACGAAGTCGGAAAACATGTTTACACACAACACTCATAAACAAAAATAAATAGAAACACAAGACTAGCCAAAAAAATATACTATGTACATAGGGTAGGGCACAACCCTAGAGCATCATTGAAAGTATTGTTTTAAATCTTGTCCATTAACAGGAAGAGAGTTAGTCTTCCCATCTAAATATTGGAGATGATATGTGTGATAGCCAAGCTTCTCATGCATGGTATACGGTCTAATCCACAAGGATTGGAAATTAGTATGTTTACCTTTGTCTTCGTGGGCTTTATCCCACTTCAAGACCAGGTCACCCACACTGAATTCATTTTTCCCTAGAGGCTTCTTTTTGAACCATCTCTTGATATGACTCTGATGGAGAGAAAAAAAATCTTTAGCTTTCTCTCTTTCTTACTAAAGTTTGATGAGGGTGTTTATCCTACTCTGAACAAATAGGAATGGCTTACCCTAGGACTTTTGCAAAATTTTAAGGGCAATAAAACAGATGTTTGGAGGTAGGACGGCTTATTTTCCATACACCAGGAAGTAAGGATACATATTCAGAGAAGGTTTAGGCATGAAAAAGTCAGCCCATATGTCGTTCACCAAAGTAGAGTGTCAATTCCTTTATTCAGAGAACACATTCTTTTTTATAATACGAATGAGGTTCTTGTTGGTTGACTCGGCAAGACCATTTCCCTATAGATTATAATTATATGAATGTTTCAATATGATACCATTTTACAGTGCAAAATCATATAACCTCAACGATGAAAAATGTGTTGCATTATCAAAAACAAGTGAAGTCGGAATGCCAAACCTAGTAATGATATTTTGTTTGAGGAAGTTGATGACTTCCTGATCATTCACTTGCTTGAGTGGAACTGCTTCTTTCCACCACATGAAGTATCTAAGGAAGTAATAATATAGCAGTATTTCTTCGATGAGAGTGGAAAGATCTCACTGATAACATATAATCCCTATGAAGTGTCCTCCAATTGGTCCATCATGAATGTCACACAACACTTTTTCTGAATCTAATGCTTCCAAACATCTTAGGAGGACTACGTTATGTTGTTTTCTGAAAAGCACTCCATGTACCAACTGGTAACATAAAGCTTTCAATCTGACTACCATCCTTTGTCATGCGGATAAATAAGAGGGTAGTTTCGTGCTCAAGATATTGTCACATGTCTGCATACCAATAGGTTGGAGCATTAGTGGGGGTATATCACTCAACTTTGTACATCTCGATCTCCTGCTCCCATCCAGATGAATCATCTTCTGGCATATTCATTGCTTATGCCGCTAGCTAGCATAAACGATGGCACTTGATGGTGTGAATTGTTTTGAACTTGACATCATATTCATGTAGACCAGTCATCTAGTTCGCTCTTCTTTCACCTAGCTCTTGTTGAACAAACAGTGATCTCACTGTTGGGTGTGGGACAAAGATAGTACAATGATTATTCAAAAGATAGGGTGAGAAGTGTTTCACTTCCTTGTAGAATACATAAGCATGTTTATCAATGGTGGGATAGTTAAGCTCAGGTCCTTGCAAGTTGGCACTCATGAAGGATATAGGTCGCTCATTATTCTGATCATCTTTCTGCATAAGCACAATGGAAAGAGAAGTATCAGAAGCAAAGGTGTAGAGCAAGAAATCCTTGTTGAAGTTTGGGTTGTATAGGGTTGGTGCTTCTGTGATTTCTTGATTTATATGGGAAAATGCATCATTTTCCCTCTTATAGCACTTGTATACTGTATCCTTCTTCACCATCTCCCGCATTGGTCTTACTATCTAGGCATAGTCGGAGATGAATTTGCAAAAAAAAATTATCTTCCCCAAGAAGGACTGCATGGATTTCTTATTCACTGGGAAGCGAATCTCTGTGATGGCCTTGAACTTTTCAGGTTCCACTTTAATCGTACTTTTTTCAATGATGTGGCCCAAGAGGTTCCCCTCGTACACTGTGAAAATTCTCTTCTTGAGATTAAGATATATCCCGTATTTTCGGAATCACTCAAAAATTTGCTTCAAATGGCGCAAGTGGTCAAATATCTTTTTTAAAACACTATGAAATCATCAATATACACCACTACAATCTCACTGATACAAACTTCGAAATGTGATGTCCATCGCGCGTTAGAAGGTTGCACTAGAATTTACAAGCCCAAATGGCATTGTTCTGAAAGAAAATGTGCCCCACTTCATTCAAAATGTTGTTTTTAGTTAGTCAAGTTCCGACACCAAAACCTCGTTATAGCCTGAAAATCCATCAAGAAAAGATAACATCTTTGACCCTTATATTTGTTTGTAAAATATGTTCCATTGATGGCACTAGGTATTTATCTTTGTCTGAGGCATGATTAAGGTTTCATAAATGCACACACAGGCGTATTTCCCTAGACTTTTTTCTTACTAGGACCAATTTGGAGACTCACGTTGAATGTCGCACTTTATAAATGATCTGAGCATCCAATATCTTACTTAACTTGTTAAGTATCAAAGGGTCAAGCATCGGATGAACTTTTCGCAACTTCTATTGGAAAGACTTGGCCCCTTCTTTAATCAGAATAACATGTTGGATTGTTTTTGTGTCATAAGGTTTGAGATCACCATGCATCCAGATGAACACATATCAGTGCTGCTTGAAAAGGTGGATAAAATATTTCCTCTCTTGAGGCATGCATCAAGTACCGATATTGACAAACTTTGGATCCTTTTTTGTGCCAAGATTTATATGTTTGTGTGACAGATTTGAGCTGTGAGTTTTTACGTTTACCGGTACTCAGAAGCGATTTTGAAAGTAATACATATTTTCTAGTGACACCATGCCTTTAGGAATGGGATTCTCTTTGCTTTCTCGAGCCACATCTGGAAATTCTTTGTCATGCTCGTCTTCGTCAATGGATGCATCCTTAAACACATCAGCGTTTGCCATCAAATGTAGTATCGTTTGGTCATCATTGAAAATAGTCAAATTAGTGATATTATCAGGAACAAATGGCTTGTAATGACGTTCAATTGAAAAACCATCCCTAGGCAATGACAACTTAGCAGTATCATTTTCTAATGCATCAGCCACCGCATTACGTATTCTAGGAACATAAACAATATTGAAATCTTGGAATTGCGAAATTAAATGCCATACCTCTTGTTGATAACTTTTGAGATTAGGTGACACACAATGTATAGTATTTTGTACCTGTCGTATGACGATCTCAGAGTCACCTATTGCTTTAAGAACCCCAACTTTGAGGTCAATGGCTTTCTGGAGGCCCAAGATGAGTGCTTCGTATTTTTCGGTGTTGTTGGTGCACTCAAATTCCTAGTGGAAAGAGACCAGATGTTTTCCTTGCAGTGGATCTACTAAAACACAACTAGCTCCAAAGTCCTCTTGTGTCTTTGAACCATCAAAGTATAAAACTCAAGAATCATAAATACCAGAGTTGTGTCCTACACCAGTACTACTAATATCTATTGTACATAAGTCATTTCCACCAGTTGGACTAGGAAGGAGTTCAAACTGTGTATTTGGTGGGATTAGGGAAGGCCGAGCAAGATAGAACCCGATGTTAGTTTCCAAAAAGAAATTTCCAAAAATTAATTCAGCGAAAGCAATAGGCTCGTTACACCCTATTGTAGCATTTTTTTTGGTTTTGGTAAGTTAGAATCAATTAGTAAAAAAAATGAAAATATTTCCCAAAAAAATGTTAAGCTAGGATATGGACAAAAAGAATATTGAATAAAAAATGTTAGGAAATATTTTGTTAACATGTCCATATCAAAGAAAATGTTAGAATATATGCCCTAAAAAATGAAGGCAAAAATAAAATGTTACGTTAGAGAGAAAAGCAAAAAGCGATAAACTTTGAAAGGGTGCAAGTCCAAGTGCCACTACTTTTACTTTTTTATGAAAAATAATGGTCGTGTGCAACTTGTCATAAATGCCACAACCCATGACAGTCAAATAGTTTAATCTTGACTAGATCATGCATTAAATTTCATGTTTATAGTTAGAGAATAAAGATCTAGCCAAACTGTTTAATCTTGGCAGATTAGTAGTTAGGTATAGAATAATAAGGAGCTCATCAGTTTAATCTGAGCCCTTGGATGTTATAAGGTTAGAATTAAATAGTTTTCTTTTCAAAAGAAAAATGAAATAAAGGGTCTGCTAGCTTAAATGCACCCAATTAAGTGAAGAAAAAGGTTAGGGTAAGTAAAGGGTAGGTAGAAGAAAGGTTGCAGAAGTACAAAGTTGATTGAGGCATAAGAACATTTATCATGCTTGATCATGTGTTTCAGTGTGCAGGAGCAGTTATGAAGGTGAAAAGATGTTCACAAGTTGATTTGGTTAACTTCCCTTCATTTCATTTGACCCCCCACTACATACTTACTAATTTCCTCATCATCCCTTCATTTTCACCTTTTCCCTTCATTTTCACCCTTTCCCTTGGTTTCATACATTTTCCTAGCAATTTACCCTCCAAACTCATTCCCCTACCTAAAAACCCCTTTTTCCTAGTGTGAAACCCATAGAAAATTTTAGGGGCGAATGTTCGCCCTTTGGCGAAATTAAGGGGTTTTAAATTTTTAGTGGGCGAATATTTTGTATCATAATACATTTTTACAAATCACCTCAAATAGCCCACCTTATTTTAAGGGAGAGGGTAAAAAAGGTAAATTTAGCCCTTGAAATTAGGAGTTACAACGTTCCATTCGCCCATTTTCAAGAATAGGTTTTATTTAAGTGAATCCATTCGCCCATTTCGAAGAATAGGTTTTATTTAAGTGAATCCTATGGGCCAAAGGCCCAAATACCATATTTATAAAAGAGGTATGGTAAATTAATAAAAATATAAATAAATGAGAGGTATGGTAAATAAATAAAACATTTTTTATATTTACTCCATAAGTCACCTTATATACATGCAAGGGTGTAAACAAATAAAAATATAAGTAAAGTGGAGGTATGGTAAATAAATAAAACGTCTTTTTATACTTACTCAAAAGGTATGGTAAATAAATAAAAATATAAATAAACTAGACGCATGGTAAATAAATAAAACCTCTTTTTATATTTAGTCCATAACCCTCGTTCTATTTATGAAGGCTCAAGAAAGAGGTTTTATTTAAGTGAATCCTATGGGCCAAATACCATATTTGTAAAAGAGGTATGGTAAATTAATAAAAATATAAATAAACGAGAGGTATGGTAAACAAATAAAACATTTTTTTATATTTACTCCATAAGTCACCTTATATTTAAGAACACTCAAAAAATGCGTTATATTTAGGTGAAACCTACGGGCAAAATACTATGGGACAAATACCATGGACTAGAATTTTATTAATAGCATGCAAAAAAACATTATTAACCCTAATATTAGTGTTAATAAAAATAAAATGGCACATGGTATTGACCCATGGTATTCACCAAAATGGCACATGGTATTGACCCATGGTATTCACCTGGAATGTAGCCTATTTAAATGGGGGAATTAAACTAGCATAGATCCATCTTTACTCTGGATCTACTAACCCCCGAGAGGTATCAAATATCGTGATATGCAAACTAGCATAGAGTGAAAAAATATTTGATCCAATCAAGAGTAAAAATGGATGTTGTAATTTAATGTATGTTAAACATTTTAGCTGGGTTAAAATTAAAAAAAAAAAATAAATAAATAAAAATAAAATAAAATAAATAAATAAAAATAAAAAATCAAATATTATTTTTATTATTTTTTATAAATTACTAATAGTAATTTTTAAGCTCCAGGTTTATGATATCCCATGGTAATACCATGGTATTCATGTGAGCATAGACTATTTAAAGGGGAAATTCTATCATCTTAGATCCATCTTAATTTTGGGTCTACCAAGTGCTCAGAGGGATAAATAGATTTCATCCCCCTAACAGTGGTAGATGTGGAGTTAAGATGGATATAGGTTGGTTTTTATGATAATGAAGATATTAAATAGACTTAGGAAATTATATTGTAAAACCATCTTAAGGTGAATGGTTAAAGCATAGACATTGGACAAGTATATTTGTATACTTCTGTTTTAAACTGAAACAAATTGAGGGCTAAAAGGAATGGATTGATTGCACTAGTCATCCTTCTATAACTTTCCAACATATGCTGGAGTAAACAGATTATAATTTGGGTAATTTTTCTAATTGCAAACAGGAACATACTTGTGTATTGGCAGGGTGGTTACGAGGTCCCTAGAAGTGATGAATTTGAATTTTTCTTGGTTTTATATATAGTATTAGGTTTTTTCTCATGCTTTCTGTGAATGGCATGGGTGAATTTTATCCTACACCCACTAGGGTTCGGTAATTTTGATTTCAAAAGATATTTTAAAGAAATGCAATGA
Source organism: Pinus tabuliformis (assembly GCA_031772625.1). NCBI lineage: Eukaryota > Viridiplantae > Streptophyta > Pinopsida > Pinales > Pinaceae > Pinus > Pinus tabuliformis. The sequence continues at coordinate 763,544,570 of CM062812.1, forward strand.
TTTCATTTGTGTATTCAATAAACACAAGATTTTATAATTGAGTAAAATATTCGCCATGCCTGGTGAGAGATTCGCCAAAAAATTATATATACATATCATATTATTGATAAAATCGCCTTCCATTTTTCCTATATACCATGGAGATTCGCCCATTTATTATATATGTAAATTTAGGGGGGGTTCTTAAAATTTTCCCTGGTGAAACCCTTTCCCCTTGGAAAAAATCACTTTCCCCTTGTAATTTTCCTAAAACCCATAAAATCCCCCTTGTCCTAAGTCTTTATTCCCCCCTTCGCTTTATAAAGTTAACTTCTCCATACCCATAAAATCCCTTTTAACCTAAGTTTTATTAAAACATCGCATTACTTAACAAACCTCCACAAATTACCTTTTTCCCGATATAAGAACTCTTTTAGCCCACCACCCTTGGTGTGATTAAATAAACCCCATCGCCGTTAACCTTAGTCCCACTCCATAAACCCATGCATTATGTTTTAACTTGCTTATGTTTAAACTCCGCTTATTCATTAAAATAATTACAAACCCTTTGTAATTAACCCCTAGGCCCCACTAATATCCTCCGACTGTCCTCCATGCAACTCCACCGCGCGATAGCCATCAGATCATCTGCTCCCAGATCCAACAACCCACAAAAATATCGTGTGCTCCCGATCTCCTTGCTTTACCCACCCGAGAGCACACGAGATTCATGGTTTTGCTCAGGCCCCTTGTGGTTACGTGGTAGTCCCACGTTAACTTGCGTGCCCTCGGAGAAAAACCACCCCACGGCCAAAAGTCGTGCAATGAGCCTCCGAAACCACTCCCCACGTATGATAAAACCATCCACTGTTCACTTAACCCTTCCGCGCCAAATTTTAAAATTTTCCCATTTAAACACCAAAACCCTCACTTTCGCTCCTTTTCGCCCGTTTACACAGTAAAACCTATATAACCCTTCTTGAGCCTTTGCAACCTATTTTGACCCCCGATTACATTCCAAGCATTGTGAGGACTCCGTCCATGCACTATCCTGTTCCCTTAAGCCATTATAGCCCTCCCTCTCCGCCTGTGTTTTTCTTAACAATTGTTGTATTTTGCAGGCGATCATATAAAACTTGTTTGTTCCAAATTCACAAGGAAATCCATTCAAAAGCTTTATTCAGAAGAAAAAGACAATTATCATTTACACAGAGCAGAAGCCATTTACACAGTAATAGTTAAAACAAAGAAGAAATCCTTTACACAGAGACCGTAAATGTTAAAACAAAGGAGGCAGATATAACATACAGATAAAAGAAAAACAAATGAAATATACATAAAGATGATAAATATCCAACTACCTAATATTGAGACATGTAAAAAATAAATGATTTACTTTTGAAATACACAGTAAAAACTTGAAATGTACAGTAAAAGTAAAAAGCACAGTAAAGGTTATTGACAGGTCAAAGAGTATCAGATGAAAGGTCATAAGTAAATATAACATCTAGCGTGAAGATCAAACAGCCAAGTAACTTAAAGGGCAAAAGATCAAAGACCAAAGCCAACAGAACCTAAATAACAAGGACAGCAAGTAGTGGTTCAATAGTTGTCTCTATCTTCTTGCATGAAGATATTTCTTTTCCTTGAATAAATCTATTTTTGTAAAATCAATTTAGGATATTTTCTACTATTGTATAAATAACTCTCCTTACGAGTTATTATGGGTTCACCATTGAACTAGGTTGACCATTGAAAGAGAGTTTCACTCTTGATGAAGCATCTGTAAACATTTGATGTACTTAGCTTTTCTGGACCCTTCATACAAAGCAAAGGATTCTGAATCCAGTTTTACATAGTTTGTGTTTCCTGTAAGTTTTTCCAATGTTACACATTATGTTTTTCTTCATATTCTTATGTCTTACAGAGATATCTAGGTAGGAATAATTGTGTCTCAATCTATTCCTATAAGCTTCTGAAGTGATAATCTATAAAGAGAATGGATTAATGGACTGTCTGTTTAATTAATTCCCTATGAATCAATAAATCATCAGCATCTTGTTGTAAGAATAAGCATATTCTCTTGAACCTTCTGAACATTGGTCAGAGGTTTTCATACTTATGATTACACAATTTTCTGTCTGAGATTGTGATAATCATATTATTTTTTGTTTTTGCTCACCACTATTCAAGCTTTATCACTGTGTGAATTTTTATAGCAGCCCTCTGTTTTGGAATTAATATTATTCAAAAGGTTAGGGATTATAGTGTTACAATTGTTTCATTAATTGGTCCTCCAAATTAAAACAAAACCCCCAAAACAATTATCTTAGATGCTCTTGCTTGATAGCTGACCATTATCAACTCAGAGGTACAACATCAGTCTGGCGTCGTTGTCAGGGATTCGAATTCCATTAAGTTTTCCTGGGGCAATGATATTAATTCTATTCCTTTAAGGTGATTAAAGGTCTAGAAAGGTTAAAATCCTTCACCTGGAAACTCCACTAGCCCAAACTGGCACCTTTTAAGCACACCAGATCTCATTCAAAATCTGACTTAGTTAATCCTCTGTCAGATCCTGAAAAACTTCTGAGAAAAGCCAGTTCTAAAAGGAAACATCAACTATCTTCTTCTTCCTCTTCAGCCTTGCAGTCTGAAGAGTTTGTGTCATTTGATCCTTATAGTAATATTCCATCTGATCTCGATTTGACACAAATACCTCCTACGGTTTCTGAACTATTAGATAAGGGAGTTGATTTAGATTTAGCTTTCCTCATTCATTATTTTGAAAATCATCCAGAACCCCCACTACCACCAGGATCACCTAAAACTGAGTCTAACTTGGGTGTTCATTTACCTGAATACAAACCCACAGATTTCATATCCCCTACTACTTATTCATCTCCTTCCACTTCTGAACGACTTGAAGCTTCTACTTCTAAAAAACCTGAACAGACCATCTCTGTATATACAAATCCACTCTTTGAAACAAAAGAGGGTATTCCTTCATAGGCCCCAAAGTTAGTTCTTAAGACTCCTTTAAAGTTATTCAGGAGACCCCCTCCTTCTTCACCTCCACATAGTCACACACCCCCTCAATCACCTTCTTCTACTTCATCTTCTTCTTCTTCATCCACACAAACACCTCATACACCACCTTCTACTATGGCATTCCAACCTATTTTATAGGCTAGATATGCAGCTTTAGTCTTACCTACTAACCTTGACGCATTCCCAGTTGGATGCTTGAAATACCTTCCTAGGTCTAATGGAGAAATTGGTCCCACAGTCGAGGACCATCTTCAAGCTTTTCTAGACTTTGCAGACAACATGAATATTGAAGAAGAAAATGTTTATATGAGATTGTTTGTACAATCACTTGAAGGAAATGTAAGAATTTGGTTTAGGCAGTTACCTGTAAATTCCATTAGAAATTGGGAAGAGCTTACAAACATATTTAAAAATCAATGGGGTGTAAAGAAAGATCCTCTTTACTTTCCGACTAAGTTTGAAGAACTTAAAGGAAACTTTGGTGAACCTGTATCACATTTTATCAAGAGGTTCAATAAAATTTATCATAAGATGCCCCCTGATTGTAAACCCCCTATAGCAGCAGCTAAGTCTAGGTATTCTAAAGCCTTTTACGATAATTTTGTTGTAATGCTAATAGAGAGAACTTCAAGAACTCTTGAATATATGCAAAAAAATGCTATAGAGGTGGAATCAAATAGGGTTGCTTCAACTTACTTGAAAGCTAAAGAGGAAAATGCCCAAAGAAAACTCAAATCTATTCAAGAATCCTCTAGTTCCTCTAGTTCTTCTAAGACTAAAACTGAAGATTCTAAAATAGATGAAATAACTTCTCTTCTAAGAAATCTATCTAATATAATTTCCAAGATTGAGACTCAACCTAGGATAGTTCAAAAAACAGTTACTAGACCCCAAAATCAAAATCAAGGTCAATATATAAGGAATCCACAATTACAAATTCATCAAAGACCTAGTAACGATCAGCGGGTTCTCACTCCTTTACTGATAGATGACTAGAAACCTGATGAAAATACAATGACTAGTACTAAAGATATCAATAACATGGATACTTCTTCTAATCAAACAGTTATGATTCCTCTCTCACAACAAAATCAAATTCAAGAAGATCAAGAATCCTCACAGGTTTCTAACTACCATGCCTTCTCTGAATTTTTAATTGCAGAGTTGAACAAGAGATATGATGTTAGCCCTAGACCTGGCCCTGGAAGACCTCCTAAGGAGACTCCAGTAATTAAAACTTGTACCAAAGTTACTGAAACTCAAACAATTGTTATTCAACCATTAAATCAGTCAACTGATGTTGCTCAAAATGATAAAAATTCTTTGACTACATTTAATGTTGAAAAAGAGTTAGAAAGAATTAAAATCCCAATTCCACTTTTAGAACTTTCCAAAAACCCTGGGTATAAAAATCAAGTCTCCAAATGGATATAAAACACCTCGGTTGATGCTGAAAGTGATATCATTAGTCTGCGAGATGAAAAACTAGCAGTTGCCTTTGGTCCTAGCTCAGATATGATAGATGAAATAGTGCCTCCTTTCTATGTAACTCTTAAGACAAATGATTCCATGTTATATAATTGTATGCTTGATTCTGGAGCATCACATAACCTCATGCCAAAAACTATCATGGACCATTTGAAACTTGACATAACCAGATCCTATCATGACTTGTACACCTTTGATTCTAAAAGGGTGCCCTGCTTAGGATTGATTAAGGATTTAGTAGTCACCCTTGCCCAAATTCCAGTGAAAAGTGTAGTGCTTGATATAGTTGTCACAGATATCCCTCTCAAATTTGGAATGCTCCTTTCTAGGTCATGTTGTGCCAAATTAGGGGGAACTCTTCAGATGGATATGTCTTATGCCACTATTCCAGTTTATGGGGGAGAACAACTAAGGTTATATAGAGAGGTAAGATTTATGCACACTGTTTGCAAAACTGACCAGCCAAGGAACCATCCCATTTATGCAATTGATCAGGATTTTGGTTGCTTTCAACTCTCTTCAAACCAAATACATGAAACTCAAGTTAAAATAGAAGATGTAACTGAAAGTCATGTACCAAATCAAACTGATGTATGGAAACTATTTTCTGGTGGTTCTTGTACAAAATATGGGGCAGGAGCTGGGGTAGTTTTGATTTCACCAAAAAAAAAAAAAATATATATCACCCAATCATGCAAACTCTACTTTGAAGTTACCAATAATGTGGTCGAATATGAAGATTTCCTTTTGGGACTGCAATTAGCCAAAAGCTTAAAGGTTCAAAATTTAAGTGTTTTTATTGATTCAGAACTTATTGTCAAACAAGTGAGAAATATTTGCCAGAATAAGCATCCTAGACTTAGGTCTTATCAAAATGAAGTTTGGGATTCAGTTGAAAACTTCTTTGATGCTTTTAATTTGACTTATATTCCAAGAGATCATAATATTCATGCAGATGCCTTAGCTGTTTCTGCTAGTTCATTTAAAATTCCTAATCAAACCAATGTACTCTATCAAATACAAGTCAAGTATAGACCATCCATCCCAGACAATCTAAAACACTAGCAGATATTTGAAGATGATGAACATTTGAAATCTTTTTGCAGGTTATATATGACTTTTCAGTTCTAAAAATTGATGAAGATAGAACAGAAATAAATGAAAATGCAAATGAAAATGATACTTCAAATTTCAATTCAAAAATTGTTGATCATGACATTATTCAATTGTCTAACAATTTTATTCCCAAAGGCCTCATTCCTTTAGAAAAATTGTTTGATCAAAATGATGTTTTCTAAAACCCTCAGTCCATTTCTTCACAAGATGACATAGAAGAAATTAATATTGAAACAAATGATGATATTAAATACATCAAAATCTGTGCATCTCTAGATCCTGAGATCAAATCTCAATATCTTAAGTTACTTCAAACTTATAAGGATGTTTTTGCATGGACCTATGATGATCTCAAAACTTATGATACTTCATTAACACCGCATAAGATTCCTTTAAAGCCAGAAGCAGTTACTTATCAACAGAAACTTAGGAGGATCAATCTAGCTCTTCTACCAACTGTAGAAAGGGAAATTAAGAAAATGCTAGATGCCCAGATCATTCTACCTCTTAGATATTCTAATTGGGTTGCAAATTTAGTTCCTGTTAGAAAGAAGAATGGAGAAATTAGACTCTGTGTGGACTTTATAAATTTGAACAAAGCATCATTAAAGGATAACTATCCTTTGCCCAAAATGGATCAGTTACTTCAAATGGTTTCAGGAGCACAAAGAATTTCTATGCTTGATGGTTTTTTAGGCTATAATCAGGTAAATGTTGATCCAGCAGATAGAGAAAAGACAGGCTTTACTACACCCTGGGGTACATTCATGTATGCTAGAATGCCATTTGGCTTAACCAATGTTGGAGCAACATTTCAAAGAGCTAGGGATGTATCTTTTGCGAGTCAGGTAAATAAATTTGTGGTCATTTATCTTGATGACATAATTGTTTTTTCTAAATATGATCAGAAACATCTAAAACACTTGATGAAGGTTTTTGACAGGTGTAGAAAATTCGGAATATCATTGAATCCTAAAAAGTCTTTGTTTTCTATCAAAGAAGGAAAATTTTTGGGCCATATAATTTCAAAAGAAGGAGTAGTGATTGATCCCAAGTGTGTGTCTGTCATTGAAACATTGACCTTACCTAGAAACAAGAAGGAGATTCAAGCTTTTCTAGGCAAGATTAATTTTTTAAGGATATTCATCCCAAATTATGTTGAGATTGTAAAAGATATAAATGACATGCTCCGAAAGGATCATGAAGTTAAATGGTTTGTCTCTTCCAGGAATGCCTTTGATCAGATCAAGAAATCTATCTCTGAAGCTCCCACCTTGGCCAGCCCTGATTACACTAAACCATTTAGTATCTTTTCCTTTGCCTGAGAAACAACCCTTGCTGTTGTTCTACTACAAAATAATGAAGATTCCCATGACCAACCCATAGCCTTTTTCAGTAAGGTTATGAGAGATGAGGAACTTAAGTATGACATAATTGAGAAGCAAGCCTATGCCCTTATTCAAGCCCTGAAATCATCCAGGATGTATGTCCTACATTCTCCTGTTATTGCTTATGTTCCTAACAGTGCTATGAAAATTGTTTTAACCCATCCAAACATTGATGGAAAGAGAGGTAGGTGGATCACTCAAATACTGGAGTTTGATCTAACTATCAAAACTACAAAGCTAGTAAAAGGCCAAGTATTAGCTAAGCTTCTAGATGAGTCCAACTGTAAAGTGCTTGGAATCAATTTTGTTTTAGAGAACAAGTGAAGAATCCACAAGAACCTTCCCTTCATCCTGAAGAAAATAATCCACAAGAACCTTTACCTTCATATTAGATTCCCCCTTTATACATTGATGACAAATTTCTGTTGTCAAATTGGTACCAAGACATTGTAAATTTCTTGATCCATTTTGAATGTCCAGCATCATTCTCTAAAAGCCAATGTCAAACTCTTAAACTAAAAGCAGTCAAGTACTGTATCATAAATGCAAATTTGTACTAGAAAGACCCACTAAATATTTTGCTATTATGTTTAACATAATCAAAAACTGAAGGAATCATTGATCATTTTCATACAGGATTTTGTGGAGGACATTATTCTTGGAGAGCAACAGCATATAAGATATTAAGGGGAGGATTTTATTGGCCAACATTGTTTTTGCAAGTAGGAGCAAAGGTCAGAGGATGTGTTCCTTGTCAAATGTTTGCTGGTAAGAAAAAATTAGCAGCTCTTCCACTGGTTCCATCAATAGTCTCAGAACCTTTTAGCCAATGGGGATTAGATTTTATTGGAGAGATTCATCCTACTTCAAGTAATCAGCATAGATGGATCCTCACTGCAACAGACTACTTCACTAAATGGGTGGAAGCAATTCTAGTGAGAAATGTTATTGATTCAGTAGTAATCAAATTTATTGAAGAGAACATCTTATCTAGATTTGGTTGCCCAACTCAAATTGTCACTGATAATGAAGTAGATTTTTCTAGTGTTAAAATGATTGAGTTTTTCCAGAAATATCAGATTTTGTTACATCATTCAACTCCATATTACCCACAAGGTAATGGCCTTGCAGAATCCTCCAATAAAAGTCTGGTAAAGGTAATCAAAAAGACTCTAGCAGATCATAAAAAGAGTTGGGACTCTCATTTAATTTATGCAGTATGGGCAAACAGAATTACTCCAAAGAGATCTACTAGAAAATCTCCTTTCCAATTATTTTATGGGAAATATGCAATCTTCCCTACCAATTTTGCCTTCCCTGTTTTAAAATTCTTGCAGGATTCAATAGATGAACCTGATGATTTCTCAAGGAGAATAAATCAGATTATTGAACTAAATGAAAATAGGGAAGAAGTTCAATACAAATTGAAAAAGTATCAGAATAAGATGAAGAGCATGTTTCACAGAAGAGCCAGGGAAAGGGACTTCAAGGAAGGAGATCTAGTTCGAAGATGGGATACCAGGAGAGAAGAAAATGGAAAACATGGCAAGTTTGACAACCTGTGGTTTGCACCTTTAACAATTTCTGAAGTGAAAGGAAACAACACTTTTGTGATACAAAATCTTGAGGGGCTATATTCCACTTATCCTGTAAATGGAAGGTTTCTCAAACATTACATTCAATACTGAGAAGTTGAAGTAGATTTCATTACTACCATTGTAAAAACTCTAGTTTCTTTTACTTTTCAAGCTGTCAGTGTGATTTTTTACAGCAAAAGACTCCATAGCCCGAGGAGAAGGCACATGGATCTGCAAGTTCTCTACATTCTACAGGAGAAAGCAGTCCCCAGTTGGAGCCAATTTTGTAGCATTTTTTTGGTTTTGGTAAGTTAGAATCAATTAGTCAAAAAAATGAAAATATTTCTCAAAAAATGTTAAGCTAGGATATGGACAAAAAGAATATTGAATAAAAAATGTTAGGAAATATTTTGATAACATGTCCATATCAAAGAAAATGTTAGAATAGATGCCCTAAAAAATGAAGGCAAAAATAAAATGTTAGGTTAGAGAGAAAAAAAAAAGCAATAAACTTTGAAAGTGTGTAAGTCCAAGTGCCATTACTTTTACTTTATTATGCAAAATAATGGTTGTGTGCAGCTTGTCATAAATGCCACAACCCATGAAAATCAAATAGTTTAATCTTAACTAGTTCATGCATTAAATTTGATGTTTATAGTTAGAGAATAAAGATCTAGCCAAACTGTTTAATCTTGGCAGATCAGTAGTTAGGTAGAGAATAATAAGGAGCTCATCAGTTTAATCTGAGCCCTTGAATGTTATAAGGTTAGAATTAGATAGTTTTCTTTTCAAAAGAGAAAGGAAATAAAGCGTCTGCTAGCTTAAATGCACCCAGTTAAGTGAAAAAAAAGGTTAGGGTAAGTAAAGGGTAGCTAGAAGAAAGGTTGCAAAAGTACAAAGTTGATTGAGGCATAAGCACATTTATCGTGCTTGATCATGTGTTTCAGTGTGCAGGAGCAGTTATGAAAGTGAAAAGATGTTCACAAGTTGATTTGGTTAACTTCCCTTCATTTCATTTCACCCCCCACTACATACTTACTAATTTCCTCATCATCCCTTCATTTTTACCTTTTCCCTTCATTTTCACCCTTTCCCTTGGTTTCACACATTTTCCTAGCAATTTACCCTCCAAACTCATTCCCCTACCTAAAAACCCCTTTTTCCTAGTGTGAAACCCTTTCCCCTTAGAAAAAATCACTTTCCCCTTGTAATTTTCCTAAAACCCATAAAACCCCCCTTGTCCTAAGTCTTTATTCCCCCCTCCGCTTTATAAAGTTAACTCCGCCATACCCATAAAACCCCTTTTAACCTAAGTTTTATTAAAACCTCGCATTACTTAACAAACCTCCACAAATTACCTTTTTGTCGATATAAGAACTTTTTTAACCCACCCCCCATGGTGTGGTTAAATAAACCTCGTCGTCGTTAACCTTGGTCCCACTCCATAAACCTGTGCATTATGTTTTAACCCGCTTATGTTTAAACTCCGGTTATTCATTAAAATAGTTACAAATCCTTTGTAGTTAACCCCTAGGCCCTGTTAATCTCCGCCAACTGTCCTCCGTGCAACTCCACTGTGTGATAGTCGTTAAATCATCCACTCCCAGATCCAACAACCCACAGCAATATCGCGCGCTCCCGATCTCCTAGCTTTACCCGCCCGAGAGCACGCAAGATTCGTGGTTTTGCTCGGGCCCCTTGTGGTTACGTGGCAGTCCCATGTTAACTCGCATGCCCTTGGAGAAAAACCACCCCATGGCCAAAAGCGATGCGATGAGCCTTCGAAACCGCTCCTCGCGTATGATAAAACCATCCATTGTTCACTTAACCCTTCTACACCAAATTTTAAAAGTTTCCCGTTTGAACTCCAAAACCCTCACTTTCGCTCTTTTCGCCCGTTTACACAGTAAAACCCATATAACCCTTCTTGCACCACCCTGAACCTCTGCAACCTATTTTGATCACCGATTACATTCCAAATATTGCCAGGACTTTGTCCATACACTATCATGTTCCCTGAAACCATTACGGCCCTCCCTTTCCGCTTGTGTTTTTCATAACAATTGTTGTATTTTGCAGGCAATCATATAAAACCTGTTTGTTCCAGATCCATTCAAAATCCTTTATTCAGAAGAAAAATACAATTATCATTTACACAGAGCAGAAGTCATTTACATAGTAATGGTTAAAACAAAGAAGAAATCCTTTACACAGAGACAGTAAATGTTAAAATAGAGGAGGCATATAAAACATACAGATAAAAGATAAACAGATCAAATATACAGAAAGATGGTCAATATCCAACTACCTGATAGTGAGACATGTAAAAACTAAATGATTTACTGTTGAAATACACAGTAAAAACTTGAAATGTACAGTAAAATTAAAAAGCACAGTAAAGGTTATTGACAGGTCAACAAGGTCAAAGAGTATCAGATGAAAGTGTATCAGATGAAATGTCATAAGTAAATATGACATCCAGCGTGAATATCAAACAGCCAAGCAGCTTAAAGGGAAAAAGATCAAATATCAAAGCCAACAAAACCTAAATAACAGGGGCAGCAAGCAGCTGTTCAATAGTTGTCTCTATCTTCTTGCATGAAGATATTTCCTTTTCTTTGAATAAATCTATTTTTGTAAAAGCAGTTTAGGATATTTTCTACTGTTGTATAAATAACTCTCCTTATGAGTTATTATGGGTTCACCATTAAACCAGGTTGACCATTGAAAGAGAGTTGCACTCTTGATGAAGCATCTATGAACATTTGATGTACTTATCTTTTCTTGACCCTTAATACAAAGCAAAGGATTCTGAATTCAGTTTTACACAGTTTTTGTTTCCTGTAAGTTTTTCCAGTGTTACACATTATGTTTTTCTTCATATTCTTATGTCTTACAGAGATGTATAGGTAGGAATAATTGTGTCTCAATCTATTCCTATAAGCTTATGAAGTGATAATCTATAAAGATAATGGATTAATGGACTGTCTTTTTAATTAATTCCCTCTGAATCAATAAATCATCATAAGCATAAGCATATTCTCTTGAACCTTTTGAACATTGCTCAGAGGTTTTCATACTTATGATTATACAATTTTCTGTGGACATTGTGATAATCATATGATTTTTTGTTTCTGCTCACCACTATTCAAGCTTTATCACTGTGTGAAGTTTTATAGCAGCCCTCTGTTTTGGAATTAATATTATTCAAAAGGTTATGCATTATAGTGTTACATCTGTTTCATTGGTCCTCCAAATTAAAACAAAAACCCCCAAAACAATTATCTTATATGCTCTAGCTTGATAGCTGACCATTATTAACTCAGAGGTACCACATGCCCCTCGAAGGGTGTGATAGTATGTTTCAAGTAAGGTTTTGATTCTATCGAGATTTGGTTATTTCTAGCCTCATATGGAAGCCATAAATGCAACAAATCGGTATCAAAATACCATTGTAATTTTCTAGACCGGTCTCTACTTAGTAATACATTATAGGCTTCAGGGATGTCCACAATCATTATGTTTATACACTGGTGAACTCGATGATCAGACGATAACCAAAAAAGAACATTCTTGATTTAGCCAATATCTTGGACAAGAGACATGTCCAACTGAATAATATCTGCATCAGTTTTATCCCATTTGGCATTGATTTCTTGACGACAAATAATGGCATTACAATCAAGGATGCACCAGAATCAACTAAACAATTATGGACATTGTAATTGAAAAATTCAAAAGTCAATAAGAACATAGGGTAGAGAGTGTTAGCTTCTAATTTTATAGTGTTAATAACTGATTCCATGGGACCAGAAGACTTACCAGACACCTTATGTGAATAAGAAGCATTATCACCTTATGAAGGTTGTGCAAGGGCTCGAACAAGCATTTCTCACTAGCCTGTTATCCCTGTAACCTCGAAGATTGAAATATTTTTGCGATCTTTCTTCATGTCTTCCACTATATTGCAATCCAGTGTTTCATATGCAGCAACCAGTGTTGAAGTGTCTAGAGTAGTGACTTTGTTTAACACTTTGGGAATGGTAGACTTGCTTTTGCCATCGGTGGAAGTGTTTAGCAACATTTCCATACTTGCTTTAAGTATTCTGAGAGGGGTTGACAGACAATGTGATTTCCCTTAACAGTTTCTCCTTTAATTTATGCCTCGTCATCTCATGTTCAAAAACAGGCCCTTGACTTCTCAATTTATATCGATTATTTTTCTTCAGAGTTGGGGCCTCATTCAGTGGTGGTTCTTCAGCTTTTTTCATTTTAGAAATGAATACACAAGTGAATTATGCACTACGTGTCCAATACCCGCAATCTCTTTAGCCGCAGCAGATTCTTCCTTTTCTTCCATCTGCTCAATCTTCTCATCTGAAAGTACCGTTTCAATAATTTGTGTAGACATAGCATTTATGTTGTGGTTCCATTGTGGACATGTATTTTCCAAATGATATTCTTGATTGAAAGAACAGTATTGGTCCATGCCCATACTTTCGACATTTAGCACAACATTAAAGCTTTGTGCGGACTTAGATGGATGATTGTTGTTGTTGTTGTTATTCCTTCTCAGGAATTTTAACTTGGGAGGCTTGTTGGTGACAGTGGTCTTGCTTGTCCTTTGGTTTAACTCTGCCAACTCATTAGACAGAGACTTGAGGGTCCTAGTTAAGATTTCAATATCAGTAACTTCTTTCTCCTTGGCCTTGCTTGAAGAGGCCTGAGACCTTTTACCAACTTCCTTAGATTATTTAGATGATTCATCATCAACAATGACTCCAATAGCATGCAAGTCCTTTTCTACTATGATGGTTTCTTCAAATTTCTGAGCCAAATTTTCTTTCGCATCTCTCTTCACGAATTGTGAAATGCTTATGAGCAAGGTAGAAGTTTAGCAATCAATAGTGATTAATTCATGAGGCTTCATACTCGGGGAAAATTTATTCAATATCTGATTGAATCTCTGATTAAAATCCTTAACCTTCTCCTTTTCCCCCATCTTCAAATTCCCTAACTCCTTTAATAACATGGATGGGTTTTAGCCCCAAGGGTTAACTCAGTTGGTTGAGTTCTCATTGCTAAGTACCTCGTATGTTGGGAGGTCATGGGGAAAAATTTCCTCGACACCCTTGGGGTTAAGCCCTACTTGTTTGGTCGGTGGGTAGATCCCTTTGGGTTGATTTGCCTGGATTTTCCCATGGATGTAGCAGCCACCCAGTGTCCGTGAACCACCCTTAAAAAAAAACATGGATGGGTTTTATCATTAACAAACTTTTCAAGGAACAACTTTTTAAACCCCCTCCAATTCTGAATTCAATTTACAAGAAGACTATGATACCAAACAGTTTCTCTACCATCCAAGGTACAAGGAAAGAGGCTACATGCAACATTGTCATAATTTAGCTCGAGCATCTGCAGGTCTGGGTAGAAGTTATCCAAATGGTCTTCTGATTTAATCAACTTTTCAGGGTCATATTTTGTTAACAACTTTTCTGGGTGCCTTGACATCTTATATAAAACACCTGGAAGAGTGAGGGGGCCCTAAGTCATCCAATCCATATCTTGGTCCACCATGTTCTCATCTTTGTGTTCCTCGTCCTCTTCGGAATCCGAGGAATCTTCTTCATGACTGTATATCCCATGGAAAATATCATCTGAAAGCACAATGTTATCCTCATACCCTTCATTGAAATGTGGAAGTTGATCTGGATGTTCTGTGTCATTTTTGGATTCTGCTAACTCTTCAAGAGTGGAAAAAACTAGACCGTCCACTGTAGAGACCACTATATCTGAATGAATTGTTTCTTTTCTCTTGGAAAAATGAGGAATATTTCATACTCTAGGAATTAATCTGATAGCCTTCTCAAATAACGGGTTATAGGTCGAATTTCCCAGATATGTTTGTAATTAACTTCAAAGGTTGGTTTCGGGCTAGGTTGAGAAGATCCTCCTACTTCGGGAATATGAGTCAGAGAGGTGGTGGGAATTTTACTGCCTTGTCTGGAAGAAGAATGGTGTCGATGTGTGGAGTTATCAACCATAACAAATTGGTTTCCCTCCTTCTCACACCAAAAATGTTGAGAGTGTTGGACCTACCAACATTTAAGGGGGTCTCCCTGATATGAGGTCCAAATTGGACCTCACATCATTTGGTGTAGGATCCCCATTTGAAATACAGCCTGGTTGTTGTTTACTTAAATATTTGTCTTGTCTTTAGTTGTCATCAAGAGAGAGAATCACATATGTACCTTTGAAAAAGCAAGCAAGTGTGCTTAGTGAATGTTCGGTTGTAGGTGTATCAAGGCACTTCTGCTGCGGAGGGAGAGAAAAGTGAGTCTCTAAGAGAGAGGTAATAGTACTGCCCTAGAGAGAGACACACAAACAAGAAAGATTCGTCTAACATCCAACAGAATATTCCACATGGATGCGACAAATGTTACAACCACTGTAGCACATTCTCAATAAGGTAAGCATTAAAATAACCTAAATAGTTCAACTACCTTAGTACAGGTGAAAGAAAACATGAATTGTAAACATTTACAAAAGTCTTACAAATATTCATAATCCATGCATGAAAAACGTGTTGTCCATCAAGCTTCAAGTATTAAGTAAAATTCCCAAGACACATGAATACAACGAACATCACTAGCTCCAATAGTGGAGCATTGGAGCCACTACTTGCTCCCCAAAAGTACTAACTTTGTCTCTTTGATGCCTTATGGGAGAAGCCAAGGTGAAAATTCATTTTCTTATAAAATGAGGGTATATATATAACAAATGGGGCAATCCTTCACCTCCCTCGTGACTCTTAGACTACCCTCATGACTATTTGACTTCCCTATTACTTTTTTTACTCTTACATGACTCTTCGCATTCTGTACATGCCCTTTGGACTTCCACTTTACAATACATTTTTGAATAAGAATTTACATAATCCACAAATGGTATGGCACACGATGATTGATGGCATGACCTGACATGAAACTGATGACATGGAAATTTCTAGCCATTCTTTGTTGTTGTTTGCTTTGTTCCTTCTTGAAGATAGAACATGATCTCTTCTTCCACCTCCACATGGCTTAGAGATGAGGATTCTTTAGTGTGATATGGATCTTAAACTTGTTGTCACAATATGATGTCCCTTTGCTTCTACTTGATTTTCCAACTTGTACTTGCAGCTACAAAGGTGTTTTCTAGCATGGTCTCCTTCTCCATCTCCTTCTCATCATCATGTCATAGCATGATAGAATACCTACTACTGCAATTCACTCATGACAATATGACATCAGTCGGATAAACCCCTAGTCTAATATGCAACATGATGATCCATTAATTGAGCTGGGACTAGGTGGCAGGATGAGAGAGAGGCTCAAGGATTGTGCAGTTGTGCAGCTCATGCAGTCAAGGGTGAGGACTCAGCGTTGAGACTACGCAATGCGCAGTTTAGGATTAATTGGGATTGAAAATTGCACAGTTGAGGGATTCAAGAAGCCAAGTTGATGGCTTGAGCACTGATTTTTCTCACTTCACATATTGGAAGGACGAGAGGCCAAGTGATTGCGCAATCGCGTAGTTCAGGAGCTTAAGTTGAGGCTTGAGGACTGAGACTATGTAATGTGCAATTCTAGAGCTTAGAGGCTAGGCTTGAGAACCTATATTGTGTAGTGGGCAATTCTGGAAGGAAGAGACTGTGCATTGTGCAATGCCAAGAGACAAGGTTGTTACTTGAGGACTGAGACTACACGGTGTACAGCCCATGAGGGATGAATGAGGCTCAATGGCCCGGTCGGGGAGTTTTCTCATTTTTTACTAAGTGTTAGATCAGTGAGATAAGGTTGAACAAAAGTAAGACTTGAACATGATCACATGCTTATATTACTTGACGACACAACATGGAACTCACAAAACACGTGAACAACATACTTTTCCTCATTGCGAAAATTTTGTGATAGCCTACACCAAGTGCAACACCAAAGATACACTTTTCGATGAGGGTGACGCAACTTGTGCGACAGCGATTGAAACTTTGGAAATGAGTGCAATAGATGTTTTCATGATAATAACAACTCATTTACACAAAGATTACCCCTTAAGACACACCAAAACTAGATGTTGTACAATGTGCGACACTTAACATGCTAGAAGACGACAATTTGATCTTCTCACATACGGGACCTGAAAACTTAGAGAAAACACATGTAATGACTCTTAATATTTATGACGACAGCATTCAAAGTCAAAGTAGGCTCCGAAATTTGGATGTAGGCCAAAATTTTGGAGGGTGTTGTAGCAGCGACAATAGGTTGGAGATTTGAGAATATTGGTTGTCCAATTTACATTCATGTACCCAAATATAATATAAAGAAGTTAGAGCCTTCGGAAATAAAATAATATTAGTTGGATATAGTGAGTCATCAAAGGCCTATAAAATCTATGTTCTGAGACAACGACAGGTTGAAGACAGCAGGTACGTGACCTTTGATGAGAGTGTTTCCTATTGGAAGTATAAAGAAGTTACCATGGACTCTGATGATGATGAATAACATAAAACTCCCAAGGAAGAGGGTTCAGGTCCATTCAATCCTTCATAACATCCTGTAGATCATCAAGAAGAGCCAAAAGGGCCTGGTGAACCATTGGATCCAGTTGTTGTTCCTGAAATCAAGAAGAGGCCAAATTGGCTTAGATCTACCTTGTAGGAGACAGAAGAATGTGCAAAACCACATGGAACCTTCAAGGAAAGTAAGAGACCGAAGAGGTATTTTGCATATGCAGCATTGATAACTAATCTCATTTATTCTGAACCTTCCCCCAATGAAGCAGTAGTTGGCCAACAAGTTTGGAAGGATACAATGCTGGAAGAATACCAATCTATTATGAAGAATGATGTATGGGAAATTGTGCCTAGACCGGAAGGGAAGTCAGTGGTGACATCCAAATGGGTATACAAGATTAATTATGCAGTGAATGGAAGTATTAACAAGGCAATATTTGTGGCTCGAGGATTCTCCCAAAAAGAGGAAGAATACTACGATGAAACTTTTGCTCAAGTTGTCAAGTACACTACTATTAGATCTATTGCTTCTTCTATGCGTTGGAATTTACTTTAGATGGATGTAAAGATTTCTTTCATTAATGGTGTGATTGAGGAAGAAGTGTACATTGAACAACCTCAAGGTTTTGAGGTTCATGGGAAAGAGTCTCATGTTTGCATATTAAGGAAAGCCTTGTATGGACTTAAGCAAGCACCTAAAGCCTGGTATTCTCGAATTGACACCTACTTGACAAGACTTTTTTTTAAGCAAAGTCTTTCAGTAGAAATCACATAAGATAATTTTTTTCCTGACACGTTTCGAACCAACAAGTGTGGTTCATCATCAGGACCAGATGAAGAGGCAGACCATGGCAATGTAGAGACATAATTTCAAGTAACGGATATATTTGAACAATAATATTTAAATTATGATGTTAATCCAAAAGTGATGTTAATCCAAAAGTGATGTTAATCCAAACATATATCAAGGTTGAGAAGAATGAACCTGTGATTTTTTTATTGTATGTTGATGAATTATTTCTGACAGGTATAGAGCATCCCATTATTCAATGTGAAAGGGAGTTGGCCTCTAAATCCGATATGAAGGATCTTGGGTTGATGCACCACTATTTGGGACTAGAAGTATTGCAGAATTCTGGCAAAATCTTCCTTGGTCAAGGAAAGTATATTATCAAGATCTTGCAAAAGTTTGGAATGATGAACTATAAATCTAGGACAACTCCTAAGGTAAAAAATCTAAGAAAGTTGAGACTCCGAGTCAAATTTGGTATATTCATCCATGTATCAAAATTTGATTGGCTTCTTGATGTATATGGTTAATACTAGGCAAAAAAAATTCTTTACAGTGAACACTCTGAGCCAGTTCCAAATGGAACTAAGACATGATCATTAGATTGCAGCAAAGCATGTATTAAGGTATTTATGCGGTACAGTTGGTTATGGTTTGAGATATGTATCAAACGGTGATATACAGTTGCAGGGAATACAAGATTGGGTAGGGACTGTGAAAGACGGAAATAGTACATCTGAAGGATGCTTCAGTTTGGGATCTGTTATGATTTCATGGATGAGAAAAAAGCAGTCATTTGTTGCACTCAACACTACCGAGGCAAAGTATATTACAACGATTTTAGTGAGTTGTGAAGCAATGTGGTTTCAGAAGTTACTCACATGACTATTCGATCAAGTGCTAAAGCGACTGTGATATATTGTGACAATCAAAGTTGTGTGAAGCTTGCAAAAAATCCAATTTTTAATGATAGGTTTAAGCACATCGAGATCAAGTACAAATTCATTATTGACATGGTACAGAAGGGAGCAGTGAAGCTCCAGTACATCTCTATTAATGCACAACTAGTTGATATTCTTACAAATCCCTTGTTCGAAGGGAAGCTTGTGTACTTCAAGGAAAATATTGGACTTGTTGAGAATGCATCCCTTAGTGAGAGGGAGGGCTAATGATATAGCATCAGGGACAAACATTCTCCCTGTGTCATATATGACCAGATTATGGATAATGGTCCAGCAAAGGACAATTATTCTTCATGTTTCAAGTATGTTGACCAGATTAGGAAGAATGGCCCTAAAGGACTAGGATCACTCAGTTGATTGGGTGCCTTTTAGCATCATGCTTAGATTACCCTCCAGATAGGTTGAGTGATTTACTTTGGAATAATGGCATAGAATGAGGCCTTTGGATTTGGGACTATATTACTCAAATGAATTGAATGTATCCCTAGGGTTTCACCACGAGTCAAAGATATTGACCAAGGTTATAGTGAACCAGGACTAGTTAGTATACCATGGGACAGAGGCACCGACCAAAATCATGGTGACTAGTTGATGCTAAAGATGTACCATGTGTCATAGTTGTTGACCAGATTATGGTGATTGGATAGTGTTGATACTAATGATCTATTATAACCTTTTCTTAGAGATATTTGTCAATATGAGAACATCTGGTTAGTCATTATGAATACCTCCCTAGATAAGAGGGAGCGTTGAATTTCGTAGCTATGGTTGGTATTTATAATTTATATTTTAGCTCTTGAATTATATAATTAAAATGCAATACATGTTCTTCATGCCATTATTATTGATTAGCCTTTGAAAATATTTATTTAAGACATATTCTTCATGTCGATATCAAAAGAGAAAATTTTGAATTTATTTGAAATTCGAATGTTTGGCTCCAAACTTGTTAAGTTAGCCCTAGTGAAGAGACACCCATTTAGACAAGAAGAACACTATATAGAGAGCACTCTACCTCCTCCACAAGGCACCATTCAACCTCATAAAATACAAGATATATTATGGGGGGCTGGATTTCGGCCTAGGAAGATCAGAGAGGGTCGAGTTTGTTGGAAAAAAGATTGAATTGACAAGAGGGTTGTTTGACCAAGTTTGACCATAACGTTGTTGGTCATTTTTACCATCATAGTTGACTAGCAGTATTAGGTGGATGTCTTGTTGAACTGAAGAATTTCTCTAAGGAAAAGGTTGTTGGGATTTTTCTCCAAGTGGTTTTCCCAAGGTAAATCTTGTTTTGTCTTTATGCATTGTGATCTCTATTATCCTTATGCATGTATGGTTGAATTTCTAATGATAAACTAGAAGTGTTAAAAGAATATATGCATTATTAGAAGTAATTATCAGTATTTTAGAAATTAGTGCTTATATATATATATATATATATGCATTTGAAAAATCAATAGGGGATAGAATAGACGGTGATGGGGTGTACTGTCAAGGAACTTCATGATGGATAGGTGACTAATTTAAAACTCCGTGGGAAAAAATCTAGCCATGTTAAAGGCTAGTGTGGCCTAGGCCAGATGCGATCCCTAGGTGATTGTGATGGCTTAGATGCTCCTGGGTCACGGTTTATCAACCCAAAGGTTAAGGGTAGAGTGAATCTCAGGACTCACACTAATTAGCAGACAAAAAAATATTATTATTTTTCAAAAACAACAATTTATGTAATTGGTAAGAAATCTAAAAGATCTCCTTTAAAGTTACCATTCTCTATAAACTTGTGTTATTCACAAAAGTGTTTTAAACTCCATTAACATAGAATAATATAATATAATAATCCTCTACGAAGTAAAACCACGTTGAAGTCCCCACAAGCGTTGTGCAATTTTAATATTTTCAAAAATTATTCCTCTTAAAAGAATTGGAACCATTTTTTTTAAGTTGTACTTCCAACATTTCTTAAAATTTCTATCGAATGTGGCGTGTAGATTGACACAAAAATCACATAAATACATATTTGTATACAAATAATTGTCTTATTTTTAGCACGCCACTTTAAATTATTTATTTTTTTTTAAAGCATTGATGTCCAACAATCCATGTTAGAAATATCGCACTAAAAGTAGCTACAACAATCACTAGGATCATTTTTATTTTAAAATATGTGAATATAGTCTTAATCATAGCTTAATTATCATGCAAAAATCCTATTAACCACTAAGTGGAGTTACATTACGTAATTAGGCATTATTTATATGTCTAAGGTTAAAAGTATGTTATACCACTTTTCAAAATATAAAAGATAATATTACACGTATTTTTTTTACGTGATATATAGTTATCAACTTAGCTATAACTCTCTGATGCTTTTTTTTAAGGGTTGCATTTAGTGGTTGTTCTTATATTTGTTTCAAAAAGAGGTCTCACCAATAATGTCATTTTTTTTCAGACTTAAAATTATCATATTTTGTAACCATGGCAATAATTACCTCATAATATTGCCAAAAAAATCTTTAAAATAGACCGCCAAATCAAAAATCATCACTAATAGTAACACCATTTTTTCAAGGTTAAAATTATGACTCATTGAAACTATAGACTTAACAATTAGTACCATTACAACAAAAATCTTAAAATATCAATCCAAAAATCACAAAGTGACACACTCATCTTTACTAAAAAACTAAAATTACAACATTCTTTAAATTATGACCTTGAAAATCAATATTCTTACAAACAAAATCTTAAAATTAACCCTCAAATAATATTAACCTTGAAAATCAATATTCTTAAACCAAAATCTTAAAATTAACCCTCAAATCAAAAAATACTAACAGTGACATCCCCTTTTTTCTCTTAGAATTACAACATTTTTCAAATTGTGACATAAAAAGGTTGATATTATTCCAAATAAAGTTATATTTTAAAAATTAAAAAGACTAGAAAAATAAATAAATAAACCCCTAAAACATGGAAATTTTATTTTTATTAAAAACAAACTGAACATATTAATTTTTCTTTTTATTAAAAACAAACCAAACATATTAATAAAAATAGATATTATCAATAAATAAAATAAATAAATAAAATCCATTTACAATTTTTTTAAGGTTGAAAGGGAAAATTATAAATTTTAATTAAAAACAATTTAAATTTTAAATTTTAAAAATAATAATTTAAAAAAATAAAAAAAACATAATAAACATGAAAATTGAAAAAAATAAAAAATAAAAATAAAATTAACCTAAATGGAGTAATTCTTAAATCATCACTCCTTGCCCTCTCAAGCACTCCCCTCTTAGACATGGTATTTCTTCGCCTTGTCCCTCAACCACTAGTAATTAATATCAATGAATAATCAATTTTGTTTCCATTAGAGAATGTTTAAGGTTAGAAATGAACTTCAAAATAAAATAAAATAAAAATGTCCTATCCACATCAATTTTAAAATCACCAACGGGATTCAAGATAATGATGTCAATTACAAGGGTCAATTGTTTTGAAAAAAAACACTATATTTATGTTGTATTTTTGACGTATTTCTTAATAGATTTACTCAGATATCAAATATAAGCACTTACTAGATGCAAGATTAAATTCCACATCCAATGACTACCCACTCTATATGTTGAGAAATATAGGGGCAGCAATTTGAGTGATTTCTCTTGCTTGATAATTGCTTATGGTGTTTTCTATTACTTATCTTGATTAGCTTCTTCTTTCACTTAATTATATTTAGTGTTCTTATCATCAAATAGCTACCAAAACAATGAATAACAATGAGACAAGAGGACAAGATGTAGGTTATCATCCAAGGCTAAAACCACTCTTCTTGAGAGAAAAACCCACAAGAATTCTTCTCTTTTTATATAATTTCAATTTACGAATTCCAAGACCTATGACCCTTAATGAAAACCCTTCCAATATCAAGTCAAATTACTCCTTTGATCAGCTTCTTCCACAAAGTCGACGTTGGTCAAACTTGCTGCAACACTTTGAATTTTGGCTTCTCTTCAGGACTTTGGCTTCTTTCACAGGTATGTAATTCTCGTCCTGCCTGAAATATTTGGCGGTTTCACATGTGTGGACAGATTGGAGTAGATTAGGGAACCTTCTTTTCTTCGCTTGGATAGAATCTTCCTTCTTGAGAACTCGGCGTGCAAAGAGATTCCTTTTGTCACAAAATTTGGATTTCTTCTGCAACTCTTCCTTACTACAACCAAAATGATTCCCTAACTCTCACATGTGTGAGGATATTTAGCCCAAAACATATCAGAAAAATTATGGTTTCTTGTTCCTTTATATCTCCTTTCCTTCGCTCCCTTGTAGGTATTCCTCTTTCTCTTTATCGAACTTCTTGTTGTTTGATAGATCCTTCTTTGAATGAGGCTGAGAGTTCCTTTTTCTAATCACACTTTGTAGGTTGACTTGTCACTATCCATAGGCTTACTTCTCTTTTGTGAAGGCCAACTTGTTGCTTGCACCATGACAAGGTCTTCGAGGGTCTTTTGACTCTAGATTTGACTCAAATAATTTTCTTTTACAATATGTAACATGCCCAAAAGGGTATTCCATACACAACAATGACTCAATTTACTTGTAGACTCAATGACAAGCCCTAGAAGCACTTAATGGGTGTTTGACCTATAAAAATAAATTTCCCTTGAGCATGAAACCCATGTCTCAAGAATAACAATAATAAAATTATTTTTCTCTTTACATTAAATATATAAAGTCATGATTACTTATGTCATTATTAAGATCAAACCTAGTTACATATTTCAACACTCCCTCTTAACTAGAGAGGTATTCATAATCCATACAAGGTACTTGGACATTCTCAATCTAAATAATTCTTATGAGAAGAGTCGGATTGGTAAGCCATCTCATAAGCTACTTCCTTAGCTTATCCCAAATCATCTCATCATATCAACCAACATTTTCACATAGCAAGGCTTTGACTAACATCTCTATCTCTCCACAAGATCAAAGCACAATGTTGGCAAGATCAATGACTGACAGAAACCATCATCATTTTCTCTCAAGGCACATACCCCACCCGGGTGTTTATAGAGTATGTCCTTTTAGTACTCTTCCTGTCTTGGAATAACACATCCTCAAGGAATTTCCTCTTTGACTACTCTTATCCTAGATGCCCTACCTCATACTCAAAGAGTATCAAAACCAATCTCAAATGCTTAACCAATCCTCCATTCTTTCTTCACAACATGAAGACAAGAATGATTTGTTTATCTCTCCTCATGGCATTCACTAAGACTTGTGGTTGTTAGTCCTGATCTAGTTCATGGCACATGAAGTATAGAAGCATATTTGTCACTTCCTGGGAAGACCAACTCATTCCTTTAAAAAAGAACATACCAAATCTCCCTCTTATGTAGGGATTTGTCTAAGCTCCCTCTCAACTAGGGACTTGTTTCCAACAACATCTCTTTGGTGGAGATCATGGTACTATCAGCGACTAGTAGGGCTCCTCCTTTTGATGTCATTAACTTCATCTTCATCATTATGGAGCCTTCATCTTTCGTAGGGCATCAACCATCCATCACTTTCCTTCAACAAACCATAGGGTTGAACCATCAATCATGTCATCCTTCTTTTCATCGGAAAGTGATCTTCCAATCCACATTTGGCTTTCCTTCATACAAATACTTCTTCTAATTTATGTTTCTTTAGGATATTTCATCCATTCCCATGAGTACTAATTGTAGATGGCATCTACAACTATCTTCTGGTAGCCTTGTTTTAACCCAAACCAGATGTTGCTCAAAAATAAAAAATGAACATCAAATCAAAGTACCTTTTATGATGGCCTTTCGTCATGAAATTTGCTTCGTGCAATATCAACATCCTGCACATTCATACACATATCTCCAAGATTTCCAATGTCAAGGTTCTTTTTTAGACTTCATCCTTCCTCATGGAGATGTCATACCAAATCTTTCTAGTCATCGGATGTTGATTCCTTATCTTAGATAACCATGGTTGCATATTTTCCATGAATCCTTCTTCCTTTCCTCACATATTATATCCCAAGAAATTCTGTGCATAGTTCCTTCATCTTGTCAACCACCTCATATTCCACATGAGGACATATTATGTTGATTTCATCTTAACAATATGTGAACTAGTTCAAGGTGTATACCTTCATGCTTCAAGAAGAGATTCTTCTTTTTCCATGCTCATGACTTTCAACCATGTTATCTGCAACTATATAATGACATGACTTAATCTATTAAATACAAGCATACATACGTCTTTTCTTCTCTTGGTCATCTTGACTTTCTTTGGCGACTTCCTTTCCTTGCTTGAAATCACTTCAATCATGTTGCAATCCTTTTGTCATCATACCATCATCCTTCTAAACAATGGATCCCACACAAGGTGGAATGATCAGCAAGAAATTGCTTCTTCTAAGTAGAGGCGAACCTTCTAATTAAGATTCCAACAGAGGATCTTGATTATCCTCATCTAGAAAATGTTCCTTCCTATAGATGATGTATAATGATTTCTTTATATCATGCTAAATGACTTTCTTTCAACCATATATACTACTTATGCTTTCAATGTAGTTACCAAGAGCCAATTCCTTGCTACATCCATGTAGACTCCTACTTCAACGATTCTTTCAAGCTTCTCTAATGATGTCATGAGCCCTTGCTTTGCTTCAATCGTATGCTTCTAGTATGATGCCATATTCTACTAAGATGTATCTTGTCATAATGCTTCTCATATTGATTTCCATGGTAGAGGTATTTTCACCTCCTACTTCTTCTTGCTATGCATTAGACAAACCTTAATAGTGAAGATCTATCCCTTTGGATTTCTTCTCAACATGTTCTTCCACTTCTTCAGTGATGTGGGCTTCGTTCCTTTCTTTCCTTTTATTATTTTCCTTCTTGAATTTTGGAAGATCTCTCTTGAAATGCCCATATTCCTAACAGCTATAACATTGGATATTTGACATATCGATCTTCTTCTTTTTCTGAGGACCAAACTTCCCAAATTTTCCTTTCCTCCTAGCCATCGCAACAAATGCTTGAACTTGTTCGCTTGGTCCCACGTCACTCTTAGATTTTAACCTAGTTTATTCAATCTTACATAATGACCAGAGTTCACTGAATGGGGTGGCTTCCTTCTTTCCATATATGTTTGATACGAAGTTTCCCCATTCATTAGGTAGTGCATTGAGCACAATTGTGGTCTTTTATTTATCAGACATTATTTCCCCCAACTCTTGCAGTTGGTTTCTTATTTGTGACACCCTCATAAGGTATGAGGCTATTCCTTTTTCTTTTGATATCTTCATCTTGTATAGCTCGGTTTTCAAGGATATGATTTCTCCAGCAGTGCTTACGAAGAACAATTCTACTAACTTCTCATAAATTTCTTTTGATGTCTCCAACTTTGCTACATAAGGTATGTGGGGATCCTTGATGGATTCTATAAGGATCCTTTGATCCCTTATTTCCCCTTTCATATATTTCTTCAGTGCTTGATGGTTTGGAGACCTTACCATTGACATGACCAATAACTTCATTCTCTATGAGGATCAAATCTGTCCTCTTTTTCCATACAAGTTTGATGACCCAACCAATTTTTTGCTCTCCTTGAAAAACGAAGTCATTTTGATAGATTAAGACATATATATAAATACTTACTTTTAATGTGAATATGCTCCTTTGATGGTGATATCTTCAACTTGATGCATTTCTTGATGATGTTGATAATAGAAGATGTCTTCCTTCAAGTATGATTTGATAGGGATCCCTGACTCAAGTAAAGGGAGATCACATTGATTCCTTGATGATGATGGTAGTGCTTCTTCTTTCTTCCTTGAGATGGAGACTTTAATATGCTTCAAATGAGTAGTCATTCTTTGTAGGGACCTTGAGATCTTCTTTTCCTTGTGATGATGATTGTAAAATGTGAGAGCCTCCCAATAATGTTGCAAGTGTGGAACCCTTCTTCTTCGGATGAGTTAGGGTTTTGAGGTCTTCTATGATGTTGCTTCCTTCAAGATGATGAGTGGTTTTAGTCCTTTGATGATTTCCTTGTGCTCGGCCCTTGTGAATCCCTTTCTTGATAAATCGATGTCCTATTTGATCCCTTTTGATAGTCCTTCTTCAAGTTTCCTTTCCTTGTCTTGTCACCTTAGCTCTTATACCATGTTGAGAAATCTAAGGGCGAAAATTGAAGTGATTTCTCTTACTTGATAACTGCCTGTGATGTTTTTTTACTTATCTTGATTATATTCTTCTTTCATTTAATTATATTTAGGGTTCTTATCATAAAACAGCTACCAAAACAATGAAGAACAATGAGACAAGAGGACACACAATGTAGGCTATCATCCAAGGCCAAAGACTCTCTTCTTGAGAGGAAAACACAAAAGAGTTCTTCTCTTCTTATAGAACTTCAATTGATGAATTCCAATACCTATGACCCTTGACCAAAAACCCATCCAAGACCAAGTCAAATTGTAAGGACTCTGGACACCGCATATCTCCACAATGGTATGATATTGTCCACTTTGGGCCTAAGCCCTCATGGATTTGTTTTTGGGCTTTACCCCAAAAGGCCTCATACCAATGGAGATATTTGTCCATCCTTATATACCCATGATCCTCCCCACTTCTAGTCAATATGGGACTTTGGTCGTATACCCAACAATCCTCCCCTCGAACAAAGGACCAACGAGCCTCCCCTCAAATGATTATCCATCCATCCACTCTCTACCAACCAGGATTCTCCGCTCCAATGTGTTGGAAGCACACGCCTTACATGGAGCACCACCTGTCTCAAGAGCTTGCTCTATCCCAAGTCAACTCCTCTTCACCGTGTTGGGACCAGGACACATCCATGAAGAATCCGGAGCACACCACCTGTTTAACCGAGCTCATCCACGGATCCCATCGTGATATTATCGGGGCCCACCACCTTCGTTCGGCATTTCGAGGATTCATCCACTTCGTTAACTTCGAACTTGGCTCTGATACCACTTGTAAGGACTCTGGACACCACATATCTCCACAATGGTATGATATTGTCCACTTTGGGCCTAAGCCCTCATGGATTTGTTTTTGGGCTTTACCCCAAAAGGCCTCATACCAATGGAGATATTTGTCCATCCTTATATACCCATGATCCTTCCCACTTCTAGTCAATGTGGGACTTTGGTCGTATACCCAACACAAATTACTCCTTTGATCATCTCTTCTTCCACAAAGTCAACATTGGTCAAACTTGTTGCAACACTTTGAATTTCAGCGTCTCTTCAGGACTTCGGCTTCTTTCATGGGTCTGTAATCCTCGGCCTTCCTGAAATATTCTGCGGTTTCACAAGTGTGGACGAATTGGAGTAGATTAGGGAACCTTCCCTTCTTCACTTGGATAGAATCTTCCTTCTTAAGAACTCAACTTGCAAATAGATTCCTTTTGTCACAAAATTTGGCTTTCTTCTGCAATTCATCCTTGCTGCAACCAAAATGCTGCCCTAGCTCTTGCACGTGTGAGGAGATTTAGCCTAGAACAGATCAGAAAAATTTTGGTTTCTTCTTCCTTTAAATATCATTTACTTCACTCCCTTGTAGGTCTTCATCTCGCTCTTTATCGAAATTCTTGTTGCTTGATAGATCCTTCTTTGAATGAGGTCAATATTTCCTTTGTATAGGCTTCCAATGACACTTTGTAGGCTGACTTGTCACTCTCCCTAGGCCGATTTTTCTTTTGTGAAGGCTGACTTGTTTCTTGCACCATGACAAGGTCTTGGAGGGTCTATTGACTCTAGATTTGACTCAAATAATTTTCTTTTACAATATGTAACATGCGCAAAAGGGTCTTCCATACAAGACAATGACTCAATTGACTTGTAGACTCAATGACAAGCCCTAGAAGTGTAGAAATTATGATGTATATTTTCAATTGCTCATGAAGTTTTAATCAAAATCATAAGACACAAGCCAACTCTACTGCTCTGTGGAAATCAATTCACAGTTTAGAACACCAATCACAAACATGCAATGAGAAATAACACACATGCATGCTACAAAACCCAATGCCTTCTTGCATTAATCTGATGAATAAAGATGTATTACAATTTCTTTGCTCAACTGAGCACAACCTGCGAGTGAATAACCTATCTCTCTGCTCACTAAGAAGCTCTGACTCAAACTTAGTCAATTTCTACCTCTTCTTGAGCCCCTATTTCCTTACGCAATTCCTTCAGAAATTATGCCCCTATTATATAGGAATTTTTCCAAAATGGATTGTGCAATTCCCAAAGTTGATCCTCTGACTGCATGCAACACCTATACACTCAAGACTAGTCTACAATTGATGTTATACTGCCTTGGAATCTCCACCACAACTGGGGAACTCGAATTCTCCACATGCACTAGTTATTTTGGGTTGATTGATCAGTGAATTCGATGATCACTGAGTTTGACTAAAGTCCCACCGCACAATTGACCTTCCACTAGTTCCTCCAACAGTTGGAACTAGATTAACTAAAAAAAAACTTAAATCACTGACCTTGATTGCTACAAATTAGCAATCACACATGCTTAACTCAACTCTAACTCTTCCAACTCTAATTTAATGAGCTAACTGAGTGAAAAGAGCCATGTCACCTCATTTAACTGCATCCAAGTTGTATGTTGATGTGGAAATTCGAATTTTCCCAATTTGACCAAGGAAAAATCAAATTGAGAGTTTCTTGTTGCATTTTTCAACACTCCCTCAGCAAGAAAGGGATTATCAACCACCCCTATCTTGCACCTGTGGAACTCGAACTTCCCTCTTGACAAGGCCTTTGTCAAAATGTCAGCGTATTATTCCTCTGTCAGAATGTATTGTAGCAACATTATCCGTCTCTGTACACAGTGCCATAAATGGTGATATCGGATATCTATATGCTTGGATCGATCATGAAAAACAAGATTTTCAGAGAACTTGATGCAACTCTGATTATCACAGTAGTTCACAGTTGGATCCATCATCTAACCAAATAGTCCCACAAGTATCTTTCTCATCCAGATCGCCTCACATGTTGCTTGACTGACAGCCATGTATTCTGCTTCTACTGAACTGAGCACCACATATATTTGCTTCTTGTTGTATGCGGACCCAACACTGAAAATTCCACCTAATGTACTTTTTCGGTGTGATGGACTCCCTGCCCAATCTGCATTTGTGAAGCCACATAGCTTCACTCCCTTTGTACATCTGTACCATAGTCCAAACTAGGTAGTGCCTCTGAGGTACCATAAAGTACGCTTGTTTGCCTTCCAAAATAATTTGGTCGACCTAACCATAGCTTGGCTTATTTGGTTGACTGCATTGCACTAGTCGTGTGTCCACAAGATACATCAGTGAACCCATTAACTTCTGAAGCATCTACTTCTTCACCCGAAGTGGCATCCTCCTTCCTCCAGTTGGTTGCTAGAGGTGTCTCCATGGGCTTACAACTCTCCATGCAGAATCTTTGTAGTATCTCATTTTCATACTTGCCTTGAGACACAAATAGTTCCCCATTTCCTTGCCATACTTCCAACCCAACGAAGTAATGCATGAGACCCATGTCCTTCATTTCAAATTCCCTTGCAAGATCTGGTCATTTGTTCATCAATGGTTAAAATAAAATCACCAACATATAAGACAATAATAAGCAATTTACCTTCTACTAGTATGTGATAGAGGTTTGCATCCACTTCATTTTTGGTGAAGCCCAAACTAGTGAGATAGTTATCAATCCTAGTGTACCAAGCATGGGGTACTTGTTTGAGACCGCACAACACTCGCTTGAGTCTACACACATGAGACTCTCGATCAAATGTATCAAAGCCTTATAGTTGCTCGATGTACACCTCCTCCTCAATAACCCCATTGAGAAATGTTATTTTTACATCCATCTAGTGGATCTTCCCCCCATCTGCACAGTGAGTGCAAGAATTGATCTAATGGATGAGTACCTTGCTACAGGAGCAAAGGTCTCCTCATAGTCAATTCGCTCAACTTGAGAGTATCACTTGGCCACAAATATGGCCTTCTATTTCTCCATGCTTTCATCTGTTACATGCTTAACCTTGAAGATCCATCTCGAAACCACAAGTGTTTTATTTTCCAGTCTTGGTACCACTTCCAAAACATTCTTCTTTACAATGGATTCGTATTCCTCCACCATTGCATCAACCCATGCAAGTTTCTCTACTGCCTCCTCGAAAGAGGATGGCTCGAACTCTACAAGATCATTCATTAGAGCCATGTAGCCAGTGTACCAATGAGGTGACCTCCTTTGCCTACGTAAATTTGAAGGGGCTCCCACATTCTCCCTTGCATCCTGCACAAGTCTATCAACTTCCCTGGTTCCTTTTCTACCTTCTCTGGATGATTCCGCTTGAGTGGATGTCTCCACATTGTCTCCTCTATGATCCTCCATGTGTGGCTGCTCCACAACTTCCTGAGGCTCCTCCTTTGGAGCTAAAAGCTCCTCTTCTGGTGGGATTTGACGCTCCCTCTCAAGAGAGCACAACATTGCTTTTTCCTCATAAAACTTTACATCCCTTTGCACAACTATCATTCTGAGGGATGACAAGTACACAGGGTAGTTGTGAGGAGTTTTCGTGTAACCCATAAATACCCTCAACTCTGTTGTCGGATCAGGCTTCTTCCTTGATTCTTTGAAGACATGGCAGTAAATAGAGGGTCCAAAAATCCTGAAGTGCAACACATCCGACTTTCTCCCCGAGAAATCCTCCTCTGGTGTAATCATGCCTAGAATCCAATGAGGACTCTAATTCTACAAATAGACTGATGTGTTGCATGCCTCAACCCACAAATGCAGAGGTAGGTCTTAGTCATGCAAAATAGCCCTCGCAGCACCCACAATGTTATGGTTCTTTCTCTCAGCTACCCCATTCTGTTGTGGGTTGTGGGGTGTTGTCAGCTCTTATTAAATGCCTTCTTTTGCACAAAAAACCTTGAATTCATTCGACATGTATTCAACTCCATTATCACTCCTGAGAGCCTTCACTTTCTTGTTAATCTCTTTCTCAACTAGTGCCTTGAATTCTAGAATGTCTCATCTTTCTTCCACGTGAAGAAGATCCAACACTTCTTTGAGAACTCATCAATAAAAATGATAAAATATTTGTGCCTGGCAATGAAAGTTGTCAAGAAAGGTCCACAGACATCAGAGTGGATCATTTGCAAGACTACATGTGTGTTGTTGTCTCGATCACGGAAAGTGGATTTTTGATACTTCCCCAAGGTACATCCTGTGCATACATCATGTTGCTCAAATGCTCCTTTGGGGAGGTCATTAGTTATTTGTTTCACAATCTTCAAGGCGTCATGATGCAAATGGCCAAGTCTTTTGTGCCAAAGTTCACCGACATCGCGGCCCTGCACTTTCTCTGCCTTAGTGGTTAATGCAGCGCAGCCTTACACATCTAGCATATACAGGTTCTTCACACAAACTCGGATCTGCTTTACCTGTCCCGTGGCTATGTATCTCAAGAATGCTTTTCCTTTGTTGAAGATCACATCATAAACATGAGCTTCCAAAACTGCAACAGAGATGAGATTTCTCTTTAGGCCCGAAATGAACATGAAATCTGACTCCCTCTGAAAGTTTATTGTACCAATCACATTCGCGTTGTACCTTTCGTCGTCTCCCAACTCAATGTGCATCTACAAATATTTCTCCTTCAAGTTACTGAAAATTTATCTACACCTTGTCGTGTGGAATGATGCACCTGAGTCCAAGTACCACATGCTCCCCGTCATTGTGTTGGTCATGCATGCGATAAGGGTATAGTCAAGCTCAAACTGTGAATCCAAGGCTTCACCTGCTACTCCTCCTAAGGTCTTCTTGCTTTCCTTTTTGTGTTGACATTTCGTGGCACAGCGCTCGAATTCATGACAATGGAAGCATTTAATTTTGGAAAAATCTTTCTTCTTGCCCCTTTGGCTGGATTCTAGTTTGGTTTGAGATTTCTTCCCTTTTCCCTTCTTTCCCTTTCCAACTAATGTAAAGTTTTCTTCATCCTCGCCCTTGGATGAAGTCTCATCTCTGGTATTTCGCCTTATTTCCTCATGTACCAAATCGGACCATAAGTGTTCCTAATTTGATAGTTTCTCCATCCCATTCACCGAATCTTGGTAGCTATGCCAGCTCTTGAGAAGGCCTAGAAGGGCTAGGCTTACCAAGTCATCATATGAAACAGTGACACCAACTCCTGCAAGTTCATCACGAACTTGTGTGAACATGCTCAAATATTATTGAATAGTGTCATTCTTCTGCATCTTGATATTTCGAAGTTTATCCTTGAGCATTAGCTTCCTATGGTCACTACTATTCTGGAATAGATCTATCAGTGCCTACCACATTGCATAAGGAGTCTATTTCCCATGGATATTGGTGACAATGTCGTCTCGTACTCCCTTCAATATTATTCTCCTCACCTTGACTACTTTTTTCTTCCATTAGGTTATTTTTGGGCATCATATTTTGTTGGTTTTGTGACATCTTTCTTGATGTATTCTAGCAATCCATTGTCATCCAATACCGCCTCCATGTGATCCTTCCATGCAATGAAATTATAGTTGTCTTCCAAAGCATACTCTAGCCTCGGCCCGTTGAAGGTCATCTTCCCAACCCTGAAGAGAGCCTGCAACACTGAACTGCAAATTCGAACCTTCTGAGAAACATCTTCGAAATTCCTACTCTAATGTGAATCTTGCTCTGATACCATGTAGAAATTATGATGTAGATTTGCAACTACTCATGAAGTTATAATCAAAATCACAAGACACAAACCTACTCTTCTGCTTTTCGGAAATCAATTCACAATTTAGAACATCAATCACAAACATGCAATGAGAAATAACACACATGCACACAGTATTTTTTCCAGGGAAAGCAGTTTGCTAAAAACCCCAATGTCCACTTGCATTAATCT
This sequence comes from Pinus tabuliformis, assembly GCA_031772625.1. Taxonomy (NCBI): domain Eukaryota; kingdom Viridiplantae; phylum Streptophyta; class Pinopsida; order Pinales; family Pinaceae; genus Pinus; species Pinus tabuliformis. The sequence continues at coordinate 763,578,462 of CM062812.1, forward strand.
GGTGAATAAAGATGTATTACAATTGCTTTTCTCAACTGAGCACAACTTGCAAGTGAATAACCTATCCATTTGCTCACTGAGAAGCTCTGACCCAAACTTAATCAACTTATGCCTCTGCTTGAGCCCCTATTTCCTTGCTCAATTCCTTGAGAAATTAGGCCCCTATTATTTAGGAATTTCTCCAAAATAGATTGTGCAATTCCCAAGGTTGATCATATGACTACATGCAACACATGTACACTCAAGACTAGTCTACAATTGATGTTATACTGCCTTGGAATCTCCACCACATCTTGGGAACTCGAATTCTCTGCGTGCACTAGAGGTTGATTGATCAGTTAATTGGATGATCACTGAGTTTGACTTAAGCCCCACTACACAACTGGCCTTCAACTATTTCCTCCAATAGTTGGAACTAGTTTAACTGAAAACAACTTGAAATAATTGGCCTTGATTGCTACAAATTAGAAATCACACATGCTTAACTGAAATCTAACTTCTCTAACTCAAACTTACTAAGCTCACTGAGTGACAAGAACCATGTCACCTCAGTTAACTGCATCCAAGTTGTCTACTGATGTGGAAATTTGAATTTTCCCAATTTGACCAAGGCAAAATCAAATTGAGAATTTTTTGTTGCGTTTTCAAAAAGAAACACTCAATGGGTGCTTGACCTATAAAAACAAATATCCCTTGAGCATCAAATCCATGCTTCAAGAATAACAATAATAAATTTGTTTTTCCCTTTACATCAGATATATAAAATCATGATTACATATGTCATTATGAAGACCAAACCTAGTTACATATTTCAACACTATATACATGTGATGGTCTCATAATGAAATTAAAAGGATTACATGAAAACAAAAAACTAGAGAGAGAAAAACACTTTTTATTATGTCGTATATTCAACTCATCTCCTTGTAAGGTTACTCAAATTTTAAATAAAAACAATCATTAAATGAAAAATTAAATTTTGCATCCAACAAGCATGTATATTTTGTATAGACTCGTGGTGAGATAAACTAGAAATACATGAAAAATAATCTCAATCAATAACACAGTGGATCCATCAAAAGTATGTAAAGTAGGTACTCATTGGATATATAATTTAGTTTTACATCCAACAAGTGCCTACAATTGAAAATTGAGTAAACCTTGGTACTCATCGAAAATGTGGAATCTAATTATGCATCAAAGGAATGCATACGCTTGAAATTTGAATAGACATATCAAGAGATAAATAAAAAAATACAATGAACAAAAATAATATTATTTCTTTGTTTGAAAATCCATAACTTTTAGTTTATTATTTTAATTACTATTTTCTTACTCTCTTTTTCAAATCCTTATAAGGCTCATTTTAGACCTCAAAAATTTTCATATATTTTATTAACCACAAAAAGAAGAAACATTGCACGCTTGTCATGAGAAACCTAAACATTCCAATAACAAATGCCATGCCTTGTAGACCAGAATGGCCAAGGCCCTTATTACTAAACAAGAGCCAACAAAGGGTGAGGTTGATGAACAACAAGAGATTAATTCAATAATGCAACCTCCATAAAAACTCAATTAGTTCTCAGACCATAGGTTCTTATGATAACAATAAGAAGGTTCTCTTCACTTACAATTGTTAGATATGCAAACACATGCAAAGTTGTTCACTAAAAATGGCAACCAAAAGAACATAAATTTTTAACGATTCAACAACTCATTATAGCTTCCCACCACATCACATCTCAAGCCATATCATCTCAACGAGGTCATTAGTCTCACTTTTACCTTTAAAAATTCCATCGATGTTGAAAGTGGTGTTACACCTTTGGTTTGATGTGAACTACTTCCCCATGAATTTGATTAAAAGGCAATCTACAATGGCTTTTACTAGCCTAAACACAACACAATCTTCACTTATATGGAGCAACCACTAGCAAGTTAATCAATCAATAATCTTCATTATACTCGGCCCTCCCAACTTGCCATTACATGCTCCACAAAGTTCAAACTTCAAGATGCACTTAAAAACACCAAGTCAAGACTTCAAATCTTAACACTTCAATCTCACACTAACCTTAAGCACAAAGCAAATTAAAAAACATCCTTCCATATTTGGATAAGAAGACCAACATTTTTACACATGTACTTCAACTTCTCTTATCACAATTAACTCATTACTCTAGCAAGAACATTCAAAGCCTTTATTTAAAACCTCTATAATAAAATAGAATGTTCCACACCTATTGCATGCATTTTAATTTTAACAAAATGGTATATTCAACTTTATCCCAATATCCACTTTTAGTAAAATATTAATTTTGACCTCCCAATACCTACACAATGTGATGTAATCAATGCATAGCTCCCACAAATTATGGCCTCACTAAGATGGATGTACCTTCAATGAAATAAAATAATCGGAGGAAATGACACTTACTACTAGCTAATGAACATAATCCAAATATAATACATATTTGTAATTTTTTTTACATTTTATATTTTGAATCTGGACTATATTACAATAAAATATTTAGGTGACTTCATTAACGATGATAACTAATTGAACTTTGTATTTTATATTTGTATTCATAGGATTGGGTGTCTTTTTTGGAAAAGGTTTCTAAAATTTTGATTTAATTAAAAAAAAAAAATTGGGCATGTAGCCATGGTAATGGTCCATGGTATTGTAACAAAGCCTATTCACAAGTTAAGAATCTCCATGGTAAAATGGAGATGAATCTCCATGATTAAGAATCATGTTGCATGTTATATGTGTGTGTATTTAACTCATATTAATTTTCTTTGTAATCAATAATAATGATAATTTAAAATAAAGTTATAATATAGTTAGTCCACAAGGCGTAAAATAGACGATGGCAAGTTGTTAAAGGTCATTGATTCAAACTCCATGTGCAAATAGAAATTAAGTTGTTAAGCACAGTTAGAGTAATCTTCGATTGATAAAAGGAAGGAAAAAAATGTAATAAAGGGAGAGAGGATTTGAGTGAGCGAGAGCCAAGAATTAGCATGTGGATTTCCGTTGAAACAGAGGTCTTTTCATATGTTGTAATCGAGCCAAGGGCGAGACTCTGTAACTTTTATTATGAATAAATTGTTGTTGTGCACGTGATTATTTATCAAGCCTATGGAAATCCTCGTTGTGCTTTTGTTTCTTTGTATTCGGGATAGGGTTGATGATTTCTTTGTTTTCACGTTTCATAATAGAAAACACCGAGTTAATAGAAAAATCGCGGGCCTTTGTACTTTTAACAGTGTTGAATCGGATAAGTTCTCAGTCATTGATTCCAGTTTGAACCAACGGAGCGAACCTTCCCCAACCGTTGGATCGCCATATATTGCATTGAAAGATTTTCTAATAGAAGAGCGGGTTTTAAACAGTGAAAGTGGCATTTTGAGTGGACCAAAAGCTGTAAGTTGTATTTCGAGGAAGGCCTCCGATTCCACTAACTACAGGACACATAGCACTCGGGTGGAGAGAGAAAACCTTTTTTTCGGGCGATTACCCTCCTTGCAAGTTGTGCCTCCGAAATCCTTGTGAACCATTGGATTTGGCGCAAATTGATCGACGATGGAAGATCAACGGAAGGTTTTGATTTTTCGGAGTGAATATTGACCGTTGGATCAGTTAGATTGCGATCTACGGTGAATCGCGAGCACTTCTATTTTAAAAGGGGAAATCATTGTTTTGGGTCTTTTTCAAAAGTCATTACGGTTATAAAGAAAAAGGTCAGATTGCTAAAAAATGGTGAACCGCGGGGTGATTGTTGAGATTTCTAAAGCCATTGTTTCTACCTACATTATTTGTGGTATCAAAGCAGAAGTTAAGGTTGATTGCAGCAAAAATGTCGCCAAGGAGAGGAGCTGGCATTCGTTGAGAAAGCCCTGAAACAAATGCAGTTCTCTTAAAGGAGATCCGAAGTCTGCGTACAAGGATGGACACTATGGAGACTGCCTAGAGAAGAGCACCTGATGAAGGAGATGATAGTGTTGCAGAAGAATCTTCTGAGAAGGAAGGAGAAGAAGAAAATGAAACTACCAAAGTCATCAAGATGTTGGCAAAAGTAGGAGGAAAACCAAAGGTGGAAATTCCAAAATATGAAGGGAGTCTAAACGCAAAAGAGCTAATAGATTGGATCAGGTCCTTAGATAAATACTTTGACTATGAAGAGGTTGATGACAAGAAGATGGTGAAGTTTGTAGTTACCAGATTGAGGAGTCATGCAGCTATCTTGTGGGATGAGCTACAGACATCCAGAATAAGGAAAGGAAAGTCCAAGATCAAGCAATGGGACAAAATGGTAAGTAAAATGAAAGCCAAACTTATGCCTAAAGACTATTAGTTAAATCTTTTTAAATAATTGCAAAATTTAAGGCAAAAAGGAATGTATGTTAAAAAATACACTAGAGAGTTTTATAGATTGAGTATTACAGCAAGACGTGCAGAAGATGAGATGGAAAAGGTAGCTAGATATATCAATGGCTTAAGGTACGACATACAAGACGAGATTAACTTATCAAGTCTGAAGACTATTGAGGATGCCTATCAAGCAAGTTTGAAGACATAAGAGAAAATATTGAGAAAATAGAATCAGAGGAATAGAGGAAGAAGCTCAATGAGAGGTAGAGGAACTACCAGACCAAGGGGACAACAACATCAGCATGAAGCAGAAAGTTCAAGTAGCCTACCACCACAAAGGGGAGAATTTAACAGAGGAATATTTGCGCCCAGAGGAAGAGGCCGAGGAAGAAATGTTTGGTGTTATACATGTGGAGAATGGGGACGTGTCATGGGACTGTCGTCATAATAAACCAGCAAGTCAGAGGAATGAGAATGTGGCTGAGGCAAAGCCAGAACCACCTCGACTTATGGAAAAGGAAGAATCCCCTGAAGTAGGAGAATCCTTGTTATTGAGAAGGACTTTGCTTAAGATAGAGAAGGAGATTGAAAAACCAACGCGGAGGAAAAATTTATTTAGAACTCCCTGTAAATCAAAAGGTAAGTGTTGTAAAGTAATAATTGACAATGGAAGCACTGACAACCTTGTTTCTACAGATATGGTGGACAAGCTCGAACTAGCAAAGACAATACACCCTACTCCTTACAAAGTGTCATGGTTACAGAAAGGACATCAGATTATTGTGACAGAACAATGCAAAGTTGAGATAGAAATTGGTACATATAAAGATGTGATATTATGTGATGTAATGCCCATGGATGTATGCCATGTATTACTAGGAAGATTGTGTCAATTTGATCGGAAAGCTATTCATGATGGGAGGAGAAACACTTATTCTCTGGAGAATGGTAGAACTAAACATACATTGCTACCATTGAAGGATGACGCTAACAAAGGAACACCTGGAAGTAGTATTATGCTGATAAGCGGAAAGGAGCTGCTACAGGAAGTAGCGAAGAACGAGGAGTTGCATTTTGCTATTGTGGGAAGACCAAAGGTAATTTTAATTTCCACAAACTTGGATGATTTGCTTGAAGGAGTTAAAATTATGTTAGATGATTTCGCTAATATTATTGTGGATGAGTTGCCAAATGCATTGCCACCGATCAGGAGTATTAGTCATCATATTGATCTAATACCAGGAGCGAATTTGCCAAATAAAGCAGCGTACAGATTAACTCCTCAGGAGAACGCAGAAGTTGGAAGACAAGTGCAAGCGTTGATGGATAAGGGGCTAATCAGAAAAAGTCTTAGTCCATGTGTTGTACCAACAGTACTCAGTGCAAAGAGAGGAGGAGAATGGTGTATGTGCACAAATTCCAAAGCAATAAACAAGATCACTATCAGGTATAGATTTCCTTTGCCACACATGGATGATTTAATGGATTGCTTGAGTGGATCAAAGTATTTTACTAAAATAAATTTGAAGAGTGGATATCATCAAATAAGAATTCGAGAAGGCGATGAATGGAAGACTACATTTAAAACAAACAGTGGGTTGTATGAGTAGTTAGTAATGCCTTTTGACCACTAATGCACCTAGCACGTTCATGAGATTAGTGAATGAAGTCTTGAAGGAATATGCAAGCTTGTTATTGTTTATCTTAATGATATTCTAGTTTTTAGTAAAAGTAAAGAAGAACATCTAGAGCATCTTAAGTTGGTTCTAAGAACTCTGCAGAAAGATAAACTACTTATAAATCTAAAGAAATGTAGTTTCATGAAGGAAGAATTAATTTACTTGGGATTTGTAGTTTCTAAAGAAGGATTGAAAATGGTTCCAGAGAAAGTAAAAGTAATTTGGAATTGGCCTATTCCCAGAAATATATTTGAGGTAAAGAGCTTCCATGGTCTTGCAAGTTTTTACAGAAATTTTATCAAAGGATTTAGTTAGATTTGTGCACCAATTCTTGAAACAATTGAGGAGATCAATCAGCCGTTTAAGTGGACAGACGCAGCAGACAGGAATTTTAAATTGCTGAAAAAAGAAAATCACAGAGGAACCAATTTTAGCTTTGCCTGATTTTGAAAAAGTATTTCAAGTTGAAACATATGCTAGTGAAGTTGCAGTTGGCGCAGTTCTGAGTCAAGAACAAAGACCAATAGGGTACTTAGTGAGAAATTGAATGAAAGCGAAGAAGTATTATTCTTACGATAAAGAGTTTTACGCTATTGTACAAGCCTTGAAAAAATGGAGACATTATTTGCTGCCAAAGGAATTCATATTGTATTCGGACAATCATGCCTTACAGTTCATCAATAACCAGCCGAAGTTGAACCAGAAACATGCCAAGTGGGTAGAATTTTTGCAAAGTTTTACTTTTGCGATAAACACAATAGTGGTAAGTCAAATAAAGTTGTCGATGCATTGAGCAGGGTAAGCTTTATTGTGCAAGAACTCAAGGTGGGTGTTGTAGGATTTGAGGAAATGATTGAAATGTACAAAGATGATGCAGATTTCAAAGATATCTATACAACAATTCAGAATCCAATAGTTCATAACAGAAGTCAGTGGTTGGATTATCTCATTCAAGGAGGCTTATTGTTTAAAAGCAACAAGTTGTGTATTCCCAAATGTTCTATGAGGGAAAACATAATAAAGGAGAAACATAGTGGAGGATTATCTGGTCACTTTGGACAAGATAAAACCTTTGCTCAAGTGAATGCTTTTTATTATTGGCCAAAAATGCAGACTGATGTTAAGAAATTTGTTGAGAAGTGCAGGATATGTCAGCATGCTAAAGGAAGGAGCCAGAATACAGGATTGTATCAGCCATTGCCAATACCAGACCGACCGTGGGATGCAATTAGCATGGATTTTGTTTTGAGATTACCAAAAACCCAGAAAGGGAATGATTCCATTTATGTTGTCGTAGATAGATTTTCCAAGATGGCACATTTCATTGCATGTAAGAAGACTAGTGATGCAACACATATTGCTAATCTATTCTTTTCAGAAATTGTACGATTACATGGATTACCTATAAGTATTGTGTCTGATCGAGATACAAAGTCTGTAGGGCATTTCTAGAGAATTCTTTGGAAGAAACTAGGAGCTAACCTCAGTTTTAGTTTAGCATACCATCCTCAAACAGATGGACAGACCGAAGTAGTAAACAGGAGCTTGGGAAACATATTGAGAAGTTTAGTGTATCAAAATCCTAAGCAGTGGGATTTAGCACTAGCTCAGGCTGAATTTTCTTATAATGATACTCCAAACCAAAGCGTTGGAATGAGTCCATTTCAGATTGTTTTTGGAATGAATCCAAGAGGTGTGTATGAGCTCAAAAATTTGGGTAAACAAGAGACAAGAAGTGCAAAAGCTGAAGAGTTTGCAGAGCAGATGCAGAGACTACAAGAAAACGTCAAAGGCAGATTGCAGGAAAGCAGTGGCAAATACAAACAGAGGGTAGATATGAAAAGAAGAGGGAAAGAATTCCAAGTGGGAGATTTAGTGATCGTGTATTTGAGAAGAGAGATTTCCTACTAAAACTTACAATAAATTGAAAATAAAAAAGATAGGACCATGTAGAATTGTAAGAAACTTTTCAGCTAATGCATATGAAATTGTCAGAAGAGATTGGAATATTGCCTATTTTCAATATTGCAGATTTGTATCCATACAAAGAGGCAGAGACAGAGCTACAGGAGGAAACTACAGTTGATGAAGTTCAAACTGTGAACTAGGAAGAACAAATGCCAAAGACAACTAGGAAAGAAGTGGAAGTTATTTTGGAGAAAAGAGTATCCAAAAGAACCAGAAGACAGAGTTATTTCCAATATCTAGTCAAATGGAAAGGACAGCCAGTGGAGGATGCTAGCTAGTTGACAACAACAAAATTGCAGAAGTATGGAGTAAGTCCTGAAAATTTGAAGGACGATTCTTTTTTTCCCCGAGAGTCTGATGCAGGAGCATCTCGACTTAGCCACCAATGTGAAAGTTTGTTCACATGTTGTGGCTAAACAAGTTGAATTTCATTGACCTGATTGATCAAAAGTCAGTTTTTACCAAGAGGATTGGATCTCTCAATAAATGAGTTGTATTTCATTTATTGTAATAAGCTAGGAAATTGTCTTATTCTAGATTCAAAAATAAGTTGTTAGCATAGGTGTGCGGTGAAGCTAGGAATTAGAGATTTATTGTTAGATTGATTAAAAATAGAGGTTCAATTGTTAAGCACAATTAGAGTAATCTTCGATTGATAAAAGGAAAAAAAAAATGTAAGGAAAAAAAATGTAATGAAGGGAGAGGGGATTTGAGTGAGCGAGAGCCAAGAATTAGCGTGTGGATTTTTGTTGAAACAGAGGTCTTTTCATATGTTGTAATCGAGCCAAGGCCAAGACTCAGTAACTTTTATTATGAATAAATTGTTGTTGTGCGCGTGATTATTTATCAAGCATGTGGAAATCCTCGTTGTGCTTTTGTTTCTTTGTATTCGTGATAGGGTTGATGATTTCTCTGTTTTCACGCTTCGTAATAGAAAACACAGAGTTAATAGAAAAATCGCGGGCCTTTGTACTTTTAACAGTGTTGAATCGGATAAATTCTCAACCGTTGATTCTAGTTTGAACCAACGAAGCGAACCTTCCCCAACCGTTGGATCACCATATATTGCATTGCAAGATTATTTAATAGAAGAGCGGGTTTTAAACAGTGAAAGTGGTATTTCGGGTGGACCAAAAGCTGTAAGCTGTATTTCGAGGAAGGCCTCCGATTCCACTAACTACAAGACACGTAGCACTCGGGTGGAGAGAGAAAACCGCTTTTTTGGGTGGTTACCCTCCATGTAAGTTGTGCCTCCGAAAAACTTGTGAACCATTTGATTTGGCGTGAGTTGATCAACGGTGGAAGATCAACGAACAGTTTTGATTTTTCGGAGTGAATATTGACCGTTGGATCAGTTAGATTGCAATCTACGGTGAATCGCGAGCACTTCTATTTAAAAAGGGGAAATCATTGTTTTGGGCCTTTTTCAAAAGTCATTCCAATTATAAAGGAAAAGGTCGGATTGCTAAAGAAACGGTGAACCGCAAGGTGATTGTTGAGATTTCTTAAGCCATTATTTTCACCTGCGTCAAAACTCACATAACCTAGCAAAATATATATATATATATATATATATATATATATATATTAGTTTTTTAAATTTTTTTAATATTCACAATGTGAAATGTATCATAAAGTGCGTTTTGGTGATTCTCATGAATTAATGTCTATCAACAGTTTAATAGTCATTTAATTTATATGGTTGTGCTAGTTATATATAACCAGCACACTCAAATATATATAGAATAATATATCACATATAGTTGCAACGATATTCTTTGTACTTGCACTCTGTCTGGTGTGAATATTTTGCATTGTTTATGTGCTGCCCATGAAAGACTATGAAGCCTTCGTATTGTAATAATATTCTTCGTATTTGCACTCACTGTCCAGTGAATTATTTGGATTGTTGTCTAACACAATTGCTACCCACGATAGACACCGAAGTATTTGTATTGTTGTCTAACACAATCACTTCACATAATTTAGACTCATTTCTTGCCTATTAAGAAAATTTTACTGAAATATAAATTGACAAGAGAGAGATTTGCACGTATCGTTCAACCCCCCAAAAAAATGGAAGAAAAACGAAGAAAAAGAATTTTACTGAGCAGAAGTGACAGCCTTTCACTCGTTGCATTTTAAGAGGGCAAGAAATATTTTTCATCGAGACATTACAAAACCTGAATTTTATTCTTATGTTTTTAACCAGAGTTTTGTTCTTAAGCATAAAAGAACTACCGAAAATATCGATTAGATGGAACTTGAAGATCAAATCGCTCTTTAACCTTCAAAATAAAGATACGTTTTTATTTATCTCCATCGGCATCTAAAGCAACATGGAAAGAAGAAAGAAATCCTGAAAAGATAAAGATGGGTCAAGCAGTTCACGGGGAGCTGCAAATAAATTCTGATATTACCACTGAGCAGAATGCAGTGTTGAACCCAAATAACAACCTATGACAAACAATCGTGAACCATAACAAATGTAGTCCGCAGGCTGCCTTCAATAAAATCCAGAATTAGCATCAAGAAATAAGAATCAAAGATGGGAACAGATGCAGCATTCTTTATCTTAGTTTCTTAAGAAAATACTAAATGTATATCGAACTCCAGCAAAGCCTTGGTTTTCCTAAGAAAATGCTCAGCCATTAACCTACGTATTAGATATTTGAATCCAGAAATATTTTGAACATAAAACTAAAACAGTGTCATCAAGTATTTCTCAATGGAATGCCTCGTTTTTTTTCCTGATGTCTCAAACTACTCTAGCAAAGGACTAACAAGGTAATGCTTTAACATTCCATCTATAACACTAAGTGTCGTTAATTTCAAGCATAAACAGATATAACAACTTATCTAGGCTAACAGGTAACTTACATCTGCGAACAGGTAACGGTACGATCATGATGAAAATAAATTTAAACTTTGGATAGAAGGTACCGTGATCGTCCTTCGTTAAGGGTGACATCATTAGGATGGCTACCTGAGTACATTTCGGTATATGTACCAGTATGATGATGATGAAAAAAATTGCGGATACATATCTTCCTTTGTAAAGGAGAGATCATTCGATGCAGGTATCGTGGGCATGGATACACCCTGGAAAAGCTACAATTGCCCCTGCAACTATGTAAATTGTACAAAAAAATGGTAAATAATTACGCCCACTTCACATCATGGGAGGAAAGATGGGATAATTATATATACAATTCCAATCATATATCAGCGATAAGATGTGATCCAAAATCAAACTAACTCTAAATCATTTAATGAACAAACGATTATCACAGCAGGCTTGCCTTGATGGCCATCTCAAGCCTGAAGTTATGAACATGGGAGTATGTAGTATGTATATGGAAAACTCAATTGGAGAGCAACATGAAGCCTTATACCTGAAGGCAGGCCCTCAAATGTTTCTTCAGATAGAAGGAATTTGGAAGATAAATGCCCTCTGAGAGACACTTGCAGTCCCTTGGTGGAGCTAATACATTATGACATACAAAGCAGTGTTTTAAAACTCCAACTCCGGTTCGGAAACGGCCGAGGATCGGCTCCAACTCCGACTCAGCTAGTTTGATTTCAATGACTCAGTCGTTGTAAAAAATATATTAAATATTTATTTTTTATTAAAAAAAAAAAAAAAAAAAAAAAAACATAATTTTATAGATTTTCATTCATGTTTCCAAACACAAAGCTTTAGAATATAGCGACAAGACGACATATGATCAAAGTAGGCTCATGAATATATGCATTATATCAAAATGGCACCCAGTGAACTATCCAATACATACATGACATAGAGATCAAAACAAAAACACATAACCAAGGAGGCTCTAAATGGCCTCTACAACAAAAGTAAACTGTAAAACATCACTAGTCCCCTGTACTACTAGCTACTACTAGAGGAGCCAACATCCTCTGACTCAGACTCTGAATCAGAGTCAGACAGGGAAACCCATGGCTCCTCCTCATCATCATCTCCAACTGCAACTGTAGAAATGGTAGCACTAGCAGGTTGTGCAGCAACTGCACGCTGAGATAAACGAGATATGCACTTTCTTCATGGCTGAATAGAGGAAGCACCTGCAACTGGAGGACTTGGGGTTGAGCCTGAGGCTGGTACAAGTGGATCTGCATTCAACTAAACATTTTGTTCAAGTGATGCCTCCATCTGTAAATCCAAATCAAGATCCTCATCAGAATCAAACTCTGTTGGATGACTCTCCACTACCCAATCTGATGTTGGATCAATATCTTCCAACACAATGGGATCTGAATCAGGGCTTTTGTTCAGCAATTCGTTGCGTCTGAGCTGGAGGTTGTATTGGACATACACTAGAACATTTAACCATTTTTTATCCAAACGATTTCTCTTCTTTGTGTGAATCCTCTCAAAGATAGACCAATTGCGCTCACACCCAGTAGCACTGCAAGTTTGACTCAAAATACGAATTGCAAACTTCTGCAATTGAGGATAATGGCTACCAAAAGCCTCCCACCATTGTGCTGCAAAAAACATAGTAGTGTAAAGAGTTAGCTCAACAAATTATATCCAACAATCAACTTTCAAATTATAAACAATTTAACAAAATAAGAATTTGAAAATTGAAATTTTTGTTTACCTGGCTCATCTGCTTCCCTTGCAATCTTTGCTAGGTTCTTGCCAAAGGTACCTGTGGCTTTGCTGAAACAAGTGACCTGTTGGTGTATCTCCAGCTGATCACTCTCCAATGGGATCATGCGATCAATGCAGTCAATCAATCCATCTCTAACCTCCCCACCCAAAGCTCCTGCCTCCAGAGCTTTATAATGATACCTTGGGTTCAAAAAATACCCAGCTGCATGTATAGGGTGATGGAGTTGATTGTTCCATCTTTCATCAATGATTGCCCAAATGGACCCATACTTAGCCACTCTATCCTTGTATGCCCTCTTTATTTGCTCATTTGCTTGATCCATAGCCTCATAAATAAAGCCCTTAGCCAATCTTCCCCATCCACCAACCGCAACACCTTAACCAATGGCTCAACAACCTTCACAATCTTTGCTGCATTTTTCCAAAATATTTTTTCATTAACTTTCTTTTTCAAATCTTTGCCATCCTATTTGTTAGACCACTGGCTTTGATTCCATTCATCACTGGAAAACATCTTTTGCAAGTTTCTATGCTGGGAAAGCATAGATTGCAATGTCAAAAAATGAGATCTATGCCCCCGTGTGTCTCTTCATCAAGTTCAAAATCCATGAATGATTGTAGATACATTTTGTTATGCTTTTGGCATGATCTGCAGTGTTCTTGACCCAATCTAATTTGACAATATCCTCAAGCATTAGGTCTATGCAATGTGCAGCGCATGGGGTCCAAAAGATGTTTTTGTGTTTTTCCATAGTTTACCAGCAATAACATAGTTAAAGGCATGATGATTTGAACAACATTAGCCACCCCACCTCCTCAACAACCTCGGCCTTCTTGAATTCGAGAATCTTTCACCCTATCAAATACATCAACTTATTTTAGAAACATGGTTCCCTGTGGGCAAAAGATAAGAAAGTTTATGATGGTACGGTTCTTTTGATCAGTCCATCCATCTAACATGATCGTACATCCTGATTTTGCCCATGAGTTTTTGAAATCTTTCAAATACTCCTCAATGGAGAAAATTTCTTTCTACAAACGAGACCCCCTTAACTCATGCATAGTAGGGCCTTTGAAGCCCTTTCTAGCAGCAAATATGGCATCAAACATAGGCTCATAATATGGTGAACAGGAAGCATTGAAGGGAATATCAGCATCATACCACCATCTAGCTATGTAATCACACGCAGTCTCCCTCAATTCTTTCTTCCAATGGTCATCTAAAGTGGGCTGCAAAGTTCTACTACCTTGAGGACCATATGCATCTGATGGAGAGGAGGGTGTGACAGTGAAATAACTTTTGATATTCATATCACCCTTCTTTTTCATTTTACCCTTACCCTTTTTTTCTTGCATGGACTCCAAAGAGGGAGGAACATAGCAAAAGGGGTTGTATGCATTAGTACAAGGGATAGATGAAGAGTCCTCAAAATCAAAATGGAGGTTGGTAGCCATCATTTGTTGAATACTCCTCTTCCTCCCAATTTCAGCGTCTATTTATTTTTTGCCTAGCTTTTTCTTCCTGAAACTTCTCAAATCTATTTAACAACTCCTTCCTAATCTCCCCAATTTGTGGTGATTCACAGGGAGTAATTTGGCCTCTAATACCCGCCAAGTGTTGTTTCAGCCTATGAATGCCCCCAGGACCCTCCTTAATTTTTCTATGGCAAAATTTGCAATGCATTTGATTATCAACCATTTCAGCATATGCCCAAGCAGCATCTTTCACTCTAGGAGCCATTTTTTGACTTGGAAATGAAAGGAAAAAATCTGAAAATGAAAACAAAAAAATAGCATTGCTTCAATGTTCATTTCTTTTACAAAAAACACTCTTTTCAATTTCCAGATTTGCACAAAAAAATAAATAAGCAAAAACAGATTTTAGAAGTGAAAAAAAAATACCTCTAAGCACAAACCGCCTCCTCAATGCTGCTCCAACAAACCAACTCCTCACTGCTGCTCTAATGTCTGCCCAAGAAGCTCCTCACTGCTGCTCCAATGCTTGCCCAAGACTCTTTAGTGCTGCTCCAAAAACAAACTCCACAACTCTTCAGAAACTCCTCACAAATTCTCACACAAATGAAATGAGATAGTTGTGAGGAAATAAGAAGGGTTGGGTAGCTTTTATAGGTTTGGGAGAGGTAAATGGACCTCAAAATAACCCTAAGCCAAAATAGAATTGACTGTGGGGTCCATTCCCCCCCCCCAAAAAAAATCTGCAGGCTGCAAATTAGCCACGGTAACCGAGCCAACTGGGTTGTTACCGAGTCGGTCACCAGCTCGGCCGGCTCGGTAACAACCCGACCAGCAGGACCGTTTCGGCCACAGAGCCGACCCAGCCAGGGAATGGCTCGATCTAGCTCAACCGTTTTGGTTTCAACCCGGCCGTTTCTTAAAACAATGATACAAAGTGGCCAACCCTATCTTCCAAGTTAAAAAATAGTCTTTCACTGTGTTTTCGAATCCATGAATGTTAGAGACAAGCATATCCTCTAGCAATGTTTTAAAACTCGGATTCAGAATCAGTCAAGGGTCAACTCAGACTTGCCATGACTCGGACAGATCTGGTTTTAATGATCTGGTTTACTAAAAAATAAATAAAATATATAAATTTAATGAAAAATGTATATTTTAGAGATTCCAAATCATTTTAGACAATATGAAACTCTGCTCGTGCATATACAATGTAAGGGTGAATATATCAAAATGGCACCTAGTGCAATACCTACCAGCAACAAAATACATAATCAGTGAGGGGCTATAATGGGTGTCTAGTCCAAAATATATGCTACAACCTACTGGCTAACTACATAGTACAAATCATTGATCGACATGATCAATCATCAAACTCGTCGTATTTTAAAGATTCCAAACCATTAGAGACAAAATATGCAAAGTCTGCTCATGTGTATACAATGTAAGGGTGAATATATCATAATGGCACCTAGTGCAATACCTACTAGCAACAAAATGTCACCTAGTGCAATACCTACTGGTAACAAAATACATAATCAATGAGGGGATCTAATGGGTGTCTAGTCCATACAAGCTACTGGCTGACTACATAGTACATAGTACAAATCATTGCTCAACATGATCAATCATCAAACTCATTGCCACTGCTAGAAATGGGATCCTCAGCTTGAGCTACAAAATCATCCTGTAGTATCTTAAGGAATTTTTTTCACTTAGGGGTTCTATGTTGGCTAAGATTTCTAATAAATCAGAAAGATTATTCAACAGTAGTGCATTTGCATTATTCATTCAACAGTAGCATAAGGCAAATAAATCATCCAACAACAATATGATTATTAACAAATACCATAAGTTAGGGCTGACTGCCCAATCCAACAATGTAATTCTGATTTGCTGAACCAATGTTCAGTAACCAGTGCTTTACTATTTATCCAATTCTACCGTTCTACTTTTAACCCACTGTCTAACACCTAGAAACAATTTCAACTCACTGTCTAATGTTGGACGTCTAGATGTGTCAGTCTCAGCTGTCCGGCTTCACTGTGACAGGGGACCCGAATTGTCAGTCTCAGCTGTCCGACTTCACTGTGACAGGGGACCCGAACTGTCAGTCTCAGCTGTACAACCTTGCTCCAAGTTTTCACTGTAATGGAAAAACCTTTGTTGCGCTGGCTATGTGAGGAATAACAGTGGACAGTCCGTACCACTGCTTCAGAAGTTGACAGTACTCTTCCCGAGATTGTCTTTGGACCGCTTTGGGGAGGAATCTAGTACTCAATCCGTGCCCTGGAATACCTTTGCTACCACTGGAATAATTAATCAGGCTTCAGCTCCTTAACCTCTGTAAAAGTTAAGAGATGTGATGCTTAGTGTTTTTTCTGCTGCCCTTATGAAAGACAAACGAGCTTGGGAGAGACCTGAGTGCCCCAGACCTTGACCTTACGGCCAGAATGGATACCCCGTTTCCTGAAAAAGGAGTCTCACTGTAACAAAATGTACAGGCCACATGCCCTAGGTGTTGTTACCTGTTGTAGTTCCCGTGGGGAAGGTACTGTTGAATGGGGTTGGGGTTCCAGTGCCCTAAATTTGCTTCAGACAGAGATGTTCATGCCCAGAACACACCCTTCTTCTGAATGCAGATCCTTTACTGGTTGGTATGGTGCCTGAATGAGCCAGAATTATGCCCCCACTATCCTCAGATTTGTCCTGCAAGCAAGCCGCAGATCTTACAGTCCTTAACAAGCCTCAGACCAAGTCTTCCAACTGAACAGCGAACATCTCAATGTGCCAAAATCAGACCAGAACTGCTCCAAGAAATATGATGTGCCAGAACCACGAAAATAGGTGTCTAGGTAGGGTGGGATCAGCTCCACTGAAACTAGACAAAGGATTAGCTAGGGTGAAATCACCTCCACCAAAACTAATCAAGAAGGGGTCTTAAAACCCTCATAGCCTCAGCTCAAGAAAACAGAGATATCCAACCCAAATCGATGATGTCAAAATGATTCCAACTCTCCTTTATTATAGATTTCCTTATGGAGGCTTCTCCTCCTTAATCAAATGTGAGGAGTTCATGAGCAACCCCCAATTTGCGCTTTTTGCCCCAGCTACCCCAAAATTTGCCCAACATTGCCCCAAAACATTGAATAATTGGGTTTCCCCCTTTATCAAAGACTACAGCCTACAGGGTTGGATAGGCTATTCCGTCCTCCCGTGGGCAATTAATCCATACAGGACATTACACATCCTCGTACATATCAGCAACAAAATACTTGAGCTACAAAAGCATCCTTCCGCTCAGAGTCTTCAGACTCCTTGGACTACTCAGGGATATCTGCAACTGCAGTAGTAGTACTAGCAGAGGCACGATCTGCATGGCTAGTGTGCTTGCATGTGCTATGGTTGATAGGGTTTAAGTTGCTAGTAATTAAGCTCTTCATATTTTTTTCTTCATATAGTACACCACAGTGGGGCCCCTGACCAACATGGACAAGTAGGTACGGACTCAACTGAGTTGGATTGGTTCAGTATCAAACTCGCCAAGTCATGCCTTGACTCAGCTTGTTCAGTACCAAACAGGTCCCCCAAACCAAGCAGAGGGCCAAGTTGACTACATCATGGATCAACTCAATCAACTCAGCCAATTTCCTAGGGGAGAAAGATTTAGTCGCCGTTAGGCATTAGGAATCGAATCCTGGACCTAATGATTTGGAAGGTGGTTTTCTTTAGGAATGAAAATCCCCTCGATCTAAATGTCAGAGCCCGCTTTGAGACGGAAAGAATAGTTTCTTTGAACACGAGATCTTCGGTATCAGGGTTTCAAAGTCCGATTCCAGACAGACGAATTTTTAAAACCATGTCCTATAAAACTCCAAATCGTTGTCCTTGGTATACCTTGAGATCAATTTAGATGAGTCTGGCCCAAACACTTCTAAATACACTTCAAACTTAATGCCATAATCCAACATTTTAAACGGAATAGAAAACCTCTGTCCTCTTCCAGTTCATCTGATGAACGAGATATACAACCTACTAAGTTGAGATCAAAATGATTTCCATCTTTATATTATTCAACAGTTCAAGTGCCTGTATAAGGTCTGATAGCTTGCTTGTGCATATGATGCACTGGTTTACCGGAAACATAATGTGATGTAAATATTCAGTAGATACGATTTAAAACCTTGCTAAATCCATATCCTATGTAGAACTAGACAGAAGAAATATCACAGGCAACAAAGACAAACAATACAAAAAGAAGCAAGGTCATCCATAACCCGTCTTATTTGTAAGCTTCCACAAAACATTGAACCTAATACGTCATTTAAACTTCAGAATGAAAGTTTAGCATGAAACATTAAAATATATGAAAGACAATTTATCAAGAGTGAACGCAGTAGCTTAATAACATTCTTAAGACCTAAAATATGATATTAAACATTTAAAAATATACAAAATTGCTCTACATGCCGTGCCCACACACCCCATACCAAGTTAACACTATTCCAATTGTGGAAAATAATTACCAGAAACTCCCCATGCTATATTGTTGCCACTTATGAGAGCATGAAGAATTACACTGCAAATGTGAAAAAATGACTAAAATACAAAGGGCAACTAAACAAATTGACTATCATGATATCCCTCCAGCATTTGCATAAACTAGAGCATAAAATGATTGCACTTGTGGAAGTTTCCCAATTATGTTGATGAACCTGTTCTTGGTAGGATGCTCAAGAAGTACAGTGCTCGCATGGGCAACTGGAGCTAAAAGCTTAGCTAGAGGAATGCTGCTGGGAGTGCTTCCCTCAAACAGTGTATTAAACTCATCCATCATGCTGTCCAAAACAGTCTTCAGTGATTGTTCTAGTATGAGAACAAAGTCATTGCTGTCACAATCAACAAAAATCATGTCATTATAAATTTTAAAAAGGAAAAACGAATGAGACAAGCAACCTTGAGAAACATTTGTTATCAAAATAGTGCACACTCTCTTCATGATATGATATGGATATAAAAAGTTGAGTAAAGTAATAGGCTTTTTAAAGGCCCACAAGAATTCTTAAAAAAGTATATTTTGGTACAGGTTAACTTAGAATACTTAATGAATGAGTATGTATCACCCCTTATGAGTTGAGTATGAGGATGATCCATAATAGATGTAGATTATACAAACATCCAGTATGAAGAATTGATGGGTTTTCCAGTCACAGCAGCATGATGCTTCCAGGTTAACTTAGAATACTTAATGAATGAGTAAGTATCACCCCTTATTAGTTGAGTATGAGGGTGATCCATAATAGATGTGGATTATACAAACATCCAGTATGAAGAATCGATGGGTTTTCCAGTCACAGCACCATGATGCTTCCATGCCTAACTAGTAGTGATGTCATCTTCACATACTACCAATAACAATTCAATGTTTCTCAATGCTAAGCAACAAAAAGTAAACAATGAGTTTTACTAATAAGAAAATTCCAATCACAGTAAGCAAACTTGTTTAAAATAGATCTCGATTCCCAATGATGTTGAGGCTAACAGGTATAGGAATAAGGCATTGCTTTTACATCCTAAGGTCCAGGATACCTAATTTAGACATCATGGACACTTTTAATGGTAAACAATCTATATGAGCACACCAGGCTCACAGGATTGGGCATCAGAAGCACATGAAATAGATACATGCAAGTATAAATTACAGGATGTTTGAAGAGTTCCTAACCACCTTCTAACTCATAAACAAAGACCATCCAAGATTGAAGTCACAGGCGAGAATCAATAGACTTATGCACCTTACAACAGTTAGCAAATCATTACTTGCTCAATTCAGGGAACCAGACATACAACACCCTTTTACAATCTCTCACAGACAGCATGCAAGGGAACAGCATAAGATTGGACAGAAAAACAAGGAACCAACCTCACACCTTGAATATGAGGATCAAGTGTTGAGAAATTGTCGCTGCAGTCAGTATTTTCATCGACAAAATCAAAGGAGAAATGATTTGTTTTCTAGCTGTCCAAGTCAGCCTCAACTGGACACGGCCCCACCACTTGAGGGGGTTTGACCCCAAGGTCAAAACCCACCTCCTTGACCTACTAAATATTGGCAACTTGACTCCATTTGGCATTACATTCACTCATCAATTCCACCTGTTCTACAAATTCTGTTCACACGTGCAAAGTAGGAAGCAGACAGTTTTCCAGCGACGTTTGATCTCTCTTATCTCTGTGTTGACCAGCGTTGACTTGGTTTTTTTCTCTGCTGTTTGACCGAATCTTTGACTGTGATTGGAGGCCAAATATTCTCAAGATTGTTGACTGAACTTTCTGTCTCTGTTCTGAGCTAAGTTGCACTGAAACGGATATGGATATGGGGATTGAAATGGATACGGCAAATTATCAAAAAATTTGGATATGATACGGCATATATATATATAAGACAAAATAAAAATTTCATATTACCATTCATCTTTTAGAATCTAGATTCTATATTTAAAAATACATAATCATCATCATGAATTCAACATAAACAAATCATCATCATCAATTCAACATAAACATTGTCATCATCATCAATGATTATTATAACATTCAACATATCATCAAGTTTCTATTTCAAATTTCAATCATCAATATCATCACCAAAATTAATAATGCACACTACATAGTACAAAGTACAAAATGATCTATGACTAGCAGTGTACTATCTTATGACATATTATAATATTAAATGTTCATTGTTCAAAAGTTTAAAACATCATCATAAATTACCTGTACATATCATCAAATATGTCATCATCCATATAATTCAGATCCACATCCTCTTCAAGAGTGGGAGCATCGCTACCATGTCCACTTGAAGATCCAACTATTGGTGCCTCCTCATCAAACAAAGTCATATGAGACATGGCATTCAACGTCACATCCCATAGTTTGGTGGGCCCAAATTTGTATTCGTCGCTCTTGTGTGACAGAATGCGGAGGTTCGAATGAACATACACTAGTCCCTCAGCGTTCTTGGAGCCCAATCTATTTTGCTCAACCAAATGGATGAAGCCATATGTACTCCAGTTCCTTCCTCTTGAAGAGGAACTAGCAACATGTGACAAGATCCTAATGGCCAATTTTTGGACATGTGGTAGTTCCCCGCCGTAGCAGTTCCACCAATCACTTGGACTTATAATATGGTCTTGTCATGCATAGAATCAACATCTACACCAAAACCTTTTGATCCCACAAAATGAGCAAACTTTGAATGAATTTGAATCCCAATATCAGGATCTACAAATGTCAAATAGCTTTCTAAAAGCTTTCTTAAATCCTTGTGAGACTTCTAGGTCTTTGTTTGGTGTGGTTCATTCCGGATTACTTAGCAACTCTGCAGAATAATATTTTGGATTCACCACATAGGCCAAAAGGTCCAATGGGGTAGTCACCTTGTTCCACCTTTCGGTCAAAATATCTTTTACTTCTCTATAAAATACTTCATTTGGGCCCTTCTCCTTGGCATTTATAACCACCCTTATCTTCTCTATCATAGAATCAAAGCCCTCATTAACCTCTCCCAAATAAGGCATCTCTGGGTCAAACATGCATAGCAAATCCACAATTGGCTTAGTCAATGCCAAGAGGCCCTCCACCCTATCCCACCATTCATCATCAACAACCAACATTTTCACTGTTTGTGCTCTTTCAGTTTGGGATTGCCTCCATTGATTCCAAAGAGAACTGCATATCATTGATTGTAATGGTTCTTTCACTTGCATAAGTCTTGTTAAGACTATGATGTGAGAAGCAAAACGAATCTCAACAACCTACAAGTGCCAATGCTTCAATAAATTAAAAATCATAATTGATTGAATACCTATTTTGATTCATGGAGAATCCAATTTACATATTTGAATTTAGAGTCATAGAAATTAAAACTTATGAAATAAATTTTAAAGTTTAGGTAGCTTAAGGAGCTCCAACTTTGCAAAATCCTTGTAGATGCCTTGGGACATGTGGTGGTTTGTGATGAAGGCTTGAATGTCTTTTGCCTCTTTAAAAATAACTCGAATCCACTCAATTTGCTTCCCCATCTTGTTAAACATGAGGTTCAATGAATGTACAACACAAGGGGTCCAAAAAATGTGTTGATATTTGCCTTCAATAATTAGGCTTGTTGCTCTACACACCATTGCATTTCCAACCATTACTTGGACAACATTTTTTGGCCCCACCAATTCAATTGCTTCAATCAAGATGTTAGCGATGAATTGGGAATCTTTCAACTGCCCCTCACAATCCACTACCTTCAAAAACATTGCCCCCTTTGGGCTTTGAGCAATCACATTGATGAAAGGCCTATTCCTTTGATCTTTCCATCCATCATAAATGGACACTTCTGAAATGTGCCATGAATTATGAATGGGGCTTAATTTAGCCTCCAAATCTAACTTCTCAACAGTCAACAATGTAGTGCAGACCTTCTCATATCGAGGGCCCTTGTACCCTTTTGCGGCTTCATTCACTGCTTTGGTCATCTTTGCCCAGTAAGGAGATCGCACAAGGTTAAAGGGAATGCCATTTGCATAAATGCATTGACCTATAGTTGCCTCCGTCTTCTTTCGAGCATCACTATTAAAACTATTTTCAAGTGGTCCCAAATTAGACCACTTTGAACCAGGGTTGCCACTTCCATAAGAGGGAGTTCCATAAGAGGGAAGTGGAGGCTTTGATGGAGATGCTCCCAACCTTGTTAGTTGTTTGAATTGACAGGCAGGATTTGCCTCATTTGCTTTAGCATCTGTCGTCTTGTTCTTTCTGATATTTTGCAAGTTTTTCCTTGCTTAAACCTTTTCCCTTTGTCCCATTCTCTTTACTTGGGCCAGTGAATATTTGAATCTCATTGCCTCTTAACCCAAGTAAATGTGTTTTAACCTGGATATATGATCCCTTAAACTCCTTTTGACACTCACTGCAAACCCATGCCAATGATCCCCCTCCTTGGATCTTCCCTACAACAGTTACATATTTCCAAAGTGGTGACTTTGGATCAACTTTAAGGGCAGATTCAATTTCTTGTTCCTCATTACGAATGGATGAACTTGAAGTTGCCATGATGATGATGTAAATGGAAATTGCACAATAAAAATGACAAAATCAAACTCAACGAATTTTATAAAATTGACAAATTCAAACAAAAAAACAAATCACAATAAAATCTAAGTAATCTACAATAAATGTTGGATCATCAAGGTCTGGGTACATGACAAAATGGTCTCAAAGCAGTGTTTAAGCCTTGCGGCCTTTGGGTAACATTAGGTGGACTCAAGAATCGATAGATTTATAGAACCAACATATATGCATATTTGGAAATATGAATATGGGTAGAATCCATTTCCTAGGTATTATAATGAGACATTAGGCTACGTAAACACGAGGAATGCCATCCTGAGAAAAAACATATCCATGTAAACAAGTATGTCTAACAATAAGGTTGAGTCTTTACATAATAAGAATACTCCACAGTGTAAAAGTCTTACTAGAAACAAAATAATGATAAAAGAGAATGAATTATTTCTCATCATGTTTCCTTCAAAAGCTGCAAAATTAATGTCAGAAGCTCTTTGGAAGTAGTCTCTTGGTTTAAAAAAAATCCATGTATTTGTATCAAACTTCAAAGAATAATAGAATAATTTATGGAAATATTGATTGGCTATGTTTGCTTTTAGGCGACTGAGTCCCAATAAACCTATGCTACGACTCTCATTCAAGTAGACATTCAGCGCAGCACTCTGTTAGAGGGATGGCAATACACTTGTTGAACGAAAACAAATATCATTGTAGTGTAGGACTGGATAAATACCTCCAACAGTCAACTCATGCAAGGCTTTGAACACACTGCGACGACTCCAGCTCCGACTCCACCAAGCAATGAACAGAGTCTAAACTCGAACAACGAAATCGTTGTGCGCCAGTGGACTATTCACAATGGCTCCAACCAAATGAAAATGGCATTTAGGTTAAACAACTTAAGGGGACCGAACCCCTTTTTCCCAATTGAGAAAGTTAAAAAAAAATTGTAAAATTCGTTCCCCGTGACCACGAATTTGCCTGATTTGTTTCCGAAAATACAGATCCATATCACAAAAACTGTGATACGGATCCAAATTTCTGAAAACGGATCTAAATTTTTTAACAACTCCACGAACCCATTTCTGAGCTAAGGATCCACATCATAAATGTTTCAAGATCGTTTCAAAGCCAGATCGTACACGTTTTTGTACCCGAAACGCTCAACGTTATTCTGGGGGTTGGGAGCGGTGTTTCCAGATACTTAGGTTCTGGGCATTGATTGAAGTTTGACAACAAGTCAAACTTTGAGGTTTGACCGACCCTTTCTGTGGAATTGCAACACTGAATTTCGGCCCTTTGACCAACCACCTCAGGCCGAAATTTGGCCCCTTGAACAGACTTTGTGAAGCGAACAAAGTTCCTTCTTAAGATTAATTACTCCAAAAGACTTGGAATATCAAATTATCCATTAAGGATATAAATATTATATTAAATATGTGAATAAGAATAAGAATGATGATGAATTACAATGAGAACGAGAGGCTTGCTTATATACCAAGCAAGTGTCTCTTCATGAAGAGTCATGTCTTATTAGACATGCCTCTTCAACCTAATTACTACTTAACTAATAATTAATTATGATTATTATCATTTACATTATATTTATATTATTTATATATTTTATTCGTTACATTGCCTCCTTCCTCAAAGAGCTTTGTCCTCAAAGCTTGTCGATGAAAAAAGGCTTGATCTCTTTTTCGGCTTTGAAAGTCTTTCTCTCTTGGAACAGTCATCTTTGTCGATACAAGCTGATATGATCTTCTTAGTGCCAAACAGAATTGTCGCACCGAGAAGGGATCAGACCATCCCAGATTAATCTTCTGTATAGCATTCTGATCACTGGAATTTTGTGACGACTTGTTAGCATAAGACTGGATTGAGATTACATCACTATTATCTGGAACATCAGTTTGTTGTTTCGGTTCTGACTTGTTCAAATATGTAGCATGGTTGATTCGTCTATTCTCATGATTCGGATGCCGATATGGAACCTTTTTTGTTTGATTTTTCCTCACTGGGCATGCGACAATTTTTATATTTTCTTCTGGCGAAGATGTTGAGTTTGTTATGAAACATTCATTGGGGATGTTCATCGTTTGAATTGCAACATCCACGCGCGTCTTTTCTTCAACTTGCTTGTCTTCTTCCTGAGTTGTGACATTCACTGAATCGGTATTTGTTATTTTGTCATCAACTTGAATTCCTACATTTGATGCTTCCTTCTTGATAAGTTGTTGTACCTGGTTTTCTAATGACTTCTTATCCTTCTTAAGTTTCTTAATTTGCGTCAACAATTTTTCACTATGGTTTTTAAGTCGATAAACTTCTTCATTTTTGTCAATAGTGATTTTGTCAATTTCATTTTGCATATTTTGTAATACCTTTTTACCTTCTTGAGAAATTACTTTTGAAATATCCGATATATCTTCTGGCGTCACTGAATTAGGTTTCAGTGTAACATCTTGGAGCGTTATTTTCTTCTTCTTGTAAGAAAATGTTAAGAACTTTTTCTTAGTATTTAGAATAAAGGAACCTAGAGTTTTCATCCATGGTGATCCCAAAACAATGTCACTATCGTCAAAAGATAGGGTTTGCATGGTGAATTGTGAGGTAAAAGTATAATCTCCAATATTTAGGTGTAAATTGCTTATATCGTATTGTTTGCCAAAAAAATTTGTTTCAACTATATTTGATTCAGGAATCACCAAGTGATTAGCACATTTAGGACTAACATAATTACTTCTTTCAGTAGGACTAATAGAGATTATGATGTCTCTTCATGCGAGTGATCCTTTGATGTTATATAGTGTGCGAACACATGTACTACGGGTTTCAGGAAACCTTTCATTACTTGTCTCCATTTTTTCCTTTATGTTTTTACGCAAACAATATGTCAACTGGAGCTATTTTTATTATAAAATATCACTTATTTCTCCTATATATATTTTTCAAATATTCTCCTCTTCTTCTTTTTTTGGTTCGCTCTTTTAATAAAAAATTTATATAATAATAATTTATATATATTATAAAATTATAATTATATAAAACTTACATATACTTTTTTGAGACCCACTTTTCCTTTTATATGTAACTATATAAGGCTTATATGGTATCCTTTTTTATAATTATAATAATATTTTTTTCTCGGAAAATTTGGATGAGACGTGACTCTTGGTACGGTCACAATCCTTAGATTTGAAGGATTAAAATATTTAGATCACACTTTTTTTTCTCCAATGTTATCAAAATATCTTTTACTTTTAAAATACCATGGGTTGTTTTTAAAACCTCCTGTAAAAAGTAATATTTACCTTTCACGTAAGAGCTTTTGTATTCTTGTTTCTTTAACTTTTAAAATACCATGGGCTATTACCATGGGTTGTTTTTAAAACCTCCGTTAAAATGTTCTCCACGTAAAAAGTAAAACGTATTCCTTTTGTTTTTTGTTTTTCTTTTTTTTTCCTTTAACTTTTTAAAATACCATGGGCAATTACCATGGGTTGTTTTTAAAACCACGGGCTTCTCCACGTAAAAAGCTTTAAATATACTTGGTATGAGATTTTGTATCCATTTTGTTTTTTGTTTTTTTACTTTTTATTTTCTTCTTCTTTTTTTAATTTATTTACTTGTATTTTTTTTGGTTAATTTTTTTTTAATGGCCAAAGGCCTAAAAAATGGAGAATCTCCCAAATATATAGGGAAACGCTTCAATTATGACAGCAACAAGGTTGATGATAGGTTGATAGCCAAAGGCATGGTGATCAGCCAAACGTGGCTGATACCACATGAAGCGAACAAAGTTCCTTCTTAAGATTAATTACTCCAAAAGACTTGGAATATCAAATTATCCATTAAGGATATAAATATTATATTAAATATGTGAATAAATATTATATTAAATATGTGAATAAGAATAAGAATGATGATGAATTACAAAGAGAACGAGAGGCTTGCTTATATACCAAGCAAGTGTCTCTTCATGAAGAGTCATATCTTATTAGACATGCCTCTTCAACCTAATTACTACAACTAATAATTAATTATGATTATTATCATTTACATTATATTTATATTATTTATATATTTTATTCGTTACACTTTGACCAACGAGCAAATCATTGACTCCTCCCTCATTTGACTGTTTTTGACTTGGCATTTAATGTGGTCAATGGTTGACCTGGATTGGAATATTCTGATGTACAATTTGATGAATAGAACGCTCTCTCTCATAAGGAAATATTATCGGGTTTTCCCCCTTGTGGGGTTTTGTCCCAAAAAATGTTGGTGTCTTTTGTTTCATTGTTTTTACTGTGATCTCTATTGATCTACTAAAGTTAATGGTTGAAATTTTCAAAGTTTAACTGCTTAATGATTGGAATACTCTAAAGAAATCAAAATTGTATCATTGGAAGTAGTTATAAAATTGAAAAGTGTTCTAGTCTTATGTTGCTACTATAAAATCAACATGGTATCAGCGCTATGGTGAAGAAAAAGAGCATTGGGATCACTCTTGAAGATATCCTATTCTACATTTGAGAAGGTCGATCGTCTACACTTGAGGAAGACCTAAAGATGGAGTCATTTTTGCTTGATCTAGAAGCCCTAATACATCTCAAAATGTGTTATGCCTTTGTTTGAAAGACTGAGCTATCTGACTGAAAAATGTCCAAAGGAAGCTTGATCATCTCGCCAAGAAGTCATAGGACAAGCTCAACGCTGAATGTCTGAGGAATAGGGTACTTATATGACAAGAAAAAGGATCTGACCAAGAAGGTCGAAGCATTAATCCTCATAAAAAAAATCTATGTTCTTGATTGTCTATTGTGAAAAGGAGTCTTTCCTTGTAAGAAGAAGAAGAACGAATCGTATACCAATATTTGTCTTGATAGACAAAAGGCTTCAAGTTTAGAAGAGGATTGAGAAGCATTTCCAGATCCAAAGTCATTTATCATATCTCAACTACATTTAAAAGGAGAATCTCAGAAGTTTTAGAAGGGGTCGAAGAAGTTCAAAGACATGTTTGGGGGTCGAGAATCCTCAGTAATCATGATAGAAGGCTTGAAAGTTCAAAAGGCCTCAAAGTAAGACAGAATTTTTATGGTTAAAGAATATGGAAGCTCTCAAAGAACCAAGAATCCTCTGACATGACTCGACATTAGAGACTGTCTACACTTGTGTTTTGATTTGTAATTTGTTCAGGTCACAAATCCTTGAAGTATGCCATGCACATAAGGAGAAGTCTTGGGCATAATTTGTTCAAAAGTATGTTAAGCCATCAGTGTCATATTGCGCATAAAGATATCGGAGAAGGACTGACTTAAAGTATCTCATACTTGAAAGACCTTGTCTCCATACAAAAGACATCTCAGTGATGGTTTGCTCAATAATAAAATCCGAGAATTCAAACCTATGAAGAGACTAGTTTGCAAATGAAAATTCATTTTTTGTATTATGGAAGACATTGTACCAAAGAACAAGTGATTGCCCTAATGACAAAGATCTAGAAGTATGACAAGGACTAAACTTTAACATTTGAAAATGAGGTATGCATCGTCATCTATGTAATTTTTAACAACAAACTCTGTCAATATCAAGTATAGGTCTAGGGAATGGATCCTTTTATCATAAAGTTTACAAGACTCGTCAATATTGTATCAAATCTTTAGAAGATCAGGCATGATGAAGTCCCCTCAACCTTCTAAATTGTTGATGTATAGTCAAGGAAATACCATTAATATGTGACATAAAAATCGCCTTGATATGACAAAAAAAATGACATCTCTACAAATATAGATATCTTAGAGCTAATCTGAAGTTTTGATGCATCCTTTAACTCTTTGGGTGTGAGATATGTATAACCATTGTTTGAAATATTTGATCTCTTATCATTAGAAGGAGCTTTGTCAGGAAAGACAAAATATGGGTCAAGAGTTTTGCATCATAATATTCTTTGAAACTAATGATATGCCTCAACCAGAAGATTATATCTATGCATTATATGAAGGATGTTGTAATGATGAATTCAAGTATGACCTGGGCCAATTTCAATAAGCTTGTATATATAATGTCCTTGTTGCAAAGTCGCTCCCTTACAAAGCGAAGGATTACCTCAGTAAGAGGGAGAAGCCTATGAAGTCAGGCACCTCAAGCTTGAATTGATATTTGTTGAAGAGAGATGTTAATCCAAATCTGTACTACAAATTTGTTGAAGATGAGCCCTTGATTTGACTACAATATGTTGATGATATGTTTCTAACAAGGGTTGAGGACCTTTTTGTCCAATGTAAGAGGGAGTTAATTGAAGGATCTTGGTCTAATGCATTACTACCCGAGATTGAAAGTGTGCCTTGAGCATGTTGAAATCCATGTTGAGATCCTTTAGAAATTTGGCATGATGGAATGTGAGTCCATGGACACCTCCATGATGACAAATTTGAGGAGGTTGTAAGACTCTATTGCTGACTTGATTGATCCCATTGATTGTTGAGAAATATAACTAGTTTCGGTCTTCGTAATTGTCGTACTCATTTCAATATGTATCATATGTAACAAACAAGAAAAGAAGAAAGAAAAATTATTATTATTAAAGCATGGGTTTCGTGCTCATTATTGATGGTCTTCTAGGTAAAAGCATGTTCTCTGTGCTTCTACTATTTGTTAAGTCTTAGGATTTATTTTGATGAGTCGATAGAGTCAACATCATGTTTATGAGACCCTTCCAGGCAATTTGTAATTGTAAAAAGAAGTATTTTTTAGTCTAGAAAGTCCTGGAATCTCCAAGAGTACAAGTCGGCCCTGGGATCATCAAGTTGGCCTAAAGGAGGGAATTCAACCCCTTGAGAAGGCTATATAAAGGACCAGTTTGACTTCATTTGAGACACACTCACTCACAAGTTTGATATCTCAAGAAAGAGTTTGATTTGTAGCTGGGAAGCTGGAAAAGGAGAGCAAAGGTCAAGGGCAAGGAAGAAGGGCAAATTTTCTTGGTTCTTGGACCATATCTCTCTCACACGTGCAAAAATATGGGGTTTTTGGGCTGCAAGAAGAGGTCGAAGTTGCAGGGCCGAGTTGCAGTAGGACAAAGTGCAACATCTTGTAGCTAGGAGGAAGGAAACTCTATCTATACCTCACTGACCTTAGGAAGAGTTGTCTTGCTCTTGGAAGATCCCAGAAGGAGGCCGAATTAGGGTTTCTTCAGGAGCTACAAGGCCAAAATTGCAGGGTCGAAGTTGCAGATCGAATAGCAGTGTTGTAGCTAGCAAGTCGAAGTTTCAGTGTGTAGCAGTTTGGTGCAGATTCAAGAAAGGACTCGAGGAAGGGTTCACTTGGTACTAGGAGAAGAACTTGATCTAGGGATTGGGTCTTTGTATCTCATTTGAAACAAATTCTAAGAAGAGAAGAGTTTACGAGTTTTCCCCTTGGAAGGGTTTTGCCCTGGCTAAGAGCCTATATCTGTGTCCTCTTTTGTTGTTGTTGTTGTTTCTTGATATTGTTTGATGAAAATATCTAACTAAAAGAACATAAAGAAGATTAAGATTCACAAGCAAGTATCGAGGTTGAAGAAAATAACTTTAATAAGTTGCCACTTTATCATTTTCTAACACTCATTAGCGCATTCAACTATCTGCTGCATGGATTTGCAAATTTTGATTGGGTTGGATGTTTTGAAGACGGGAAGAGCACTTTTGGATGTTGTTTTAGCCTGGATATGATGGATGAGCATGATGCAAATCTTTGTTGCACTTAGCAAGACTGAAGTTGAGTATAAAGTTGATTGTTCAGCCTATTATGAAGTAGTTTGGCTTTGAAAATTGTTTTTTGGTTTGTTTGATCATGTGTTGGAATTGACCATGATATATTGTGACAATTAAAGTTGTGTGAAGCTTTCTGAGAATCTACTTTTCTATGACAGGTCGAAGCACATTGAGATCTAGTGTCATTATATCCAGGATGTTGTTCAAAAAAGCGCTGCGAGGCTCGAATACATTTCTATTGATGAGCAAGATTGCTAATGTTTTGACAAAGCCACTATCTCGGATGAAGTTTGCTTGCTTTTTTGAGAAGCTTGGAGTGGTTGAGAATTCCTCCTAGAGAGAGAGAGAGAGAGAAAGAGAGAGCATTGATTGTATAGCATTATGAATCCTCCTTGGGCTTGTCTAAGAAACCATGGTTTATGGTTGGGAAGATTGTTCTGGTTACTCCCTTGGGTCATGGAGTTTGATTGAGAAACCATTATGGTTGGGGAGGTTGGTTCTGAGGCTTGGAGTGATCCCTTCAATCATTGTGTTTGATCGAGAGCCCAGTGGGTTTGGTCCGGGACAATGATTTTCTGCTCTCTCCCTTAGGTCATTGAGTTTGACTGAGAGATTATATTATCAGGGAGTTTGATATTGAGATAGGGATTCCTCCCTTAGGTCACGGACTGAGTCACCTTTGTTTATGGTCGAGGAGATAGACCTTGTCTACTCAGTTCATTGAGTTTGACTGAGAGACCATTGTTATGGTCGGAGAGATTAATTTTGATTACTCTCTTGAGTCATTTTGCTTGACTGAGAAACCATTTCATATGGTTGGAGAGTTTGGCCTCATGAACGATATTGATTGATCCCATAGTCTGTTGGGTTCTGATATTGATGCCATTGGCTTTGCCTTGTCGGATGAGATTGATGCTATCTATCTTTACTTATGATGAGACTTGTCCATCTAAGAGAGATAATGAAAAGTAGCTCCTTGGCTAAGAGGTTGTGTTGAGAAATTGTAAATGTGATCGGTCCTTTCATTGACAAAATCAAAGGAGAAATGATTTTTTTTCTAGTTGTCCAACTTGGCCTCAACTAAACAAGTTGGCCACACCCTTGAAGGGGTTTGACCCGAAGGTCAAAACCCACCTCTTTGGCCTACTATATGTTGCCAATTTGACGACTCCATTTGGCATTACATTCACTAATCAGTTTGACCAGTTCTACAAGGAGTTATGTTCACACATACAAAGGAGGAAGAAGACAAAGTTTTCCAACGAAGTTTGAACTCTCTTATCTCTGCGTTGACCAGTGTTGACTTGGTTCTTTTCTCTGTTGTTTGACCAAATCTTTGATTGTGATTGGAGGCCCAATATTCTCAAGATTGTTGAACGAAGTTTCTGTCTATATTTTAGGAATTGACTAAAGTTTGACCAAGGTTAAACTATGAGGTTTGACCGACCCTTTTTGTGGAATTGCAGGACCAAATTTTAGCCCTTTGACCAACAACCTTAGGCTAAAATTTGGCCCCTTGAACATGTTGAAAAATGTAACTAAGTTCGGTCTTCATAATTGTCATTGTACTTATATCATTATATATTTCTTGTAAAAAGCAAAAGAAAAGTAAAAGAAAAATATTTTTCAAGCATGGGTTTAATGCTCAAGTCAAACTGTTTTTTAAGTCAAGCATGTTCTTCATGCTTCTAGGGTTTATTGAGTCAAAAGAATATTTGTCATGAGTCAAATTATTGTATTGGAGTCAAGTCCCATTTGGACTTTTGAAAGAGACTAGAAAAATAATTTTATTTAAGTCAAAAATGTCAATTTTGTCCCCACCAGACCAAGTCCGCCCTGGAAGGGACCCATTTGACCTCTTGAATGTGTATAAATACAATGCAACTCGTCCTCATCTGGAGTATCACAACACAAGTTCAATTTTTGTGCCAAGAAGAGAGAAACCAGTGAAGGAGTCAAGAAGAGGAGCTAAAGTTAAAGGAGAGAGAGCGAGGGTCAAAAGGGGGGAAATTTGCCACATGCGAAAATCTGCGCTATTTTCTGTTACGTGTGTGAAGTTTTAGGAGTTGCAGGGGTCGAAAATTGCAGACCTAGTTGCAGGGGCCGCAAATCAGAGATTTGACCAAATTTGGAAGGATTTGACTAAGTTGACTTTGACCTTTTGGAAGAGCTTGGAAGGAGGGTTGACATGGTTCTTGTGGGAGGTCTTGGTCTTGGTCTTGGTGTTCGAATCTTGGATTTCTCATTTGATCTATTTCTATAAGAAGAGAATATTTTACTAGGTTTTCCCCTTGTAGGGGTTTTGCCCTAGCTTGGAGCCTACATCTTGTGTTCATTGTCCTCTTGTGATCTTCATGATCTGTTGTTTTGGTAATTGGTTGATGAATTGAACATAACAAAATTAATAAGAAGCCAACATATAATCACAACCAATTATCAAAGTAAAGATAAATCAACCTTAATTTCTACCCTAGTGATTTCTCAACATGGTATCAAAGCTAAGATGAGGAGAAGGCAGCTTGAAGATCACTCTTGTTGGCACAAGTGAAAGACATTCATCAAAGCTACTTTGGAGGACAAAAGGAAGGAGAAAGGCTCATCATTCATTGAAGGCTCTTGATCACTTATCATATGTTGAAGAAGATCATCATCTTATCAATCTCTCTCTTGAAAGCTTTTTGGTCATCATCCATTCTAGAAGACATCTCTACAAGAAGATATCACTTAAGGAGTATCAAGAATCTCGGGAACATCATCTACATTCTTGAAAGCAACATCACTCATCTTTGAAGCAGCCTGAAGTTACTTTTGTACCAGCCATCCTAGAAGTCATCATTCTAGGACATCTTTGAAGTCACTTGGAAGGTCTTGAGAGCATCAAGATATTTGAAGACATCATCATCAAGAAAGCTACTCTTTTGACAAGTACTATATTTTTCTCTATGTCTCAATCCTCAAATCAAATGACTTCATTTTGTAAAGAAGGCAATAATCTCAATAGATCAACTAACTTCCAATCACGGAAGAAAAGAATAGACTTGATACTTGTAGAAAATGAATTCATGGACTATGGTCTTGGAAAAGTTATAGAACCAGAGAAGGACAAGACTCAAGAATGGGCCAAGTATACTAAAGGAGAAGTTAGGGCATGGACTATGGTCTTGGAAAAGTTATAGAACCAGAGAAGGAAAAGACTCAAGAATGGGCCAAGTATACTAAAGGAGAAGTTAGGGCTCAAAGGATTCTCATTGAATCCATCAAAGATCATCTTATTCCATTTATTTCAGATTTGGGTACATTTAAAGCAATCTATGACAAGTTGGTAAAACTATATTCAGTCAGTACCTCAAGTCAGAAAATATCTTTAAGGAATCGACTATACAAGACAAAGTTATCGAAGGATGACGATTTGGTCTTATATCTTATAAAAATTTCATAATTAAAGGATCAACTACAAGGGCTTGCAGAAGTTGTTTCAGATTCTGAATTGACTACTTGTGTACTCAATGCTTTACCTACAGAACGGAGCAGTTTTGTGTCAAGGAAGGACACTCCAAACTTCGACAAGCTGTGGTCTTTGTGTGTTCTAGAAGAGACAAGATTGAAGGCCAAAGATGACACCGAACCCAATGAAAAGTCTCAAGATTTTATTGCTAGATCGAAGAAGAAGAATGGATAGTTTGGAAGGTTTGCACCTCGTCAAAGGCATAATAGAAACAACAAAAATCAGCCACGTGAAAGGCCAGATATGTCCAAAGTAAAATGCTTTGGATGCAATGAATATGGACACTTTAAAAGAGATTGCCCTAAGGAATCTCAAAATAAGAAGAACAACAAGAAGAAGGAAAGGAGTGAAGCTCACATTATTGAAGAAAATGAAGAACCAGAAAAGAAGTCGAACAATGAAGATCATAAAGATCTTTACTATTGAAGATCTCTTAGTAGTCTGTTTTTCTCTGTTATTAGAAGATGGCAATTAGAGTAGCTTGTACAGTTACTTTGTCGAAGAATCTTGGATTGTGCAATTCATGGCATCATGAAAAGAAGCATATAGCATTGGAAGAATTAGAGACTACATAGTTAGTTGCATCTTATTGGAGGCAGTCATCTAGCATATAGCAAAAAAAGAAGAATTTGGACCATCTAGCATTTCATAATCCATGCAACGCATCATTTATAGAAGCAGTCATTTAGCAAGAAGGGATCACAAGGATCCATGACAATAATTATTAAAAAAAGGTTCTTCATCATATGAAAGAACCATTATGATATGGCAAAGGTATATTCCACTAGAAGGTTATGGAAGCAAGAATCGAAGAATTAGATAGTCAAGTTGCAACATGGAAGGTATAATTGAAGCACTTAAGAAAGAAGTCTCATCAAAGACATTATCTTCGAGAAGCAGTTTATTCAAAGCAAGCCAACCAGATGGCTATATGAAAGGAAGAGGTATCCATATATTTAAAAGAAGCTCTTCATTAGATGGCAGATTCATGTCTTCAGAAAAGTTTTGCAGGAACAGTTGGATGTAGAAATATACTTAGAAGCATGAGTGCGGTATGTTAAGAATTAGATAGGACAAGAACTCTTCCATATGGTTATTCGACAAATAGAGGCATGATAGATGAGCATGATCAGCATACGAAATGATCTGTTGAAAGAAAGGAATGACGCATGATCAGCATACGAAATGATCTGTTGAAAGAAAGGAATGACAATTTCAGAGAGAATTGTGGAGAACCTGATACGATATAGGAGCTTGATGACTGATTCTGGAACACTTTGATTGATGTTTGAAAGATGAGCAGCATAAAGAAGATTTCTAAGATAGACCATGCAAAGGGATGTTGACCTCAAAGGGATTAAGTAGCAGAATTTGACATCTTGAAGAGAAAAAGGCCATCATGATTTGATATCTTTGACATTGATAATTTTGTTTGAAGATATGACTGGGCTACCTGGAAAAACATATTGCAAAAAATATGAGCTAGAGAAATATCAATTGAATATACAACTGTGATATATCTCAATTCAAAGAACACATGGTTTGGATGAACAGCACTGGTAATGGCTTAGAGGAATATATGGCAGAAATATGTACACTACAAAGGCGGAAAAAGGTAACTTGTCACAAGATAGCTGGTTGGTTATGATGGATTCGATGTTGATCTAGAAGAAGTTCACCTTCCTAGTTGAAGAAAAGGAGCTACAGTTAAACTATACATTGATTAGTTTGACAAGATACTTTTGATAACGAAGATATTACAAATAATGGTTGATGGAAAGTGATAAATAAGCTTAATGGCGAGAAACCTGTCATAAAGATAGATTGAGGAGGAAGTTTGGCTCCATAACATCCAGGAAGGCCGAAGCCCAGGAACGATATGATGATGTGAAAAGGAGCCCTATAACTACTACTAAAGATCTCCAAGAAAGAACAAGTAGCCGATGAATGAGACAAAATGAAGCTTATTGTTAAATCTCTCTGGTTAAGAGGGGGCAAGGATCTACTGCTTGTTTGAGAG
Organism: Pinus tabuliformis; assembly: GCA_031772625.1. NCBI lineage: Eukaryota > Viridiplantae > Streptophyta > Pinopsida > Pinales > Pinaceae > Pinus > Pinus tabuliformis. The sequence continues at coordinate 763,615,007 of CM062812.1, forward strand.
GCAACGAGGATTACCTCCCTGATTGAGAGGGAGTGATGTGGGACATTGTATTCTGCAAATGTCATGCACTAGACCAAGACTAACAATCATAAGTCTTAGTGAAGGCACGGAAGGGAGAATGGAGGATTGGATAAGCATCTGGGACTGGTAATCCTTAAGGATTTGGAATCCAAGATAGGAAGTAGTCCCGTGGACAAATACTCTTTGAGGATTAGAAAGGGTATCCAAGATAGGAGTGGTCAAAGAGGACCGATATTAGGATTGGAAATCCAAGATAAGAATAATCCTAATTTCTAAAAGGAAATACCTAGTGAACATTTGAATCAGTTATGTGCCTTAAGAGACTATGGTGGTAACCATATGTATGCTTCCCAACATTGTGCTCTAATGCAGTGGAGAGATAAAGCTAGTTAGTCAAGGCCTTGCAATATTGCTATTTGACAATGTTGGTTATGATGTTGATGCTTGAATATGGCTTATCAATCTGACTTTTCTTATAAGAATATTTCAATTTGAGAATATCCTTGTACCTTGTTGAGTAATTATGAATACCTCCCTAGTTAAGAGGGAGTGCTAAAAAATGTAACTCGGTTCGGTATTCATAATTGTCATTGTACTTATGTCATTATATATTTCTTGTAAATAGCAAGAGAATAGAAAACGAGATTTATTTTTCAAGCATGGGTTTCATGCTCAAGTCAAATTGTATTCTAGGTCAAGCATGTTCTTCATGCTTCTAGGGTTTCTTGAGTCAAAAGAATATTTGTCATGAGTCAAATTATTGTAGTGGAGTCAAGTGCCATTTGGACTTTTGAAAGTAACAAGAAAAATAATTTTATTTGAGTCAAAAATGTCAATTTTGTCCCCACAAGACCAAGTCGGCCCTGGAAGGGACCCATTCAACCTCCAGGATGTGTATAAATACAGTGCAACTCGTCCTCATTTGGAGTATCACAAAGCAAGTTTGATTTTCATGCCAATAAGAAAGAGAAAACCAGCAAAAGAGTCAAGAAGAAGAGCTAAAGTTAAAGGAGAGAGAGTGAGGGTCAAATTAGAGAAAATATTTGCCACACGTCAAAATATCTACCCTAGTTTTTATCACACATGCAAAGCTACAGGAATTGCAGGGGTCGAAAATTGCAGACCTAGTTGCAGGGGCCAAAAATTAGAGGTTTTACCAAATTTCGAAGCATTTGACTTAAGTTGACTATGACTTTTTGGAAGAGCTTGGAAGGAGGGTTGACTTGGGTCTTATGGGAGGTCTTGGTCTTGGTGTTTGGGTCTTGGATTTCTCATTTGATCTAATTCTATAAGAAGAGAAGATTTTTTTGCCCTCGCTCGAAGCCTACATCTTCCGTTCATTGTCTTTTTGTGATCTTTAAGGTTTTTGGTTTTGGTAATTGTTTGATGAACAGAACATAATAAAAGTAATAAGAAGCCAACATAACTTCACAAGCAATTATCAAGTAAAGAGAAATCAACCTTAATTGTTGCCCTATTGATTTCTCAACATAATAGACTTTGACTAGTGAGCAGATGGTTGATTGTTCTCTCTCATTTGATTCATTTTGACTTGGCATTTAATGTGGTCAATGGTTGACCTTGGATTGGAATATTCTAATGTACAATTTGATGAATAGAACTCTCTCTCTCTCAAGGAAAAATTATCGGGTTTTCCCCTTGTGGGGTTTTGTCCCAAGAAATTTTGGTGTCTCTTGTTTCATTGTTTTTATTGTGATCTATATTGCTCTACTGAAGCTAATCGTTAATATTTTCAAAGTGTAACTACTTAATGATTGGAATGCTCTAAAGAAATCAAAATTGTATCATTGGAAGTAGTTATCATATTGAAAATTGTTTTAGTCTTATGTTGCTACTAGAAAAGCAACATCAAGCACCTCTTGAATGCCCTCAAGCTAAAAATGTGTGACCCCAACTTATTATAGCATTAGATACATCACAAATAAGATAATATGATAATTATATTAATGTCCAACAAATGACCACAAAAGTAGGTCAAATAAAACTGTTGAATACAATTATGCTGATATAAAGCAGGAATACCAAAATGTCTCTTATGTAAAGAACAAGAAGTAAAGCAAAGAATGAGGTCTATGTTAAAACATGAAAATTTGTCAACTCCAAGTGGGAGCGGCTGCAACAAGAGCGAAATGTACATAGGGAAGAGATCCAAGGACTAGATCACGGTCTCCACTAGAACTCTCTCTCCTACCATCCGAAGTCGAATGAAGAAAACTCATCAAATAATGGTGTCCTAAGAAAGAGTTGTGGGAGGATTTAAATTGCTTACTGTGTTGTTATCCAAAAGAACTAACCCTCCTTTGATGTTGTTACACGTCATTTTGTCACCACTCGGCAAATGATCGCCAATCCGGATCTCTCGCTATCCGATGAAGTGTTCCAAGCATTCCGCTACAATGTTGGAAGCAAAAAATCCCAAAGACAACAAGAATCCTAGATCACATTGCTCAAAAACCTATTTTTAAGCACTTGTCCAATTTCCCTAGCCATTACCTGCGCAAGCGTAGATTTGACCATTGTGCACTACACAAGTCTGTGCTCTGTCTTCCACTGAAAACTGCGCAAATCTCTTAACGAGGGTAAAAATAAAAAAAGTGAATTCTAGAAGCCTTGTTGGAGGAATATTTCTCAATCAAAAGGCCTTAAGCCCCTACATACTTGGGCCTCATTCCTCTGTTTATGGAGCAAACTCCCTCCCTTTGTGGAACCCTAATCCCTCCTTTTAAGGATCTCATCCCTTGAGAAGAGGATATCAAACCTCCTCCTCTTGGCCTATAAATTTGACATAGGCCCGAGGATGACAAGGGACTTCTGAATGTAAACTTATGTTGTTGGAATAGGGCTAGAACATTTGTCACCTAAGGGGAGGATTGGAGAGCAATGGGAGGAGGCATACATCACCAACGCCAAGTTTGTAATGGTTCTTCTTGTTTAATATTAATACAAGCATTGTTCTTTCCTACTTTCACTTGTTCTAATGCTCTTTGCAAAGCTCCTTGATCCTTTGCATGATTCATAACTGAATATTGGTTTAATCTTATGATTGATACTATATTGTGATTTACATTCATGTTATGTCTTACCTTTATATACGTTATGCTTTTATGCCTTGTTTGTTTCTGTTAATACAGATATCCCTTTGAAGCAACGAGGAAAGGATTTTGAAAGCATCGGAAGGACTTCCACAAGCATTTCGTAGAAAGGTAAGAGGCTCTTGCATATCTCATATTTCATACTTTAGTTGTAACTTAAGGAAAGGTTGCAGTCACTTGTTTTGTTTGTTATTAGGTCTCTTTTGAATCTAGGGAGATCGCTCTTGTCCACAATAGAGATTAGTCTGCCATAACAAATTGGCGACTCCACTAGGGAACGATTTGTTCTTCATTATGTCTTCCTGTGACCTCTGATTGCTTTTTGTAGCCTTGTCTGACAGTGTTCTGAACCTTGAAAGTTTAAAGTTCTGGGATTTTGGCCTTTGTTTTTATTTTTATTAAGTTTTCTCGAGTTGCGCACTCTCTTTAGCAACAATGCGCAAATTTGTGCACGTTTCCTTTAGAAACAATGCGTTTGCGCACTGGACATAACTAGTTACCTGCGTAAGTCTCTTAAATTTTTGAAAAAAAAAGGGTTTTCATTTGCTGGGTCCATAATTTTTTTATTGTTGTACTTTATTGGATCTATTTACATTTTTTAAAAGTCCACTCTATTTTGATTTGATGTTTTGAGTTGCCTTCTTGAGGAATTCTTCATTTTGCAAACTAGGGTCCAAAGATTGATTTGGTGAATTGTTGATTAATCAAAAGAAAGATCGGTCATCGCTGAGATGGCTCGAGTCTATCCTTCTTCTGTCAAAAGATTGGATTAAGTACTTTGTTTTCATGATTGCAAAGAATCATTAGTATTGGTAAAATGTTAGGGTTTTTCAAGGCAGCACTTGTGATTTGGAGTTTGTTGTTTTTGACAAAGTGAAGTGGTTATTTCTTTCTATAAGACAACACAATATTCTACTTACAGTGATTTGTAATTCATTACATCAAGTTGAAATTATGGCTTGTGTTTGTTGAAGGAGGAACTAATCGTTTGAATTGGGGTATGCAAGAAGTTGTTAAGATTGAAATTTTGCATTTTCTAACTTGGATTTTAAGGAAATTAGGTAATTGTGTATTATGCATTCTATTTTTTGCATTCTTGCATTATTAAAAGTGAATGAAACCTCTCTCCTTACTTTAGTTACGATTCATCTAAGTGGAAAAATTACATTATCATGCTCTACTGCATTCAGTTTTGAGTCAGGTTATATCCCCACAAATTTCATATCCATCAACCTACTGAGTAAATAATAGCTTTAAAAACAACGCTAATAAAATAAATTATAGTTTTTATATTTCTAGGACTCATTACACTTGCATTAGATCATATTGTAGGGCTTTGGAATAGGAAAATGAGTTAACTTTCCAAAGCTACAAAAATAAAATAGAATCTTGCGGTAGGGAGTAAATCCATCTATAACAGTTTGACTCTGGGAAGCTCCTCTTACAAGGGAGTTAAGCACGAGATCATATCGGACCCAATATTGTAGGGCTTTAGAATAGGAAAGTGAATTAACTTTCCGAAGCTACAAAAAAAAATAGAATCCCATCTATTACAGTTTGACTCTAGAAAGCTCCTCTTACAAGGGAGTTAAGCATGAGATCATATCGGACCCAATGAAGTGATCAACCCCACTTCATTGGTTGCGGTAGCGCCATTTGCACGCATTATAAATGGTATCGAAAGGTGCTTGGGAGTCACTTGAAGGATAAACATCAGATTGACCATGTTGAGGAACCTCCAAGGAGATCAGTTTGCCCTAGCGTGTACGTCTGATCTGCCATTGTTCCCCTAGGTTAAATTGTTGTATGTGGTAACCTTAGAGACCATTAGGGCTTTTACCCAAGGTGACGGCAGGGGGGAAGTCCCTGTTGTACCTCGAGCAGAAATTGACTAGTCACTTAGAACTTTTTGGAGGGTATTCTTTACACAAGATGGCATAAGTGAAGTTACTTGCACCATATCGTGCACATTAAGCAAATTGTCAGTGTAACTGATTCCACCTACTCTATATCTATCCACTTTTCACATTGATATCTGCGACGTTGGGTTTCATCACCAACTACTGATTTCGCTGTGAAAAGGTTGTTGGCATGGTTTGACTCCTTAGATTTATTAGCACATGTTGTTTTCTTGTTTTACTTTAAGCAGACCTTAGGTGTGGATTGTGAATTTGGACTATTAATATTGTCTAAATTCTTAATAAAATTTATGTCAGTTCAGAGAAAGACCCAGTTGAGACGAGAGTGCAAGGACAATGTACTATCAATTGTATGATTTACTGAGTTGTAAACATCATGCATGCAATCAGGAAGAGGACCTAATTAGGATTGAAAGCATGGATTCCCTTTAATACGGACTATTCATCCTCGGTATTACGCAAGGAAATAGGGGCTTGGAGAGTTGCAGGATAGGTTAAGGATTTGGCTTGAGCTAGCTTGTGAGTTGAGAGTTGATTATACTTGTGCAGGGATTGTTCTTGTGAGAACAAGCATTGTATTCTCATCTTGGATTTCTAATTAATGCAATATAGATAGTAGGGATTTTGAGTTGTGGCTTTCCTCGGATACATATTGTGTTACGTGCCATTGATTATCTTCCTCTTGTCGATCACTGTTTTCATTGATCTTTATGGGCTTCCGCTGTAAAGATTAGAGTAGATTCTTGTCTTGTGTTTTAGAAAATTACATGAGCTGTGAATCTACAAGAAAATCTACATGGTATCGGAGCTGAATTCAATATACTAGAGGAGATTTTGAAGTTTTGATTTTTGGGTTACATGTGAAATTCGAATTTGCAATACATACTTCAAGATTGGTAGATGGCGTTTTACGGTTTGCGGCTCGAGTATCCCTCGAATGGCAGCTTGAATTACATAGCCTGGAAGGATAGGATGGAGATTGTGTTGGAGGATAATGGCTTGAAGGAATTCATTGATCAAGACATTCCTAAGCCACCAGCATCGGATGCAAAAGATCTGGCCGAATGGAAGAAGTGTGTGGCAAGGGCGAGGCAGATAATCCTTGAGGGAGTTCGAGACCACATTGTCTCGAGTCTTCATGGGAAGGAGACTCTATATGCTATGTGGAAAGCATTGACAGACCTTTTCCAGAACAACAGTGACCATAGGAAGTTGGCACTAAAAGATAAACTTCGAAAAATCAAGATGGAGGCGGGCGACTCAATTCCAAATTACTTGACCAAGTTCACTCATTGTCGAGATGAGCTTGGAAGTGTTGGAATCACTATTTCCAAGGATGATATGGTGAGCCTAGCTCTTCTAGGACTTCCCAAGAGTTGGCATAGTTATTAGGACTCTGTCAATGGGAGGGAGAAGCTGCCAGATTGGGAACGACTGTGGTCAGATTTGGTACAAGAGGAGTTTCGACGGAACACCAGAGATGGGACCTCTTCCAAGGAAGTGGAAGAGGATTTTGCCTTAGCGATTAAAGCAAAGAAGGCCAAGGGAAAGAAGTTCCAAGGCGAGGCAGACAGCAAGAAGATGGACTTGTTGAAAGCCAATTGTTTTCACTGTCACGAGCACAGGCACTATGCCACAAATTGCCCACAAAAGAAAGCAAGCAAGAAGGAGCCTGCAGTAGCAATAGCAGGTGAAGCACTTGCTTCACAATTCGAACTTGATTTCACTCTCATTGCATGCATGGCCAGCACTGTCATAGGAGGCGTGTGGTATCTTGACAGTGGTGCCTCAAATCCATATGATGGGGAACAGAGATCGCTTTAGTGGTTTTGAGGAGAAAGACCTCAAGCAAAGCATAGAGTTTGGAGATGACGAGAAGTATAGAGCTACCAGGATCAGTACAATTACCTTTCAGAGGGAGTCTGGCTCCCCTCTCAAGATCACAGATGTGATGTATGTTCCAGGACTAAAGAAGAATCTTGTTTCAGTCACGGTATTGGAAGACTGTGGCTATGATGTGATTTTTAGTATGGGAAAGGTTGTCCTTAGACACATTTCCACGGGACAGATGAAATAGATCGGTGCACAGGGCAAGAACCTATATGCTCTTGAGGTACACGATGCATGCAAAGCCTTGAGGAGCAAGGCAAAGGTTAGAGACTTGGTGGTTGAGAGGAAGAGTAAATTACCTCTCAACATGCAACCCTAGAAGAAGCCTCAGAAGCAGCTTCAAGAAATTGTGGAGCAGCCACAATTAGAGACGCTAAGAGAACACTGAGTGGAGAGATCCACTCAAGCAGAGAAGAAGCAGTCTCAGACAATTGTGGAGCAGCCACAATTAGAGAAGCAGAGAGGAGAATGAGTGGAGGCATCCACTCAAGCAAAGACCTCTAGTCGGGGGATATTTCGAGCCAAGTGGGCAGAGGGACCACATGCAACCATACCTCCAAGTGTGAGGTAGGGCAACGTGAAGTGATAGTCCCAAGAGCGCTGAAATTGGGCAGGTTCCATTGAGAGGTTTTATCTCATGGATCGTACCTTGCTACAGGAGCCCAAAGTACATAGTAGCGGGAGGAATCAGTGGTGATTGATGCAGTCAAAGATCAGAGTGACAGAGGCTAGAGTAGTCAAATACTAAAGAGCGCAGAGAAGGGTTGACAACAGTGAAGAAAGACAGAGTCAGCAAAAGCGCAGAGTTTTCAGTCGAAAGAGGCAATAACAGTCAAAGACTTTGATGACAGATTCATCGTACTAATTCAGGTTGGATGTTCTTTTGTTTCTGGAGTTGTTGTAGAAACAACACTAGAGAGAAGTGTTGCATGCAAAACATTCTAAAGGTTCAGGATCGAGATCGATTTGAATTCCTTTCTTGTTGAGGAGTGTTGAAAATAGCAACAAGAAACATTAAAAATAGAATCCAGAAATTCCAATTTAATTTGTCCTTGAATTAAATTGAGAATTAAAATTGTAATTCTATTCTCATAGCAATTTGTAAATAGTTAATTAAGTTTAATTAACTTAATTAGCTTAGGAATTTCGAGTTGGAAGTCTTTTCGAAGTCATGTAAGTGTTCTCCCTAAATTTTAGGGGTCCAGTATGAGTTTAGATTGAGTTGTAAATAGATAACTATGTTTACTGAGTTATAGACAGTTAAACTAGTTCTAACTATTTGTGGAACTAATATAGGACTAACAGTCAATTGGTGCACTGGTGCATCCACAAGTGTTACTCCAGTTAACTGAAGATTCCCTCATGAGAAACTCATGCATGTCAGTTCAGAGAAAGACCCAGTTGAGACTAGAGTGCAGGGACAGTGTACTATCAGTTGTATGATTTAATAAGTTGTAAATATCATGCATGCAATTAGGAAGAAGACCTAATTAGGATTGCGCACTTTTGGAAGCATGAATTCCCTTTAATACGGACTATTCATCCTAGGAATTACACAAGGAAATAGGGGCTTGGGGAGTTGCAGAATAGGCTAAGGATTTGGCTTGAGCTAGCTTGTGAGTTGAGAGTTGATTATACTTGTGCAGGGATTGTTCTAGTGAGAACAAGCATTGTATTCTCATCTTGGATTTCTAACTAATGCAATATAGATAGTAGGGGTTTTGAGCTGTGGCTTTCCCCGGATACATATTGTGTTATGTGCCATTGATTATCTTCCTCTTTTTGATTACTGTTTTCATTGATCTTTATGGGCTTCCGCTATAAAGATTAGAGTAGATTCTCGTCGTGTACTAGAAAATTACATGAGTTGTGAATCTAAAGGAAAATCCACATCTCTACCACCTGAGCCAGCCAAGTGGTCCCTCACCCATCTGTATTGATCATATCTTTGAAGGTGGGCCTCCCAAATCTAAAGGTATGTCTTGTCATTTGGTAATTGAGTATCGGGTTTACTTATCATGGATACTTCTGGGTATGGATCGATGGGGGGATTTGGCAAAAAGAGTGGGCTTAGTTTGAGCTCTTGTCCCCTTGGTCTCTTTGGGTGGTTACCCTTGGATCTTAGTCCCGTGGGATCTCCTTTATTGACCATTTGGTTCTAGGGTGGTACTACTTGGGAAACCCCGACTTTGGGTGCGTGGTCCCACTCCTTTAAATGCATATATTACTCCCTTCCTACTCATTATACCCCATTCATCATTTCTCCCACCTAGGCCCACATTTCCATTTTGGGTCCACATAGGGATAGCCTCCCTATCCCCTTGCCCCCACCTTGGGTCAGGCCCAGAATGATGCCCCGGAGGTTGAAGCAACTAAAAAAAGAAGAAAAAGCATAATTGGCCACATTTAACAGGAAATTGTACCACGAGATGCAAAAGATGGCCAGGAAAAAAATTATTAACACATGGGCAAAAGCCAATACATGAGCTCTACCCTCAATCGATGGCCATTAACCTGGTTCCATAGGTCCTAGATGAGCCTCCTTTATCATTCAAGAACCCATGATTGTCCCAACCCCTCGAGGGCAATGAACTGCCCTACCTTAAAGGTGGCAATCAATCACTACTATATCTTACACATCATGCTCTTGTCCTCTGAGCCCCGAGCAGTTAATTAAAGAAAATTCATAAAAGGAAAAAGGCATATAAAGAATGGTGGAAAAATCAAGATCAGGGCACCTCAGGTACCATGACTACTCCCTCCTATACATTACATACCCAAGTGTGGACTTCCCCTAATCTAGCTACCCCTATTCCCCACTATGTGGCCCGGGACTGCTCCTCTCATTCCCTATTCCATCTCACTTATTTGTCACTCGCCACCCCCATTAGGGATGTACCTTGGACATACTATCCCCTCTAAGGGTTGAAACCACCTAATAAGGTACTTGACTAACCCCCTTTGGAGCTTGGAGACACGAGCACATGCCAAAGCCCACTACGAAAGGGCATGCCATCATGAAGTGCCCACTTTGTTATCCATGATTTGTAAGCTCTCGTACCCGATTATTTTAATGAACGGTTGTATTGGAAGCCTAGGGGACGCATTGGATCTTATGTAGGATTACAAGTTGTTTCCATTTGGGTTTGGTCTCCCTATATGGGATCCTAACCCTAGAGGTATGCATTGGCACATGTAGTGTATGCATAGAGAGCCATGGGCCTCCACACCAACAGACAGCACTCCACAGATCTTCATGGATGTGCAGAGACTACTAGTGATCCACTTTTGGGATGGATGGTGATATGCTTGGTACAATATACCCAATGGGCTACCATACGAGCCCCACACTCTTGGCAGGTGTCCCAGCGCTTGTACAATGTCATGGCAACATTCATTCCACTACTTGGACCATTGCAGAGGATCTACAGGCATCTCTGATTCATATGGAGACCCATGGGGTCAGAGGTGCCCTCATACCCACTGGGAGCACCACATGTCTACTACTTGGAGAACAAGGGGCCACCCCCTTGTCCATCATATTCCAAGGAATTTATTCCTCAATATGGCACTTCAGGATATTATTGAGCCTTTGGAGGGCCCTACGACATGCACATATTATTATTTGGCCCCATGTGAGGCTTATTGTTACATTTGTGAGCTAGTTTGGTGGGCTTGTCACTAATAAGGGTTATTATTTGCACATTATTTTATCAGTAGGGGGGCCATAGGCTAATTTGAACTCCTTAGGAGGCTATATATTGATGTTAGATACATTCATTTGTATCATCACTTGACTTGGGATCTCTCTAATCATAGAGAACTTCGCATTTTTTCCCTAGAGAATATTTTCTAGAGATGGATGAATTTTGACGTATGGATTTGGGCTATTTATCAGTGTTCCACAGGGACACGTCCCCCAGGGTCAGGTGATGCACCCCTCGCACCCGGGACGGGGAGTCTCTTGGAGGTGTGTTTCCCCACGCACCCTTTTTGGGGAGTCTCAGGGAGACGCAACGAGGTGCGTTTCCCCAGTGTGGGAGTCTAGACTCCCCAAAAAGGGTGCGTTTGGGCATCCCCCTTCAGTATGGCAATCTAGACTCCCCAAAAAGGGTGCCTCTGGGCGTCCCCCTTCAAAAAGGGTGCTTCTGGGCGTCCCCCTTTAAATTTGTCTAATAAGACCCAAATTAAAAATTAAAAAATCAAAAATCAATCAAATCAATGTATTTGAATATTTCATTATTGATTTTTATTATTTTTTTCGAATCTCATGGTATGTCTGAATAATTCAATAATGAGACTTGAGAATGTCATATGATTCATGAATGATGTATGTATCAAAATGAATGATGAGGATGGATCAATGATTCAATTGTCTATTTAATATTTTTATGCTTTCATTATTGATCAGTTAACAATGAATATGAACTTAAATTATATATATATATTCCTCAACGTCTCCCCGCACCCTCGAAATTTCCCTCAAATTTGAGGGTACTCCCACATGTCCCCCCTGTGCGTCTCCCCGCACCGGAGTCTTGGTGGAACATTGTTATTTATCTTGTCTTGGAGCTGTCTTGTGAACGAAATGTTGGTTGGATATACTCTATAACGTTCTAAGTGAATTTTGATGTTATTATTCTTGTTGCTACAAATTAGGGCTAGTTGTTGCATAACTGAAATGTGGAATTGAGCATGTTTAATGTATGGGCCAATGTTGTATGAATGAAATGTCCTAGATATTATTTGTCTCGAAAAAGTTGCATCGTTTGCTTTGAAGTATAAATGCTTGAAGGTCACTTTTCTTTCTCTCAACATTCGATGAAGTTGACTTTCTGGGCCTCCTTGATCAAGAAACCAAGTTCTTAATCATTATCATCCTTACTCCATATCCCCAAGTGAATTAGGCACTAGTCCCTTAAAGGGGTGATCATTTTAGCCTTCTTTTTTACTATTTTCTCCTTTTTCCCCAAGTCTAGCCCCATTAGGCCACCTAAGGCATCAATTTCTCGGGAATTGACCCAAGGAAAAACTTCGATCTCCTACAGGCTACTATGTTGGTGGGTCCCCTCCCTCTGCGCCAAATTTGAGGCAATTATAACGGTGGAATCTCAGGGAATCCCAAGCGCTAACTCTAGGATCGAAATTTGCCCAGGCATCCCCAAGGCTAGACCTCAATAGGATCAATTCAACCTTTTGAAGTAAATATTCTTGTTTGGTCCTTTCCCCTCACCTTGTCATTGGTTGCTACATTCCATCCCCGAACCTGCGCTGGGTCCACTTGGCCCCATGTGGTCCCATTTCTCAATGTCAAGGACCATTTGGGAACCCAAGTTTCCAAGGATTATAGGGATTGAGAAACTCCTTTATAAGCCTATCCTTTCTCCCTCAACCCTCCAATCCTCACCCCTTACACATGGTGGACCAAGTCCCTTGTTTAAAGAGCAAGCAAGTTCCATTCCTCACTTGATCCTTGGGAAAGGGTTTTCAAGATCACTTCTCACCTATTCATTGACATCTACTTTACAAAGTGATCCCTACACTACCAGGGCTCCTCCCATCGGTGAAAGTCCGTAAAGAGCAAGGAAACTTAGCTATGGTAACAGTGGGCTAAGCCTCCACCATTGCTCTTGACCTAGCAATTGCCCTCTTAGGAACCCCTTTTAGGTCTCCTACTAGTTTGAGTGGTAACATTTCTGGTGTCGTTGCCGGGAACGAAACATGTGTTTTGTTCCTCGTACGACATACTAACAGATCATTATTAGCGACTCCATTCGAGGAACGAAGTCCTAGTTCCTCATCGAACTTCAAAGTCAATGCTTGTAGGGTGTAGTCATTTGTGAAGGCATTTTAATTCACCCTAACGACTCCATTTTCGCATTATATGCAAGATAATGAAAAATTATAGAAGAAAGTATCCAAAACATTAGCCCCGAAGAAGAACAAGACCTATGGGAAAGATTGGATGTGTGGTCTGAGCTTTGTGATCATCTGATAGAGCACAAGAATGAGGACTTCATACTCAATTTTTATAACATGAGCAGGTCCAACCTCGACAGCATAAGGAAGGAGTATGAAGAAGGGCCTACATATTATCGCTTCTTGGAGCTTGCCTATTATACTAGTGCATTTAATTCCTTGACTCACAAGATCAAGGAGAAATATGGCTCATTACCAGATGGGGATTTGGATGACCAAGATGACCAAGAAGATGAGGATGATGAGCAAATACCAATTATGGAATTGAGTGTGAATAGCAATGGAGTGAAAGACGTCTCCTCTAAAGATGACGAAGAGTTGAATCCTGAAGGCCTCCAAATCACACAAGAAAGAATGGAGGAATATAGCAGGTCATGCAGGGAGGTAGTAAGGGAATATAATTCTAATGAAGTTTTCTCCTACTTATATGATGAAGAAGTGAAGCTTCATAAGATGAAATGTAAATATAAAGAGAACCCTACTAATGCTCTCCTCCTAGAAGCATACTACCAGAATCATGTAACAAATACCTTAGCCACTGTTCTTCAAGAGAAGAGAGAAGAAGAAAGGTCCTATTTGTCAACCAACCAAGATGAAGATGACTTCGATGATGAGCAAGAATACAAATCCTCATTGGGACTACAGGACGGACAGGATGATTTTGAGGACACGTGCTAGGAAAGATGAATTTATGGAAAGTGAAATTGAGACCAACCCTACCTTTCTCAAGGATATTACTCCCGATGAATCCTCTTTTGAAAACCTTGAGAGAGATGATCCCATTAGCCCCTTGAAAAATGACATTGAATATTATTTCCACATTGAAAAGGAGAAATGGGAAATTGTTGGTCCTCAATTTGATTGTGCTCCCTTTTATGACACCGACAAGGAGGATGAGGATGAGATTGGTCTTCCCTTCCCCTCAAGCGCTATTTATGATGACATACCCATTGATACCCTTGGGAAAGAGAATTATTATTTTCCCTTACATAAAGAAGGGCAATCTTTGATGGAGGTGATTGACTCTCTTTTTAATGAAAGCACAATCTTTAATACTTATAATGAGGAAAACAACGAGCCTCTTACCTACCCACCTTATGATTATGTATTCAAATCACTTGAGCCTTTAGATTGTGGGGAAGGAAAACCCGTTGAATATGACACTTCACCCTCTCCTTTGCCTTTCCCTCTTGTTCATCACATTGAGTCTTCCTCAAGTAAGTCCCTCATCCCTTTTGGTATCACCTCGAGTGACCATGCCCCTTTTCCCTTTTCTGAATATGGTGTCAAGGAGGAACCCTTCATTGAATATACTTTATCCCCTTTAACCCATCCTCAGGATTATGATCACTCCGTGACCTCCCCTCCCTGCTGTGACCATCACATTGAGAGAACTATTCGTTGCATTCCTTCTTTCTCTCACCCCTTGTTCCCCTCTCATCACAACCATGTGATATCCTCAAAGCATGATATTACGAGCAGTGATTGTGATGAGGAGTTCTTGAGAGTAATCATTCATTCCCACATTTTGTACCTAGAAGGGGAGCCCTGGACCTCTAGAATGACGAGTTTTCTTTCTCCAAGGACCTCCCGCTACCTCGAATGGAGATCATATTTTCCTGCCTCATCCACCATGTGATTATGTCCAAATTCGATTTGGGGATTCGCACATGAGTAATCATACTGTCAGGCATATGTATGTTGATGTGATGATATGTTGGTTTCATTGCCTTTATGTTACACTTAGTATTAGAATTACTATATGCACGTTAGGGTAGGATGCATTGCATGATGATCTTTGCATTAGAACTAACCGCATATGATGTTTCTCATGATAGATTAGATTGCATATAACAAAATTAAAAATAAAATTGAAAACAAACAAAAAATGCATATTGGTTTTTGGGCTAACATTAAGCATGGGTGACCATCAGACAAAATGAAAAACATGTTGCCCTATGGCTTTGATCTTTGACATGTGCAGATAACAAGTCTACGGTGACCAAGAGATTGTTGGAGCTCTCGTCACCTCCCGTTCGAGCAGCCTCATCAACTTCTTCAAGACATCACATCCTAGTTGGAGCCAGATGTTACCCACCACTTTGTGGGTGATATCCCCAGGAGAAATTTTTCTCCATGATGAGCCTCAGCCGGCAACCAACAGCCCCTTGATGCCTCTTACTAGCTCGTTGTGCCATTTCTCTGCCACCTGAGCCAGCCATGTGGTCCCTCACCCACCTATATTGATCATATGTTTGAAGGTGGACCTCCCGAATCTAAAGGTATGTCTTCTCATTTGGTAATTAAGTATTGGGTTTACTTATCGTGGATACTTCTAGGTATGGATTGATGGGGGGATTTGGCAGAAAGAGTGTGGACTTAGTTTGCGCTCTTGTCCCCTTGATCTCTTTGGGTGGTTACCCTTGGATCTTAGTCCCGTGGGATCTCCTTTATTGGCCATTTGGTTCTACGGTGGTACTACCTAGGAAACCCTGACTTTGGGTGCATGGTCCCGCTCCTTTACCCACATATATTACTCCCTTCCCACTCATTATACCCCATTCATCATTTCTCCCACCTGGGTCCACATTCCCATTCTGGGTCCACATAGGGCTAGCCTCCCTATCCCCTTGCCGCCACCTTGGGTCAAGCCTGAAATGATGCCCCAAAGATTGAAGCAACTAAAAAAAGAAGAAAAGGCACAATTGGCCACATTTAACAAGAAATTGTACCACAAAATGTAAGAGATGGTCGAGACAAAAACAATTAACACGTGGGCAAAAGCCAATACATGAGCTCTACCCCCAATCCATGGCCATCACCATGGTTCCATAGGCCCTAGATGAGCCTCCTTTATCATTCAGGAACCCATGATTGTCCCAACCCCTGGAGGGCAATAAACCGCCTTACCTTAAAGGGGGTAATCACTGTTATATCTTACACATCATGCTCTTGCCCTTTGAGCCCCAAGCAGTTAATTAAAGAAAATTCATAAAAGGCAAAAGGCATATAAAGAGGGGTGGAAAAATCAAGGTCGGTGCACCTCATGTACCATGACTGCTCCCACCTATACATTACATACCCAAGTGTGGGGTTCCCCTTATCTAGCTACACCTATGCCCCATTATGTGGCCCAGGACTGCCCCTCTCATTCCTTATTCCATCTCACTTATTTGTCACTCGCCACCCCCATTAGAAGGATGTACCTTGGACATACTATCCCCTCTAAGGGCGGAAACCACCTAATAAGGTACTTGGCTAACCCCCTTTGGAGCTTGGAGACACTAGCACATGCCAAAGCCCACTACGGAAGGGTATGCCATTATGAAGTGCCCACTTTGTTATCCATGATTTGTAAGCTCTCTTACCCGATTATTTTAATGACTGGTTGTACTAGAAGTCTAGGGGACGAGTTGGATCTTATGCAGGATTACAGGTGGTTTCCATTTGGATTTGGTCTCCCCATATGGGATCCTACCCCTAGAGGTCTACATTGGCACATGTAGGGTGTGCAAAGAGAGCCATGGGCCTCCATGGCAGTAGACAATACTCCACGGATCTTCATGGATGTTCAAAGACTACTAGCGATCCACTTTTGGGATGATGGTGACATGCTTGGTACACTATATCGAGCAGGCCCACACTCTTGGCAGCTGTCCCAACACTTATACGATGTCATGGCAGCATTCATTCCACCACTTGGATCATTGCAGAGGATCTACAGGCATCTCCGATTCATATGGAGACCCATGGGGTCATTGATGTGCCCTCAGACCCACTGGGAGCACCACACGTCTACTACTTGGAGAACAAGGGGCCACTCCCTTGTCCATTATATTCCAAGGAATTTATTCCTCAATATGGCAACTCAGGATATTATTGAGCCTTTGGAGGGTCCTACGACATTCACATATTATTATTTGGCCCCTTGTGAGGCTTATTGTTTCATTTGTCAGCTAGTTTGGTGGGCTTGTCATCAATAAGGGTTATTATTTGCACATTATTTTATCATTAGGGGCTAATGTAGGACCATAGGCTATTTCGAACCCAGTAAGAGGCTATATATTGATGTTAGATACATTCATTTGTATCATCACTTGACTTGGGATCTCTCTAATCATAGAGAACTTCGCATTTTTTCCTTGGAGGATATTTTCTGGAGATGGATGAATTTTGACATAGGATTTGGGTTATTTATCTTGTCTTGGAGCTTTGTCTTGTGAATGAAATGTTGGTTGTATATACTCTTATGACGTTGTAAGTGAATTTTGATGTTATTATTCTTGTTGCTACAAATTAGGGCTAGTTGTTGCATAATTGAAATGTGGAATTGAACATGTTTAATGTATGGCCCAATGTTATATGAATGAATTGTCCTAGAGATTATTTGTCTCAATAAGCTTGCATTGTTTGCTTTGACGTATAAATGCTTGAAGGTCACTTTTCTTTCTTTCAACATTGGATGAAGTTGAATTTCTACGCCTCCTTGATCAAGAAACCAATTTCTTACTCATTACTATCCTTAACTCCATATCCCCAAGTGAATTAGGCACTAGTCCCTTAAAGGAATGATCATTTTAACCTTCTTTTTTACTATTTTCCCCTTTTTCCCCAAGTCTAGCCCCATTAGGCCACCTAGAGCATCAATTTCCCAAGAATTGACCCAAGGAAAAACTTCGATCTCCTACAGGCTCTTGCGTTGGTGGGTCCCCTCCTCCTCCTTCAAATTTGAGGCATTGTAACGATGGAATCTCCAGGAATCCCAAGCCGTAGCTCTAGGATCAAATTTTGCCCAGGCATCCCCAAGGCTAAGGCTCAATAGAATCAATTCAACCTTTTGAAATAAATATTCTTATTTGGTCCTTTTCCCTCACCTTGTCATTGGTTGTTGCATTCCATCCCCGAACCTGGGTTGGGTCCACTTGGCCCCGTGTGGTCCATTTCTCAATAAAAATTATTTGTCAGGGACCATTTGGGAACCCAAGTTTCTAAGCCTATCCTTTCTCCCTCAACCCTCCAATCCTCACCCTTTACCCCTGGTGGACCAAGTCCCTTTCATAAAGAGCAAGCAAGTTCCATTCCTCACTCCATCCTTGGGAAGGGGTTTTCAAAGTCACTTCTCACCTATCCATTGATATCTACTTTACAAAGTGACCCTACAATACCGGGACTCCTCCCATCGGTGAAAGTCTGTAAAGAGCATGGAGACTTAGTTGTGGTGACAGTGGATTAAGCCCCCACCATTGCCCTTGACCTAACATTTGCCTTCTTAGGAACCCCTTTTAGGTCCCCTGCTGGTTTGAGTGGTAACAGGACTCATCCAAAGGATGAGCTTACAAAACAAGCACATGTTATCGTCCTCAAGCTTGCATAAAAATAAAGGGGTACTTGCTAGTAATGGTGGGGGAAAATTGGAAAGAAACGTTTGTTTTTATATTGTAAGAAGGCAGCATGTCGCTCTTGAACATGAAACTCTGTCACTTTTGTGTCTAGGTTGGGAAATCCATTTGCCTCTAAATTGACCACACCTTATTGAAAGTCTTCAAATTAGTTTTGGGCCTCATGTTTGAGTCAAATGTTACCAAGTCAAAATGTCATGACGCCAATATGTTCAAGAGAAGTTCAACATTAATTAAAATTACCTTGCAATTCATAGCCTTCAATCGTGTTGGCCATCCACTAAATCACTCCAAATTTGTTCTTCAAAACTTGACATGAGTTTTGTGTCATAGGCCCTCCTGCGATGGGTCACTTCCTATCGACTTCAGCTCATTATCTAGGAAGTTGACTTAGAAACCTCATTCAGTACCTTGAAGCCTGCATGCCTTAATGGCAAGTTTCTTGCCTTCGATGATAGGCTCTCATCATTGACCTTCAATCGAATGATTCTATGAGTGTTCAACTTCAAGACATTTATTCACGCTCCATTGATTTTACTGGGGTACCTTGAGAACCATTGTCATTATTGGTGGTTTCTCTTGCACCTATTAATGATTCACATCATTGACCAATAATCAGGTGGTTTCTACCATGTTCGACTTCGAAACATTCACTCACATGGATAGATTCATACTATGGATCGATGGAGATGAAGACCAAGACCCTGGATCTAGTTTCATCCATCCAAGTTGTGTGGAGTTTCAAGATATTCATGATTGAAAAAATAGATCCATATTTGATGGTTGCGTCCATACTGTGTCTATTGTTGACATGGATTTGTGTATATTTCCATACTGATTCTTTGAGATACTTCTACTCTGAGTATGGGAATGCCTACCTCAGTGATGTTTATATGAAAATATTGTATCGTAATCCTTGATTGTTTGTCTCTAATCCGAACTTTGGCATGATAAAGCACTTCGGTCCTCAACATCTTTTCTAACTTTGCACTTTAGGGGGCAATCTGTTACGTCACCATTAAGCAAATGACCGCCAATCCGGATCTCTCGCTATTCGATGAAGTGTTCCAAGCATTCCCCTACAATGTTGGAAGCAAAACAATCCCAAAGACAACAAGAATCCTAGATCACATTGCTCAAAAACCTATTTTTAAGCACTTGTATAGTTTCCCTAGCCATTACCTGAGCAAGTGTAGATTTGACCATTGTGGCCTGCGCAAGTTTGCGCTCTGTCTTTCACTGAAAACTACACAAATCTCTTAACGAGAGTAAAAATAAAAAAGTGAATTCTAGAAGCCTTGTTGGAGAAATATTTCTCAACCAAAAGGCCTCGAGACCCTACATATTTGGGCCTCATCCCTCTGTTTATGGAGCAAACTCCCTCCCTTTGTGGAACCCTAATCCCTCCTTTTAAGGACCTCATCCCTTGAGAAGAGGATCTCAAACCTCCTCCTCTTGGCCTATAAATTTGACAGAGGCCAAAGGATGATGGGTGACTTCTGAATGTAAATTTATGTTGTTGGAATAGGGCTAGAAAGTTTGTCACCTAAGGGGAGGATTGCAGACCATTGGGAGGAAGCATACATCGTCAAGGCCAAGGTTGTAATGCTTCTTCTTGTTCAATATTAATACAAGCATTGTTCTTTCCTACTTACACTTGCTCTAATGCTTTTTGAAAAGCTCCTTGATCCTTTGCATGATTCATAACTGAATATTGGTTTAATCTTGTGATTGATGCTATATTGTGATTTCCATTCATGTTAATTCTTACCTTTATCTATGTTATGCTTCTATGCTTTGTTTGTTTCTGTTCATGCAGATCTTCCTTTGAAGCAACGAGGAAAGGCTTTTGAAAGCATCGGAAGGACTTCCACAGGCATTTCGTAGAAAGGTAAGACACTCTTACATATCCCATATTTCATACTTCAGCTGTAAATTAAGGAAAGGTAGCAGTCGCTTGTTTTGTTTGTTGATAGATCTCTTTTGAATCTCGAGAGATCGCTCTTGTCCGCAAGAGTGATTAGTCCGCCATAACAGATGTCTATGTGATCCTAATTGCTTGCAGGTAAGAGATCTGGTTTGGCAATATCTCTGAGGTCTCTCAAGACAGGGGATGGTCCCTCAGGTCTACATCAATTAGGGATCAGAGGCAATGCTACTATCAATCAGTCCCCCTAGCTGATGGGAGCACCACAAAGTAGGAATTGACCTGTTGAGCAAGATTAGGTCTAGGAGGATGTTGGAGAATGTCAACATGAAGCTTGAAGGCCCCTTCCCTAAAAAGGACTAGACACCTCTAGTCTAAGTATCAAAGGAAACAAGATAGGTTCTAGATCCCTCTGAACAAGCAATGAAATCTGCCACAAGTCTCGTAATAAATAGGGCAGCGGAATATGAAGTGCTCCTGTGTTTCCACCTCATGAAGATGACAAAGTTGGCAAATCCTTTTTGCCATACAACTTGGTGGTCTGTCTCAGCTTGATCTTTGGGTGGGACCACTCAAAACCAGCCTAGGGGATATGGAGAGAATGCACTCGATTACAAGATGGGTATGCGGGTTGGAGAATGAGTCTATCCCTCATCTCTATGAAATGCCCAACATAGAAGGCCATCATAGGACATAACCCACCCTAAGAATTTGTCTAAGTGACATAGAAGGCCATCATAGGACATAACCCACCCTAAGAATTTGTCTAAGTGACTTGCACAAATTGTTTATAAATGTCATCTCTAGTGATCCTATTCAACTCTTCCTTATAGGTAGAAGGTGGCTAGATGCATCTATGGAGTATCTAAAAGGAGGAAGTTGATCTATTGAAATACCAATGAACTCCAAAAGGTTTGAGACTGTTGCAAACCAACACCCAATGCAACCATGAGGACTAGACAAGGTAATGAACTCTAATGAGCAGTAGGCTAAGTACGAGCACCAATCACAACCTGTCATTAAGTCCACAAAACTTTTGAATGTGGTATAGAAGCGAAACTAGAAGTAAAATAGTCTCAAATCCGAAGGCGCATGCACCAAACTCTACAAGGGTGATGTGTTGAGAGATTATCTACTTGTATCTAATGATGAGCCAAAGGAGAAGGATCTGCACTCATTTGGTTGGAGCTCAAACATCCTCTAGTAAACAAGAACCCAAAACCTCTGAACCATAAAAAAACTGCGGGTTGGATAAGGGAATCCCTATGTGACATACCCAGGCAAATTCTCCTTCATTGTAAATATTTCATATACCTTGATTGTAATTAAACAACCTAAGAATTGGGACACGGATTCCAGAGTTTGAGGAAGGAGGTTGCTTGGGATTTGAAGGGAGATCGACATGTTTTATGATATCCATGAATGGTCAGTAGGTATGCTTTAAATTGGACTAATCATTTCAATTAATGGAGTTGGGCAAGAGGACAGAGGAACCATGCCTGCCTTGGATAAATTCACAAGGCAAAAAGGACAAAAATTAATGGTGATGGGTTGCATTGGTAGTTGGGACAGTTGAAGTCAACCAACAAGAAGTGGGGGGAAGTGTTGGCAAAACAGCGTCCCCACCACCCACTCAAATACAACAGAACCACCATGGTCGAGGAGAGAATACAGGTGACTAGAGTGTCTGCAACACAACCGTAATGGTCACAACACATTAGAGAAAAGACCTACGGAAAAGACTTATGGAAAGGGGATTCGAGGAGGAGGCAATCTTTTTACCTCAACATAGAATTGGGAATACAACATTGGAAAAAGGGCATTCTCACGCATTGAGGAGAGACTATCCTGATACAAAGAAAAACAGAGAATGCAGGAGATGGTTGCGCTATAGAGGAAGAGAGAACATAAAAAAAAGGAGGAGAAGCTCTCCAAGAGAGGATAGCAAAAGAGATGAGTGTGTTATAGAGAAGGGAAAGCATAGTGCAGGAGGGAAAAGGAACAGAAAGATTTGTGCTTCTACCAGAAGGCAAAGAGCAGAGCGAACATTTGGTTGAGCATCGGGAGATGGAAGAATATCTCTCTGGTGACGAGAGTAGTCTTTCGATTCCCTACAAAGATGAAGGGTGGAGATGGTTTTCTCTAGATTCCCTTGACAGTTCGGGTGGTGGCTCGTTCCTTTAATTCTTGGTAGGGAGTGTTCTTTAGCACCCTTTGCTTGTTTTATGGTGTTTACAGTAGGTTCAGGATTCCTAGGGTTGGGTGGAGGTGATGAGCTTCTGGATTCCCTCATTCAGTTTTGGGTAGAGGTGGATGGTCCTCTAGAGTCCCTATTTCAGCTGGCAAAATTAGTTTAATCCCTTAAGCACTCATCCTCAAGCTGTGGAATTTAGCTTGAGGGTGACTATTGCAAGAAAGACTTGGATGCAGTGTGTCTAAGATTGGGTGGAGAGTTGAGGTTCCAATCTCAGTTGCTAATCACAATTAATCAGATAAGTATACTCAAGATTTGCACCTTGAATGTTAAGTATGTGTTAAATGTGTGGGCTTAAGACCTGTTGTGGTATTGTTTCAATGTGTTGGTCCAATGCTTACGATATGTTATGGAACATGATTTTTTGCATGCTTGTGGAACGTGATTTCCCGTTTTGGTATTGGTTTAATGAGCTAGTTATGTTTGTGTTCTAATAGGGAATGTGATTTCCTGTGTGCTTGTGGAATGTTGATTTTCCTATAAGATCCCTATGTAAATGAATGAATCTTTGTATGTGTCCATGGTCTAGTTCTTATGTTTATTATCATCCCAAGATAGGGAGAGTTCTTTAGCACCCTCTGCTTGTTTTATGGTGTTTACAGTGGGTTCGGGATTCCTAGGATTGGGTGGAACCACTGTACGAAAGAATTGTAGACGGTGGAGGTGATGAGCTTCTGGATTCCCTCATTCAGTTTTGGGTAGGAGGTGGATGGTCCTCTAGAGTCCCTGTTTCAGCTGGCAAAATTAGTTTAATCCCTTACACACTCATGCTCAAGCTGTGGAATCTAGCTCAAGGGTGACTATTGGAAGAAAGACTTTGATGCAATGTGTCTAAGATTGGGAGGAGAGTTGAAGTTCCAATCTCGGTTGCTAAGCACAATTAATTAGATAAGTACTCAAGATTTGCACCTTGAATGTTAAGTATGTGTTAAATGTGTGGGCTTAAGGCCTGTTTTGGTATTGTTTCAATGTGTTGGTCCAATGCTTACAATATGTTATAGAATGTGATTTTTTGCATGCTTGTGGAATGTGATTTCCCGTTTTGGTATTGGTTTAATGAGCTAGTTATGTTTGTGCTCTAATAGGGAATGTGATTCCCTACATGCTTGTGGAATGTTGATTTTCCTATAAGATCCCTATGTAAATGAATGAATCTTTGTATGTGTCCATGGTCTAGTTCTTATGTTTATTATCATCCCAAGATAAGGAGAGTTCTTTAGCACCCTCTGCTTGTTTTATGGCGTTTACAGTGGGTTCGGGATTCCTAGGGTTGGGTGGAACCATTGTACGAAATAATTGTAGACAGTGGAGGTGATGAGCTTCTAGATTCCCTCATTCAGTTTTGGGTAGAGGTGGATGGTCCTCTAGAGTCCCTGTTTCAGCTGGCAAAATTAGTTTAATCCATTAAGCACTCATCCTCAAGCTGTGGAATCTAGCTCGAGGGTGACTATTGCAAGAAAGACTTGGATGCAAGGTGTCTAAGATTGGGTGGAGAGTTGAGGTTCCAATCTCAGTTGCTAAGAACAATTAATCAGATAAGTATACTCAAGATTTGCACCTTGAATGTTAAGTATGTGTTAAATGTGTGGGCTTAAGGCCTGTTTTTTATTGTTTCAATGTGTTGGTCCAATGCTTATGATATGTTATGGAATGTGATTTTTTGCATGCTTGTGGAATGTGATTTCCCGTTTTGGTATTGATTTAAGAGCTAGTTACGTTTGTGCTCTAATAGGGAATGTGATTTCCTACGTGCTTGTGGAATGTTGATTTTCCTATAAGATCCCTATGTAAATGAATGAATCTTTGTATGTGTCCATGGTCTAGTTCTTATATTTATTATCAGCCCAAGAGACTAGTAGATATTTGAACTATTCTAAGCTTGAAACTGGCACAATGGGCTTAAGTAGGAATGAATGGACAAATCTTTGTCAAGTTTATTATGCAATTAAATATTAGCTATCAAGCCTTGTTTTAGCATTGCTAAGCTCAAGAAGGATAGTGTTATATATTAATATTTGTGCTTAAGTGTAAATTATATGTGTGTGTGTGCGCGCGCGCGTGCGCCAATGGACCGAAATCCTTATAAGCTCAAGAGAGATGGTGCAATGCATATCATGTGTTACGCAAATATATGCATATATACATTGTATGCACTGGGTCGAGCCCCGTCAAAAGCTTTGGAGAGGTATTGTTATATAGTATATATGTGTGTGTGTGTGTATTTGCAAGTAGGGCCAAAGCCTCTGCAAAGCTCAAGAGGGATAGGAGCTTTGCAAAAATACATATTACACACACATAAGGAAGTGAGTGGCAATTGAGCCTTAAGGCATTAAGGGCTCAGCTGCTCGAGTAATAATAGCCCATGTGAGTGGGCATTGTAACCAAGCGTTGAGGGTGGGCCCTTGAGCATATACGTTCATTCACCACAGGGTTGAAATTCATTCTGTCGGGGCTAAAAGGTAGACCCCCTGTCTAACCATTTGGCTAGGAGTCACAACCAAGGGCACACAGGCAGAAGAGATCCAAGTCGTTGGCTATTGCAGGAGCATCAATGTTGTTCCAAGCAGAGGTTGGTTTGATTTTGTCAAGATTTAATTGTCCGGGTGATGTGGCATCATGGGGCCCTTCAGCATGGCATCCTCCCATTGAATCTCGACCATTGATTCTAAACATGTTTTCTCACCATCAAATGCGCTCGGAAGAATTTCCCTGGAGATTTCGAAAGGAGCCAAAACTAAATGTTGAATTCCACGGCACTAGAGAATCTAGGGTAGGGTCTTACAATCTCTGACACAACCAACTCAAACACCACAACAAATTACTTTGCACAGTGGACTAAACATAGCAATAAATCAATCAATGCACAAATAGACAACTTTTTACAATTTTTTCAACCCAACTTCGTTATATTAATCAATCTTTAATACAACGATCTAAGGCTCCCGTACCAGGGATCATGGCCCTCATATAATCACTGATACAAGAATACAAACTAGGGATTGGTGTCAACGACTATGACAACCAATCTACCCTGAACAAGATACCACTGACCTACTAGCTGATGTAGTGCACCTCACAGCTCCACTTGGTCGTACCCTAAACATATGTGATGGTCCTTTGGCTTCCAATCTGCAACACACAAATCTGCCTCTTTCAATGAATCTTGCTCCTTTAGGTCACTGAACATGGCTCACCAACTACCCTCTAGCTAATCATTAGTCCATCAATGAGTCAACACATGCAGTCTCCATCGACTACCCACCCGTTGTTCCTTAGTCCTTCAAGAATGCAACACATTGGGACTTCTTCCCACTTCTTCCTTCCTCTACTACTATATGAAGAATAACTTAAGGCGTGGAGGTTACCCTCTATCATTGTCAAAAGTCCTTTTCCAACAGTCTGCTTAGGGTTGATATATATCCTCACTTAGTTGCCCTTTGTCCTTCAAGGAATCAACACTTGAGCTACTCCAATTTTGCCTCTCCTGCCAAATTTGAAGTCCTCTACAAATCTGGACATAGGGAACACAAGGACACCTTATGGTTGCCCTCCAAGCAGTCCACAAGATGCCAAATCCAACTGTCCAACCTTGGACCTTCTATCCACTAGCAAAAAAAATCAACTATGGAGAATAAATACCTCTCGAAACTGCCACATACTTGACTCTAAGAATGCACATGTCTGAGATGATTTCGGCCCTGGTTAGTGCACTGCAACAGCCCTCCATCTAGGCCTCAAACCTTAACCAAATACTTCGTTGTCTCTCAAAACCAACTCGCCTTTTCCTCCTTGATGCTCGACCTTCTCCCAAATATGTGTCTGCTTGTTTGGGCCTACAACAATAGTCTTTCAGCCTCCCAAACAAGCCACTACAAGGCTCAGCCTTTCCTATGTTGAAATAAATAACTAGGTTCGGTCTTCATAAATATGAAATGTACTCTTGATTCTTGTATATTGTAAAAAGAAAGAAAAAATATTATTATTATTTTTGTATCATGGGTTTCATGCTCAAGGTCAATTTATTTGTAGGTCAAGTACCCATTGAGTGCTGCTAGGATTTGTCATAGAGTCAAGAATTCAATTGATCCATTGTCATATATGAAAGACAACATTGGGCATTGTGTATCATGTAAAAGAAATTTATTAAGAGTCAAATGTCCTCCTCCAAGACAAAATAAACCTACTAGAAGACAAGTCGGCCTAATTATGACAAGTCGGCCTCATAAGGGCTATTCGACCACCATGGGAAGACTATATACAAGGAAGAACTCGATCTCATCAAAGGAGCATCCATAAAGTTCAATCAAAGGACAAGAAAAGAAGGCTTAGAAGGAGTGTAGAAGAAAAGAGTACAAGAGAAAGTCGAAGTTTTGGACGCTTGTTTTGGGCTACAGATTCCACACGTGCGAAGTTTTTAGGGCACATTTGCAACTACAAATCCAAAGTTTCAAACATCTACAGAAGCCAAGTTTTGGTATTCATATGAATCAAGTTTGCAAGCCGAATAGTCAAGGAAGAGAAGGCTATCTAAGCAAAGGAGAAAGAAGGCAAAATTCACCATCATTTCTGTCACACATGCCAGCTAGGGTTTTTGCAGTAGAGGCTGCAAATTGTAGCCCTAAAGCAGCAGTGAAATTTCTAAATGAGGCTGAAATATGAAGTTCTGAAGTAGGTTGACTTAGGGTTTGTGAGAAGCATGTTCATCAAGAAGAGGTTTGACTTGGTCTTGGGACTTAGGCCTTGGAATTCATCATTTGAAGATTCTATAAGAAGACATGAATTCTTGTGTGTTTTCCTCTCAAGAGGAGAGGCTTTGGCCTTGGCTAGCAGCCTATATTTTGTGTCCACTTGTCTCATTAATATTCATAGTCTGGTAGTTGTTTCATGATAAGAACACAATAATAATCAAGTGAAAGAAGTTAATTACAAGTATATAAAGTTAAGTAAAAACATACATCACATGCAATTATCAAAGTAAAAGAAATCACCCCAATCTAATTGCCCTTGATTTCTCAACATGGTATCAAAGCTAAGGTGGCAACAACAAGGAAAGGCAGCTTGAAGATCATCCAATTGAAGAAGGATACATAAGGGTCAAGCATAAGGAGAGCATCAAGGAAAACAAAAGGCATCAAGGAGGATTGTCCATCACATCACAAGGATCACATCATCACAACTCCTGGAAGAAGAAAGAAGACCTCAAGGACACCACCTCCAATCAAAAGACTCTACACTTGAAGCATTCTTAGGAAGCTTAATCATTCTACAATCATCAACCAAAGGAAGCAATAAGAAACACTTCATCATCATCGAAGGAATCAAAGTGATATCCCTCACATTAAGAAAAGATCACATCTCAAACATCCCTGATGAAGATCGTCAAGCAATCAAGGAGGCATCTTCAATTGTCAAAGAAAGAGTGGAAGTCAACATCATTAAGGCGGCATCAAGTTGAAGATATCATCATCAAAGGAACATCTTCACTGGACAAGTATTCTATATTTTATGTCTCAATCTACAATGACTTCTTTTTGCAAGGAGAACAACAAACTTGTTGGGTCATCGAATTACCTTGCATGGAAGAAGAGAATAGATTTTATCCTCATAGAAAATGAAGTTAGTGAATATGTCACGGGATCAATCATCAAACCTTCTCAAGAGCAATCTCAAGCACTATCAAAGTACATGAAAGGAGAAATAAGGGCTCAAAGAATCCTTATTGAATCAATCAAGGATTCCCTCATCCCTTATGTAGCAAAGTTGAAGGCATTGAAAGAGATCTATGAAAAACTGGTAGAATTGTTCTCTGTAAGCACTGCAAGAGAAATTATATCGTTAAGAACCAAACTACACAAGATGAAGGTATCAAAGGAAGAAGGGGTAGCCTCATACCTTATGGGGGTATCTCAAATAAGAGATCAACTACAAGAGCTAGGAGAAGTAATGTTTGATCGTGAAATGACCACCATTGTGCTCAATGCAGTACCTGATGAATGGAGCAATTTTGTGTCAATTATCTATGGAAAAAAGGAAACTAACCCATCAACGATCTATGGTCATTATGCAAAATTGAAGAATCTAGATTAAACGCGAAGAACGATGTTGGGTCAAATGAACTAAAACAAGCATATGCAGCAATGGCTAGGAGGAAAGGAAAACTCGGGAAGTTTAAACCTCAAAAGAAGTTTCAAAAGAAAATTGATTATGTCTAAGATTCAATGCTATGAGTGTAATGAATATGGGCACTTCAAGAGGAATTGTCCTAAACGCAAGAAGGACAACAAGAAGAGAAAAGAAAGAAATGAAGCTCGTGTCACCGAAGAAATAGAAGAACCAAAAAAGAAGAAGACAAAGGAGGAACTGAAAGACCTCTTCTATGACTAAGATAACATTATACACTTAGTTCTTTTCAGTTTATAGAAGATAGCAATCATGATGGAAAGCATCAAAAGTACAATAGGATGCATTATAGCAAAATTGAGATGACATCATCATAGAAGCATGGAAGTAGAAGTTTATATGGTTGAAGTAGTCACAATACATGATAGAAACGAAGTAGCCACAGCATCTTCATTAGAAGCACATAAGGACAACCGAAGTAAAAGTTTGAATGATTGAAGAAAGTCATCTAGCAAGATAGGAAGATAAAGTGATCATTATACATCATCATTATTAGAAATAAGCATTTGCAGAATGAGGATCATCAAGGTCCTCCATTGGAATCTTTGTTAGAAGATCCACCTCTACCAAGAAGAAGCAAGTGTCACATAGGTGGTCTACATTCCACATAGTGTGGGATCCATAGTTTAGAAGGATGATGGTATGACGACAAAGATGTGCAGCATATCAAGTTGGTTGAATTATTTTCATCTTCAAGCAAGGAAAGGAAGTTGTTAGAAGGAAGTTTAAATGACCACATGAAGGAAGAGGTATGTATATATTTGGTAATAGATAGATAAAGTCATGTTTTCATATGATTGCAGATAGAATGGTCGAATGCTCTATCTCATGAGCATGACTAAAGAAGAAGGGACTCTTCCTTATGAATGATACACGAAGGCATGTAGACAATGTGCCTTGAACTCTTCTACATAATGACAAGATGAAATCAACATAATATGACCTCATGAAGAATATGAGGTGGTTGGCAACTATGGTCCTAATGATGAAGGAACCATGTATAGAAGATCCTGAGAAAGCAATTTGTGAAGAAGGTGAAAGAAAAGTTCGTGAAAGATGTATCTATTGTCACGTAAAATAAGATAAGAAATCAACATCTGATAATGATTAAAAGGATTAGCTATGACATCTCCATGGAAAAGGTATGAAGACCCTAATAAAGGAAGAAGAAGAACCTTGGTAATGAATGTCTTGGAGATGGATTCATACATGTGCAAGATGTTGATGTTGCAAGAAGTTGATGTCATGACGAAGGGCCATCATATAAAGGTAATGTTGATTTGATGTTCATTTTGATTTTTGAGAAAGCACCTAGTTGGGTAGTAACAAGACTACAGAAAGAGGCTTGTAGAGAGTCACCTACAACTAGTACTCATGAGATTGGATGAGAGATCCTGAAAGAAACATGACTTGGAAGAGGTAGTTGTATGAAGGATAACTAGATGTGGACTCGAAGGTCACTTCCCAATGAAGCAAAAGGATGACATGACTATTGGTTCAACAATATGTTTCGTTGAAGGGAAGTGATGGAGAAGATGGTTGATGCCCCTACGAAGATGTTCTGGAAGTAGATGGCTCCATGATGAAGTTGAAGTTCATCCATGACATGATGCCGAAAGGAGGAGCTCTACAAGTAGTTGATAGTACCATGATCTCCACCAAAGAGTAGATAGTTGTTGTTGGTAACAAGTCCCTAGTTAAGAAGGAACTTGGGTATATTCCTTTTATAAAGAATTAGTAGATCCTCCCTAGTTGAGAGGGAGAGATAGACACCTCATTCTTGTCTTCACTATGAAGAAAGAATGGAGGATTGCATAAGCATCTGAATTATGATACTCTTTGAGGATCGGGTTGGGCATCCAATACGTAAGAGTAGTCAAAGAGGAAATTCCATGAGGATCTGTAAATCCAAGATGGGAATGGTCCTAGAAGGACATACCTTATGAACATCCGGATGGGGTATGTGCCTTGAGAGACAACAATGAAGGTGTCTATAAATCATTTGTCTCCCTAGCGTTGTGCTCTAATCTTGTGGCTCTAATCTTGTGGAGAAATAGAGTTGTTAGTCAAGGCCTTGCTATGTGACAATGTTGGTTGATATGATGAGATGCACCGATATAAGTTGTATATTGTAAAAAGAAAGAAAAAATATTATTATTATTTTTGTAGCATGGGTTTCATGCTCAAGGTCAAATTATTTGTAGGTCAAGCACCCATTGAGTGCTTCTAGGATTTGTCATAGAATCAAGAAGTCAAATGAGTCATTGCAATATATGAAAGATCCCATTGGGCACTTTGTATCATGTAAAAGAAATTTATTTAGAGTCAAATGTCGTCCTCCAAGAACAATTCAGCCTACTAGAAGGCAAGTCGGCCTAGTTGTGACAAGTCAGCCTCATAAGGGCTATTCAACCACCATTGGAAGCCTATATATAAGGAAGAACTCAACCTCATCAAAGGAACATTAATAAAGTTCGATCAAAGGGCAAGAAAAGGAGACTTAGAAGGAGAGAAGAAGAAAAGAGTACAAGGAACAGAAAGTCGAAGTTTTGGAAGCTTGTTTTGGGCTACACATTCCACACATGCGAAGTCTTTAGGGAACATATTGCAGCTACAAATCCGAAGTTTTAGACCTCTAAAGAAGCTGAGTTTTGTATCATATAGATCAAGTTTGCAAGCCAAGTAGTCAAGGAAGAGAACGTTATCTAAGTGAAGGAGAAAGAAGGCAAAATTCACCATCATTTCTCTCACACGTACCAGCTAAGGTTTTTGCAGTAAAGGCCGAAAATTGCAATCCTAAAGCAACAGCGAAATTTCTAAAGAAGAGGCTGAAATCTGGAGTTCTGAAGCAGGTTGACTTGGGTTTGACTTTGTGAGAAGCAAGTTCATCAAGAAGAGGTTTGACTTGGCTTGGTCTTGGAGGAGTCTTGGTCTTCGGTCTTAGGTCTTGGAATTCATCATTTGAAGATTCTACAAGAGAAAAAAATTTGTGGGTTTTCCTCTCAAGAGGAAAGGTTGTGGCCCTGGTTAGCAACCTACATTTTGTGTCCTCTTGTCTCATTAATCTTCATAGTCTAGTAGTTGTTTGATGATAGAAACATAATAATAATCAAGTGAAAGAAGAAGCTAATTACAGGTACATAAAGTTACGTAAAAACATCACAAGTAGTTATCAAAGTAAGAGAAATCACCCTAATCTAGCTACGCTTGATTTCTCAACATCCTGCAATCAACTCAGAAATCTTGGCCCTTGTTCCTTGAAGAGTTTAGCCCAAAACTATGCCCAAACTTTCTCCTTTTCCAATTCAGCCTGCTCCCAATCAAACTCGGCTCCTAACAGTCACAAAAATCAACCAAAACAGGCCATCTTTCCTCCTTCTCCAAGACCCTTTGATCTACGGCCTAAATCAGATGTATATCCAATGATTCGTTGCACTTTGGATGGTGAAAAGAGGCTCCTCCTCTCACTTATTTATATGTCTCTCTAGGCTAACATCTAGCGGCTAGCCCTTCCAAGGTGTCTGTTCAAGTCAAGGCCGACTTGCATCTCTAGCCATTTAGCCCACACAAAACACACAAAAATTAATATCTCACAATTAACAAGGGCTCTCTTGGTGTACTAAGTTTAAGGGTGCTCCATCAACTCCAAGTGCCAAGTCATCAAAAACATGCTTGGTTTCACACCCACAAGCTTGGGTGCAAAACCCACCTCTTGGGTACTTAGCCCACAAATGACCTTTGTGGTGGCAATTCCTCCACAACCCTATACCCTAGTGTTTGGAGTAAATCCCAAGCTACCAATCTCAACACTAAACTCTCGAGGTTTATCCATCGGGACGATGTGGCAGTGGTGGAGCCCACGAGCGCAATAGTGAGAGTAGATAACTCAATGTGCATGGGAGGAAGGGTCCACGAGGGCGGCCAGACCTCATGCAATTGGCTTGAATAACTTCCTAGCAAATTGAGGTGGCAGAATGGCAGAGTGGGTTTCATGTAACCTCGAAGGTTCCTCCTAAGAAGTTTTGATGAGGGAATGCAAAGGATATCATCGAGATTTTAATCCCGAGGTGAGGTGGCAATTGAGGGCCCGCTTACCTCTTATGTGCGTTTAGAAGGGATTCCTCCCTCCATATTATAATATACATACACATGTTTTGCAAGCCATGGAAAAGGTGGAATGTGACACTAGTAATGAGCGGGTCGACAACTGCCAAGTGGACCATGATTTGGGTAACCACATGGTGGGTTAGTGACGTGGCAATATCTAATAAGTCAATCTTCAAACGGTCATATCTTTTGATATGAGAGTCGGATTGGGGCAAATTTTATATCATTAGAAAGGTCTTGACGAGACGAACGCAACGACGTTATCCATTTAAAATTTTGAGGAAGTTGGAAAAATATTGAAAAATCTAGACCCCATTTCCATAACTAGACTTTGGGGATTAGGTCATCATAGTAACTACCTCCTTCTACCATTAGTAGGGGCTAGGAATAGTAGGGGTTGTGTTACACCCTAAGAGACATCTTGGATGGAATGTCTTGTAAACAATGTTGAAAACACTGCCTCTCAAGAGAAGCTAACAATCCATAATGCATGTTTCCACAAGGTTGAAGAGCATGCAGACGACCAAAGCAAGGCCTTGAGAATTGTACCCCCAAACAAGTATAAGTGTTGACAATCTAAATCTCCTCTCCTATAAAATGGATATGGTGATCTATTAGAACCTTCTTCGACCCATTGAAGATCATCACATTGGTTTTACCCTGGTTGATCGTCAATTATTGAAGATCACAAAAAAGTGCCAAAGCATCTAGCTATCTTTGTAGCCCCCCAAAGATGAGACCAAGAGAACCACATCATCAATGAAGAACAAGATAGATATCATGAATTAGTAGAAGTGGTACCCATCACTATCCAAACTCATCTATGTATAACCAAAAAGGTTGGGGTACAAAGGGCACCCTTATTTGACCCAGTGTTTTTAAAACCGGAACCGGTGACCGAACCGGTCCACCTAGCTAACCGGTTTACCGACCGGAACCGGTCTAACCGGGACTGGTTTGGTCTAAACGAACCGGTTTTTAAAAAATACATTAAATAATTAATTTTTAATGAAACAAAACTATTTTTAAGATGTAAAACCATGATTCCAAGCCAATAGAGACAAAATATGCAAAGTTTGCTCATTTATATACCATGCAAAGGTGAATATATCAAAATGGCACCGAGTGCAATACATATCATCAACAAAATAGCAAAATACATAAGAAATGAGGCTCTAAATGGCCTATAAAGTCCAAAAACAATGCTACAAGCTATGAGGCCATTGGCCTACTACAAGTCTACAGTGTACACATGATCAATCATCAAGTCCATCACCGCTACTAGACACAGGATCATCATCAGGAGCTACATAGACATCATCTGGTTCAGAGTCTGAGGATGCCTCTGCCTCATCTGCAACATCAGTATCAATGCCACCAATGACAATAGAAGTGGACCTAGTGGAAGCACGAGTTTGTCGACCTGCACGACTAGTGCCTTCCATTGGTTCCTTGCCTTTCCTTGATGCCGCTACTGATCCTGGTTCTGATGCCGCCACATAATCTGCCTCATCCTCCGCTAAAGCCATGTCGATATCAAAATCAGCCTCAAACACAGGATCTTCAGTCTCCTCCACCCATTCTGATGTTGGATCAATATCGTCCAACACAATGGGATCTAGATCAGGTGATTTGCTCATCATTTGGTTCCTCCTCAGTCGAAGGTTGTATTGCACAAAAACAAGATCATTTAACCGTTTTTGTTCCAAACGGTTTCTCTTCTTCGTGTGTATGCGCTCAAAAACAGACCAATTGCGCTCACAACCTGAAGCACTGCAAGTTTGACTGAGGACTCTAATTGCAAACCTTTGCAATTGAGGACACTGGCCACCAAATGACTCCCACCAATGTGCTGCAAAGAAAAAGACAATAATTAGTAACTTAGTTTATAATTTGAATTGTAAAGAACGTAAACAATTTTAACTTGAAATGAAAAACAAAATGGAAATTGGAATTGCTTACCTGGTTGGTCCACATCTCTTGCCATCTTTGCCAAGTTTTTGCCAAAAGTACCACTTGCTTGATTGAAAATAGTACGCTGTCTATGTATATCCAACTGGTCTACATGGTTAGGGACCATGCGCTCCAAGCAATCAATCAATCCAGCTCTGACCTCCCCATCATGCTGATCTCCTAGCCGATTTTTATAGTGATACCTTGGGTTCAAAAAATACCCTGCTGCATGTATAGGACGATGGAGTTGATTGTTCCATCTGTTATCAATGATCTCCCATATACGGCCATATTTAGCTAACCTGTCATTGTAAGCTGCCCGTATCTGCTCCTTTGCCTGATCCATAGCTTCATAAATGTAGCCCATGGCCAATCTTTCCCCATCCACCAACCTTAGCACCTTAACAAGGGGCTCGGTAATTTTCACAAGCTCTACAGACCTTTTCCAAAAATAAGTGTCTAACACTTTCTTTTTGGTGTCTTTTCCATCTGGTCTACGAGCCCGCCGAGATTCAGACCATTCACCAGAGGAAAACATTTTCTGCAAGTTTCTATGTTGACCATTGAGACATTGCAACGTGAGGAAGTGAGTTGCAAATCTCGTAATTGCAGGCCTAACAAGCTCTTTGCCTCCAGTGTGTTTCCTCATTAGGCTCAATACCCATGAGTGGTTGTAAATGTATTTTGTAATGCACTTGGCATGCTCTACAGTGTTTTTTACCCACTCCACCTTGCCTATATCCTCAAGCATGAGGTCTATGCAATGTGCAGCACATGGAGTCCAAAATATGGTGTTATATTTGGCCTCAAGCATCTTTCCAGCAAGAACATAGTTTGAGGCATTATCAGTGATGACCTGCACAACATGTTGCTCCCCAACTTCCTGAATAATGTTATCCAAAAGCTCAAATAGAAGGCTTGCATCCTTTACCCTATCAGATGCATCAACTGATTTCAAAAACATGGTTCCTTGAGGGCAAGAAACAAGGAAATTAATGATAGTGCGGTTCTTTCCATCGGTCCATCCATCTGACATAATGGAACAACCTGTTTTGACCCATGACTCTCTAAACTCAGTCAAATACTCATCAATGGAAGATATCTCTTTTTGCAAAAGAGCTCCCCTCAAGTCATGCATACTAGGGCCTTTGAAGCCCTTTCCTGCAGCTATAACAGAGTCCCACATAGCTTGGTAATAAGGTGAGCGAGCAGCATTAAATGGGATATCTGAATCATACCACCATCTAGCAATGTATTGGTGAGAAGTTTCTTTGCATTGTTTTTTCCAATGCTGATCCAAAGTGGGTTGAGAACTTGGCTGGGAGGAAGTGGGATTAGATTTAGAAGAAGCAATGGTGGCAGAAGATGAGAAATAACTTTGGATGTTTGGTCTCTTTGGTCCTCTTGATGGTTGGCCAACTCCAACAGAAGGATGAACATAGTGAAAGGGGTCATTGGTGGAAGGGATAGAAGTGGAGTCTTGAATCTCATAATCATCATACCCACTCTCTTTCATGGCTTCTAATAATTCCCTCTTCCTTGCAATTTCATCTTGGATGGCCTTCTCCCTAGCCTTATCCTCATAAAATTTTTCAAGCTTGGCAATGTATTCTGCCCTAATAGGACCTAACAGTGCATTTGGTGCATCACATGGCTTTACTTGGCCTCTTACCCCAGCCAAGTGTTGTTTCAACCTAAGAATACCCCCACCTCCAATAGATTTATGGCATAATTTGCATATCATTTTTCCCTCAACTACATCACAATGAGCCCATGCACTGTCCTTTCCTTTTGGAGCCATGTTTGCTTGAAATAATAACAATTTGCAAATAAATCTGCCATTTAAAAAAAAAATTGCAGCTAAGGAACATGGAAAACCAATGATAAATGTAGGAAAAAAAATGCACATGCAAGCTACAAAATTTGATAGCATAGAGCTAGAGAGTTCATAGGCTTAGCATAGATGATAGATCATTGAAGTGAGAAGTTTATAGCACAAAAAAAATAATTCATGGACAGCAGACCCAAATGAGGAATTATCAAGTGCAAATCCTTACCTGGAAATGCAAAGTAGCTCCCTTAGCCTCCTCTTGATGATGGCAACTCCACTGACAGCTACACACTATCTCCAAAATAGCTCCAACTCCAACTCCAAGATGACTACTTCAGCAAAAACTCCACACTCTCCAAGCTCACAAACAAACTCACAAACACTCCAAATCAGTTGTGTGAGACAAATGAGAGTGAGAGGGGTGTCTTATAGCAAGTGTGAGGGTGTTTTTGGAGGGAAAATCCCTTTCCCTCACCCCCAAAACCCCTAAACCGCCCTCACTTCCCAAAAAACCGTGAACTTTTAGCATTACCGGCGGCCTGTCCATAAACCGGCCGGTTCCGGCCTAAACCGGCCGGTTTTTACCAGTTAGGTCACTTTTTCGGGCAAATGAGGTTTGTAACCGGGTTTTTTCACCGGTTCTGACCGGTGAGCCTCCCAACCGGCCGGTTAGGCCGGTAACCGGTCCGACCGGAACGGTTTTTAAAACTATGAAATTTTGACCCTAATAGCAGTCCTGATAAAGTTAAACATCCCATGAGCATTGCAAATATGACCAAGAACCAACTCATACATATGCATAATAGTAGTCAAGAGTGTCTAAAAAGTACCAATGCCTCTTGTATCTTTGAAACAAGGCCTCACAGGGAATAAAGTTGGATGCTCTCCAAATGTCTACAAAGCAACAATAGACTTCCAGAAAGTGATGTCTTACCTCCTCAATGATGACTTGAAGTATAAGGATGTGATCAATGATTTGATGTGCGAAAAGGAAACCTATATGTCCCCTAGCTCTAATGAGTCTCCTCTCAAGCTCTCTAGAGAGATTCATTTGAAGGATTGTAGCATAGAGCTTGGAGAAGGTATGGCCCACCATGATCATTCTATAGTTGTTTGAATCTACATTGAAACTTGATTTATGAATTAGGTAATAATGTGTTGCGACCAACCCTATGAGAAACCTATACAAACAACATGATTAAATAGGTTAGCTGATCCGAATTGGATCCTAAACACTCTCTAAGTTTTCATAAACTCTTTCAAGTTATGCCAAAATATTCAAGTCTTAGAAAGATCAAGCTATTAGAAGGAATCCTCGTGACAGTTGCAATTTGTGATCAGCGCATAGCAACGAGGACCCTCGGTCGTTGGCCCATGGTAACGTGCACTGGCGCAAATTGGCAAAACCAGAGGCTAATTCAAGAAACGGGGGTAGTTTCTGATACGCAATTAGCGCTAATCGCGTATCGCAGGGCGTCCCCCTCAGTGAAGGAAAGCCCCAAGCGCCCGGACCCGAAATGACTATGAAATGCGGAAAAGTAATTAATTCGGTTCCGTAGAGCGGGATTCCACAAAACCGACAGGATATCGGAAGGCCTCGAGGCGGTAAGCAGTTTCAACCGAGTCCCACCCGATGCCACACATTGAGTGACACGCATCCAGCGGAAGAGAGAGAAAACCGCTCACATCGGACAGGTAAA
This sequence comes from Pinus tabuliformis, assembly GCA_031772625.1. Lineage (NCBI taxonomy): Eukaryota > Viridiplantae > Streptophyta > Pinopsida > Pinales > Pinaceae > Pinus > Pinus tabuliformis. Next base: position 763,653,280 of record CM062812.1, read on the forward strand.
CGTCATGCTACTTACCTGCCCGATATGAACAACGACCGTAGGATTTGGGGGGCCCAGATCAACGGCGAAGGCGCGTCTCGATAAATGACCGGATTTGACAAGGTTATAAAGCAAGATTACATGGGATTTGAAGTCAGACATGGACGATGAGTTGGCAAAAGATTTGTGTTTTGCGGGCAATCTTGGAGCAAACGGAAATAACGGTTGTTCAAATGTGTCCAAGGAACCTGACACACTCACCCATTGCAGAATAGGTGGCCACCTCCTTGTGAAGCGTTACACAATGATGATGACGCAGCACAAGGGAATTCAAACGGACAGAGGCAGAAGAACCAAAACGCCGAGAAGCGGAAACGAACTGATAGAAAGCAGACTGGCTTTAAAGCCATGAACTGACATAAACAGAGGACAACATAGAGGAGAGTTAGTTAGACGCAAAAGCTAAGAGCAAAGAACAGAAGGAAGAAGCCGAGCTGACCTAAAGGCAACATCGAGCCAGACAGAGCCAAAGAGAGTCAGAGAGTCTGTGTACTCCAAAGAAAGTTTGAGAGGTTCAAGCGAGCTCCTCGGCATAGGCCTGTCATGTATGAGTCTCAGATTGGGCTCATACTACTATGACCAGTAGAGGTCAAGTTCAGTAAGGAGAGTTTGTGTACTCCAGTCATACTAATTCATATATGTTGAGTGAGACTCAAATTGAGCTCACTGTTGTAAAAACTCTGCTTTGAAAACATAATAGAGAGGCCTCCACTGAAGGCTAGACCAGGAGACGTAGCCCAAGAGCATTGGGTGCACTCCTTATTAAACTTGTTGTGTTTATATGTTTGCCTATTATGTTTTCTCTAACTACCTCAGTGTCTATGTATTTCGTGTAGAAATTTCTCATTTCCCACCCCGGTTTTCAATTTCACCTTATTTCTCCAAAATAGTTATAATGCCCTTTCCCATATCCATACATTCAACAACTGGAAAATAAATTTTGCTGAAAACACAAATTCTGGAAATATTACAGAATGCTGAAAATGCAAAAATAAATATCAGCACATACAAACAACAATTCAACACATTTAAACACAGTGATTTTTAGTCAAGGTGACCCTGGAAAAACCCCCTACAACTCTTGGGGAAAACTAGTTCGAAAGCTCCTTCTTATTTCTAGAAAATGCTTTTTATAGTGAGAGAAAATATTCGGCAAAAAAATCAGCAAGCAAACTTTTACAACTTATCTCGTTTTTCGTGCCTCACAGCCAACTAGAAAAAACTTGCAAACAGCAAAACAGAACAGCAATAAATGTTGTACGGCCTCTTCGATTTTGTGCCCAAATTTCAGCCTTAAATGCTGCTGTACGGTTTTCCTCGATTTCTGTGCAGAAAAACAACAGTACAGCTGTACGGATTTCTGCCTAGAAAAGTGTGCCAAGGTATAGCCACTTGCTATACGGCCTCCCTTGAAAAACGTGCCAGCAAACTTCAGATTTTCTGCTCCTCGATTTCTGTGCTAACTTGTTGTACGGCCTCCTTGGAATCTGAACCAAAACTGCTGTACGACCTTTCTAGAAAATCGTGCCCAAAATCTACCTTTCACTGTGTGCTAACTCAACTGTACGAACTTGCTGAAACGCTGCCTTGGAATGTGTGCCAAGCTGCTGCCTCCTCCTCACTGTCCAGAAATCTCCCTTGCTCTCTTGCTCTCCTTCTCTCAATCTGCTCATGAAAGAATTAATGACCTTTTCCTCCTTTCCCTCCTTTAATCTAACCCTCAGTGACTTTTGGGGAATCCCTAAATCCAATCGCTGAAATAGATTGAGATCTAGGGCTGAGATTAAATGCTCATTTAAATCTCGCTTTCTATTTTTTAATTCACCCCACTTTAATAAAGACCCACTTAGTCATTTATTTCCAAAGTCATTTTTCTTTTCTAATTTTACATTGACTTTATTAAAGTCACTTTAAAATTAGACTTTAGTAACTTTATTACTTAAAGTCACTTTTAAATTAGATTTGACTTTATAAAAATTATAAAGTCACTTTAGGAGAAAAATTAAATTCTTTTGGACACTTTTCCCTAGGCCAAAGATCAAAGCCTTAGTGAACCACCTGTCCTCCAGTACCAAATTTCAACACTCCCTCTTACCGAGGAAGGTGTTCTTCACCACACCCATCTTGTCTCTGAAGTAGACATGCTTGCCCTGTGGTAAGGCTTTGGTAAGAATATTTGCAACCTGCGAATCAGTGGGAATATACTCAAGCTTCACAGCGCCCTTCTGAACATAGTCTTTGATGAAATGATATTTGATCCCGATATGCTTTGACCTGTCATGAAATACTAGATTCTCCGTGAGTTTAATGCAACTCTGATTATCACAGTAAATCACTGAAGGTCTCTACGGCTGACCAAATAAGCCAAACAACATCTTGCGAAGCCAGATGGCCTCACAACTAACTAGACTGGCTGCCATATACTCTGCTTCCGCTGAACTCAATGCTACTAACTGCTGCTTCCGGCTGAACCATGACACTACTGCCAAACCCAACCCAAAACAGCACCTTGAAGTGCTCCAATGTGGGATCCACCAACTCGGAATCCAAAGCATGAAGCTTCTTCCAGTTGGTGATCTTCGGTGTCGACATGAGTTTACTATCCTCCATGTGGAATCTGCCAAGGATGTCCACAATATACTTCCCCTACCCTAGGAAGAAATGCCCCTCCTCCTGCCACACCTCCAAACCCAAAAAGTAATGCATCAAGCCAATGTCCTTCATCTCAAACTCCGCCGCAAGATCTCTCTTGCAGTGCTCTATGAGTCTCTTTGCACCTGTAATGACCAAGTCATCCACATACAGCACCAGAATGAGAGGCTCCTCACCTATCACAATATAGTAAAGGTTCGGATCTGCCCCACTCTTTGTGAAACCCATCCCCTGCAAGTATGTATCTATCTTGGAGTACCAAGCTCTAGGAGCTTGCTTCAGGCCATAAAGGGCCTTCTTCAGTCTGCACACATGGGACTCCTTCCCATGCACCTTAAAGCCCTGTGGCTGCTCAATGTACACCTCCTCCTGTATGAAGCCATTGAGAAATGCAGTCTTCACATCCATCTGGTGGATCTTCCATCCCATCTCTGCTGCTATCGATATAATGGAGCGAATCGAAGTATATCGAGCCACGGGAGCGAAGGTCTCCTCATAATCAACTCCCTCTACTTGGGAGAACCTTCTAGCCACAAACCTCGCTTTGAATTTCTCAATGCTGCCATCTGCAACATGCTTTACCTTGTAAAGCCATCTGGAAGTAACCACGGATTTGCCCTCAGGCCTCGGCACCACCTCCCAAACATCGTTCTTCATGATAGAAGAATACTCCTCCTGCATGGCCTCTCTCCAGACCTGCTGTCTCGCTGCCTCCTCATAGCTAGAAGGCTCAGAGTCAAAGATGTTGGTAGCCATTGCCATATAGCTACAAAACCTCTCAGGTGGTCTACTCTCTCTAACCGGCCTCTTAGGCTCAGCAACAGATGTGGCATCTCTCAAGCTGTCCTGAAGCCACTTGGGCTTCCTCTTCCCTGAGCATACTTCTCCCATTGGAGAATGAAACTCCTCCTCCTCATCATCATCAAGAGCCTGAACTCCTGACTGTCTGTCTGCTGTCCTCCTGCCTGCACCTGAACCTGTAGAAGCTGAGGTACCGTGTGAACTGTCCATCAGTGGACTCCCTAGTGAACTGCTCTGTGGACTGCTCTGCATGCTGCCCGGAGCACCACCCCTCTGGCTCGGCGAGCCACTGCTCACTGACGGACCTAACATCATCATAGATGTACCTCCAGATCATCCTGATCCCTGCCCACTGGATCCCTGTGACTAACTCAACTGCTGTTGAGGGTCTAGCTGATCCAGATACTCTAACTCCCGTGACCTCCTAAAGGCCCTGTCCTCCTCGAACTTCACATCCCGCCTGATAACAACTTTCCTCTGTGCAGGAATGTAAATCCGAAAGGCCTTTGAGGTCTCATTGTAGCCCACAAAGATACCCTTCTCTGCGGTGGGCTCTAGTTTGGTCCTCTTCTCCTTGGGTATGTAGGAGTATGTAATGCACCCAAAGATACGAAGATGACCAATATCAGGCTTCTTCCCAAAAAAAGCCTCCTCCGGAGTCATGTGTCCCAAGGCACGATGCGGACTCCTGATCTGCAAATAAACAGCTGTGTTGCAAGCCTCTGCCCACAAGAACAATGGCAACCCCTGATCATGTAACATGGCTTTGGCAGCCCCTCCGATGGATCTGTTCTTCCTCTCCGCAACCCCGTTCTGCTGGAGGTTGTAAGGAACAGTAAACTCCCTCCTAATGCCTGCCTCCGCACAATAGTCAACAAACTCTCCAAGGGAGTACTCACCCCCATTGTCCGACCTCAGGGACTTGATCTTCCGACCTGTCTGTGTCTCCACAAGAGCTCTAAACTCTCGAAACCGCTTGAAGACCTCAATCTTGGTCTTCAAGAAATACATCCAGGTCCTCCTGGAGCTAAGTTGCATGAAACGGGGAAACGGGTACAAGTTTCCGAAACGAGAAGCGATACGAAACGCAACCTCCCCAAATTTTGGAAACGGGGAAACGCGAATATATATATATATATATATAAGGACATTTAAGAAATATGTGCAATCATAAAGCATATATGATACATTCTAATTTATTACATTATGATAAAATTGTCAATTGTCAATGCATAAACTATAAGTCTCTAAATTTACATCACATTTACTCATGAATGATCACATAAGGAAAATAGAAATATCCAAGATCAGCCACGAGAAATTTCTAATTTCTTGTCTCGTGCTTGATTGGGGGTCTCCTCTTACATAGTCTAACGACCTTAGTGCTCTTGATTAAATACAAGTTTCATACCCTAGTACCCTACGTGCTCTTCATTATTGGGAGTCTCCCCTGCATAGAGGGCTTGGTTCTCTTGATTAAATACAAGTTCCATACCCTAGTACATGATAAAATCCAATGGAAACATTGCAATCCCCCTAATCCTGAAATCCTGAAAAACAGATAAGTCTGCTGGATTTTGAGTGAGATCTAAAATTCTACTTTCTCCATATGAAATCCAATGAGGGCGAAACCACTCTCAAACATCCTGAGTCATTTCATGGTAATGTTAAAAATTTAAGTAAAAGGATGAAAATGAAAAATAAAGGAAAATATCACTTTTACTTTAAGAATTTAACATTACCATGAACTACATATCAACAATAGGGCAAAAGTTCACTTTTATAACTTTAGACAGGCATCTAGAAGCAACTAGAAGTCACTAGGATAACCTAAAAATAAATTAGAAAACAAACTAATTTTTTTTTTTAAAAACGCAAGTAAAGAGCTGAAACGTGAGTCGTATGGCTCTGAAACGCGTTTCAGGCTGTATTGGCCACGTTTCAGTTTCGTGAAACGTGGCAGTACGGCCTGAAACGCGTTTTAGGGCCATACAAAACGCGTTTCAGCGTTTCGTACCCGTTTCCGTACGGAAACACCCCCTTGCCCTACGTTTCCTGCAACATAGTCCTGGAGTGATCATCAATGAATAAAACATAGTACTCATATCCACTCAAGGAAACATGAGACATCCGACCGCTCACATTGAAATGAATCAAATCAAGTATCCCAGTCGCTCTGCTGTCACTGCTGGGAAAAGGGGATTTGGCAAACTTGCCCATCGCACATCCTCTGCAAGTATCAAAGTGATCAGTACTGAAATCTGGCACACCTGTAGTGATCTCCCGCAAGGTCCTCAAGGCTCCATGATACATATGCCCCATCCTGCGGTGCCAAATCTCACACAGCTCAGAACTGCTAGCTCTGTTGTCGGTACTACTGCTGAATGCCAAAAGAGGCTGGAATGCAAACTTGTACACCTTTGCATGGCAAACACCTATCACTCTAGCTGAATCAGCTGGAGTGCCCCTGGGATACATCAACACCTGTCCTCCCCTGAACAGTACCTCATATCCTCTGTCCTCCAAAGCTGAGACGGATATGAGGTTCTTCCTCATCCCTGGCACATAAAGAACATCTGACACCTTCAAGAGAGGTTTGGACTCCCTCTGAAATGTCAGTGTCCCCACACCGACTGCTCTAACAACTCTGTCATCACCGAGTACTACCTCTATATCAGTGCTACTCTCTGAAAGCTCTGAGAAGTACTCACGGACTCCTGTCATGTGACGTGAAGCCCCACTGTCCACATACCAGATACCCAATGATGCTCCGCTAATCGAGGGAAAAGCATGCTCCCTCTGAACCTGTGTGGCAGGTGATCCTGCACTAGAGGACTCACACGCAGTGAATCCAAACTCCCGGTCAAAACAATCTGCAAAATCCTCAACCTCTGCTGAAGCTGCCAAGCTCTGGTTCTTCCCCTTCTTCTTCTTCTCCAGACAGACAACTGCATAGTGTCCCATCATTTGACAATTCCAACACTTCACCTTGGAATAGTCCTTCTGTGTGTTACCCTGTTTACCTTTACCTTTGCCTTTGCCCCCACCATTGCTTGTGGAAGCCTGCTTCTTCCCTTTGCCTTTCTTGCCTCCTGCCAACAGTCCTACATCCTCATCCTGCTCAACTGGCTTGGCTGCCCCAAGCTGACCTTTCCTGATCTCTGTCTGAATGCAATCATCCCAAAACCTCTCCCATGTGGGAAGGGTCTCACGTGCACAAACACCATCAACAAAGTTCATCCATGAACGGGGGAGGCCATTCACTGCAATCCACACCAACTCAGTGGGTGGAATGACCTCTCCAATTGCTGCCAACTCATCTCTCACATTAGTAATCTTTGTGAGATATTCAATTGCACTATCATTACCCATCTTAATGGTCTTCGGCTTCTCCTTCAGGACCATTTTTCGGTTCTCATTGGTACTCTGATAGAGATTGGACAATGTTGTCCACATCTCATGGGCATTTCTCTTTCCTCTCACATGAGGAATGCAATGGTATTTGACTCCGTTTAGAATCAGTCTCTTACCCTTGTTGTTTTTTTTATTATAAGCAGCCAACTGAGTAGCATCAGTAGGCACAACAACAGGGTTCTGTGTGGTATGCACCATAATGTCCCAGACTTCTGCCTCCTCAAAGATACTCTGCATTCTCTCCTTCCAAATGTTGTAATTGGTATGCCCATCCAACCTATCCTCCACCCTCAATCCCAATGACATCTTGCTGTCCTAAAACTGAAAAATAGCACTGCTGTAGTAAAGATAAAACTGTTGTTTGTGAAAAATCAGCTTGCTGGAATTTCAATCAACAGGCTGTAATTTTCCTCCTTGTTGTCCCAAGCTACACTTCAGCACTCAAGCTCTGATACCATGTAGAAATTTCTCATTTCCCACCCCGGTTTTCAGTTTCACCTTATTTCTCCAAAATAGTTAAATGCCCTTTCCCATATCCATACATTCAACAACTGGAAAATAAATTTTGTTGAAAACACAAATTCTGGAAATATTACAGAATGCTGAAAATGCAGAAATAAATATCAGCACATACAAACAGCCATTCAACACATTTAAACACGGTGATTTTTGGTCAAGGTGACCCTGGAAAAACCCCCTACAACTCTTGGGGAAAACCAGTTCGAAAGCTCCTTATTTCTAGAAAATGCCTTTTACAGTGAGAGAAAATATTTAGCAAAAAAATCAGCAAGCAAACTTTTACAACTTATCTCGTTTTCTGTGCCTCACAGCCAACTGGAAAAAAGTTGCAAACAGCAATAAACGTTGTACGGCCTCCTCGATTTTGTGCCCAAATTTCAGCCTTAAATGCTGCTGTACGAACTGCCTAGAAAAGCGTGCAAGCTGCCATAAATGATGCTGTATGATTTTCCTCGATTTCTGTGCAGAAAAACAACAATACAATTGTACGGATTTCTGCCTAGAAAAGCATGCCAAGTACAGCGACTTGCTGTACGGCCTCCCTTGAAAAACATGCCAGCAAACTTCAGATTTTCTGCTCCTCAATTTCTGTGCTAACTTGCTATACGGCCTCCTTGGAATCTGAACCAAAACTGTTGTACGACCTTTCTAGAAAATCGTGCCCAAAATCTGCCTTTCACTGTGTGCTGACTCAACTGTGCGGACTTGTTGAAACACTGCCTTGGAATGTGTGCCAAGCTGCTGCCTCCGTCTCCTCACTGTCCAGAAATCTCCCTTACTCTCTTGCTCTCCTTCTCTCAATCTGCTCATGAAAGAATTAATGACCTTTTCCTCCTTTCCCTCCTTTAATCTAACCCTAAGTGACTTTTGGGGAATCCCTAAATCCAATGGCTGAAATAAATTGAGATCTAAGGCTAAGATTAAATGCTCATTTAAATCTCACTTTCTATTTTTTAATTCACCCCACTTTAATAAAGACCCACTTAGTCATTTATTTCCAAAGTCACTTTTCCTTTCTAATTTTACATTGACTTTATTAAAGTCACTTTAAAATTAGACTTTAGTAACTTTATCACTTAAAGTCACTTTTAAATTAGATTTAACTTTATAAAAATTATAAAGTCACTTTAGGAGAAAAATTAAATTCTTTTGGACACTTTTCCCTAGGCCAAAGATCAAAGCCTTAGGGAACCACCTGTCCTCCAGTACCAAATTTCCACATTACGCAATCTTATCGATCCATTGCATAAAGTAACATAGGCACATCCATGCACATGACTTTGTAATACCTTTAATTCTTTGTCCTAGATAAATTCCAGATCATTAGCCAAGTAGTAATCTAGAGCATGAAGACCATGCTTAAAGAACTTTGCTTGGAATCCCTTCCAATCTGCCGCTTTGCTAGTATTTATCTCTCAAACTGCCTCTTGGATATCACATATGAGAATAAATAGTAAGTGGGGGGTGGGGTTGACCTAAATCAAGGCTAGTCCTAGGACATTACATAGAGTGGAGGTATGGGAGGACATGGACTCTAGATTAAGATCCAGCGAGAGGAGAGAGTGGCAAGGAAAGATAGTACACTAAAGGTTTTTAGGGGTATGGAAAAGGACAGCACACAATTCATGTTTCTTATATGAGATAAAGAGGCATTTCTTGTGGTAGAGGAGGCACTTATAAAAAGCTTTAAGGCCAAGATAAGAACGACAATCATGGAAGAAGGGATATCTAAGTTGGCTATGGAGAGCATTGCAATTTGTGTCATACCATCTATACATGGGGCATGATCCGGGTTCTGGGAAGAGGTTGGCCATGTGAAGTGGGAGTGGGTTTTGAGGGTTGTTTCCTAGAAAACAGATGAAATGCAATCATATTTAGCATATGTAAATTTGAGAGATGTAAACAGGGATTTGAGAGAATACAACCAGCAGAGGGGTTGAGAAGTTGTTGAGTCTCACTCGTCAAAAAGAAGTGGTCCAAGGTGGGCTTGGGTGAAGGGGAATCTGAGGAGAGAAAGGATTAGCCCAAAGGGAAAAGGAAAGGAGGGAGTGATCGGCTAAAGGGATGGAGGTTATGGAGAAGTTGTGCACCCAAGGAAGTAGAACCATGCTAGCCACAATGCAGTCAACTACACTAGCTCCTCCACAGTGTGGGTAGCATGTGAAGTGATTGGAACTTGCAAAATAGTAGAGGTCATTCAGTATAAACAGCTCATGAGAATCCCCCAGTGGTAAAAGGTGCTTGCCATATGTTGTAATGGGCCCCAAAGGATTGTCTTACAATTTGTGAAGTCCAATTGTATTGGGATACACCTCTTGAGTACAAAAGGCATCTTCAAACCAGTCATTGAGAGCAATCTAGAGAGTCTGAGTGTGGGTGTTTAAGACACCTAGAAAGAGTGATTTCCCCAATTGTTGAATATTGAGTGATGTTGATATATAGGTCTACATAGGGGTCTCTGTTGAAATCATTATGCACAAAAAACAATCATGACACTAGCAAGAAATAGCAAACAACCATTTAGATGTCTCTGGATAGACAGGATACGCCATTGACCTAAATCCACATAAATCTAGCCAACTCATCCGAGGCTACCATGGAAGCTCTACTTTGAAGGACTACTCCACCAAAACCTCTAACACCAATAGAGCACCTTGTCTCCTATCTACAAGTTGAAAATAGTGATAACCTATTAAGTCTGGGAGAGGACAAATGGGGCTCGCATGGGTCTCGATGACAAAAAGAATGATAGAGCAACATACATCAATCCCGATGATGACCAAAAAGATCCATTTCCATCCAACAACTAATGGATATGTCAACGTTATGAAATTTTAGTATTATTGCTATTATTGGTTATTATTCACCTATTTGAATTTGATTATTTGTCTTCTGCAATTTATATGCGTTAAACACTGAATAAAACACTACTGCCACTTCATGAATATTACATTACAGGAACTGAGAAAATGTTGCACACACAAATATTAAACACGTATTTTTGGGCAAATCTCCCTGGAAAAACCCTGGCGTGGGGAAACCTAGTTATGCAAATGAGTATTTTTATTATGCTTTAGCAATTCTGTAATTGAAAATATTACAATTGTTTGTCATAAATTAGATAACCTCCAGAAAATTATTTTCTTCACTCCTGCTAATTGATCTAACCTCCTAGAAGAAACTCAGCCCCTCGAATTCAATTCAACCCTCCTTTGGCTCACTGAACTAATCCACACGTGTAGCCTTATCTAACTCGACCTCTCCGACAAACTCACACTGGATAGGAAATTAACTCAACCTCCTTTGGAATTTCGATCTTCTCTAGCAAACCCAGCTTCTCCTGTGCAATCAAACACTCTGCAAAATTCCTTCTTGCTCCGCCAACTTGGCCTCTCTAAGTCAATTATCACTGCTGGGAAAAATGGCCTCTCTGCAAATAAAATCAACCTCCCTCTATCTCTAAGAAACTAGAATTCGCTAGTCTAGAATTATTTTTCCTCTTACCATGAGTGGAGAAAGTAAAAGGTTCATTTTCATTTAAAGGCTTGTCTCTCTCCATCATCCTCATCTCCTCTTGAGTGCATCTTGCCAATAATTCATCGAAACTAGGAATCCTATCATTGTTGAGAATGGTGGTCTTAAACACATCCCATGCTCTTGAAAGACCTCCAAGTGCAATGAGAGATGAGCTCCCTGTCAGCGATAACTTCTCCAATAGATATTAGGTCATTCTTGATTTGTGTTATTCTCGTAAAGTAGGATTGGATAGACACCCATGTATCCATCTTGATGTCCTTCAACTTGTTCTTGAGAAAGAGGATTTGATTTGCACTATTTACTTTGAACATCCCAACCAACTTATCATACATCCCCTTAGATATTCCCAAATCAGAAATATAGGCAACCAAATGCTTTTGAATGGAGTCTATGATAATTCTTTTAGCTTGGACCTCACCTTTCTTGTACTTCGCCTTTGCAACAGTAGGTGCATTTGAGGGAGGCTCCACCACTCTTTCCTACACATAGTCCATGGCATCATGCTCTTCCAAAGTCAAATCCAAAGTCATCTTCAATGCATGATAGTTAGATTTGTCCTTCAGCCTATCCTCAGATTTGAAGTAAGATGTAGTAGCCATTAAGGCCAGCCTAATAATCTTGTCTAACAAATCTCCCTTAGTGATTGCTTTTCTCTATCTTGCTTGGGCCTTGTCTTCACCTATGCTCTGATACCATGTTAATTTTAGTTAACAATGGTATGTTCTATGCTTAGCACAATTACTTCAATGTCCCTTTAACAACCCAATGACAATTTCCGATTTAGTTTTCCAATAGCAATCACATTGACAGTAACTATAAATAGAACATGAATAAAAAAAATGCAAAAGACAAGCCAAGACAAGAGGACACCAGATTTGGCGGATGCCAGGGAAAAATCCCAATGTGGAGAAAACCCTTTGATCAATTCTTATAAATTATATCAAATGTTCAGCAAAGAGAGAGAGAGTACAAAAGTTGACTTGCCAAATCAAAGTCAAAATAGCCCTGTCAACTGCATTCAAAGTCAACCCTAACTAGAAAGTCAAAGATGGTCAATGCAACAGCAAAGCTTCTCGTGTAGCTTAGTAAAAGGCAGTCAAACTCGGCCTCCAACAGTGGTCAAAGTCAGCGCAAAACAATCATAAAATTTGTGGTCAAACTTGGTCAACCTAAAGTCAACCCTGCGGTCAAATAGGCCTACGATCAACACAGGTCAAATAGCCCAAAAAAATCTCGATTTCTGTGCCAATCAATGCGGCCTAGTCAAACAGAGTCAAACCCTCCAAAATCACAGTCAAACTTGGTCAAATAGTCCCTGGTCAACGCTGGTCAAACTTTAGTCAACTCCTAAAATTTTCAGCCCTGTACTTTTGTCTAAAATTCATCCTCCTTGCCACACGTGTGAGAGAAAGAGAATGCCCAATAGTTGTACCAATGAGAGGAGAGAGAAGAATGTGTGAGTGATGATGATGCCAAATGAGGTGAGAGGTCACTTGTATTTATACAAGTCGTTGAGGGTGAAGTGACATGTCTCTTGGGCTTCATGAGCCTACATGATGATGTGGCTAACCTAAACAATTTACACGTGTGGGCATAAATTCAAAAACACATTTCTCCTTGTCCAAATTTGATGATCTTTAGATCACTTTTGGTCTTCTCGAAAGGAGGAATTCAATGCAATCATCATCTCCATCAAATGAGCTGTCTAAAGTGGAATTTGACCCTAGTTGCCAATTTTAACAATTGTCCCTCCAATCTTTGTGTAACTTGGATGTACTTGTGATTATCTTATTTACAACTATTATGACAAGAACCAAGGAAAAGAAAAACAGAAAAATACAACCCACAAATTGAACATGCTATGTTTGCAAATAAGAATTCTATTATGGTTTGAACTTTGAATGATCTCATAGTTCAACAACAGCTAAAATGAGAGGAGGGACTAGCCTTTTATAGTTTTATTTAGTAACAACTAGTTCAACCTCACTCTCCAAAATAATAATTTTACTTGTCATCCACAGCCCTGAGACTAAGTAAATTCAAAATAAAATATTTTATTACAATGCTTTAAATAAAATATTTTATTACAATGCTTGTCCACAAGAGAGTTCGAATTGACTAATTTGTCCCTTGGAAGTGCATCGCTCCCTTTGGTTTGACCTCAGAGTCGCAAAAGATAAAGAATAGTAGACTTTTCATGCCCAATGTCCTTCTCTAGATGACCCAACAACTCCATGAAGTGGCTCCACTTGCTTTAGTTAGCTTGACTTGGTCCTTTGAAGATCGATTTGGTCCATGGATGTTTGCTTTGGTTGAGAGGATGTTGATTTCAGTTTGTAGCAGCTACTTTTTGTCCACAAGAAGGTTCAACAATCCATTTGATTCATAACTAACCCCAACATTCCACTTTCTTGACCTATAACAACTAGTAACTTGGCCCATGAAGATAGATCTCTAATGCCCTTGGACTTTTTGACTTGGAAACTTGACTATTCCTTGGATCCTTGACTACCTTCAAGGTTCTTAGCTCGAGTCGTTGGGATTGTGGCTTGCCACCCCACCCACCCAGGTTCAAGTCTCTGGAGGCATGCTTCAGCCTGTATTGATTAGGCTCAAGGAGTAGGCTGAAACCACTGAAACTATGAGATTACCATGTTGTGAAATGGCTGATAAATACTGCACCAAGGCCAAGGATGCAAAGAGGCTCTATGACTCATGATCATGTGGTCAGAGATAGATGTGTGCATGGGATGGAAAGGCCCCTACAACTGCGATCACCTCTACATAACCAAATGCTCCCATAAACCATGAGTCTGTGGCGAACTAGGGCAATTTTTCCTTTCTATTGCTTCTTATTGTGCCTAGGATTTTTCAACAGAACTTAAAGCACTCATACATCAGCAAACATTCATAAAAATTCACAATTTAACTCAATAAGAATAATGGAAAGAAACTTCAAATTTCACAAAAATTGGTGATCCAACAATTGTTATTCAACTGTCCATACAAGTACAACCAATGCCAGAACAATCCCAATTAATTATAATCTGATTCTGAACTGCGTTAGGCTACTGATTACTAAACTATACTAAAATGTTTGTGTGGTCCCAACCATAGTGAACTATCTGATCAGCTTCAAAGATCCTTCCTGCTACAGTGTTTTTTCTATTCTTTTCTTGATCTTTCCAACAGACTTGAACCTGTTTCAGGAGCCCGTCATACACTGTTACAGAAAATTAATTTGGAATTCAAATTTCAAACTGCTTAGACTACTATTTGAAACACTGTGAGGATCATAAAACTACTCTAGAAGCTTCAGGTTGGACACAGAAAGGTGGTAATCTCACCAGAATCTTCGTGTCTGCTGAGATATGACCCTCGCTTGGACCAGAATACTCTTTTATCACAACAGATGTAATGCTTCTAATGGATCACAATGCAACCCGTCCAGCCTTATAGTAGATCTGTATAGGACTTCACTATTTTTAATCCTTATTTAACCTCCGAAAACTGAATTTGGTGCTACCCTTTCCTTCGCTATACAAATAAATCTCACTAGATGGTGAACACATTCACCTGTGGCGGCAACACCTCTCTCTTGCCGCAGGGTGTGGATTAGATACTCCTCACGTCATAACAGATTGATCCATTGTAGTCCAATGAAAGTCGTTGTCTTGGGCAGCACACAGGATCACTATTGAATGTGTTCTATGATTAGGGTTGGCGTTGAGGTTGTAAGCTAAGTGAGAATGTCTGAACTGAATGCGTTATTTCCTTACTACAGAGATGCCACCCTGTGTCAGAACCTCCTTAATCCAGCGATGGTGTTGACCAAACTGCCTCATAAAAGACCTCACTACTCCTGGGCAGATTTTGCTGACCAATGGGACAACACAGATAATTTGCTTAACCAGAACAAAGCAGAACATAGGATAAAGTAGAAATTTTACTAACTAGGGTGGAATCTTTCACCACCGAAATTAGTAGGAAAAGGGGGTCTTAAAACCCTCAGAGCCTCAGGCTCAAAGAAACAAAGAAAAATGATCCAATCCAATGATGATCTAAATGAATTTAACCCTCTCATATTTACAGATTCCCTTGAGGGGATTCTCTCCTCAATTAAATTATTAATTGAGTAAAATTCACTACAAACCCCAACTTTGGGTTTCTTTGCCCAGCTGCCCCAAAACTCGCCCACACGTTTGGTATTTTGAGGTTTTCCCCTTTATCCAAGACTATAGCCTACGAGGATCATTAGGCTACTTCATCTCTTGAGCGATTAATTTCTTGGGAATATTATAGTCCCCCCTTCCCGACATTGCTTGTCCTCAAGCAATGACAAATCCTACTGCAAAATCTCCCCTATCTCTAGGAATGGGAATCCTTCTTCTTCATATGTAGATGAACCATCTTTCTCTTCCATACTTCAATTTCCTCATCCCCTTCATCAACAGAGTGCATGCCTCTGTGTTTATTAGGTAGTTGTTTTTTGTTACTAGATGAAACTTTAGGGAGTTTTCGATTGGAAGCATTTTCTATACTAGTTGATTTCTTCTCAAGAATGGTCATAGGGGGCATTGTACATAATTTATCTTCTTCTTTAGTACCAATAGGTACCACAAAAACCCTACTTAACGCTTTCTTAGACATAGCATCTTGAGCAGCATTGACTCCTCTTGAGCTCACATGTAGCCACTTAGGAATTTGTCGACACTTCACCATTTCACTAGGCAAGTTAATCTCCTCATCCATCTGGTCAAACAGCTCCAGTTCTTCTTTGCTTCTAGCAATTAAACAATTTACTTCCTGCATTGAAGGGACATCATGCATTGTTTCTTGGTACCTCTCTTCATCATGTAAAAGAATCTCTAATGACATACGCCTCTATTCTTGTGTTGTCCTTTGATCAAAACAACCTGCATTTATGACCTCATCTGCCATATCAATTTTATACTGTTGAATGTCGTTACGAACAAGGCTTTCCACAGAATCCATATATCGATCTTTACCAGCAAAATCACCCTCACCATCTATTGTTCCCCCAATTCTGAGTTCATCTTCTTTGTAGGTGTCATCAGTAATGCCTTTTTCCACAATGTACCTATTATATCCAGAGCTAAGTCCGCCCTTAAAGACAATGAAGCTTTGCAAAATAGCAAAAAATTGGGTAGGCTCTTTGCCCTCAAAGAACTTAGCCTGAACTGGTTGTGCTTTCAGTGACTCGGCCATTTTACTCATTAGTGATAGGGCAGTAGTTCTTTCTTCCGAAACACTCCCTTTTCCAATCCAAGGGGAGAGCAGGTATTCTTCCTTTTCCTCTCTGGATACGTGTATCGCACAATATAGCAATCACCACTGTAAAATTTGCACTGTTCACTCAATGGCATAGGCGATTTTCTTTACCATTTACTCGCCAAACCTAAAGATTGCCAGTACAATCAATAAATGGTTGATTTTCCTCTTTTACTGGAGCTGCTTTGAGAGGGCCCTTGACATTAAATCCTTGTCGTTTCAGCAAGGCTGCATTGCCTCTTCCATCCTCAGATATAGTTGTATCTGTACTTTGAGGCCATGCATCAAAATTTGATTTAAACATGACAGTTTCAAATTCTTAGATAACACAAGTTACATGAGCTTGCTTCAATTTTCCTTTACTAGCAATCAGCTCTTCTGCAGCTGAGCTTGCTGCTTTTCTATCCTCAAGCGATGTGTTCCTACCTATCCAAACAAATATCTCAATTCCACAGTCTAACAGGAAGCACTTGTTTGTGTCCAGCATTTCTCTTATCAATGAATTGCCTTCAATGGGTTTTGCACGGCCCTGTTGTAAGCAGAATAGCTTTGCTGAAAGAGCTTCAGGCTGTGATTCATTGTCACTGCTGGACTTCTTGGCAAGAGGAGCAAAACCACCAAAAAAACTCCAAAACTCCCGTCTCGGGATTGGCTACAAATTTGCCATCCTCAATTGCAGCCACTTCACACTTTCCATCATGATAATTATCTTTGATATACTGAACAACCTCCAAAGCTTTAGCCCTCTCTTGAATGGATGAGTTGGATCCATTAAACTGAAAGCTTTTGGAATTTGTATCAAGAATAAAAATGTCATCATGATTTAAAGATGATCGAGAATAAGGCACCTCTGTCACATGCACAACATGCTTTCCCTTGCATGCAAACAAGCGAACTGGATATGTTCTCTTCTCGACATGTTTGAATCCTGAAGCAACACCACCTTCTTCTATTATGATGCAAGCCTTAAAATATGATAGAAACTTATTTGTTTCATGTCCTTGACTCTCTCTATGTTGCACTACATGTCCTCCAAGAGCTGCATCCAATTCAACAGTCTTAATGGTTGTTGCACCAGCTTCATCCTGACTTGTATCTTTGCCAAGCCAATAATGGATATCATAGCGAAATCGCCACTTTTTAAAGTTGTTGTCTTTCGCAGCTCCAGACACCTGTTCTGCAGTGGAACATATGCTCCAATATGTCTTTTGAAACTATCAGATACTCTCTTGGCCTCATTCTGGATATCAAGCCTAATATTGTTTGTTGCTTTGATCCAATCATAGATAGCACCCTCAAGGGCTGACATTTTACATTTCAAAACCACTGATAACTTCTGCAGTAGTGACCCCTCTACATCTTCAACCCAACGACGAAGCATAAAAGGTTCCAACATCTGGTGCAATTTGTGAATTATAATCACTTTCTTCTCAGTTTCAAGCCAATCATCTTCAGGGGATTGAGAAGAAGGCTCTTCCCTTTGAAAGGTCTTTGAGAACCAATCATGGAAAGCTTTGCGATTGTCAAATACCTTAGGTAGAAGCAAGTTCAGAAGAGACCATAGTTTCTACAAATCATCTGCAGATTGTTCATGGCATCCATGTCTAGAGAATGTGACAGTCATTTTGATTTGCCTTTGTTGCTTTTCCTGTATTTTGTAGCATAGACTTCATTGAAGAGCTAAAGGATGTTTTGAGGCTCGGTGTTGAAGAATGTTGAGTAGTTCAACATGCTTTACATTGGGAAGCTTTCTTCTACCAGAGTGGCCTCTTCAGGCACCAGACCTATAGATTCCATTTCCTCCAATGATCTTTGAGAGTCCCCAACTCTCCTCATCTTGCAGAAATGTCAGATCATAATGTTGTATGTGACAGTACCTCTACCATTCTTCAGATGTTGGTAAACTTCTGAACCCATCTGTATGGCACCTTTAAATGAAGAAGCCTTGATGGATGGGGTCATCATTTCCTGTATTGCCAGTTTATTCCCTGTATGTGACCCTTTTCTGATGTCATGGGGAGCAGGTTCCATCATTGCCACGGTTTTGTTATCAGCTTTCAATTTAGCTAATATAAATTATGGTTTTCCTCGAAAGTCCCCCAGTGGAACCACTGCATGCAGAACCACTGTAGTCTCGGTGCTTCTATCCAATAGTGATCCCGAGATTCCTCGTGCTTCTATTGATTCATGTGACTTCTGAGAAGCCTGTGAAGAATCCTCCAAGCTACTATTCTCAATATGTTCATCCACCAATGGTCCTGAACATCCTTGCAAGTTAGCCATTACAGCATCCTTCCCAGTAGCATAGTTTCCCATGTTTTCTTTCCAGATCTCATCCAATGAGGATGTTGATGGTTCTTGCTTTACTGACAAAAGAGCATCCCGCTGAGTAGCTTCTGTTACACAATTCCCTGCATGGTCTTCATTTATTTCTCCCAGTATTGGATTTGGCTGGCCCCATACCTTCTCTTTCGGGGGATACAGCCATGTCCATACTTTTGTTTTTCCTTCAAACTTTCTTATACCTTGTTTTCAAGCTTGGGCTTATGATCAGTACCACTTGACTTGTTTTTCTTGCCACTATTCCAAAAGTTGTCCCATTTCATTTTTCTTAGATGTTGTGGCATTTTGTTAAATTCTTCTAAACTTTTGATATTTTATGCTTGCTGCTCTTCCAACCTCCTCCAACACATGGGGATTGATGAAACTGTTTCAGAAAATTAATTCAGAATTCAAACTGCTTGGACTACTATCTGAAACACTGTGGGGATCATAGAACTACTTCAGAAGCTTCAGGCTGGACACAGAAAGGTGGTAAACTCACTAGAATCTTTGCATCTGCTGAACTTTGACCCTCGCCTGGACTGGAATACTCTTTTATCACAGGCGTAATGCTTCCATTGGATCACAACGCAACCCATCCAACCTTATAGTAGATCTGTACAGGACTTCACTATAGTTTATCCTTACTTGACCTCTGGAAACTGAATTTGATGCTATACTTTCCTTCGCTATACAAAAAGAATCTATGGTGAACACATTCACTTCTCCTGTGGCGGTGACACCTCTCTTGTCGTGATCACTATCGAATATGTTCTATGATTAGGGTTGGCGTTGAGGTTGCAACCTAAGTGAGAACGTCTGAACTGAATGCGTTATTTTCTTACCACCACGTTGCCTTAGAAACAGAGATGCCACCCTGTGTCAGAACCTCCTTAATCCAACAATGGTGTTGACCAGCCGCCTCACAAAAGACCTTGCTACTCCCAGGCAGATTTTGCTGACCAATGAGACAACACAGATACTTTGCTTAACCAAAACAGAGCAGAACAAAGGATAAAGTAGAAATTTTACTAACTAGGGTGGAATCTTTCACCACCGAAATTAGTAGGAAAAAGGGGTCTTAAAACCCTCAGAGCCTTAGGCTCAAAAAAACAGAGAAAAATGATTCCAATCCAATGATGATCTAAATGAACTTAACCCTTTTGTATTTATAGATTTCCTTAAGGAGATTCTCACCTCAATTAATTGAGTAAAATTCACTCCAAACCCCAACTTTCGGTTTCTTTCCCCAGCTGCCCCAAAACTCACCCACACATTGGGTATTTTGAGGTTTTCCCCCTTATCCAAGACTATAGCCTACGGGGATCGTTAGGCTACTTCATCTCTTGAACGTTAATTTCTCGGGAACATTACAGAATCCCAATTTGATCCACTCCAATTCCTCCAATCCTATACAGGACGAAAGGAGCTAAGAGCAAAAACCAAAAGGACTGGCCATGGCCAACCATACTAGGCCTAGGGCATCTCAATACAAAGACTCAAATGGCCTTTTACAAGGCTTTAAGTTGCATCCCTGGGCTTACAATGGTGGTATGCAATGTGAAAATATATCTGCATGTATCCCTGCTGAAATGAGGGGTAACCGGACCTTTCATTGAGATAATCCCTAGTAATTGCACAAGGTTATTCAACCCTGTCAACACATGCAAAATCTAGTTCAACAAAATTTCTGATGAGCTCCGTAATTTGGCTATGTTCGGACACCATAGTGTGGTTCAGGCAGAGAAACATGGGGAGAGGATCCTCCTGTTCTTTAACTCAGTGCCTCTTTGCTTTCTCTACTTCAGCTTTTATTCCCTGTGAAGATCACTTGCAACTGCCGACATAGGTATTGATGCTTTGGGCCATTTGGAACTTCCTGAATTGATGCTTTTCTCTTATGCTGGTAAGTAGTTTGAGTCAACAGTCCTCCATTATCTATACAAAGGTTTGTAACAGGCATAAGCATGCCCCTATTTGGATATTAATATGTAGCTATTTGGATCCTAATATCTAGGACTAGTGTAGATTGATCAATTTTTCCTTTATTTCTTGTTCTAGTGCTTGACACTTTTGAATTGTAACTTTTGATTTCCTCTCGAATATATAAAAGTTACAATTTTTTTCATTTGAGCAAAAAGAAGACAAAAAAACATTGATTCAAGGGGAAAACGGATTTTTATTTTCAACTCTTAAACAACTAAAATAGGTAAATTAAGTTAGGTCTTTGAGTCCAATAAAAATTACAGCTGATACAGGTACTCCCAAGTCCTGTACAGATTTTGTATTGCCATGCAGAATAAATTACTTGTACCTAGGAGTAAGAATGGAAAGTACTGAACATTGATTCAAGGGGAAAATGAATTTTAATTTCAACTGCCAGACAGCTACAACAAGTGAATGAAGTTAGTTTTCGAATCCAGTACAGATAGCAGCTGATAATCATGCAAATAATATTTCCAGGTACACCTGAGCCCTATACAAATTTTGCATTGCCATGCAGAATAAATTACTTGTACCTAGAAGTAGGACTGGGAAGGAGTGAACAGTTCATCAAATTAGAAATAAAAAATCATCATAAGCACAAGGATTATACACACATGAAACATACCTTAACAAAACATCACGAGTCTCTACCATCAACTGCTCTAGCTTTGCCCTCTCAGTTTCAAAGGGACTAAGAACCGCACGTGGCAATTGAGAAACACCAAAGGTTGAGGTACCAGTTGAAAGCTCTTGATACAACAATCCATTCTCTGGAATTACATAATTTATCCAGTGCAATGAACTGCTTGGAAAATTGTTCAGCATTCTTCTAAAAATATCATATAATTCACCAACAGTTAAAGGCTCCCTTAAATGCTTGCTGCACAGAAGTGTGCATCATAATATCAGCAAATCTTTAAATTAATTTGGCCTGACTAAACAATGTCTTCAAATGGCATCTAGCTCCAGCTCACCTTTCCAGAACGTTTTCAACTATTTTTTCCATCCGTACAATCAAACCAGTGACACCATACTGCGGCAGGAAATCAGCAGAACCAAGAAATTTCTGCTGACAAAGTGCAATGGACTGATCCTGTAGACAGAATTGAAAACAAGGCAGGCAACTTCATTAACATTTGCACCAACTTCTCACAAAGCAATCATCACAACAGATAACAGCCTTACAATATATAGCCAGGCTTACCATGAAAGTCACAAGCCAACTATTTTTAACCACTTTAAAGCCCTATCTTATCACAGACTTCCTTAAAGGAAATAGTCTATTATTCCCGGTGCATTAAAGTTGTTTGTGAAGGGCATTATATGAAGTACAAATTAAGCTTCAGGTTCATCAACCTCAAGTCCAGAACAAAGAATGAAGAAACGAAAGTCATCGAATAATGAAGGAAAACAAGTGGAGGCCATCACGACTCAACATTCATAATTTCAAAGAAGCTTCTATAGAACAAGTGCCGTTAGAATGACCTTCCCTGTGACCGTCCAACAGATGACCATTGACAAGACAGAATTCAACAACCAAGTAAACAGTTAGAAAGGAAAGATCGAGTGCCGTGATCAGAGTCATACAATCAACAAGCATAACAATGAATTTAAAAATAACTAGGAGCCTTAAACCGTACCACTGGTTCTAGATTTTCAAACCCTCGCGCTTGATTGAGGAAGAAATGTCTCCCTAGAATGTTGAGCTGAGTTCTTGTGTATAAATTAAGCACCGTCATAGCCCACAACGCACATACAGTCCTTGTGAAACCTGGCCATTGAATATACATGCAATGAGTGAATCCGAAATACCATAACACCAATAGTTGACTCCAGAGGTGATGAAGGCACAAGTTATATTGTCACTTTGGTCCAAAAGATGTCATTGGAGCATATCTTAAGCTGGCTAGTGTGTCAGGTTAAGTTAATTCATATGGTTCATAACACAAGAACTATTTGGAAATATCATGATATAATACACTGGACTAGAAATATCTTGTCCACATAGGCAATCGAAAGACGGCATTCAAACAGAACTTCAAATAAGCAACAGTTAATTAAAGATACTTAGAATTTTAAGTCTTTCCCACAACTGCAATTTCTCATGCTGATTGAGGTTCACTTTTCCTTTATTTAATCTTTCAGTCAATTCGGTATAATCCAAAGCCTCTAAAAGATGATCTTTGAGAGTATCCAAAGCAGCTGCTAGCGAAGACGAATCTGACATTCTCTGAAGGCTTTCAAAATGTTCTCGCAACCTACCAAAAACATATTTAAACAAGAAATTAAGGGACACATTTCAGTCCTTAGAGATCACTATTTTGAACATATACTGAAATCAATAATACAAAGCTAACTAGTAGAAACAGAGGGAATAAACACGACTGAAGATGTGCAATAATGCAACTGCAGCCATACAACCAAAGGTAGAAAACTTGATATGAGAAAATGCAATGATCACATATCTACACAAAGCGTATGTATTGCAAACATACCGGATTTCTACAAGTTCATCTGCTTGGCGTTGAGCTTCCTCTTCTTGTTCCAGAACCAACATCCGCTCCTTCTGAGCACAGTAGAATCGATAGAGAGCATAGCTACCTCCTACAATCCCTAATGTGAAAAGAGCTTTTCTCCTATGTTTATTCACGAAAAACCTGTGTTGATAGAAGGAATCACTCACACAGACATACAAACATAAAACATGTATATTATAAATATACATTCTTGGGTAATACAAAGAAAGACAGAGATTCAAGGAAGCCATTCTATCTTTTCTCATCCCTCCAAATTGTGCTCATATCAGACACTCTGCGCACACACCTCCCGAACTATTATATTATAATATTAAATTATACTTGAACATTCTTTCCAAAAATGAACTCAGGAGCCCGGAAAATTCACCATGACAGCCCTCTTGGCTCTAAAGTCATTCCTATATCACCCAAGAAAGCCAGATACCAATATATCCCTACGTAACCTAGAAAACCAATATACCCACCCCATTGCCAAGCCTACCTTGATCTCTCATACTGAATATCGAGAACAAACTGATTATTTTTTAATTTTCAAACTTTAGCCAAACCAATGCATCATTTCCAGCAAAATTAAATTAAAGGACCATTCCACTTGTTATTGTAGACTTACCTGATAGAACTCATGACTGAGAACTATGCCCAAGAGCTGAAACCCCCCAAATTTGTGCAGTCCTGATTGCGTACAAATAACAGAGGGTCTCGGTTCATAGAACCATAGCAAATATCGTCGTTTTCCTCATGCCTTTCATGCGGAGGGTATCTAATTCCCAAAACGACATATGAATTGGAAAAAAATTGGAATACCGACTGTGAATAACCTGCTGAAAAATCAAGATCCCACTTCAAGAAACTGCCCCTAAATTTGAAGAAATCGAGTGACATTTCAGAAAGCCGCCCCAAGAAAGGGTTCCACCCATCTTTCTTGCCCCAAATAACTTAGAATCGCGACTTTGTAAAATTGCCCAATACAATATTTATGGGACTGCTCAGAGATTTTATATAGGATTTAATATATCAAGCATTGATGTCTGAGAGTACATAAAAACCTGGAGAATCAAAGGCCTTGACACACCAAAGCTTCCGACATAGATAGACGACGTGGCTTCAATCTCTTTTGCATATTGGGAGTAGATCGTATGGTATGGTATTGTATGTTATGCGGACGAATGTATGTTTATCAGTTTTGTGGGGTTTGAAGGGAAGCCACCAGAACCAAATAAATGGTACGCGTTGAGAACTGAAATAGATCCACAGTGGTAACTATCTAGTATTTCATTATTTAACAGTTTCTAAATTCTCACCACAAAAACCCCTATTCTGAAGATAATTGCCATTAAATAATATAAATGAGTACAGAACGATGGCATTTACAAAATTGTTTAAAACTCATTTGATGTTGTAGATTGTGGCTTTGTCAAATTAGATTGGAGTAGCGGTTGGATCGAACTTTTCCATTTATTTTAGATCCATTTTATAAGCCTAATTTAATTCTACATTAATCAAGAATGTAAAATTTTGAATTTATTATTTATTTGGCAAAGATAATATTTTTTAGATCCATTTTATAAGTATAATTTAATTTTACATTAATCAAGAATGCAAAATTTTGAATTTATTATTTATTTGGTAAAGATATTATGAAGTTTCATAAAATAGTTACAATTTTTATTACTAGTATTTGTATATTAGGGTGTAAAGGAACGTTGACTGTGTTAAACCGAGGGGAGAACAACGGCGTTAAATGGAGGGCTGATTTTTAAAAATGCCAAGTGGAAGGTCTCTACTGTGTTGGCCTACTAATCTCTTTTAAAAATGCCACGTGGAAGGTCTCTACCGTGTTGGCCTACTAATCTCTTTTAAAAATGCCACGTGGAAGGTCTCTACCGTGTTGGCCTACTAATCTCTACATTGTTACCTCATAGAACCTCACAATAAAAAACGCCTTGGGCTTAATTAATTTTCATAATTTTAATTATAATGGTTCAATGGTTATTGTAATTTTCTTATTGAATGATGATAATTGTAAATTGTGATTATAATTTATGTTTTAATGCTAGTTATTGGTATTTGCTTTCATCTATTTGTTGGTATAATGTATATTTACACATTATTCAATTCATCATATAGTGTATATGATTTGGAATGAATAGTTATATAATCTGTCATTCATTTCGGTACTTTTTTTGTGAAAGATTGGATGAATTGGCTTGCAAGGTCCATTTTAGTGGTAGGTCTCAGTTTGGAAAGGGTCAAAAACCTTCAAAGCCAATCTTAGACATCAAACATGTGAGCATAGCTCCTAACCCCTAAATATTGTACTACACATTGAATGTTTTCTAGTGATTTGAAAGTCACCTCAATTAAAGTTCGTATATAGAAGTTATGCCTCCCGTGAAATGACCTACCTTGTTGACCATCATGGCACTGAGTGGATGCCACATTAGCCCCCATTACTCACACATGTTGGGGTAGTCATGCATGGGCTTTCAGGAAGATTCTATAGGGTCTAAACCCCTAAAATTAATGGAGAGCGTTGAGGCATGTAAAAACATTAACCCTAACCCTAGATTATTTTCAGGTTATGTTAAATATTAAGCTACTAGGAAAATAAGGCGTATATTGTACTTGTTTCATAATTTAATGGAGCATCTAGGACAGTGATTTAAGAGGTCTAACAAAGGAGGTATAGATTATATAGTAACTAATAAGACACAACAACATAGGCAACTCCTTTAGTGAGTGCCCCTTTTTTTGTGCTTGAATTCCATAAATAAAGAAAAGAGAGCAAAGCATAGGCCTCACATTCTAGTTGGGTTTTCTCCCATATCAGGTTTCTTAGGTCACATTTTGTGTTCATTTGTGAGGATGGTGTATTTAGTTGTTTGTTCTTTCATTTTTTATTTCAATGGTTTTGTAAAATTGAGCATTAAGCTAGTAATAATGAATTTAGGGTCCAATAACTCTTCCTTTATAGTGTTGATTCCAAAAGAATTAACCACTGCTTCTTTTTCAAGATTCGGGCCCATTTTGTTTTGTAATGTCTCACACAAAGTAATTTCTAAGATTGTGGCCAAAAGGCTTTAACCCCTTCTTCCAAAAATAATATCAAAAAATCAAGGAGGTTTTGTTTATCAAAGGCAAATACTTAATAACATCATTCTTGTTCAAGAGGCTGCCAATTCCAGTCAAAATTGGGGAGACAAAGGCATGATTGTCAAACTTGATATGGCAAATGCCTTTGACAAAGTGAGTCATACATTCCTATTTAAGGTGGTGGAAAAATTTTGCTTTGATGTTAAATTCATTATTTGGGTCTCTCTTTGCATAAAATTTCCTTGGATTGCCCCCCTAGTTAATGGGAGAGCAATTGGGTTAGGGTATCAAGAGCATCAATCATTCTCAATTTATTGACGATACACTTTTGATGGGTGGAGCTTCCTCAATAATATAAAGAAGATTCAAAAGGGTTTTGTATAATTTTCTTGAAGCTTTGGGAGGTCAAACAAATTCTAGGAAATCTCATATTTATACATGGAATATTTCATTTAGAAAGAAAAGACAAATTGGAAGAATAATGGGCTTTCAATCAGTGGAAACATGGAAAGAATTTAAGTATTTAGGCATTCCTATTTGCCTAAAATCACACTCAACCCAAGCTTGGGAAGGTGTTCTTTCAAAATTCAAAGGAAAATTCATTGCCTTAGGGGCTAGATGGCTCAACCTTGTAAGGTGTCTTGTTCTTATCAAAGAAGTCATTTTTGCTTTACCACTTTATCAATTCTCAACACTTCTTGCTCCACAAAGCATTCTCTTGATTTTGGAAAACGAAATTCGCAAGTTTCTATGAGAGGAAAAACAAGTATAAAGAAATTCCATCTTATTAAATGGGATACCGTGAAGCATCGTAAAAATCATGGAGGGCTTGGCATTGGGGACCTTATGCTAGTGAATAAAGCGATAGGGGAAAAATTGGTTTGCAGATTCAAAACTCAAAAAGAAGACTGGTAGAAGGTAGTTCTCAAGGAAAAATACCTACAAGGAGGAATAATAAGAAGTTTAGATTCGATTCAAGCCTCTAGAGGGTGTTCCCTGATCTATAAATTATTTATATCAACTGTCCTTCTTAATTATTTAGGTTTGTATTGAAAGTCAAGAAATGGGGAAAATATAAACATGTGGGCTAATAAAATAATGGATCAATAGCCACTAGAATGTTTCCTGAAGTTTCTTCCTCTAACTGAATTCTTATGTGCTCAAAGAAAATTCATCCTAGCCAATATTTCCAGTTGGGATGAAGAAGGCATTAGACTGGAAGGAACCTTAGAAATATTCCACAAAATCTTGAGAACTTGGCCTTCAAGCTTTGTGATCGACTAATGAGATGTGCACCATGGAGATCAAAGGAAGCAAATCAGGTAGGATGGAATGCCTCGGTTTATTCGGTGAAGGAGGGATATGTAACATCCCTCCCACATTTACTCAATTTCACCGCCCTGCTAGGGTAAACATGAGGCAAAGAGTTACTATGACATGACCCGACCTCCAAGCTCCAGTTATGGAAGTGGGTTTGACAAACTAACCACTCATAATATCCCTCATGGCTACAGGACACTCAGAGGCCAAAGGACCACCTCTGGTGACCAAACCCTGAGCTCGGACTCTTTTTTACTGCCTTAAGCCCACAAACTCATGCATGACAAGGCATGGGTGCGATTATAGGCCTCCAATCGTATACACAACACTACCTTCATGCAGTTATAGCCCAAAATCTCCAATTCAGAGGGTGCGGTCCCGCGATTTGAGCCACCTTTCCAAGCCAACCTCCAGACCAATGTCCAAAACTGCATGTAACTTCTCAGAGTGATAAATGACCTAATGACAAAGCTTTTCATACAAAAAATTACCCAAAACAAGCCTAGTCCATAACAGACATTTCGTCAAACACATGGAAAACATGTAAGCTACAGGTCATGAATGCATATATAATCATATTAGTATGAGATTCATCTAAGAATCACAAAGAAGGCTCTACTTCCTCTCCACATAGCTACAACAACACTCATTAGTCCATACATTCATCAACCAATCAATAGATAAACAATTCATGACAAGAGCCATAGATAATACACATCATATAACCAACATATAACCAGGATAAGAACCTTGGCAACTCAGCCATAATATCACCAATATAATCACTACAAGTATAAATGAATCACAATAAAATACTATCTCTTATTAACATATGAAAATACCAACCAATTCAAGGACTCCCACGTACCACCCAACCATAGATTGGGTTGAGCCAAATCTCTCTTTCAACCAATCACCCCCGTGCCATAATCCAAGCATGAATGTGGGATCTCGTAGAATAAATCAATAGAAAAACAACAAGGGCTTCCAAAGGCCAAATCACCTCAACCCTCAACCACAATGATTCCACCTCTAAGGTCAGACATCACCTAACACCAACCAGATCGGTCTCTACTCAAGTTGTCCAGGGCTCTAGGAACTAGTAACTCAACCTACAGCCTTTCAAGGCTCTAAGCGTTTGTCCAACCTAACTCTAGGGATTAATAACTCAACCCACCAAGGGCTCCAGGGCGTTTGTCCCAACCTAGGCTCTAGGACTAGTAACTCAACCCAAGTTGTTCCAGGGCTACCAAAATGTTTGTTCCAACCCATATCCATAAGGAACATGAGCACCAATCAAAAAAAAAATCAAGTGGAAAAACCCACAACACCATGACTATCTAGTAAATGGCAAGGAAAGGCTAAAACCACTATCAATCCAGGAAAATCTCCATGCCAATGGTAACACATAACCAGAAACTTAAAAGCATATACCATGTACCCATAAATTAGCAAGGAAAGCACACATGTAACATGTTACATGCAAAGCAATCGAGTTGCAGTTGTTGATCCAACTGTTTCCTTGCACTTTCATGCTTTCCTTTGCCTTCTTTCTCCAAATCCAAGTGAATACTATAGTTCTCCAAGCATGCTCCAAGATTTCTCTCAATGTGCAAGAGTATGAGAGAATGAGAGCTCCAAAACTGAACTGGCAAAACGTTGTGAATTGATCCTTAGAAGCCTTTTTATCATTGAGGCCTCTATTTTCTTCATTTCCCTTCATTTTTCCTAAATTTCCCTTTCATGCAAATATGTGTCTCTCCACCTTCCTTTTCTCCCATTTTCCTTTTTTTCATAATTAAAATGCCAATTATGCCTCTTTGCCTTTGCAATGCCTTTGCCAATTTTCATAGCCATAAATTAATTACTAGTGTTACCCATCACTATGTTTTGCCCAACATTCAACTTGGAATAAGTTTGTTGGGAATCACGATTGTTGTTAGACCAAAATCCGCAGGTGTTATTCAACGATCGCATTGTCAAAGATAAGGATCCTCAAGAGGCAATTAGTCCATGTCACGTAACACACAGGGAGCGTTGGTTTATCCAATGTCCAACAATCTCCCCCCCCCAACGCGAGTTGAACTCGTGACTTATGCTCTAATACCACTTGTTGGGAATCACGATTGTCGTTAGACCAAAACTTGCAGGTGTTAGTCAATGATCGCATCGCCAAAGATAAGAATCCACGAGAGGCGGTTAGTACATGTCACGAAACACACGGGGAGCGTTGGTTTATCCAATGTCCAACAATGTCTCCCATGACCTTGTCTTATTTTTATTTTTACATGGAACATCAACCAGGGGTTGTTACAAACTCCTCCCCATTGGGGGAACACCATCCTCCGTGTTCTATGACACCTATGACCAACAAACCACTGAAAACGAAACTACTATCAATGGAGCTTTATAATGTATCTCGATGTAGTATTTACAATGACAACAACTGCAAACCATGACCAACATGAAAAACGTGACAATCATGACATTCATATCACTTATTGGAGCTTTATAACACAACTCATTGTGGAATCTACAAAAACATCCATATATACATATAAATATACCAAAAACTCTTCTTGAACCAAGAAGGATATAAAGCCCTCATCTTGTCAGCTATCTCCCATGTAGCTTCATACGACTCAAAGTGCTTCCACTGCACTTTAACTTGTTCGATTACTCCGTTCTAAAGCATGAGTTGTTTTCATTGTAATATGCATTGTGGTTATAGATGGAATTCGCCCTCTCGTTCCACCTGCAATATAGACCAGTCAATCACATAATCAACATCCTAGACTTACTTCTTAAGCAATGAAACATGGAAAACATCATGGACTTTCACTGTTAGAGGCAGTGCAAATCAGTGGGCCACTGGTCCAATTCTCTCAAGGATCTCGAAAGGCCTGCAATACCAAGGTGTCAACTTGGCACATAATCCAATCCTCAAGGACCTCTTCATAAGCTTGATGTGCAAGTACACATATTCCCCAACCTGAAACTCCTTAAATACCCTATGTTGATATGCATAACTCTTCTGCCTGTTTGATGTTGCCTTCAAATTCCTTTTAATATCCAACATTTCTTGTTACATTTCTACCAACATATTTGGTGCAATCAATACCCTGTTCACTGCATCATTTTAGTTGATGGGAGTATTACAACTTTGCCCATAAAGTTCCTCAAACGAACTCATCTTCAAGGATTCTTAATACCCATTGTTATAAGTAAACTCAACTAGTGGAAGATAATCCTCCCACTTCCGTTGTTGATGCATGACATACATCCTCAAAATGTCCTCAAGAATCCTATTGATCCTCTCTATCTATCCATCTATCTGCAGATGCTAAGTTGTACTGAAAGCCAACTTTGTCCCCATTCTTGCAAACAACTCTTTTCAAAACCTGGAAGTGAACTTGGAATCTTTGTCAGATACAATCTTCTTAGGAACACCATGCAATCTCATTATCTCCTTGATAAAAAATTGAGCTACCTTGCTAGCTGAATTCGTAGACTTAACTGCAATGAAGTGAGATAGCTTACTTAACCACAACCATGATGGAATCGTGTTGTCTTGATGTCCTCGGAAAATCATTCATGAAGTCCATGGAAATGACCTCCCATTTCCATTATGGAATAAGAATCGGTTATAATAAACTTCCTGGATGCTTACACTCTACTTTTACCCGTTGACAATCCAAACATCTCGCAACAAACTCAGCCACCTCTTTCTTCAAGTTTGACCAATGATAGAATTTTTTAAATACTTTCAGTGTCTTTTGATATCCCGAGTGACCTGAATATGGCTTGACATGAAACTCCCTCAAGATAAGCTTCTTGAGCTCGCTATCATCTGGTACATAAATCTTGTTCCTAAATTTGACCAAGCCATCTATCGTGAGATAATAATCCACGTCCTGATCACCTGTACCTTGTTGTTGTAACTGATGTCTCAACTATTGAAAAACGTGTAACTAGGTTCAGTCTTCATAAATATGGAATGTACCTTTTTATTATTGTAAATTGTAAAATGAAAGAAAAATAATATTATTATTTTGGAGCATGGGTTTCATGCTCAAGGTCTTTTATTTTATAGGCCAAGCACCCATTGAGTGCTTCTATGGTTTGTCCTAGGTCAAGAAGTTAAAAGAGTCATTGTCATAAGTTGAAGACCCCTTCGGGCACATTGTAATTCGTAAAGAAAAATATTTTTGTCTTTAAAAGTGTCAAAATACCCTTCAAGATCAAGTTGGCCTAAAATGAGGAGCCACGTCCACCTTGAGGAGCCTATATAAAGGAGGAAAATCGACCTCCTTGAAACACATTCATCTCTCACTCATTCAAGTGAAGGAAGAGGAAGAAGATGGCAGCAAAGAAGTCTTGGTTTTGGGTTATTTTTCTCTCACACATGCGAAGGAAGGCTAGGGTTTTTGCAGCATATCTAGGTTATTTCTATAATCGAAGGCAAGAAGGTCAAGAAAAGGTCACAAGAAGCCATCCTCAAGCTCCAGAAGTCAAATAAAGCCAAGTGAAGGTCTAAGGAAGCCATGGAAGGCTAAAACAAAACTCACACATGTGGCAACAGCAATTGCAGGAGGGCCGAAAATTTCAGGTCTATAGTGGAGGACAAAATTCTGTAGTTGGGGGTCGAATTTGTGCTACTGGAAAAGATTTGACTAGGTTTAACTTGTTCAACGAAAGCACATCATTCAGATTGGTTGAACTTGGTCTCAGAGGGTATTGATATTAGTCTGGAGGTCTTGGAATTCATCAATTGAAGAATCTATAAAAAAAAAAGAGAAGAGAATTGTGGGTTTTCCTCTCAATTGGAGAGGCTTTGGCCATGACTTGCATCCTATATTCTATGTTCTTGTTCTTCTTGTTCTGGTAGTTGTTTGATGATATACAAACATAATAATAAGTAAAGAAGTTAATAAGTAAGAAAAAGTTAAAAAATACATCACAAGTAGTTATCAAAGAAAGAGAAATCACTTAAATCCTTACCCTTTAGATTTCTCAACATGGTATCAAATCTAAGGTTGGCTAAGGGAATTAAGAAGATCTCTACTACATTAAAGAAGTTCCTTGAGAAGTGTTCAAAGGTAGCAAGCCACCTCAAGGAGGGTATCAAGGAAGCATGGAATCTTATATTTACTCCAATGAAGGAAGTGACCAAGACAAAGGATGAAGGACTCTTCTTGGCACTCACTAGCACATTTCAAGATGAGAACATTTGGGTGATCGATAGTGGTGCATGAACACACATGACTGGTCATCACAAGCAACTAAAGACGTTATCAAAATAAAAAGCTTCTTACTTCGTAGAACTTGGAGACAATAAGAGCTATCATGTAAGAGGAATTGGATCAACCTCAATAGAGATGTAGAATGGAGGCAATATTCATCTCAACAACATCCTATTTGTTCCAGGTTTGCATAAAAACTTACTCTCCATTTCAAGTCTAGAAGATAAAGGTGATTTAGTGGCTTTCATTGATGGAAAAGTTGTAGTATGGAGTAAGAACTCAAGCATAAAAAATGCTAGAGTAATCGGCGTTCGTGTAGGAAGACTTTACAAGTTGATATCTCCTCTTGCTCAAGCTTTGGTTCACATCGAAATCAACACATGTGAACTTTGGCATAGAATATTTGGACATCTCCATTTCAAAATCCTTCCAACTCTAAGTTCAATAGTATATGGAATCCACGAACTAAAAGAAGATCGCGAAGGAGTATGAAAAGGATGTGCATTGTGTAAGAACACCAACAGACCATTTGGAAGCAATGATTCATGGTCAAAAGAAATATTGGATCTTATTTATTCCGATGTATGTGGTCCTATGAATCCTAAGTCACTTGGAGGTCATCTATATTATGTCACATTTATAGATGATCATTCAAGGAATACATGGGTTTACTTAATGAAATCCAAGGATGAAGTATTTACAAAATTTCAAGAATTCAAATCTAAAGTAGAGAACCTTATAAAAAGAAGATTCAAGATATTAAGATTCAATAATGGAGGAGAATACACATAAAAGGAAATTGTAGAATTTCCTTAAATTCTCTACAAATCTACCTTTGAGATCTATGTAGAAAATATGTCTGTAGATTAACCCGATAATGCAATATACCAAAGCAAAATACTATAATCTACTTCTATTATCAAACTTGCAGTAGCTTAAATATCAAGTTGAACACATATAACCATAAGAAGAAGAATCAATACACATGAAACACAGAAAAATACTCAGGGGAAAGCCTCAGCTAAAAACCCCGCTATTTGTATTATCAGACAAGGTGGAAATATCTGAGAATTACACAAAGCCTTAGCTCTCACAGCTAACCACCTCTCAGTACAATCCTCCTAGATGCTCACAGGCAAACAAGGCTTCTCACAAACCTTCTCCTCTGCCCTCCAAGCCTCCTATTTCCTTGCGCAGTTTCTCTAGGTGATCCTCCTATTACCAAGTGTAACACATTACTCACACTGATCTCACACCCTATAAAACTACGCAATCTTCAAGGAACCTTACCTTGACTGCATGGATGAGTTTCCTTTATGGGAAAACTCATGCAACTGATATTACAATGTCCCTATCTTTAATCTCAACCAGGTCTTTCTCTAAATAGACATGCATGAGTTATTTATGAGAGAATCTTCAGTTATTTGGAGTACACTAGTTTGATGCATGCATGCATTAACTGAATGAACTCACAATTAGTTCCTCAAACTGTTTGGAACTAATTTAGTTGGACTTAACTCAATTAACTGAGCTAACGAATTACAACTCAAATACAACTCATCATTATCTCCTTAATTAAGGGATAACTATTGCATGACTTCACAAAGACTTATAGCTTGAATTTCTCCAACTAATTAACTCAAGATGAATTAATTAATTATTTTTCAAACAGCCGGTGAGACTAAATTCAAATTTTAATTCTCAATTTTAATTCAAGGACAAATTAAAATTGGAATATTCTTGTTGCCACATTTCAACACTCCCTCTCAACAAGAAAGGGATTATCTGCCACCCCGATCTTGGATCTATGGAACTCGAATTTACACTTTGACAATGCCTTAGTCAAAATGTCAGCATCTTGCTCCTTGGTCGAAATATACTACAACAACATGATCCTCCTCACCACACAGTCTCTGAGATGATGATATCGAATGTCGATGTGCTTGGACCTGTCATGAAATACTGGATTCTCAGAGAGTTTGATACAAATCTGATTATCACAATAGATAATAGTTGGATCCATCTTCTGATCAAACAAACCAACTAGAATTTTCCACATCCAAATGGCCTCACATGCTGCCTGACTTGCAGCCATGTATTCAGCCTCTGCTGAGCTGAGTGCAACTGACCTCTGTTTCTTGTTGTACCAAGAAACTGCAACTGACCCAAGGTTGAAAATTCCTCCTGATGTGCTCTTCCGATCTGATGGACTCCCTACCCAATTTCCATCTGTGAAGCCCTGTAGCTTCACTCCCTCTGTTTGTCTGTACCATAATCCATACTGAGATGTGCCTCTGAGGTATCTCAAAACATGCTTAGTTGCCTTGCAAAACATCTTGGTAGGTTGAACCATAGCTTGACTCAGCTGGTTCACCGCATAGCACAAATCTGGTTGTGTGTTCACTAAGTACATCAATGAACCCACAAGTTGTCAATACACAGTAGCCTCTACTACTTCTCCTGAAGTAGCATCCTCCTTCCTCCAGTTACATGCTAGAGGAGTCTGCATGGGCTTGCACTTCTCCATGTGGAATCTCCTGATTATCTCATTGGCATACTTGCCTTGAGACACAAACAACTCCACATCCTTCTGCCACACTTCCATGCTAAGGAAGTAGTGCTTGAGACCCATGTCTTTCATCTCGAATTCTCTTGCAAGGTCCTCCTTGCAAGACATGATCAACTGATCATCACCTGTTAATATGATATCATCAACATAAAGAACAATGATCAACAGCTTACCTTCTACCATGATGTGGTACAAGTTCGCATCCGCTTCACTCTTTGTGAAGCCCAACCCGATGAAGTAGTTATCGATCCTGGTGTACCAAGCACGAGGTGCTTACTCAGCCCGTACAAAGCTCTCTTGAGTCGGCACACATGCAACTCACGATCGAAGGTCTCAAAACCTTTCGGTTGCTCTATGTACACCTCTTCCTCAATCTTTCCATTGAGGAATGTAGTCTTCACATCCATTTGATGGATCTTCCAACCCATCTATGCTGATAGTGCCAACATCGATCTGATAGATGAGTACCTTGCTACTGGAGCAAAAGTCTCATCATAGTCAATCCCCTTGATCTGTGAGAAACCACGCGCAACAAATCTTGCCTTATGTTTCTCCACACTACCATCAACATCTTGCTTTACCTTGTAAAGCCAACAGGAACTCACAACTGGCTTGTTCTCCGATCTTGGAACCACATCCCAAACACTGTTCCGAACTATGGAGTCATACTCCTCCACCATAGCATCAACCCAAATCGGTTGCTGCATTTCTTCCTCAAAGGAAGATGGCTTAGTCTCAACACATTCCCCAACAAGGGCCATGTATCCAGTGTACCTATCAGGTGACCTCCTCTGTCTGCGCTGAGAAGATGGTTCTCCCACATTCTCTCTCGCATCCGACAACAATCTGTCAGCTTCTCTTGTGCGCTTCCGTCCCTCTCTGGAAGACTTTGCTTGAGTGGATGTCTCCACTCACGGAACCTCTACATGCAGTTGCTCTACATCAATCTGAGGCTCCTCCTACTTAGAAACCAAAAGTTCCTCCACAGCCTGTAGTTGGAGCTCCCTCTTAAGGGAAACTGACATGGTCTGCTATTCATTAAACTTGAGATCTCTGCGAACCATTGTCTTCTGACTGGTAGGCAAGTACACCCGATAGTTGTGAGGTGTATCAGTGTACCCCACAAGTATTCCCAACTCAGTTGTCGGCTCAAGTTTCTTCCAGGCATCCTTGGTCACATGGCAATATACTGATGAGCCAAAGATCCTGAAGTGACCCACATCTGGTCTCTTCCTGGAGAAAGCTTCCTCTGGTGTCTTCATCCCAAGAATGCGATGCAAGCTTCTATTATGCAAATAGACCACTGTGTTGCATGCCTCAACCCACAAATGAAGTGGTAGGCCTTGGTCATGCAGCATTGCCCGAGCTGCCCCCACAATCGTTCTGTTCTTCCTCTCGGCCACCCCATTCTGCTGTGGGTTATG
This sequence comes from Pinus tabuliformis, assembly GCA_031772625.1. Lineage (NCBI taxonomy): Eukaryota > Viridiplantae > Streptophyta > Pinopsida > Pinales > Pinaceae > Pinus > Pinus tabuliformis. The sequence goes on from CM062812.1 coordinate 763,690,028, forward strand.
AGGTGCCGTCAACTCCCGTTTAATTCCTTTCGCTGCACAGAAGTCCTTAAACTCTTGAGAGACATACTCTCCACCATTGTCGCTTCTCAAGGCCTTGATCTTCTTCCCTGATTCTTTCTCAACCAAAGCTTTGAACTCACAAAACTTTGAGAAGGTTTGATCCTTCTTCTGCATGAAATAGATCCAGCATTTACGAGAAAAATCATCAATGAAAATCACATAATACCTTTGTTTCGCGGTGGATGTTGTTGAGAATGGTCCACACACATCAGTATGAACTCGCTCCATGATTGCTTCAGCTTGACTGTCTCGATCATGAAAGGAAGACTTGGCGCACTTTCTCAAGGTGCAACCTTTACATGTGTCCACTTGCTCAAGTTTACCTTTGGGAAGTCCGGTAGAGATCTGTTGCATTATCTTCAAGGCCCCATGATGCAAGTGGCCCAGCCGCCTATGCCATAACTCGCCAATTCTACTTTCAAACTCAATGCAGCACAATCATCTACCTCTAGCTTATAGAGATTCTTCACTCGAATCCTAATCCTCTTGGTCTGACGCGTGGCTATGTGTCTCAAGAACGCCTTTCCTTTACTGAAGACAACATCATAGCCTTTGTCCTCCAACATCGCGACCGATACCAAGTTCTTCTTCAGTCCAGGCACATATTTTACATCAGTTAGGGTGAGAGGAGCTCCATGCTCCCTCTAAAAAGCAACCGTGCCTTCTCCTGAAACACGGTACTTTCCATCATCGCCCATCTCTATGCGCATCTTGAGGTCTTTCTCCTCCAAGGTACTGAATAAACTTTTATCGTCGGTCATGTGGAATGAGGCTCCACTGTCCAGATACCAAACACAACCCACCATCGATGAAACCATGCATGCGATGAGGGTAAAATCCAATTTGAACTGAGAGGCCAATGCCTCACCTTCTGATCCTTTTGAGGATCCCTTCTTGGATTTCTTCAATGGACAATTAGTTGCATAATGGCCCACCTCATGACAATTAAAGCATCTCACTTTACATTTTTCAATCTTCTTCCCTCCATGGGAAGAATTCGATTTGGAATGGGAAGCCTTCCCTTTCCATTTCCTTGTGTTACTTGCTAAGGCTAGATTTTCTTCATCATCATGCTTAGATGAAGACCATCTCTTGTGCTCCTCCTAATCTCCTCCTGCATCAGATCCGACCACAGTCATTCCCAATCCGACAATTTCTCTCTTCCTTTGATAGAGTCCTGGTAGCTATGCCAGCTCTTTGGAAGACTAAGGAGAGCAAGGCTCACCATATCATCATCAGTTGTCATTATTCCCACACTACCAAGCTCATCTTTGCAGGTGGTGAGCTTGTTTAGATAGGTAGAAATAGTGTCGCCCTTCTCACACTTGATTTTCGGAAGCTTGTCCTTGAGCGCCAGTTTCCTCTGGTCGCTATTGTTCTGATATAGGTCCTTCAATGTCTTCCACATTGAAAACAGAGTCTCCTTCCCATGGAGACTCGAGAAAATATGGTCTCGAACTCCCTCTAGAAGAATCCTTCTCGCTTTCGCCACACACTTCTGCCATTCAACCAATTCTTGTGCATTAGTTGCAACTAGCTTGGGGATTTCTTGATCAATGAAATCCTTCAAACCATTGTCTTCTAATACCGCTTCCATGCGATCCTTCCATGCTATGTAATTCGAGCTGCCATATAGTGCATACTTGAGTCTCAAGCCATTGAACGCCATTGGTGAACTTTGAGGTGTGATAAAAATTTGATTTTGTACCTGCAATCAAGAAATTCAAACTTTGAATTTCCCTTCTCAGTATATTGTTCACAGCTTCGATCACCTTTGCTCTGATACCATGTAGAATTTCCTTCAAATTCTCTACAAATCTACCTCTGAGATCTATGTAGAAAATCTGTCTGTAGATTAACCCGATAATGCAATATACCAAAGCAAAATACTATAATCTACTTCTACTATCAAACTTGCGGAAGCTTAAATATCAAGTTGAACACATATAACCATAAGAAGAAGAATCAATACACATGAAACACAGAAAAATACTCAGGGGAAAGCCTCGGCTAAAAACCCCACTATCTGTATTATCATACAAGGTGGAAATATCTTAGAATTACACAAAGCCTTAGCTCTCACAACTAACCACCTCTCAGTACAATCCTCCTAAATGCTCACAGGCAAACAAGGCTTCTCACAAACCTTCTCCTCTACCCTCCAAGCCTCCTATTTCCTTGCGTAGTTTCTCTTGGTGATCCTCCTGTTACCAAGTGTAACACTGATCACTCACACTGATCTCACACCCTGTAAAACTGTGCAATCCTCAAGGAACCTTACCTTGACTGCATGGATGAGTTTCCTTTATAGGAAAACTCATGCAACTGATAGTACAATATCCCTATCTTTAATCTCAACTGAGTCTTTTTTCTGAATAGACATGCATGAGTTATTTATGAGATAATCTTCAGTTATTTGGAGTACACTAGTTTGATGCATGCATGCATTAACTGAATGAACTCACAATTAGTTCCTCAAACTATTTGGAACTAATTTAATTGGACTTAGCTCAGTTAACTGAGCTAACTAATTACAACTCATCCTTATCTCCTTAATTAAGGGATAAATTCCTCAATCAAAGGGATAATTGTTGCATGACTTCACAAAGACTTCTAGCTTGAATTTCTCCAACTAATTAACTCGAGATGAATTAATTAATTATTTTTCAAACAGTTGGTGAGACTAAATTCGAATTTTAATTCTCAATTTTAATTCAAGGACAAATTAAAATTGGAATATTTTTGTTGCCACATTTCAACAGAAATCATAGCCTTCTGTAAGGAGTCTGGAATTAAAAGGGAGTTGATGGTCCCATGTAATCCCAAACAAAATGGAGTTGCAAAACGAAAGAATTGATCCATTGAAGAGAGTGTAAAAGTAATGTTACATGATCAAAACTTACCAAAATTTCTGTGGGGTAAAGCTACAAAGACAATTTTATACATACAAAATTGAAGTCCCCATAGGTCTATAGATAACAAGATTCCCGAAGAGGTGTTCACTGGGAAGAAACCAATTATAGATCATCTCTGAATTTTTGGTTGTCCTGTCTATATACATATACCTAAGGACAAAAGAAAGAAGTTGGATCCATCTAGCATGAAGGGAACCTTTATGGGCTATAATAACTCTTCTAAGGCCTATAGGATCTACATAAAGGAAAGACATCGAATAGAAGTCAGTCGAGATGTGATATATGATGAAAGTATTGCTTTCAATAAATCAAAGGATCTTCGTATGGACTTTGATGATGAAGAACTTATGGTATTCGAAGAAGAAGTTACTAGGGAAGAAGAAGAACCAAGCCATGAAGATGAAGGTTCCTGTGAACCAATACAACCTATGGTAATTCCAGAAACCAGAAAAATACCCAACTGGTTGAAGTCTACACTTCTAGATGCAGAAGATCATGGAGCAATTCAAGGTACATTCAGGGAAAGCAAGAAGCCCAAACGATATTATGGATATGCAACCTACATAACAAAACTAATTGAAGCAGAGCCATCCACTTTTGAAGAAGTTGTCAATCACCAAGAATTGAAAGATTCCATGAATGAAGAATACCAATCTATAATTAAGAATGGAGTCTAGGAGATCGTACCTAGGCCTAAAGACAAATCTATGGTAACTTCCAAATGGGTCTATAAGATCAAACATGCAACAGATGGAAGTATTGACAACTATAAGGAAATATTTGCGGCCAGGGGCTTCTCTCAAAAGGTGGGAATTGAATATGAAGAGACATTTGCTATGACAACAAGGTATGCAACAATATGTTCGTTGGTCTCTTTGGTAGCATCAATGGGATGGAACATCCACCAAATGGATGTTAAGTCTATATTGTTGAATGGCATAATTGATGAGGAAGTCTATATAGAACAACCCTTGGGATTTGAGGTTAAATATAGAAAGGCATATGTTTGCAGATTGAAGAAGGCATTATATGGCCTCAAGCAAGCACCAAGGGCATGGTATGCTAAGATGGATGCATACCTACATAGATTAGGCTTCACAAAGAGTTCTATTGATCCAAACCTTTATATTAAGGTTGTGAAGGGCGAGCCAATAATAATTCTTTTGTATGTGGATGATTTTCTCTTGACAGGTGTGGAAGGTCGAATTGAAGAATGTAAGAAGCATCTAGTAGTAGAATTTGACATGACGTGTAATGTCCCCTAATAAAATAAATATAAAATATATAAATAAATAAATAAATAATAATAGTAAATAAATAATAAATAAAATATAATAATAATAAATAAATAACAATAGTAAATAACGATACTAGAGTTCTAAATAAATATAAACAAAAATAAACTACAAAAATAGTAAAAATAAGTAAAGTTAACAAAAAATAAAATCAAATAAACAAGAGTTATATTAAGAGAACCATACAAATAGTAAAAATAAGTAAAGTTATCAAAAAATAAAAATGAATAAAATAAGAAATGACTAAATTAAAAGAAATATTAAATTAAGTAAAACTTAACATAAATAAATAAATAAAAGTTGCATGTTGACACATGGAATGTGTGCATGCAGTTCTCTTTCTATTATTTGGTATATTTAATGGACAAAGAGGAAGATGAGATTCATCATTCCTTCCCCCATTCTCTGGGGAGAAAAGTGTGGTGAGACAAAGGATTCCCTGGCAGTAGTACGTTGATTGAGGGCTCAGGGTTGGCCAGTTGTAGAAATATTATATGTAGTTGAGCCTACGGTTGGGTGGAGAGCCGTCCCCAAAACTTTGTTTCGGTTAAAGAGATTCAAATAGTGTTCAACTCCAAAATTACAAGTAAGGAATATCATCGTTATAGGTAAGTTGTCTTTACTACTATTTCTCAAAAATTCTATGCTAATTAGTTGAATAGAAGTGTGTTTATTGTAAATCACATAATTGATCTAATTAGTTGCATAATTTAATTTCGGGGTTATTACTTGAAGGACCTAGAGCTAATGCACTACTATTTGGGATTGGAAGTCTGGAAAGGACTTGATGAAATCTATCTAGGTCAAGGAAAGTATGTGATCAAGATGTTGAAGAGGTTTGACATGATGGATTGCAAACCAATGACAACCCCAATGATCACAAACTTGAAAAGACTAATGAGTTCTGAATCAAGCCTTGTGGATCATTCCAGGTATATGTAATTAATTGGCTCACTAATGTACTTGGTGAATACTCGACTAGACATATATTTTGCAGTTAATATTCTCAGTCAGTTCCAAGTGGAGCCAAAGCATGATCATTGGATAATGACAAAACACATACTAAGATATCTGCAAGGAACAATCCACTATTGCCTAAAATATGATAGGAGGAATGATGTCCACTTGAATCGATATACATATTCCGACTGGGAAGGAAGTGCGCAGGATGATAGAAGCACTACAGGAGGATGTTTTAGTTTGGGATCCTCCACGATCTCATGGGTGAGCAAAAAGAAAGATATTGTTGCTTTGAGTAGTGCTGAGGTTGAGTACATTGCAACCTATGAAGTAAGTAGAGAAGTTGTCAGGTTAAGGAAGCTACTATTGGACCTATTTGAAGGACCAATAGACCATACAATGATACATTGTGATAACACCAGTTATATATGATTGTCTGAAGACCCAACATTTCATGGAAAGACAAAGCATATCAACAAGAAGTATCACTACATTTGGAATCTAGTACAAGATGGTGTGTTGCGGCTACATTATATCTCCACTGATGAGCAGGTTGCTAACATATTAACGAAATCTCTTCCTAATAAGAAGCTTGTGTATTTGAGAGACAATCTTGGTTTGGTTGATGTATCCTCCCTAGTTGAGAGGGAGAGATGGGCACGTCATTCTTGTCTTCACTTAGGAAGACAAAATGGAGGATTGAGCAAGCATCTGGCATCTGATACTCTTTGAGGATGAGGTAGGGCATCCAAGATAAAAGTAGTCATGGACCGATATTCTTTAAGGACTAGCTATCCAAGATAAGAATAGTCCAAAGAAGGTCATACTCTGTGAACACTCAGGTGGGGTATGTACCTTGAGAGATAATGATTATGGTGTTTATAAATCATTGGTCTCGCCATCATTGTGCTATGATCTTGGTTAAGGCCTTGATATGTGACAATGTCGGTTGATATGATGCTAAACATATGGGTTACCAATCTGACTCTTCTTATAAGATCTCTTCAGATTGAGAATGTCCATGTACCATTTATGAATACCTCCCTAGTTAAGAGGGAGTGTTGAAAAATGTGTAACTAGGTTCGGTCTTCAAAAATATGAAATTTACTTTTTGATTATCGTAAATTGTAAAATGAAAGAAAATTATTATTATTATTTTTGGAGCATGGGTTTCATGCTCAAGGTCTTTTATTTTACAGGTCAAGCACCCACTGAGTGCTTTTAGGGTTTGTCCCAGGTCAAGAAGTCAAAAGAGTCATTGTCATAAATTGAAGACCCCTTCGGGCACATTGTAACTTGTAAAAAAAATTATTTTTGTCTTTAAAAGTGTCAAAAATACCCTTCAAGACCAAGTCAGCTTGGCAGTTGGCAAGTCAACCTAAAATGAGGAACTTATATAAAGGAGGAAACTCGACCCCCTAAGGAAACAAAGAAGGAAGGCTAGGGTTTTTTGCAACAGAACTAGGGTTTTTCTTTACAAGTTCGATCTTGAAGAAGGGAATGCAAGAAGGTCAAGCAAAGGTCACAAGAAGCCATCCTCAAAGTCCAGAAGTCAAAGAAAGCCAAGCGAAGGTCCAAGGAAGCCTTGGAAGGCTAAAACGAAGCTCACACATGTGGCAACAACAACTGTAAGACGGCCAAAAACTTCAAATCTACAGTGGAGGCCGAAATTCTACAGTTGGGGGTTGAAGTTGTGCTATTGGAAGAGATTTGACTGGGTTTTACTTGTTCCAAGAAAGCACATCATTCATAAAGGTTGAACTTGGTCTTGGAGGGTATTAGTATTGGTCTAGAGGTCTTGGATTTCGTCAATTGAAGAATCTATAAGAAAGAGAAGATATTTTTGGGTTTTCCTCTCAATTGGAGATGTTTTGGCCCTAACTTCTAGCCTATATTTTGTGTTCTTGTTCTTATTGTTTTGGTAGTTGTTTGATGATATACAAACATAATAATAATTAAAGAAGTTAATAAGTAAGAAAAAGTTAAAAATACATCACAAGCATTTATCAAAGAAAGAGAAAGCACTCTAATCCTTTCCCTTTAGATTTCTCAAAATCAACTAATGATACATGTCATCATGTTGTCCTACTTACAAGATATGTTCCTACAAATTTGTCCCATAAGAACTTACTACTGCAATGTGATTCACTTGCACTCTTCTACTAAGAGCATCGACAACCCTATTTTCCTTTCCCTTGATGTACATGATCTCGAAATCAAACTTGCTAAGAGTATCCAACCATTTAGCTTGTCTGTCATTCAGATTAGGTTGGCCAAGCAAGTACCTCAACCCATTGTGATCACTCATCAAGACGAACCTCCTACCAAGAAGATAATGTCTCCACATCTTAAAGACATGAATGATAGCTGCCAACTCAAGATCATGAGTCACATAGTGCTGCTCGTGCTCATTCAACTTCCCTTAATCATAACATACTACCTGCCCTTCCTGCGTCAGGACACCACCAAGCCCCCTCTTGCAAGTATCTGTAGAAACCACAAATTCTTTATCTGGACCTGTAATTTTCAAAATGGAGCATTTTTAAGTAATTGCTTCGATTGCTCAAAACTAGTTGCACACTCCTTAGTCCATTCAAACTTCTTCCCTTTTCGTTGCAAAGATGTAATGGTATAGGTAATCTGTGAGAAGTTCGTGATGAACCACCTATAGTAACCTGCTAATCCCATGAATGATTTGACCTCGTCCACATTCCTAGGTGTTTCCCACTCCATGATAGCTCTGATCTTTTCTTAGTCCACTGTTATACCTTCCTTTGAAACAACATGTCCCAAGTAATGAACTTCTATCTGAAAGAAACTGCACTTACTAAGCTTGGCATACAATTGATGCTCTCTCAATAGTCTTAACACTGTTGCTAGATGTTCTACATGCTCTTCCTCATTCTTAGAATATATCAATATGTCATCAATGAATACTATCACAAACTTCTCCGGATACGAACACAACACATTATTAATCAAACACATGAAAGTAGTTGGATCATTAGTAAGACCAAAAGGAACTAATACAAACTCATAATGCCCATACTTGGTACGAAATGTAGCTTTGTAGATATCATCATCTTTGATGCGTGCTTGATTATATCTTGATCTCAAGTCAACCTTTGAGAACACTACTTCTCCCTTCAACCAATCAAACAAATCATCAATATGTGACAAAGGATACATGTTCTTGATAGTCACCTTGTTCAACTGCCTATAGTCAATACACAACCTGAGAGTACCATCAATCTTCTTCACAAACAATACTTGTGCACCCAAAGGCGACACAATTGGCCTTATAGTGCTTTAGATGTTGGTTATGCTCCCAGCATCAACTGAATAGAAAAGTTCACTTTCTTACAGGCTTACCTAGGTTTTTACATAATAAGACGGTCATACTAGCATCATTTACAATATTATTTTGCAGAATGGGTTTACAATGAGAAAGAACAAATTGTTGGTTGATGATTCTGACTTTGAAAAAATCCTTGAAGTCCCTGGATCCAGCTTCCTTGGAATGTTAAAACAATGAGTGCAACATGGCTGAACCAAATCTCTCTTTCAGCCAATCACCCCCACGAAATATTCAAAGCATGAATGTGGGATCTCATGGAATAAACAAAGACAAAACCAACTAGGTCTTCTAGAGGCCAAACCACCTCAACCCTCAACCATAGTGATTCCACCTCTACGGTCGAACATCACCAACACAAACACCAATTAGACCAGTCTCTACCCAAGTTATCTAGGGCTCTAGGAAATAGTATATCAACCCACATCCTTTCAGGACTACAAAGTGTTTTTCCAACCCGACTCCAAGGACTAGTAACTCAACCCAAGTTGTTCCAGGGCTTCCAAATCATTTGTTCCAACCCACAACCATAAGGAACATGCACACTAATCAGAAAAACAATCAAGTGGAAAAACCCACAACACCATGGCTATCCAAGAAATGGTAAGGCAAGGCTAAAACCACTGCCAATCTAGGCAAATATCCATGCCAATGACAAAACATAACTAGAAACTCAAATAACTAGCACAAATAATCAAGTAGAGATATATGGTCTCTACCAAGGTCTTTTATTAGCCAAAGAACATCAAGCAGGCACACTAATAGTTATGGGAGATTCTCTTCTAATCCTAGATATGGTCAAAGGCTCCCTCCCAAAGGAGAAATCTATGGGTAACATCATGAAAAATCAGGAAAATTGTGGATGATAACCCATGCAATGCATATTTCCATGTCCCGAGAGACTTCAACAGAGAAGCAAACAAGTATGCTAACGAGGGGTGTAAATTGAAGATAGGTGAATTAAATATTAATGGTAAAATCAGGCATGCTATAATTCCCTAATGGTGGATTAAGTCTATTAAAAAGCTCCCTAGTTGCATTATGTGTTGTAAATTTTGTGTTTTGTTGGGGCAATTTTGTAAGGTATTCACCTATAAAACCCCTCTTTTTGTTGCTCAAATATATTATCCTCGGGAAAATCATGTATTCCTATTGGAAATGATAAAACAATTAGAAAATATTGATGAATTAGCTTTGTAATACCTAATGTATTTGTTGCAAACTAGAGACAAAATTATATAATACAAATACTCTTTATGATTAAAAACTAAATATTTATTGGATTTAAGGAAACAAATTGCATAGTAAAATATTTCAAAATATTGCAATATATAGTGTGATTAACTATACTAGTGGACTCTTTGTATCATCACTTATTTGTAATACAATACTAGTGGTTCATAAGCTTGATCTCTGCAAACCTCATTAGGCTAGGGTTTTGTAGGCCAGCCTATGCTGTCACAAACTCCTCCAATTTGTTTATTGATCTATTGGACACTTTAAAGTTTGTCTTAGACATCTCTATGCTAAAAGGTTTTATGGCATTCTCTTAAGGGGGGGTAGGTCATAACCTTCCTACCAAAATGTAGATTTAGGAGACACCAACACTGGGTGACATGGTCCCTTTTTAGCACCTCATCAATCTATTCCTAGGCATTGCTATAAAAACCCATCAACTAGATTCTCTAATCCTACGTGTGGCTTGGAAAAGTAGAGGCCAAAATCATTGCCTTCCCAAAGCGGTCCAAAATCCAAGATATGAGGTCAAATACGACAACATTGCAAGTTACATCAAATACATGTAGGATAATACACTAATCGACAAATCTATTGGAATTTGGTCGATGTAAAAGGACTTGATATCCTGGATCAAGCACATGTGGCAACCAAAGGGACACATTGAACTTCAACTGGGACAATAGTCTTTGGAAATTTGGAAGATTGCACAAGAGGCTTTGAAAATGGGCCTTAATTTCTCAATAATGTGGGTCTCTTCATCTATTTTTGGACCCCCAGATATAACATTGACAAGGAGAAATTTCTGGGCTCCCCCATATGGATCCAATTTTATGCACTACAAATTGAATATTGCCAAGATGAGATCCCAGAAGATATTGGCAATACAATTGGTTCTTTTGTAAAAGTATCAGAGATTAAAAAGACCAAGTGATACATTGCATGCACTAGAATTTGTGTTTATGTGAATATAGCTCATCCTTCACCCAAATCCATTAAACTCTCCTTCAAAAATGAGGATACAATGTAAACCATCAACTATGAGCACATCCCATTCAACGTTGGAAATACTGAGAGGAGGGTGAATCTGTATTTCTCTTCAATTAGTTAATTTTAATCTTCAGAGCATTCAAATTAACATTAGAATTAGTTTAAATATATATCAACATCACATCAGTAAACAACACCATTCAATAATGCATGACATCAAGACAATACACTATGACTTTTGGTGGAAGCCCTTCTGAGAGAAAAACCACCAAACGCTTCTTAATATTTTTCTTCAATAATTTACATCAATTAGGAAGCTCCAACTTCCAATATTTTCAACTCCAACTGAAGGAGGTTCCAACCCCTTGGTTTACAGAATGCAACCTAGAGGACACTCCCAGACCTTGGTTTACCAGCTCCAATGCCTTGGTTTACAAGATCCAACCTCAAGGATGCTCCGACGCCATGGTTTACAAGCTCCAACTTGAAGGATGATCCAACACCATGTTTACTAGTTGCAACTGGAAGGATGCTCCAACACCCTGTGTAGGCTCCAACCTGCCCTAAAACCACCCTGCCACCCTAATCATCTAATGAATCACGTTTCACAATTTTCAGATTGGATCCATCTCTGCTCGACAATAATACAAGAACACAAAATTCTCTACAAATACAAACTTTGGTCAACAATCAACTCTGATTCTGCTAAAAAATATGCTCAACATCTTTGCATCAATATATTATGAATCCTGCAATTATACTATCTGTAACTTTTACTGTACAACCTACAACCATATCTACTTAGCATTCTCTAACATCAACAACAATAATTTTTCTCAACCTGTCAACACATATCGAGACCTCTACTCAACATAGTAAACACAAACCCTAGCTCATCAAATATGTACCATTGTAAATGATGGCACAACAACAATACCTCTGCTCATAATACAATTCTACTCAAACAATAAACCCTAGCAATATAAATAAATCTGTCAAGTTCACTGTCACAACAACTCTTCATATACACTATCAAATATTGGATTCACTTGATCTCTCTGCTCAATAATAGCAAAAAATCATTGACCTCACTATCAACCCTCTAACAACTTAGCATACTAGACCTTTATTTATATATATCTTAAACTTTTTAAATATTTTACAAATTCTTTGAGCTTCTTATACCCAAAGTATTTAATAAAATATATTCCACTTATTCTCTCTCGTATCTTCCAATTCCAACAAAAACACATTCTTATGAAATTAGTGAAAAGTATAACTTTCCACTATTCATTACTATTAAGGATATTTATATTCATGAATCCATATTCTCCACAACACACAGTGCCACATCATGGACAAAACCTCACGACTTCTCCAACACAACAACCACTATTTTGTTACATGCACCAACTTACCTAACAACTCACCTTCAATTTTACAAACACGGATTTTTACATTGTTTTCCAGGATTATAAAGGCTTGACATTTTGGATCTATCTCCACATAATATTATAGTATCATGTTTCTAATTAACAATATCCCAAACTATTCATTGAGCCCTTTGCCCTGTTAGAAAATCAGAAAGGCAAGAATATTTTCTTATATTGATAATTACTTGTGTTCATATTATTTACTTTAATGTTCTTCTTTTATCTTTGTATCATCAAGCAATCATCAAACAATCATCAAAACAAAACATGAATATCAACGACACCAGATGTAGCCTCTCAGCAGGGCTAAAACCCCTCTATAGGGGAAAACCCAATCAAACTCTTCCACTAGTAAATCAAATTGAGATAGACTAAGACCTTACTTCTCCACCAAGTCAATCTTCCAAGATGATTCAACAAACTTTGGTAATATCTTCTTTTTCAATAGTAAACATAAACCCTAGCTCATCAAATACGTACCATTGTAAATGATGGCACAACATCAATACATCTGCTCATAATACAATTCTACTCAAGCAGTAAACCCTAGCAATATAAATAACTCTATCAAGTTCACTGTCACAACAACTCTTCATATACACTATCAAATATTGGATTCACTTGATCTCTCTGCTCAATAATAACAAAAAATCATTGACCTCACTATCAAGACTCTAACAACTTAGCATACTAAACCTTTATTTATATATATCTTAAACTTTTTAAATATTTTACAAATTCTTTGAGCTTCTTATACCCAAAGTATTTAATAAAAGATACTCCACTTATTCTCTCTCGTATCTTCCAATTCCAACAGAAACACATTCTTATGAAATTAGTGAAAAGTATAACTTTCCACTATTCATTACTATTAAGGATATTTATATTCATGAATCCATATTCTCTGCGACACACAGTGCCACGTCATGGACAAAACCTCCTTACAACTTCTCCAACGCAACAACCACTCTTTTGTTACATGCACCATCTTACTTAACAACTCACCTTCAATTTTCCACAGACGGATTTTGACATTGTTTTCTAGGATTATAAAGGCTTGACATTTTGTATCTATCTCCACATAATATTATAGTATCATGTTTCTAATTAACAATATCCCAAACTATTCAATGAGCCCTTCTCCCTATTAGAAAATCAGAAAGGCAAGAACATTTTCTTATGTTGATAATTACTTGTGTTCATATTATTTACTTTAATGTTCTTCTTTTATCTTTGTATCATCAAGCAATCATCAAACAATCATCAAAACAAAACATGAAGATCAACGACACCAGATGTAGCCTCTCAGCCAGGGCTAAAACCCCTCTATAGGGGAAAATCCAGTCAAACTCTTCCACTAGTAAATCAAATTGAGATAGATTAAGACCTTAGACCTACAAGACCTTACTCCTCCACCAAGTCAACCTTCGAAGATGATTCAACAAACTTTGGTAATATCTTATTTTTCAATAGTAAACATAAACCCTAGCTCATCAAATACGTACCATTGTAAATGATGGCACAACAACAATACCTCTGCTCATAATACAATTCTACTCAAACAATAAACCCTAGCAATATAAATAACTCTGTCAAGTTCACTGTCACAACAACTCTTCATATACACTATCAAATATTGGATTCACTTGATCTCTCTGCTCAATAATAGCAAAAATCATTGACCTCACTATCAGGCCTCTAACAACTTAGCATACTAAACCTTTATTTATATATATCTTAAACTTTTTAAATATTTTACAAATTCTTTGAGCTTCTTATACCCAAAGTATTTAATAAAACATATTCCACTTATTCTCTCTCGTATCTTCCAATTCCAACAGAAACACATTCTTATGAAATTAGTGAAAAGTATAACTTTCCACTATTCATTACTATTAAGGATATTTATATTCATGAATCCATATTCTCCGCGATACACAGTACCACATCATGGACAAAACCTCCTTACGACTTCTCCAACGCAACAACCACTCTTTTGTTACATGCACCAACTTACCTAACAACTCACCTTCAATTTTCCACACACGGATTTTGACATTGTTTTCCAGGATTATAAAGGCTTGACATTTTAGATCTATCTCCACATAATATTATAGTATCATGTTTCTAATTAACAATATCCCAAACTATTCATTGAGCCCTTCGCCCTATTAGAAATTCAGAAAGGCAAGAATATTTTCTTATGTTGATAATTACTTGTGTTCATATTATTTAATTTAATGTTCTTCTTTTATCTTTGTCTCATCAAGAAATCATCAAACAATCATCAAAACAAAACATGAAGATCGACGACAACAGATGTAGCCTCTCAGCCAGGGCTAAAACCCCTCTATAGGGGAAAACCCAATCAAACTCTTCCACTAGTAAATAAAATTGAGATAGACTAAGACCTTAGACTTACAAGACCTTACTCCTCCACCAAGTCAACCTTCGAAGATGATTCAACAAACTTTGGTAATCTCTTCTTTTTCAATAGTTACAGCCCAATGATAATCCAGAACTTCGACCCCCAACAACTTCAGAGTTTCGGTCTCTAGCAACATTCCAAATCGACCCCAACTACTTTAGAACTTTGGCCCAATGACAATCCAACAAATTCACACGTGTGAGACAAGAAGATAGAAAATTTTGACTTCTTGTCCTTGACAAATTCCTCCTCCTTTTTCGCTATCCCTTTCCTCCTTGTTCCTTGAATTTCACACCTTTTCTTGTCCCAGAAATTGCAGATCAAACTTGTTGAGTGAGTGCTCCAAATGAGGCTGAGTTGTTGCCTTTATATAGGAGATTTTTCCCCTCAATTAGGTTGACTTGTTTAGTTTGAGGCTGACTTAGTGGAGGAGGCCTAGAAGACCTAATTTACATCAAAAATAAATCTATTTCTTGTTTGACAATGGCTAAGAAGGGTTTATTACATTATTACATAGACAAGGACACTTGACATAAGTCCTAGAAGCCTACAATGGAGGCTATGCCCTATAAACCATTGACCCAAGAATGAAACCCATGCTTTAATAAGTCAATTTCTTTTATAATAAAATTTCATTTTTCTTTCTTTTGACAAATACATTACATCATGACTCAAATACAATTATGAAGACTGACACTAGTTACATTCTTCAACACTCCCTCTTAACTAGGGAGGTATTCAAACTTACATATATACGGAGGCACATAGAAGATCTCAAAGTGATATACTCTATGAAGAGTTCACAACACACACAGTGCTACAAATTAGATACCAACAAGGGTATTCTAATTGGGTGGGACTGAGGTGAACTCAAGCTTTAGCCACTCTAGGTGCAGTCAGTTTTTTAAGTTCTATCACTAACCCAGGGATCTATGTGTGTATCCAAGGTCAGATCTCCATGGCTAATGCCACCCTCCCTACTTCAATATCTAGACATCAACACATAGACCGTCCAAATGTCCTCACAAGTATCTTGCCATAATATTCTTTCATCTCTCCTTATAAATTAAATAAGATATATATTTGCCACTTCCAAGCATGGTGTAGAAATTTTGAATAATATGACACATATTCACAGAGATTATCCTGATTATACACTTATAAGCGGAACATGCATAATACATAACCTCCTCTACGTTGATCATCAATTTACAGAAGCAGAAACATTCACAGGCGTATAAGAAGCATCAATCACACATATCAACACAGTATTTTCCCAGGGAAAGCATCTCGCTAAAAACCCAAACTATCTATATATTATAGTGATTGAATCATGTAACAATACATAGTACAATACTCCTCACAAGTACTCAGTACTATCTCCACATGCTACACACAATACATCTCAGATCTGATCTCCAAATCTCCCCCGCTGCTTGCCTGCCTCCACAGCTCAATACCTGCTCAAGAAAGAATGAGAATGGTTTACCAAACTCGTATTTAACCTCCAAAGAATCACTCACACTGGGAAAGACGTGAGCAGAGGCTATAATACTTGGTATTGGCCAATTCATTGGCATACTCAATCCCTTTGATTGTGCAAATCATCATGCACAACTATAGTCACAACTGATAGCAATCTGATCCTCTAACACCTGTCCCTGTTGAACTGAACATGCACTGACATGCAACTAAGTTAACTGATGTATTTTATAGTTGCATTATGAGTTAATAATTAGTTTAACAACTCATCATTAGTATATTTGTAGTTAGACTAATTACAACTAGTTTAACCAAGTCAAACTGAACACAACTTCATTAACTCTACAATCAACTCCACCAAACTCAACTGATTGTGTTCTAACTGAAGTCATGCATGCAACAACTCAACTGACCCAAAAATAAAGCGTACTTCCTTCTGATAGCTGCATGTGCCACATCTGTAGCTCACACTGAAGTGCTCCAAGAGAATAAGATCAAGTTTACAGTCCAAATATTATTATGAGACAATAATATTTGACTTTTCTATTTTTGATAGCCAGTCTAAAAATAGACTTTGATCACTCCTGCTGTGATCACTCCTGCTGTGGTCACTCCTGCTGTGATCATCCCTGCTGTGGTCACTCCTGCTGTGATCATCCCTGCTGTGGTCACTCCTGCTGTGATCATCCCTTATGGGATCCAAAAATAGAACTTGCGCCATAATTTGCCTGCGGGCCCACTTAGTGAAGGTGACTCCTTTCCACTAAGCTCCATCATCTTGTTGCATTCTCAACAGGCATTTCTTGTTGCACACTTTTTAACACTCCCTCTCAACAAGAAAGGCTTCCTCTCAAACCCGATCCTGTAACTCTGGAATGTTCTCCATGCAACACATCTGGCCGGTCCACTTGCTCTGTCATCAAAGTCTCTGACTGCTATTTCGTCTGTCGACTGAAGACTCTGCATCTCTGTGCTCTTCAGTATCTGACTGCTCTAGCCTCTGTCAGTTTGATCTCTGACTGCATCGGTGCTGCTGCTGGTTCTATCTCCCATCATTGCATCCGCACTGCACCTCCCAACTGACCTCCCTGTTGGGCTAGAAACACCCTCTGATGCTGAAGCTCTACCTGCTGCTGACAAGTGCTCCCTCTCTGACATCTGCGCTACTGCAACATCTCCATGCATCTCGCACTATTGCTCACCTCTCTGTGCCACCTAGCACTGTGCAAAACACTTGTGCCTCTCGCATTGCTGCAGTCTGCTAGCTATGCGCTGTCCTGGGATTCCCTACACTGTCGCTCTCTCTGCCGCTCCATCTGCATCTGTCTCTACCCAATCAGTCAGTTCCTGCTACTCCACATCGGGGCTCCCATAGCAAGGTCTCGTCCAAGAGGTTGGGTACCTCAAGGATCCTGCCCCTCCTCCTTGGGACGATCAATCCACATCACCCCACCTCCTACCTAGAGGTATGGCTGCATGCGATCCCTCTGCCCACCTAGCTCGAAGTTTCCCCCTACTGGAGGTCTCTGCATGAGTAGATGTCTCTACTCGATCTCCTCTCAGCTTCCCTTGTTGTGGCTGCTCCACAACCTCCTGAAGCTGCTGCACCAATCGTGGCTCCTCCACAATCATCTGAGACTTCTTCTGGCTCTGCATGTTGAGAGGTAATATACGCTCCCTCTCAACCACCAAGTCTCCATCAGTTGCCTCGCTGCTCAAGGCTTTGCATGCATCTTGAACCTCAAGAGCATACAGGTTCTTGACCCGTGAACCAATCTGCTTCACCTGTCTAGTGATGATGTGTCTAAGGAAAACCTTTCCCTTACTGAAGACTACATCATAGCCTCTGTCTTCCAGCATCGCGATCGACACCAAGTTTCTCTTCAGTCCTGGTACATACTTGACATCGGTCAAGGTAAGGCGAGCTCCATGCTCCCTCTGAAAAATAACCGTGCCTACACCTGAGACACTATACTTCTCATCATTACCCATCCCTATGAGTATCTGGAGATCTTTCTCCTCCAAAGTACTGAACAAACTTTTGTCACCGGTCATGTGGAAAGAAGCTCCACTGTCAAGAAACCAACCACTTCCCACCATGGATGAAACCATGCATGCGAAGAGTGTGAAGTCCAACTCAAACTGTGAAGCAAGTGAGGCTGCCTCACCTTCAGATCCTTCCCCGGATCCCTTCTTGGACTTCTTCTTTGGGCAATTAGTAGCATAATGGCCCAACTCATGACAACGAAAGCATCGCACCTTCGACTTGTCAACCTTCTTCCCATCATTGGAAGAACTGGATTCGGAAAGAGAAACCTTCCCCTTCCCCTTCTTCACCTTACTCACTAAGGCACAGTTCTCTTCATCTTGCATGGATGAAGAACCATCTCTGGGGCTCCGTCTGATCTCCTCTTGCACAATATCCGACCAAAGTCTCTCCCATCCTGGCAGTTTCTCCCTTCCATTCACCGAGTCCTGGTGGCTATGCCAACTCTTAGGAAGGTCAAGGAGTGCTAGACTCACCATCCTCATCCGACAGTCACCCCCACACTTCCCAGCTCATCCTGGCATTGGGTGAACTTCGTGAGATACTGGGGCATATTGTCTCCATTCTCACACTTAATGTTTCTGAGTTTTATCTCTTGCTTTGGAATTAAATTCGAATTCCACCAGCTCAAAAACTCAACCACTTCCGATCTAGAATTCGTGAGAACAAAGTATTCCTTGTACAGAGATTGACTATCTGGGCATTCACCGGATATCTCACCTTCCAAAAGAAGGATGAATCCAGAGGCTACCTGGCCCGATTACAGACTCTGCCTGAAGAAATAAAATGTAAACACTTTCTGAATAATAGATCCGATGATCAATCCTCGCTTGATATCCTGTAAAAATCTCTTCTACAAATCAAGCAGCTCCGATACCATGTAGAAATTTTGAATAATATGACACATATTCACAGATATTATCCTGATTATACACTTATAAGTGGAACATGCATAATACATAACCTCCTCTACGTCGATCATCAATTTACAGAAGCAGAAAAATTCACAGGCGTACATAGAAGCATCAATCACACATATCAACATAGTATTTTCCCGGGGAAAGCATCTCGCTAAAAACCCCAACTATCTGTATATTATAGTGATTGAATCATGTAACAATACATAGTACAATACTCCTCACAAGTACTCAGTACTATCTCCACATGCTACACACAATACAGCTCAGATCTGATCTCCAAATCTCCCCCGCTGCTTGCCTGCCTCCACAGCTCAATACCTGCTCAAGAATGAATGGGAATGGTTTACCAAACTCGTATTTAACCTCCAAAGAATCACTCACACTGGGAAAGACGTGAGCAGAGGCTATAATACTTGGTATTGGCCAATTCATTGGCATACTCAATCCCTTTGATTGTGCAAATCATCATGCACAACTATAGTCACAATTGATAGCAATCTGATCCTCTAACACCTGTCCCTGTTGAACTGAACATGCACTGACATGCAACTGAGTTAATTGATGTATTCTATAGTTGCATTATGAGTTAATAATTAGCTTAACAACCCATCATTAGTCTATTTGCAGTTAGACTAATTACAACTAGTTTAACCAAGTCAAACTGAACACAACTTCATTAACTCTACAATCAACTCCACCAAACTCAACTGATTAAGTTCTAACTGAAGTCATGCATGCAACAACTCAACTGACCCACAAAGAAAGCGTACTTCCTTCTGACAGCTGCATGTGCCACATCTGTAGCTCAAACTGAAGTGCTCCAAGAGAATAAGATCAAGTTTATAGTCCAAATATTATTATGAGACAATAATATTTGACTTTTCTATTTTTGACAGCTAGTCTAAAAATAGACTTTGATCACTCCTGCTGTGATCACTCCTGCTGTGGTCACTCCTGTTGTGATCATCCCTGCTGTGGTCACTCCTGCTGTGATCATCCCTGCTGGGATCCAAAAATAGAACTTGCGCCATAATTTGCCTACGGGCCCACTTAGTGAAGGTGACTCCTTTCCACTAAGCTCCATCATCTTGTTGCATTCTCAACAAACATTTCTTGTTGCACACTTTTCAACACATGGTTCATATGTTCAACATTTTTTACAGAGAGATCATGCACAATCACAACCCCAATTAATATTAAAACTTCAAATATAAAAAAATTTAAACACAAACCTTCGGGGTCCTCAATCATTCAGATGCTACTTATATCATCATCAAGTTATCCAAATACAACTTGTCTGAAGCTTTCTTCTTTCATTTCTTCGGCAACACCAAAAAGAGCCTCGGTACTTTTTGTAACTTCATGAATCATGACCATCTATCAGTAGTACTTTCATTCATTCTTTGGTTTCATTATTTCTTTAAGGTATTCATTATGACTGTCATAATATGCCCTCCCTCTTAACTGGGGAGTTATGCGCTTTCTTCTATCCAAGCTCCCTCTCAACTTAGGGAGATCAACAACTTCCTTCTTTTATAACATCAAAGAAACTTCAACCTTTCAAGGCTTAATTATTTCTCATGGCATCAAGGTCATCTTGATCATCATCATTCTTATAGCTTCCTTCATCATGCTCATCATTATTATCATCTTCAATTACGAACATCTTCAACATCTTGAAGATCATGTACCTGCAAAACTTTAATAGCAAGTACAACCAAATACAAACATATAGAAGCATGAAGTTAACTATTATAATGGAAGCATCAAAACATTCAAACTTTAGACATTAGATACCTAAACCTGGTTAGGTTCATAATCAACAAGAGACACATCTTATTACATACTAAACTTCGACTTACTTCTAGGGTTTTGTTATGGACCTTAGACTCCTTCTTTTGAGATACAAAGACTTACATATTAGAAAATCGAATACCAATCCAATCATAATACTATACATCTAAGGTTTCAACAATATGCTTTTAGAATTACATGTCAAACTCTACTAGGGTTTGTTGAAAACCTTAGATTTTATTATCAAATGTAAATATCAATAATAATATACTGATGTCCTAGAATATCAAACTATACTAGGGTTTTTGTTACAAACCCTATATTTCACAAACTAAAACATTAGGTTAACATACTTGCATATACATTTCTAGGAATCCCTAGAATTTCACATCAATATCTACTAGGTAAGCCTAAAACACAAACATCAATACATCAAAGTTAGATATACAACAATTTTGATCAGACTAGGGTTTCAATCATATGAAAGAATATACACCTAGGGTTTCATTCCTAGGATGTTACTTTAGTTATTACAAGGGTTTTTTTTATAAACCCTAATTTACCAAACCCTAAAGATCTAGGGTTTAATTTAGACATTAACAACAAACCCTAAAGGACTAGGGTTTTTACCATAAAATTATCAAAACCCTAAACTTCAAAAGCATATGATTTCTAAACTTTATCGTCAATCCCAAATAGACTAGGGTTTCATTATTAATATTGACATACCCTTAACAACAAGAGGCTAATGTTTTACTTTCAACCCTAAAGGTTAGGATTTCACAAGAATGATCAAATGATAGCATAACAAGGGTAGGTTCAATCTAATGATTAATCATCCTAACAAGAATATTTATGTTTCAAAACCCTAGACATAAAGATGCCAATAATGTAAAATAATTTTCTAAAGGAAAATGATCATACCTTTTTTTTTTTTGGTAACAAAACTTTTAAGACATACCTTGAGTTGTTCTTTAACAAACCTTGTAGGAAATCAATTGTTGAAGGGCTTCCTTTGCAACATAAATTCCTTCACGATTCAACACTTTCCTTTGATGTCTCTTCCACAAACTTTGTGTATTTTGCAAGCTTTTCTAACCAAGAAAAATATAAAGAAAAGGTTATTAGTATACAACATAAGCAACTCTCGATATGAGGAGAAAACCAAACATAAAAGAGAAAACAAGGAAGGCTCCCTCTTAATCTAATCTTTCTGAGTGATACCTACAACTTAAAAGATTCAAAAAGTTCTAATAAGATATATCTATGGACTTTAGAAATATAAAAGAAAACATTGCAAAACTTAAATTAGAAGGATATGCAAGGGATAGTATCCATAAGAGTTTCTAGAAAATAAATCTTTGACTTCAGATTATTCAGTCTTTTTCTTCTTAGGTGGAGCTTCATCGACAACATCTGTATGTTCTCTTTCCCCCTTCTTATTCCTTGGATCTTCAAGACATTTAATTTTGCAATGATCCATCTCATGACAGTTGTAACATTCAATTTTGGATAGGTCCACTTTCTTCTTTGGTCCTTTGAACTTCTTGAAGGTTCCCTTCTTTTTGTGATGATCAAAATAGGCATTAGCTATGTTGTCTTCTTCATCATCCTTTTTATAGTTTACTAATGATATTCAAGCTTCCCCTTGATTGCATGCACTCCATATTTGTTCGAAGGTTGGAGTATCCTTCCAACTGCTAATTCATGATGCAAAGCACTCCAAGATTTTGGTAGACCTAGAAGAGCAACAATTACGAGTTATTTTTCTGGTACTACTTCATCTATTGCTTGGATTTCATCTCTTATTCTAGATATCCTTACAAAATATGATGACACAATATTGTTTCTTGTCATCCTTATTGTTCTCAGTTCATTCTTTAGGCTAGCTATCTAACCAATGTTATTTATGGTGAATAACTTGGAAAGAGCTTCATACATTTCTTGAGCAGAGTCCATGTTGGATATGTATGGAATTAGGTTATCCTTTACTCCATCTACTATCAAATTCATGGCCAAGATTCTAGTTTCTTTGAACTTTTCCTTTCCTTCATCATCTGTAAATTTATTAACTTTTCTTATAACGAGATCCAAAACTTTGTGTTTAGCAAGAATAAGATCTATCCTTTTTTTCCATGCCCCATAGTTAGAGGCTCCTTTTAGCTTGTTTTCTGCCTTCATTGTAGTTGACATAGTTCCTATAGATAGTAGTCTCCTCGTATAGTCCTTTTCTTTAATGACCTTTGTTTGATCCCCTTTTCTTCAATAGATCTTCAAGCTGCCTTTTTCTTCCTTCTTCACCTCAGCTTTGATAACATGTTAGAAAATTAGAAAGGCAAAAGGATTTTCTTATGTTGATAATTACTTGTGTTCTTATTATTTACTTTAATGTTCTTCGTTTATCTTTGTATCATCAAGTAATCTCCAAAACAAAACTTGAATATCAACAACACCAGATGTAGGCTTATAGCCAGGGTTAAAACCCAATCAAACTCTGCCACTAGTCAATAAAATTGAGATAGATCAATACCTTAGACCCAGAAGACCTTCCTCCTCCCTCGATTCAACCTTCCAAGTCTATTCAACAAACTTTGGTAGTCTCTTCTTGTTAAGTAGTTACAACCCAACAACAATCTAAAACTTTGGCCCCACCAACTTCAAAATTTTGGTCCTCAACAACAATCCAAAATTTTGACCCTAACTATTTCAGAACTTTGGCCCAACAACAATCCAACAACTTCGCACGTGTGAGACAAGGAGAGAGAAAATTTCAACTTCTTGTTCTTGACAAAGTCCTCCTTTTTCGCTAGCCCTTTCCTCCTTGTTCCTTGAATTTCTCACAATTTCTTGTCCCATAAATTGCAGATCGAACTTGTTGAGTGAGTGCTCCAAATGAGGTCGAGTTGTAGTATTTATGTAAGATATTCTTCCCCTCAATTAGGTCGACTTGGTGGAGGAGGCCTGGAAGACCTAATTTACAACAAAAATAAATTTGTTTATTGATTGACAATGCCCAAGAAGGGTCAATTAAATTATGACATAGACAAAGGCACTTGACATAAACCCTGGAAGCCTACTGTAATGTCCCCTAATAATAATAAAAATAATAAATATTAAATAAAATACTATAATATTAAAATATAAGCAAATAAATCCCTCGATCGGGGTGAGAGACTGGGAAATGACGTGTGAAAGGATCATGAGGGGGAAAGGCTGGCAAGGCTAGCCACCAAACATTCTAATGATACAACAGGACGCGGGGCAACATGCAGGAAGGATAGAACCCCGAGGCATAGAGGTGACAGGGGAGTGGGGGAAGAGGTAGTAGGAAACGACGGCAGAAGGATGATGGGATGCAGGACAGGTGGGAGGTGGTTAATAAGGGTGGCGAAGAGTGGTAGTGAGATCATTACGCAGCGAAGGAAGGAGACGACCAGAGTGCAACGCAAACAGGTTTCTTCTGAGGCTGAGCAAAGGTCCGGGTATGTATTCTCAAAGCCTGATCTTGCATTTTTTCAATCTTTGGTAGTATGACAGAAGAGAGGGGGGAGCTAGGAGTAGCAGAGAGAGGGAGAAGTATGCGAGAGTTGGAAATCTCCCCTCTAGCACGCAGTAAGGAGGCGGAGGGTGGCAAGATGAGAAATGCAGAGGAAGGGCCTAGCACGGTAAGGAACCGCGAAGACCAGGGTAAAAGCCTGTCGGGATTTTGCAAGTACTGGGCACATGGGCAGCCTGAGGTGGTCAAACAAGTAGTCTGGGAGGCAGATAAGACTACAGAGAGCACCCACTTACCATGCCCAAGGGGAGGGAAGCCTGGGAGTAGCCAGACCATCGGCAGAATTTGGAGTGGGGAGGGCAAAATTTGGGAGAGGGAAACTCAAGAGATGGGAACAAAAGTAATTACGGAGAATCTAACCTTCGTTGTTGGCCATGGTAAACAGGTGGCTGTAAGGAGCAAAATGGCGCGCCCAGGTCGAGGAAGGGGGCGTGGTGGAAGAGGCAGGCATAACCAGCCAGGTCGTAATGACCCAACGACCTCTATGCCAGCTCCTCAGAGACGCAGTCGGAAAACCATGAGAAAAACAATGCAAGAGGCGAAGAGGGCATATAGAGAAGGAACTGATGAAGATATCTGCAAGCTCATTTAGGAACTGGAAGAAAATGTAATGGAAGGAGACTCGGAGCTGGAAATGGAGGAGTGGGGAGACCTCATTCCTGACCCAGGAAACACCAGGGGACGAATGACTTTATACAAGCAGGCCTTGCATGTTTACTGGGTGCTGAAGCGTTTACTCGCCAAGGCACTGGAGCAAGTAGCAGGTGAAATGGCTGAGCTGGCCCAGGGTATGCCTAATATGAAGAAAGAAATGAAGAATCTTCAAATCATAATGCTTATGCAGGATAGCAAGCTGGACGAAATCCAGCAACAGCTGAAGAAGATTACTCCAGCAACGAGGGACGCAACAGCAGCTCCGGAGATTGTGGAAGATTGAAATTGTAGTTCATGCAGTTGTTTATCATGTTTGTTTTCTGAGGATAGTTTTCCATTTTCTTGTTAGTAGTTTCATGACTGTCTGGAACACGCTTAGCATTTGTTGTTGCGAAGTTTATTTAGCATGGATTGGTAGACTTATTCATTTTTGTTATTGGATGGCTTATAATAATTTGAGGTGGCCAACAGATCCGGTTTCCCATCTGGGCGGGTTGAGGCCACCAAAACGATGTATATGGCTTAACCTGTTTTTATATGAATAGAAAAAGAAAGGCACTACCGTAGCTTACAAAAAAAAAATATAAGCAAATAAATGATAAAAAATAAAGAAAATATAATAGAGATAAATAAATAATAGAAAATTAAAGAAAAGATAATAATAATAAATAATAAAGAGAATATAATAATAAAAATAAATAAAATAGTAAATAATAATACTGGAGCTCAAAATAAATAAATAAATAAATATATATATATATATATATATATATATATATATATATATATATATATAGTATACTATAAAAATAGTAAAAATAAGTAAAGTTAATGAAAAGTAAGAATGAATAAAATAAAAAATAATTAAATTAAGAGAAATAGTAAATTAAGTAAAATTTAAAATAAAGAAATAAAAGATGCATGTTAATACATGGAATATGTGCATGCGGACTCATTTCCATTGTTTGGTCTATTTAATAGACGATGAGGAATATGAGATTTATCATTCCTCCCCCCATTCTCTGAGGAGAAAAGTGTTGTGAGACAAAGGATTCCCTAGTAGTAGTACGTTGATTGAGGGCTCGAGGGTGGCCAATTGTAGAAAGATTATGTGTAGCTGAGCCTACAGTTGGGTGGAGAGTCGTCCCCAAAAGTTTGTTGCGATTAGCGAGATTCAAATAATGTTCAACTCCGAAATTACAAGTAAGGAATATCACTGTTACATGTAAGTTTCCTTTGCTCCTATTTCTAAAAAATTCTTTGCTAATTAGTTGAATAGAGGTGTGTTGATTGTAAATCGCATAATTGATTTAATTAGTTGCATATTTTAACTTCGGGGTTGTTACATATGGTACTAGAGCGGGTTCAACTCTATGTGATCTCTAGGTAAAAGTTTGAGAAAAATATTTAATTAATTTCATCAATAATTTTGCTTGCGGTGATGGGGAGAAATTTAATGAAAATAAATTTGAGAAATAAATACAATTTTTATTTTTTTTTACAGTAATTATTATATAAATTATTAAATAAATATCATTATTTTTAAAATAATTATTATGAAAATTATTAAATAGATATCATTTTTTGTGTAAGGTTAAGCGGGACTTTATATTAATAGAATACAATAAAATACAAAATGCAGAGTGTGAGTCGAGGGGACCTCCTTGTGTCTGCCTTTACAAAACTGCCTGGGCTTAGTTTGAGAACCCAGTGAATACTCTGTGTCTGTTTTCTAATAGTACACTTACATCCAGTAGAATTATCGATATAGATGCATACATAGAAGAAACAAGGAAAAATAATGATAGTCATGCTCTGCATGTTTACATGGCCCGAATGTCCGAGTTGTTAACGACATTGCACATAGCTTTGATTTCCCCATCCTCCAAATCTTGCCAAAGGATGTGATAGTCTTCAAGATTGGAGTGAATGCCAGCATTGGCCAAGGCATCGGCCAACTTGTTGGCTGTTCTTCGAACCATTTGAAAGGTGACACCTTGAATATTGCTGAGGTGGCCTTGTAGGTCCCTCAGGATTGCCAAGAGCCTCCAGCTTGGGGTTATCTTGTCCACCTGGGTGCCAGTCTGGAGTTTTCGCAACAACCTGATGACAATCTCCGAATCTCCTTCCACCACCAGAGGTAGAAGTCTGTAGTGATCAGCCAGGGTGATGCCTCGGATGAGAGCGATTAGCTCTGCAGCGTTATTGGTGTTCACACCAAGATTGCCATGATAGATGAGATGGATGGTACCGGCATGATCCCTGACTGCTCCACCGTAACCAGCATTTCCCGGGTTTTTCTTTGACGCCCCATCGAAATTCAGCTTGAATGTTTGAAATGGAGGCAGACACCACTTATCCTACGACATAGCAACTGAAGCCTGGTTCCTTCCAGTAGGAATGGTCGTGGCTTTGAGATTTAGGATCTGGATTATTCTTTGGTCACTCGGAGATGTGCTTCCCTCTGGCTGCAATATACCCATGACATTGATCGACTCCGTGATGAGCTGTCGCGTCTTTCCTTTTAACATGTCCACTGCCATCGCCGAATTCTTGAAGATTCTTGCATTTTTCTCTTTCCAAAGGATCCATGCTATGGCTCCCAGAATGAGATTCCAAGCTCTGTTGACTAGAGGGTTGGAGGATATGGAGGATCTCTAGTATTAAATAAATATTATTGCTTTTATGAAAGTACATTATTTTTTTTTAAATAATCTTTGGATGTATATACATACTCTACAATATAGTAACATGTATACTCTAAATACATTATTATAATTTTTTGTTAATAAAGAAGCACAATTAATAATATATATGCATATGTTTATTTGAAAACATTTTCGGAAGAAATCACATTGGAAAATTTAGGTCGATGCGTTTCGAACCAACCTGTGTGGTTCATCATCAGGACCAGATGAACCACACAGGTTGGTTCAAAACGTGTCGACCTAAATTTTCCAATGTGATTTCTTCCGAAAATGTTTTCAAATAATCTCAATATGGATCATAGAAGCTTGAATTTGAGTATGCATATGCTATTAATCTCAAATTATAATTTTTGCATATTAAATATAAAAGTGAATTACTTTTTTTTGAACTAAAATTTTGTTTTAATTAATTTATTTATTTAAATTAAAAAATATTTTAAGTTAATTGCTTATATAATTGTTATTATAAACTTTGTCATTTACTTGTGAAGTAAAAAGTTATAAAAAAAAAACTAAACTAAAAATAATTATATTTCAAATTGAAAACTAGTTATTAATAATTACAAATTATATTTCAAACTGAAAACTAGTTATTAACTAAAAGTATTATTATTATTTTTTTTGTCGGTCGAAAAAGTTGCATTATATTATCATAATCTCAAAAACAAAATACATCAACAGATTGTCTTAGTACATCATTGCTGCCACATTAGGCAAAATAACAGGCTTGAGAGCTAACAAGAGTTCTGCTTTGGACAAGATTGTGTTATGCTCTTAACCTGCAAAATGATACCCAATACAGAATATGCCCAATACAGAATATGCGAAGAAAAGATACCCAGAACACAGAATAACAATGATTTTATTATTCAGAGAGTAATGTTCACTTGCCTCTTCGAGGGGGCAACCTCCAATAGAGCAGAGCTCGATTACAAAATAAGACACGATACTCCTCGCAGGGAGTCTCTATCCTTTATATATGACTCATACATGCAATACCACGGGCCAATACCATGGGTTTTATTAATACCATCTATCTAATACTACGACCCATTTGCAACTAACTGTGGTCCCGTCATTAATTGCGGGTTAACCACTTACAAATATTAATATGGGCTTTATTGACTCTTGACTATGACGTGATCCCATGACATAAATAAGGGGGTTAGGGTGGGACCCTAACATGCCCTCCCCCTTAAGACTAGCCTTGTCCTCAAGGCTGAAGCTGCGGAAACTGCTGAAGAATAGTGGCTGGTTCCCAAGTTGCATCTTCCGGAGAGGTGTCTTTCCATTTGACGAGGACTTCCTTAATCATGCGGCCACGCAGGTGTTTGTCTCTTGTGTCTAGAACCTGTTCGGGTTGAAGCCAGATTGACCCTTCTTCGTCCAATTCAGGTAGACTGGTTTGAACTCGGCAATTGTTCCCGATCACTTTCTTGAGGCACGATACATGGAAAACTGGATGGATTTTTGCAGTAGGTGGCAAAGCCAACTTGTAAGCCACTTCTCCAATGCGCTGAAGTACTTGGTATGGTCCGTAGAATTTTGGAGATAGCTTCTGACAACCCTTGTCTTTGAGTGATGTTTGCTTATATGGTTGTAGCCTAAAAAAGACCTGATCCCCTTTTTGAAATTGGCGCTCTGAGCGATGCTGGTCTACCTGTTGCTTCATGCGGTTCTGAGCTTGATGAAGATTCTCTCTAAGATGGGCGAGCATGGTTGCGCGGTGTTGTAGGAGTTGATCCACTGCTTGTACTTTGGAGCACCCCTTGAGATAAGAGGTAGGGGAAGGCGGAAGCTGACCATATACTGCTTCATAGGGAGTCATTTTGGTGGTGGCATGATAGTTGGTGTTATACCACCATTCAGCCAGAGGTAACCACTGTACCCAAAGGTGTTGCTTTTCTGAAGTGAAACACCTAAGGTAGGTTTCTAGACATTTGTTGACGGCTTCAGTTTGACCATCCGTTTGTGGATGATAGGAAGTACTGAGTTTTAGTTAAGTGCCTTGTATCCTGAAGAGTTCCTGCCAAAAATTACTGGTGAAGATCGGGTCGCGATCGGACACAATAGAAGTGGGCATGCCATGCAATTTGAAAATCTGATCCATGAAATATTGAGCGACCAAAGTTGGTGTAAATGGGTGGGGTAGGGCGCAGAAATGAGCATACTTCGATAGTCGGTCCACAACCAACATGATGACTGACTTGTTCCCAGACTTTGGAAGACCTGTAATGAAATCCATAGAAACTTTCATCCAAATTGATGTCGGAATGGGCAATGGTTGTAATGTGCCTGGTGTGTTGACGGTTTCCCCTTTGTGGCGTTGACAGACATCGCATTCTGCTACAAAAGTAAGGATGTCCTTTTTCATGCCTGTCCAAAAAAATGATCTTCTGGTGCGAGCATACGTCTTCTGAAAGCCCGAATGTCCTGCAATGGGTGATGAGTGCAATTCTGCCAAAATGCGACCTTTGAGGGTGGATGTTGGGGATATTACGACTCTGTCCTTGTAGCGAAGAATATCATCCTGCCACGAGTAGCCCTTGGTGGAATTTGGATCTACCTGCAATTGAGAAATGAGTTGGGATAGCCCGGGGTGTGAAAACCATTCCTTGCGAGCCTCTTCAATCCATTCTGGAATGGGGAGGGAAATTGCTAGCAGAGTACTTTCTTCCTCAAATTGGCGAGATAATGCATCTGCTACACTATTGTCTTTCCCTTTCTTGTAAATGATCTCATAATCATATCCCAGCATTTTGGCGAGCCATTTATTTTGTTGTGGGGAGGATAGGCGTTGCTCCAAAAAATATTTAAGACTGTGATGATCTGTGCGGATTTGGAAACGTCGCCCCAATAAGTAAGGTCGCCAGGTCTCGACGGCATGTAAGATGGCCATCATTTCTTTTTCGTAGGTAGATTGGCCCAGATTCCTCCCACTTAGTTGTTGGCTTGTGAAGGCCAAAGGTCGCCCTTCCTGCATTAAGACCGCCCCAATATCGGTCCCCGAAGCATCACATTCAATGACAAAGGATTTGGTGAAGTCAGGTAGTGCTAAGACTGCAGTGGAACACATGGCGTTTTTGAGAGCGGTAAATGCCTGTTGTGCTTCCTCATTCCAGAAAAAGGAATTTTTCTTTAGGAGTTGAGTGAGGGGCTTCGCTATGCGGCCATAGTTGCGGACAAATTTACGATAATAGCCTGTGAGACCCAAAAATCCTCTCAAGCTCTTCAAGGTCTTAGGTTGAGGCCATTCTTGCATTGCCTGGATCTTTTTGGGGTCCACCTTGACACCTTCACGCCCCACAATGTGGCCCAAATACTCAACTTCTTCCATGCCAAACGAACACTTGGACATCTTGACAAATAATTTATGCTTGCGGAGCAGGTGTAAGAGTAGATCTACATGCTGAAGATGTGCAGCCCAAGTGCCACTATAGATGAGGATGTCATCGAAGAAGACAAGGACAAATTTCCTGAGATATGGTTTGAGAATGTGATTCATAAGGCTCTGAAAATTAGAGGGGGCATTACAAAGACCAAATGGCATGACCAGGAACTCATAATGGCCTTCATGAGTTTGGAAAGCAGTCTTGGGAATGTCGACTTCCTTCATGCGAATTTGGTGGTAGCCTGAGCGAAGATCCAGATTAGTGAATAATTGAGCCCCATTGAGTTCGTCCAGCAAATCGTCAACCACAGGAATGGGAAATTTATCTTTGACTGTCAACTTATTGAGGGCCCTGAAGTCGGGACACATCCGCCACTCCCCATCTTTCTTGAGCACCATGACCACTGGGGATGAATAAGGACTAATGCTGGGATGAATGACACCTGCTTCCAAAAGTTCCTTGATGATTTTTTCTATTTCATTCTTTTGGGTGAACGGATATCTGTATGGCCGCACATTTGGGGGTTGGGCCCCTGGAACCAAGGTGATGCTATGATCATGTTCCCCTCGCGAGGGTGGAAGCTCATGAGGCTTGTCAAAGACCGGTAGATGATTATTTAAAATCTGTTGCATCTCAGGATGAATTAGCAGAGACTTGGTTTCGATGACCTGGATGACATTAAATTGAGCTACCACTCCATGATTGCCCTTTTTTAACAACTTTTCCATCCGATGCGAGCTGATGATAGAGGGGGCTCCCGCCTAGAGTCCACGGAGGGTATGTGTGTAGTTGTTCTGCTTAAAACTCATATATAACTCCTGAAAATCCATTGTGATTGGCCCAAGAGTGCGGAGCCATTCAGCGCCGAGGACAATGTCGCAACCCCCCATGTGTATGGCAAACATGTGGGTTTTCAACTGATAATCCCCCATTTGAAGTTTGACATTTTCACAACGGCCTTCACATTTCATTGTGTCCCCATCCGCAATTTGGACTTGGAAGTTAGAAACTGCTCGTACAAAACAATGCACTGCTTTTGCGATTTTTTGATGGATGAAATTATGGGTACTTCCACTATCAATCAAGACTACTACTGGGCGATGTTTAAGAAAACCCCTGATTTTGAGAGTTTGAGGGGAAGAAATCCCTGCCAATGCATGCAGCGAAATAACTGGTTCGTTAGAGACATTCTCCTTTGGGTTGTCTTCTTCTAGCGCCTCATGTTCCTCAAGTGGTGGATCTTCCTCTGTTGAGCTGTAGTCAGTGGCATCTATTTGAAAAAATTTGGGCTCCTTGCATTTATGACCTGGGGAGTATTTTTCATCACAGTAGTAACATAGTCCTTGCTTCCTTCTTTCGGCCATTTCCGCAGGTGACACCTTTTGGACCTTAAGTGTTTGAGTCGTGTTGTGAGCCTGTGGGGGACGACCTTTAGCGGGGAAATTTGGGCGACTATATTGGGTTGCTAATGCACGTTCCACGTTACGGGCTACCTTGCAAGCCTCTGTCCAAGTGGGAGGGTGGTGCAGTAAGACTTGAGCTTTGATGGCTTCTTTAAGACCACTGATAAAACATTCCGTGTAGAACACATTTGAGAGACCCCAAGTGCGGAAGGCTAAGGCTTCAAAAGCTGTAATATATTCATCCACTGTACCTGTCTGTCGGAGCTTAGTAAGACGACCCAAAAAAGAGTCCTCCTGTTCAAAGTGGTCTCGAAGAGCTTTGGTAAATTGGGTCCAAGTCTTAAAAGGTCCATTGCAACGTTGATGCCATTCCCACCATTGCCACCGTTCATTGTCCAAGTACATGCTCCCCAACATAAGCTTAGTCGCATCATCTAAGATATGATTCAGTTTGAAATACTGCTCCATTTGTGCTATCCATGCGGACGGGTGAGAACCGTCAAATTTATGCATATCCAACTTGGGAGGTCGCTGACTGGGTGGTGGGTGGGTGTGCCAGACGTGAGGAGAGTGGCTAGACTCACCCTCATTGTATTCATTGTCATTATACTTCTCCTCGTGGGCTTGTTCCTTGCCCTTCAGGATTAATTGCTGGACCTGGAGACATAGTCCGGTAAGCTGCTTATTGATGGATTGGACGGATTCCTCAAGTTTGTCCATTCTTTCATTGGCCATTGCTTGAGCTCTAGTTTCTACCATACACCAACCTGATGAGAAATTGGGACCGCCTAAAAATTTTCACTAATAATTGAATGGTACCACCGTGCTCAGATTGTCGTCCTGATTATGATGGGCTAGATCACCAATAAGCGCCTTGGAAGATCTTAGACTTTTTTTTTTTTTTTGAAAACTCCTAACGGAGTTTTACTCCTTCCTGATCAATACTGCAGTCGCCAAATCCTCAAAATGTCAATGCGGCCAAAAGTCCTGCGAAAATTATACCTCGGTATAGGAACCCTTCACAACAACTCCGATCTGGTGGATCTGAGAGATCTGAATGGCGGATCGGATAGCTCTGGGCGGCGGAACAGACTGCTGCTGCGGATCGGCTGGCTCTAATAGATCGGAATGACTGATCTGCGAACTCGAGACTGCGGGACTGATGTCGGCTGCTGCTGCACCCCGTTGCACCAGCGGATCTGGAATAGATGATGTGCGATCCCCCGATAGAAAAGGGAACTATGGTCTTGAGGAGTGTCAGGTGCTACAGATCGCAATATACATAAGGGTCTGGCAGTAGTACTCGGCCCAATGTTTCAGGGCTCTAACTAAGGAGGATCGACCATACCCTTAGCCGTACAACCCGACTACCCTATCGTACGAGCGAGTAATCTCTCCGAGTGTTGTTCTCGGTGTACTGTAGCCACAAGACGGCCGACGGTTTATCTATGGAGAGGTTTCAAGGGAGCCTAGGGGCTTCCGATATACCCAGAGGGTACGTGGAAGACAGTCCGTGCGCGGTTCTGTCTAATGCGCTACTACTCGAAGGGGTACCCACAGGGGTTACAAGGGAGTCCAACAGACGTGACCACCTCTTGTATTTCCTGCGTGCATGCCTCCCCAAATCTGCAGGTTTATGCGCTCAACGACAAATCCCGTGGTTTAAAGACGCCGAAACACGTCTCTAGCCAAAATTTTTTTTGCTAAGAATTGGAGATCCCACCGGCCCTGGAAAGTGCTCTGATACCACTTGTTATGCTCTTAACCTGCAAAATGATACCCAATACAGAATATGCGAAGAAAAGATACCCAGAACACAGAATAGCAATGATTTTATTATTCAGAGAGTAATGTTCACTTGCCTCTTCGAGGGGGCAACCTCCAATAGAGCAGAGCTCGATTACAAAATAAGACACGATACTCCTCGCAGGGAGTCTCTATCCTTTATATATGACTCATACATGCAATACCACGGGCCAATACCGTGGGTTTTATTAATACCATCTATCTAATACTACGGCCCATTTGCAACTAACTGTGGTCCCGTCATTAATTGCGGGTTAACCACTTACAAATATTAATATGGGCTTTATTGACTCTTGACTATGACGTGATCCCATGACATAAATAAGGGGGTTAGGGTGGGACCCTAACAGATTGAGCCTGTGAAGAAGCCAAGAAAACCCGTGTCATTGGTTATTTCCGAACCAAAAGTAGCACAAGAAGATAATTATCCAGAATTACACATTACAAGGGTGGGTTGGGGGGAAACGGTAGCGGGGTTGCAAAGAACGTTTCCCGCTCATGTGTGTGGTAATCAATATGCTCCACCTACATCTCCAATGCACGAAGGTGGTCATTTGTTCACAGGAGCTGTTACCGAAGGCCATCTATGGAGTCCAAGAGTTCATTCTGCGTGTGTTGGAGGTCGTTGATGTAGTCTAGTTCATTTCGGTCATCGTAACGTTGTTCCCTCATAGTCTCCATGCTCATATGGAGATTGTTCAATTGTGTCGTAATGGAGTCCAGGGTAGCCAGGGCCTCTACGCTGCCAGTACTGATATGTTTGAAGTTGGTCAGGGCGTTCAGGATGCGAGAAAGTTGAGATTCCAGTCTCCAACTCCTAACCGCTTTCTGGGGGGAAGAGACATTGATGATCCTCTGGACCATGTCTATGATGAGGTGCGAGTCCCCCACTATTCTAATTCTTCTATATCGAAGGTGGGAGGCCAAGCTCATGCCTACTTCCAATCCTATCAGTTTAGCCACATTATTTGTTTAGATACCACAAAAGCCCGAGTAAACTGCCCTTGGGGAGCCAACAGAGTCGCGAATGATGCCACTTAAGCCTGCTAGTTCGGGATTACCCTTGGAAGCCCCATCGAAGTTCATATGAAGGCACCTATCACGGGGAGGGAGAAATGAGGAGGGGGAACGGG
This sequence comes from Pinus tabuliformis, assembly GCA_031772625.1. NCBI lineage: Eukaryota > Viridiplantae > Streptophyta > Pinopsida > Pinales > Pinaceae > Pinus > Pinus tabuliformis. The sequence goes on from CM062812.1 coordinate 763,725,595, forward strand.
CAGGGGAAGATCGTGGGGAAGGCGTGCTGGGGTAAATCAAGGCAAACGAGAGGTTCAGATGGGCTAGAATCCAGGCTTCAGTTAGGTTAGGGTCTCAGTCATTAGGTGACCATTTTTCAGAAAAGATGGATTCTCAGATGTTCAACATTGTCTGGTTCTATATGTGCACACTAAAAGCCATTTTTCCATTGAATATTCCCGATTCCTCTCTTTCCAGGTGTTCCATAGAAGTAGACCCAGAGTGAGCCACAATGCACGGTTCACCACCGACTAAGGAGAGCAAGGCTCACCATATCATCATCAGCTGTCATTATTCCCACACTACCAAGCTCATCTTTGCAGGTGGTGAGCTTGTTCAGATAGGTAGAAATAGTGTCGCCCTTCTCACACTTGATTTTCGGAAGCTTATCCTTGAGCGCTAGTTTCCTCTGGTCGCTATTGTTCTGATATAGGTCATTCAATGTCTTCCACATTGAAAACGAAGTCTCCTTCCCATGGAGACTCGAGACAATATGGTCTCGAACTCCCTCTAGAAGAATCCTTCTCGCTTTCGCCACACACTTCTGCCATTCAACCAATTCTTGTGCATTAGTTGCAACTGGCTTGGGGATTTCTTGATCAATGAAATCCTTCAAACCATTGTCTTCTAATACCGCTTCCATGCGATCCTTCCATGCTATGTAATTCGAGCTGTAATATAGTGCATACTTGAGTCTCAAGCCATTGAACGCCATTGGTGAACTTTGAGGTGTGATAAAAATTTGATTTTGTACCTGCAATCAAGAAATTCAAACTTTGAATTTCCCTTCTCAGTATATTGTTCACAGCTTCGATCACCTTTGCTCTGATACCATGTAGAATTTCCTTCAAATTCTCTACAAATATACCTCTGAGATCTATGTAGAAAATCTGTCTGTAGATTAACCCGATAATGCAATATACCAAAGCAAAATACTATAATCTACTTCTACTATCAAACTTGCGGAAGCTTAAATATCAAGTTGAACACATATAACCATAAGAAGAAGAATCAATACACATGAAACATAGAAAATAATCAGGGGAAAGCCTCGGCTAAAAACCCCACTATCTGTATTATCATACAAGGTGGAAATATCTTAGAATTACACAAAGCCTTAGCTCTCACAACTAACCACCTCTCAGTACAATCCTCCTGGATGCTCACAGGCAAACAAGGCTTCTCACAAACCTTCTCCTCTACCCTCCAAGCCTCCTATTTCCTTGCGTAGTTTCTCTTGGTGATCCTCATGTTACCAAGTGTAACACTGATCACTCACACTGATCTCACACCCTGTAAAACTGTGCAATCCTCAAGGAACCTTACCTTGACTGCATGGATGAGTTTCCTTTATAGGAAAACTCATGCAACTGATAGTACAATATCCCTATCTTTAATCTCAACTGAGTCTTTCTCTGAATAGACATGCATGAGTTATTTATGAGATAATCTTCAGTTATTTGGAGTACACTAGTTTGATGCATGCATGCATTAACTGAATGAACTCACAATTAGTTCATCAAACTATTTGGAAATTTTTAATTGGACTTAGCTCAGTTAATTGAGCTAACTAATTACAACTCATCCTTATCTCCTTAATTAAGGGATAAATTCCTCAATCAAAGGGATAAATGTTGCATGACTTCACAAAGACTTCTAGCTTGAATTTCTCCAACTAATTAACTCGAGATGAATTAATTAATTATTTTTCAAACAGTTGGTGAGACTAAATTCGAATTTTAATTCTCAATTTTAATTCAAGGACAAATTAAAATTGGAATATTTTTGTTGCCACATTTCAACAGAAATCATAGCCTTCTGTAAGGAGTCTGGAATTAAAAGGGAGTTGATAGTCCCATGTAATCCCAAACAAAATGGAGTTGCAAAACGAAAGAATTGATCCATTAAAGAGAGTGTAAAAGTAATGTTACATGATCAAGACTTACCAAAATTTCTGTGGGGTAAAGCTACAAAGACAATTTTATACATACAAAATTGAAGTCCCCATAGGTCTATAGATAACAAGATTCCCGAAGAGGTGTTCACTGGGAAGAAACCAATTACAGATCATCTCTGAATTTTTGGTTGTCCTGTCTATATACATATACCTAAGGACAAAAGAAAGAAGTTGGATCCATCTGGCATGAAGGGAACCTTTATGGGCTATAATAACTCTTCTAAGGCCTATAAGATCTACATAAAGGAAAGACATCGAATAGAAGTCAGTCGAGATGTGATATATGATGAAAGTATTGCTTTCAATAAATCAAAGGATCTTCGTATGGACTTTGATGATGAAGAACTTATGGTATTCGAAGAAGAAGTTACTAGGGAAGAAGAAGAACCAAGCCATGAAGATGAAGGTTCCTGTGAACCAATACAACCTATGGTAATTCCAAAAACCAAAAAAAGACCCAACTGGTTGAAGTCTACACTTCTAGATGCAGAAGGTCATGGAGCAATTCAAGGTACATTCAGGGAAAGCAAGAAGCCCAAACGATATTATGGATATGCAACCTACATAACAAAACTAATTGAAGCAGAGCCATCCACTTTTGAAGAAGTTGTCAATCACCAAGAATTGAAAGATTCCATGAATGAAGAATACCAATCTATAATTAAGAATGGAGTCTAGGAGATCGTACCTAGGCCTAAAGACAAATCTATGGTAACTTCCAAATGGGTCTATAAGATCAAACATGCAACAGATGGAAGTATTGACAACTATAAGGAAATATTTGTGGCCAGGGGCTTCTCTCAAAAGGTGGGAATTGAATATGAAGAGACATTTGCTATGACAACAAGGTATGCAACAATATGTTCGTTGGTCTCTTTGGTAGCATCAATGGGATGGAACATCCACCAAATGGATGTTAAGTCTATATTGTTGAATGGCATAATTGATGAGGAAGTCTATATAGAACAACCCTTGGGATTTGAGGTTAAAGATAGAAAGGCATATGTTTGCAGATTGAAGAAGGCATTATATGGCCTCAAGCAAGCACCAAGGGCATGATATGCTAAGATGGATGCATACCTACATAGATTAGGCTTCACAAAGAGTTCTATTGATCCAAACCTTTATATTAAGGTTGTGAAAGGCGAGCCAATAATAATTCTTTTGTATGTGGATGATTTTTTCTTGACAGGTGTGGAAGGTCGAATTGAAGAATGTAAGAAGCATCTAGTAGCAGAATTTGACATGACGTGTAATGTCCCCTAATAATAATTATAATATTAAAATATAAGCAAATAAATGATAAACAATAAAGAAAAGACAATAATAGTAAATAAATAATAAATAAAATATAATAATAATAAATAAATAACAATAGTAAATAACAATACTAGAGTTCTAAATAAATATAAACAAAAATAAACTACAAAAATAGTAAAAATAAGTAAAGTTAACAAAAAATAAAATCAAATAAACAAGAGTTATATTAAGAGAACCATACAAATAGTAAAAATAAGTAAAGTTATCAAAAAATAAAAATGAATAAAATAAAAAATGACTAAATTAAAAGAAATATTAAATTAAGTAAAACTTAACATAAATAAATAAATAAAAGTTGCATGTTGACACATGGAATGTGTGCATGCGGTTCTCTTTCTATTATTTGGTCTATTTAATAGACGAAGAGGAAGATGAGATTCATCATTCCTTCCCCCATTCTCTGGGGAGAAAAGTGTGGTGAGACAAAGGATTCCCTGGCAGTAGTACGTTGATTGAGGGCTCAGGGGTGGCCAGTTGTAGAAATATTATATGTAGTTGAGCCTACGGTTGGGTGGACAGTCGTCCCCAAAACTTTGTTTTGGTTAAAGAGATTCAAATAGTGTTCAACTCCAAAATTACAAGTAAGGAATATCATCGTTATAGGTAAGTTGTCTTTACTACTATTTCTCAAAAATTCTATGCTAATTAGTTGAATAGAAGTGTGTTGATTGTAAATCACATAATTGATCTAATTAGTTGCATAATTTAATTTCGGGGTTGTTACTTGAAGGACCTAGAGCTAATGCACTACTATTTGGGATTGGAAGTTTGGAAAGGACTTGATGAAATCTATCTAGGTCAAGGAAAGTATGTGATCAAGATGTTGAAGAGGTTTGACATGATGGATTGCAAACCAATGACAACCCCAATGATCACAAACTTGAAAAGACTAATGAGTTCTGAATCAAGCCTTGTGGATCATTCCAGGTATATGTAATTAATTGGCTCACTAATGTACTTGGTGAATACTCGACTAGACATATATTTTGCAGTTAATATTCTCAGTCAGTTCCAAGTGGAGCCAAAGCATGATCATTGGATAATGACAAAACACATACTAAGATATCTGCAAGGAACAATCCACTATTGCCTAAAATATGATAGGAGGAATGATGTCCACTTGAATTGATATACATATTCCGACTTGGGAGGAAGTGCCCAGGATGATAGAAGCACTACAGGAGGATGTTTTAGTTTGGGATCCTCCATGATCTCATGGGTGAGCAAAAAGAAAGATATTGTTGCTTTGAGTAGTGTTGAGGTTGAGTACATTGCAACCTATGAAGTAAGTAGAGAAGTTGTCAGGTTAAGGAAGCTACTATTGGACCTATTTGAAGGACCAATAGACCATACAATGATACATTGTGATAACACCAGTTATATATGATTGTCTGAAGACCCAACATTTCATGGAAAGACAAAGCATATCAACAAAAAGTATCACTACATTTGGAATCTAGTACAAGATGGTGTGTTGCGGCTACATTATATCTCCACTGATGAGCAGGTTGCTAACATATTAACGAAATCTCTTCCTAATAAGAAGCTTGTGTATTTGAGAGACAATCTTGGTTTGGTTGATGTATCCTCCCTAGTTGAGAGGGAGAGATGGGCACGTCATTCTTGTCTTCACTTAGGAAGACAAAATGGAGGATTGAGCAAGCATCTGGCATCTGATACTCTTTGAGGATGAGGTAGGGCATCCAAGATAAAAGTAGTCATGGACCGATATTCTTTAAGGACTAGCTATCCAAGATAAGAATAGTCCAAAGAAGGTCATACTCTGTGAACACTCAGGTGGGGTATGTACCTTGAGAGATAATGATTATGGTGTTTATAAATCATTGGTCTCGCCAGCATTGTGCTATGATCTTGGTTAAGGCCTTGATATGTGACAATGTCGGTTGATATGATGCTAAACATATGGGTTACCAATCTGACTCTTCTTATAAGATCTCTTCAGATTGAGAATGTCCATGTACCATTTATGAATACCTCCCTAGTTAAGAGGGAGTGTTGAAAAATGTGTAACTAGGTTCGGTCTTCATAAATATGAAATTTACTTTTTGATTATCGTAAATTGTAAAATGAAAGAAAATTATTATTATTATTTTTGGAGCATGGGTTTCATGCTCAAGGTCTTTTATTTTACAGGTCAAGCACCCACTGAGTGCTTTTAGGGTTTGTCCCAGGTCAAGAAGTCAAAAGAGTCATTGTCATAAATTGAAGACCCCTTCGGGCACATTGTAACTTGTAAAGAAAATTATTTTTGTCTTTAAAAGCGTCAAAAATACCCTTCAAGACCAAGTCAGCTTGGCAGTTGGCAAGTCAACCTAAAATGAGGAGCCATGTCCACCTTGAGGAACTTATATAAAGGAGGAAACTCGAACCCCTAAGGAAACAAAGAAGTAAGAGGACGAAGAAGACTTGGTTTTGGGTTATTTCTCTCTCACATGTGCAAAGGAAGGCTAGGGTTTTTTGCAACAGATCTAGGGTTTTTCTTTACAAGTTCGATCTTGAAGAAGGGAATGCAAGAAGGTCAAGCAAAGGTCATAAGAAGCCATCCTCAAAGTCCAGAAGTCAAAGAAAGCCAAGCGAAGGTCCAAGGAAGCCTTGGAAGGCTAAAACGAAGCTCACACATGTGGCAACAGCAACTGTAAGACGGCCAAAAATTTCAAATCTACAGTGGAGGCCGAAATTCTACAGTTGGGGGTAGAAGTTGTGCTATTGGAAGAGATTTGACTAGGTTTTACTTGTTCCAAGAAAGCACATCATTCATAAAGGTTGAAATTGGTCTTGGAGGGTATTAGTATTGGTCTAGAGGTCTTGGATTTTGTCAATTGAAGAATCTATAAGAAAGAGAAGATATTTTTGGGTTTTCCTCTCAATTGGAGAGGTTTTGGCCCTAACTTCTAGCCTATATTTTGTGTTCTTGTTCTTCTTGTTTTGGTAGTTGTTTGATGATATACAAACATAATAATAATTAAAGAAGTTAATAAGTAAGAAAAAGTTAATAATACATCACAAGCATTTATCAAAGAAATAGAAATCACTCTAATCCTTTCCCTTTAGATTTCTCAACATCAACTAATGATACATGTCATCATGTTGTCCTACTTACAAGATATGTTCCTACAAATTTGTCCCATAAGAACTTACTATTGCAGTGTGATTCACTTGCACTCTTCTACTAAGAGCATCGACAACCCTATTTTCCTTTCCCTTGATGTAGATGATCTCGAAATCAAACTTGCTAAGAGTATCCAACCATCTAGCTTGTCTGTCATTCAGATTAGGTTGGCCAAGCAAGTACCTCAACCCATTGTGATCACTCATCAAGACGAACCTCCTACCAAGAAGATAATGTCTCCACATCTTAAAGGCATGAATGATAGCTGCCAACTCAAGATCATGAGTCACATAGTGCTGCTCGTGCTCATTCAACTTCCCTTAATCATAACATACTACCTGCCCTTCCTGCGTCAGGACGCCACCAAGCCCCCTCTTGCAAGTATCTGTACAAACCACAAATTCTTTATCTGGACCTGTAATTTTCAAAATGGAGCATTTTTAATTAATTGCTTCAATTGCTCAAAACTAGTTGCACACTCCTTAGTCCATTGAAACTTCTTCCCTTTTCGTTGCAAAGATGTAATGGTATAGGTAATCTGTGAGAAGTTCGTGATGAACCACCTATAGTAACCTGCTAATCCCATGAATGATTTGACCTCGTCCACATTCCTAGGTGTTTCCTGCTCCATGATAGCTCTGATCTTTTCTTAGTCCACTGTTATACCTTCCTTTGAAACAACATGTCCCAAGTAATGAACTTCTATCTGAAAGAAACTGCACTTACTAAGCTTGGCATACAATTGATGCTCTCTCAATAGCCTTAACACTGCTGCTAGATGTTCTACATGCTCTTCCTCATTCTTAGAATATATCAATATGTCATCAATGAATACTATCACAAACTTATCCAGATACGAACACAACACATTATTAATCAAACACATGAAAGTAGTTGGATCATTAGTAAGACCAAAAGGAACTAATACAAACTCATAATGCCCATACTTGGTACGAAATGTAGCTTTGTAGATATCATCATCTTTGATGCGTGCCTGATTATATCTTGATCCCAAGTCAACCTTTGAGAACGCTACTTCTCCCTTCAACCAATCAAACAAATCATCAATATGTGACAAAGGATACCTGTTCTTGATAGTCACCTTGTTCAACTGCCTATAGTCAATACACAACCTGAGAGTACCATCAATCTTCTTCACAAACAATACTTGTGCACCCAAAGGCGACACAATTGGCCTTATAGTGCTTTAGATGTTGGTTATGCTCCCAGCATCAACTCAATAGAAAAGTCCACTTCCTCATGAGGAGGTAACTCTGAAATCTCTGCTAGAAATACATCCTGAAATGCTGCAAAATCGAATACCTCGCCAAGAATTTAGCATCCTCAACATCCTTTCCTTTGTCACTAGAAATATTAATTGCAAACAAGACATGCCCTTTCCTACAACTATGCTTTTCCTACAGGGTTGTTACCATTCTCCCTGATGTAGGCTTCTTCTTACCATGCAAGATTCTCTTCTTTCCATCATCATTCGAGCACTCAATAGCTTCGTCGTAGAAATCTACCTTAGTCTTATGAATATTTAACCAATCCATACCAAACAACATACTGCATGATCCCAATGGAAGCACATTTAAATGTGTTGATGTAGACATATCATGCAGTTCAAATGCACAGGATCTCACCCAATGGTGAACTCTTTTCTTGGTACCTGTTGCCAACTGCACAAACCAAGATTCTACATGCACTTCTTTATTCAAGCAACACTTATCCACCTAGTAAGCACTGATATAACTATATTTAGATCCAAGTTCAATCAAAATAAAAACAACTTGATCACAAATCTTACCTTCCATCTTGATAATAAATGCCTGATGATCAACTTGCCTATTATCTAATGTTACATAAATATGAGGAATACTTTGTCCATCATCCCCAATTATATGTACCTCTTCAGCATTATAGATTTGAGGTCTACCACCCTGATGCTGTGGGCAATCTCTCCTGCGATGTGTTGGGGGTGTGTTATATTCTTTCCATGACTAGCTGCGATAGCCCTCCCTGTTTGTTGTGTCGGGTGCAACCCCCCTGTTGGGGGATTTCAAGGGGGTGGTAGCCCCCTTGTACGGGGTTTGGGGCAGCGCCTCGGGATTTTATTTTTTTGGACCCTATATATGGTGGGCAGACCTACATATGGTTTTGTGCATGGGTTTTGCACATGGTTTTGGGCATGATGGTTTTTTGCCCTTGGTATTTTGTAGATCTGGTCAAGGGAATGTTGAAGAAAGTGTAACTAGGTTCAGTTTTCATAATGACATGATCTTTGTAAATGAGCAACAGTTTTATTTGTTAGTGGCTTCCATTGAGAGTCTAGAGATTTATTATTAAGTCAAAGAGTCAATGTCATGTATGAAGAATCTCTTCTTGAGCCTATGTGTAATGTATAGAAGTCTATAAAAAAGTCTAGAAGCCCTCCAAAGACAAGCACAATCCCTCTTGAAGAAGTTAGCCGGTCAACTCATATAAGGAGACACAACAGTCCACTGTCATGTTGGCTTAATATGTGGGTCAAACCACTATAAATACCCAACTAGGGTTTGCGCAAAAGAGGAGGGGAAAAACTCAGATTCTCTATGATTTTCGGATGGGTATAGGTCTGAGATCTTCGCATATACACCTCTAAAATTTCAGATGGAAAAAATAGTGAGACACTTTCGAATGGGTAACACAGAGGTATAGTCTCGGCTCAGTTGTGACAAGGAAGATCTCGGTGCAAGGAGAACATATTCATAGTCTCGATGATGAACATGATCTCAGGGATCCCACAGTAGCACACATAGTCTCGACATAATTATGATGAAAAGATCTCATAGTGACACACTCTGTCTCGACATACTTCAAGGCGCAGTCATGATCTTAGCATAGTTATGATCTCGATCTTGATGGAGACATAGTCACAAGGTTATGATCTCGGTGAAGGTACAACTATGATGAGACAGTCATGATCTCAGTGGATCTAAGTGCAGCTCTCATATACATATCTCAATATGGAGATCTTGTTGATGAAGACCTCAGTGAAGGTGCAACAATGATGTTGCAGCAGTAATGAAGATCTCGGTGGTGCAGTAGTGATGGCCTCAATGATGATGATCTCAATAGTGACAAAGAAGAGGATTGGTGTCTTGGTCTTGGAGTGGCATAATAGGTCAAGGGTCATGGTCTTGGTATTCATCAATTGGAATCTCTATAAGAAGAATTTTGTGCGGGTTTTCCTCTCAAAGAGTGAGAGGTTTTGGCCCTGGTAGAAATCCAACATCTTGTGTTCTTGTCTCTTTTGTTTGGGTAGCTATTTGATGAACTAAGATGACACAGTCTAATAATAACGAGTGAAGATTGTGCTAAGAAGAAAAAGTTAAAATACTTCACAAATAGTTATCATGGCAAGAAGAATCTCATTAACTTAATTTTCCCTAGATTCTTCAATAGGGAACTACAGTTATGTTCTAATCCAGGGTTAATGGATTGGGGATATGTATTGTAACATTGAAAGGAATATAATGAAAATCTATCTGGTAGTCCCGACTTTGGGATCTAGCAGAAAATCTTTGTGTATATTTGTTTCATGTTTTATGTTCTCGCCATTGTTTATTTTATGTTTTTAGAATTCGTATGCAAGTAATTTATGTACAGGGTTAAAACCTACATTTGGTATCAGAGTTGTTTCGGCTTCAAGGGGACGCCTTTGTTGCTGAGGGGTTTTTCTCAGGCCTGTGGTAGACCTTGTTTAGTGGGAAATCTATGGGATCGATTCTTGCGGTGAAAGAAGATGGCAAGTAGTAGAAAGATAGAGATCGAGAAATTTAATGGTTAGAGTTTTGAGTTGTGGAAACTCAAGATGGAGGATCTATTGGTGGATAAATATTAGTGGATCACAGTAGATCTGGGTACTAAACCAACGACAATGTCATATGAAGACTGGGTGAAGTTGGATAAAAAAGCAAAGAGCACAATACGATTGTGTATCTCTGATTCAGTATTGTTGAACATATCAGGGGAAGCTACGACGAAGGCTTTGTGGGACAAGTTAGGGACTTTGTACTAATCTAAGTCTCTGGTGAACAAATTGTTCCTATGGAAAAAGTTGTATAACATGAGGATGAAGGATGGAGACTCGGTGACAGAGCATTTAAACGCCTTTAATATTGTGGTAAGTTAGTTGTTATCTGTTGATATTAAAATTTCAGATGAAGATAAGTGCATCAGTTTGTTGTGTTCTCTACCAGATTCGTGGGATAGTCTGGTTGTTGCAATAAGTAGCAATACAACTACCTTGAAGTTTGATGAAATAGTCTCATCCTTGTTGTTGGAGGAGATGAGACAGAAAAATATGGAGGGCCATAATGGATATGCCTTGTCTGTACGAGGATGGTCCTAGAATAGAAACAAAAATAAGTCCTTGAATGGGAGATATAAATCTAGAGGGAGATATAAATCTTCAGGAAAACCTGTAAAGGTGTGGTGGAATTGCGGAAATGAAGGGAACTTCAAAAAGGACTGTAGATCTAAAGCTCATGAGAAAGGAAAGGGATTTGATGATGCTGCTTCTGTAGAGGTGAAAACTACCTCATATGAAGGTGGGGATGTGTACTTGGCTTCTTCTTCAAATACACATGTAGATCATGAGGCATGGTTGATTGACTCAGGTGCATCCTTTCACTTCACTCCCCATAGGGAGTGGTTTTGTGAGTAAGAAAAATATGATGGTGGTGATTACTTCTTAGGGGATGACAGGAAGGCTAGAATCATCAGACGCGGAAAAGTCAAGTTGAAGTTGCAAGGTGGAGGGATTAGAACACTTCAGTTTGTTCTTCATACTCTTACATTGGCCAGAAATATGATTTTTGTAAGAAAGATGGATGATGTAGGTGTAAATATAGTGTTCGAGAAAGATACCTACAAGATGGTTCGGGGAGCATTGGTATTGATGCGGGGAGTTCAGATTGGAACTTTGTACAAGCTTCTGGGTAGTACTGTTATTGATGGGTGCAACAATTTTGTGGTTCCTGAAAGTGGAGCAGAAAATATAGTGGTCTCTGGAGAAAAGACCATGCTATGGCATCAAAGGCTTGGACATACTGGAGAGAAGGGCCTTCAAATACTTCATGGTAATGGTATGGTAGAAGGTATGTCTAATTGCTCTTTGGATTTTGATTTATGTGAACATTGTGTATATGGGAAGCAAAATTGGGTGAGTTTCCCCTCTGGTGCTAAGAGGGCGAAAGGGATATTAGAGCTTATGCATAGTGATGTGTTTGGACCTATGTCAGTTCCATCACTGGGTAAGTTTGTGTACTATGAATCCTTTATAGAATCAGACTCTACAACAGAATAAGAATCAGACTCTACAACAGAACAAGAATCAAAAGATGAAGAGCCACAAACTCCAGCTATGAGAAGATCAGTTCGAGAAAGAAGGCAACCAAAAAGGTATAGTCCATTTGCTTTCTGTTCAAATTTTTCTTTACTGATGACGATCCCAGAATTGTCGATTATTGATGACGATCCCAAAATTGTCAGAGAGGCAGTAGATTCAGAGGATGGAAAACTCTGGAAAGGGGCCATGGCTGATGAAATGACATCTTTGGACAAAAATGAGGCTTGGGATCTGGCGGAGTTGCCTACTGGAAGGAAACCTATTGGAATAAAATGGGTGTTTAAGTAGAAGATGAATGTAGAAGGAAAGGTGGAGAAATACAAAGCTCGTTTGGTAGCAAAAGGTTATTCCCAAGTGTCGGGAATTGATTTTGGTGATATTTTTTCTCATGTTGCCAAGGTAGCTTCTATTAGATAATTTTTATCCATTGCTACTGCTTTTGATTTTGAGGTAGAATAGATGGATGTGAAGACTACATTTCTTCACGGGGATATGGAAGAAGAGATATACACGAAGCAACCTGAAGTCTTTGTGATGAAGGGAAAGAAAGAATTGATATGCAGGTTAAAAAAGTATTTGTATGGGTTAAAACAGTCACCAAGGATGTGGTATCAGAAATTTGATACATTTATACAGGGACTTGGCTTCACTAGAAGAAAAGAGGATCATTGTGTGTATTTTAAATTAATTGGTGACCTTGTGTGGATGATATGTTGTTGATTGGAAATGACAAAGAAATTATCTAGGATTTGAAGACCCAATTGTCCTCTAAATTCGACGTGAAGGATCTTGGTGCTGCAAACTACATTTTGGGCATGGAAATTAAACAAGATCAGGCAAAGAGGAATCTTTGGTTAAACCAAAGGAAGTATGTTGAGACAATACTACAAAGGTTTAATATGCGGGATAGTAAACTGGTGAAGGTTCCTATTCCTATAGGTGTAAAGTTATCTGCTGAATAATGTCCCAAGAACAAGAAGAGGAAGAGGACATGTCCCGTGTTCGATACACAAGTGCAGCCGGTAGCCTGATGTATGCAATGGTATATACTAGATTAAACATTGCACATGTAATGGGAGTATTGAGAAGGTTTATATCAAAATTGAGGACGGAGCATTGGACAACAGTGAAGTGGGTTTTCAGGTATTTGCGTGGCACTAGTGATTATGGTTTGTGCTACCATGGAAGACTAGGATTGGATAGAGTTTTGGACATTCATGGCTTTGTTGATGTAGAATGGGTTGGAGATCTTGATCAGAGAAGATCTACAAATGGGTGTTTGTGTAACCTATTTGGAGGAGCAGTCAGTTGGATGAGCAAGAGATAGTCTGTAGTGGCACTTTCAACTACAAAGGCAAAATACACGACATCCACTCATGCAAGCAAGGATGTAGTTTGGTTGCAGAGATTGTGTTCAAGTATGGGGTTAGTGCAACAAGCTATAAGGATATACTATAACAACCAAAGTGCAATTTTCTTGGCAAATAACCTTGCTTGTCATTCAAAGACAAAGCACATTGATGTTCAGTATCACTTTGTGAGGGATATGGTTGAGGACAAAAAGGTATTGCTGGTAAAGGTGGACACTTTGAAGAATGATGTAGATGCATTGACAAATTTTGTGAGCACTGAGAAGTTTTCTTGGGGTAGATAAAAAATGGGCATTGCAGGGCTAGACCAATGACTAAGCTCTCATGTGACCCCTTGTGTGGAAAAGAAAACAATGATGGGAGAATGTTGGGTGTGTGTTATATTCTTTCCATGACTAGTCGCAATAGTTCTCCCTGTTCATTGCGTTGGGCGCAACAGGGGGGGTCAGCCCTCCCATCAGGGGGTTTCAGGTCCAGGGCAACGCCCCAGGAAAAAATGGTTTGGACCCTATATTAGGTGGGCGGACCTACCTATGGTTTTGTGCATGGGTTTCGCACATGGTTTTGGGCATGATGGTTTTCTGCCCATGGTATTTTGTAGATCCGGTCAAGGGAACTATGGTTATGTTCTAATCTAGGGTTAATGGATTGGGGTTTATGAATGCTTTGACATGTATATATATGTGTTGTAACATTGAAAGGAATATAATGAAAAATCAATCTGGTAGTCCCAGTTTTTGGATCCAGGGGAGAATCTGTGTGTATATCTGTTTTATGTTTTATGTTCTCGCCATTGTTTATCTTATGTTTTTATAATTCGTATGCAAGTAATTTCTATACAGGGTTAAAACCTACATGATGATCCTTGCAGCAACTCCAACATTGCAAATGCTTCCTACCATCACCCTTGTTCTTCTCCTCATACCTAAATCCATGTCCTCTCAACTGTATTGAATTTCTTGTACGACATTGCATTCTCCTTATTACTTGCATCCTGAAGACTTACTCACCTCTTATCCCACTTTCCCTTAGTCTTGTCATTACCTTTACAACCTGCTTAGGCTTCAACTTATGCTTAGACTGCTCATAACGATGTTTCACCTTCCCAATGACTTCCTCCAATGTCCAAGGCTCATAATACACAATTTGATCCTTAAATGCTAATGACAATCCACTAATGAATCTTTGAACCTTCATCTTCTCATCCTTAAGATATGGTACATACCTCAACAACTCCATAAACTTAGTTGTGTACTCTTCGTCTTTCATAGATACCATCTTCAATTTGTAGAACTCCTTAGCCTTACCATCATAGTATCTCCCTAACACGTACTTCTTCCTGAAGAGTTTTTTGAACTCATGCCAAATCAACTCCTCTATCCTGATTCCTCTGACACACTTCACATCTTCCCACCAGATGTCTGCTTCTCCTTTGAGACTTAAAATAACTATCCTAGCCTTCATATTTTATGAATAATCATGCAGTTCGAAAAACTTCTTCATCCCAAGTAGTCATGCTTCTGCATCTTCCAGTTTCTTCAGCTTTCCATCAAAGGTAGGAGGTTTGGCTTTCTTGAACTCATCCAAAAAGTACTGCTTCTCACTCTTCGTATAAGGATGATAACAAGGATGAACATGTTCTCTATTTAAACCAAAACTAGAATAGAACCCATAACCACTACCTCACTTGACAAGTGTATCTATCTATCTACCACCTCTGACTGTGTCATCCTTTTCTGACATATGTCCTTCATGAGACCTGCTACCATATGCCCCATTAGTCCTTTACTCATGTCCATAATTGATTTGTGGTTGTCATTGTCTCTACAAATCTAATAAACTCTGAAGGATCATAGCATTGACCTTTGCTTGCTTTTCATGTGCCCTGGAAAGTCTTTCTTGTGACTAATCTCTTTGTTTCTCATATGATCTACAAGGAGAGCCACATGAACTGCAGTCCACCATTCTGCTTGTCATCTATGATCTTCTTCTTCCTATTGAAGAATCTTGGGCGATTAGTTATGATAGGATTCTTCTAGAAATGATAACAATTTGTGAAGCACTTTTTACTTTTCTTGTTAGCTTGATCTTCTTCTTATTATTAGTGTATGTTATTTAAATTCATTAAACTGCTACCACAAACATAAGAAACAAGAACACAAGATATTGGCTCCCTGCCAGGGCAAAACCTCTCTCTCTTAGAGAGGAAAGCCCTTTCTCAAATTTCTCTTATTGAAGCTTCTCTTGATCACTGCCAAACCCTAGACCCTTGACAAGATTATCCTCCAAGCACAGGTCAAGTCCTTCCTTCTTCCGACACTACATTTCTTGACACTTCATCCTCCTTCGTCTAGAACTTTGTTCTCCTTCCAGCAAATGATGATAGTCCTTGTTATGATAGCTCTAGAAGAGACATTTATATTTGATCCTTAGTGAACTCTTTCGCCTATGAGGATACCTTTCTTCTCTTGCCCAATCGAGCTCCTTCTTGATATGTAGTTGCAGACTTGTTATGACAGTAGTGCAGCCCTAGTTTCTCGCACGTGTGGGAGGATTCCTTCAAGATTCTTATGCTAGAGTCTTCCTTTCTTCCTCGCTTGAGTGAGCTTCTTCTTCGCTTGAGAGAGAGGCCTTATAGGCCTACTTTTCTAGCCCAAACAATGAGAGATATGTGACTGTGACAGTGCTGCTGTAATGAGTGCAGATAATCCTCCTTTTTTTGCACGTGTGACTGTAGTTCACCCTTAGAACATACTTCCAAGGCTCGGTGTTTCTTCCTCTTTCTTTGTTGCACTAGAGGCTTCTTTTCTTCGCTTTCCCTTCACCCTTAACTTGTCTTCCTTCTCGCTGATTTCAGAGGTGATTGTGTCTTGTTTTTGGAGTGGACAACCTCTATATATAGAGGTTTGTCCCTCCTTTAGGCTGACTTGAGGCCGACTTGGAGACTTTAGGCTAGCTTGTGTTTTCTTCTCTGGATTGGCTTTTTTGGTGATGTCGTTGCATGGAGAGGACTTGTGTCTTTGCTTGGAGGGATATATTTGACTCTAATACATAAATACACATGGTGTAACATGCCCTTAAGGGTCTCCAATATTTCTTTTGACTCTTTGACTTTCTTTGTCATGTGCTAGACCTATTTCAATGAGCAAGAAACTCATTGATATAAATAACAAAAATAATATTTCTTTTCTTGTATAAATACAAATATCAAAATTACATTTATGAAGACCGAACCTAGTTACACTTTCTTCAACACTCCCTCTTAACTAGGGAGGTATTCAAAAATCATTACAAGGTGTTTGGCTATTTTTCAATCTTGAAGAATTCACATAAGAGAAACCGGATTGGCAATCCATCTATTATAGCATTATAGTAACAAACATTGTTTATAGCAAGGCCTTGAATAACAACTCTATCTCTCATAATATCAGAGCACAACATTAGTGAGACCAATGATATATAGACACCTTTATCATTGTCTCTCAAGGTACATACCCACCTGGGTGTTCACTTGAGTATGACCTTCTAGGACTATTCGTATCTTGGGTTCCCAGCCCTCAAAGAATACTAGTCCTCTTGCCTACTCTTATCTTAGATGCCCTACACATCCTCAAAGAGCATCGAATGCCAAATGATTACCCAATCTTCCATTCTTTCTTCCAAAGCGAAGACAAGAATGTTGTGTCTATCTCTTCCTCTTAATTGGGGAAGATATGCCCAAGTTTCCTCTGACCAAAAACTTGACCAAGCTCCTTTGTAATTAGGAACTTGTTATAAACTCCCTCTTAGCTAGGGACTTGTCCATACATCAACAATTTCTTCTTCATGGGTCCTTCAGCTGCTGGGTCTCCCTCTTCCTACGATGGATTCTTTGTTTGAACTTCTTCTTGGTAGGGAACCGACCATCGATCACTTTCCTTCCTAGATTGTCATGTCATTTCTTTCTTCGTGGAAAGTGGCCTTCTTGGTGTATGTCAAAATCTTTTGTCATCTATCTACTCCTTTACCATTTGACTATACTTTTTAATATGTATCATATGGATGCTTAGTTGTGCTTTCTTGTTCCAATATTTCGATTTAGTAGCCCTTCACTACTTCATCCTGATATTACTTCAACATCAAATAGTGCTTTGCTAGATGCCTCTTACTCATGAAATCTTCGTGGATTTGAATCAGTTATCTGCATCTTAATATCTCCAAGGCCTTCATAGGTGTCAAGGGTCCTTTGATATTTTTCTTCCTTTGTCAGAGTTGTCATGCCTTCTTTCGAGAGATGTTTTTGATCTTGTCAGATAATGATTCTTTGTGGCCATGGTGTTCTTCACATGTTTGTTATCCTTCTTCATCCACTTCTTCTTGGATTGTTTAGTCAACCACCTCATACTCCTTATGAGAGCACTTCTTCACGTTGACCTTCATTGGATTGTTGTACATGCTTTCGAGCATGTCATTAGTGAAAGAGATCCTTTTATACTTGATCATGTTTTAGAACTATTCCCATGATTCAATAATACATATGATGACATGACTAAACTTTGATGCATACATACCTCATCTTGATTCTGCTTTTGATCATCTCGGCTTCATGTTTGTTGGTCCTTCTTGATTGGTGTAGTTTTTCTTGCTTCATCTTTTCTTGCCTACATATCCTTTCTTGAATCCCATGAATGGAACTCCCATTGAGGCATCTTCTCTTATTTAGGAACTTCCTTTTGAACATTCTGTCAGAGGATCTTGAAGACCCTCATCATGCAAATGTTTCTTCCTTTTGATGATGGAGGCTTTATAATATTTTTAATTATGATAATTTTCTTTCATCGTGGATGAGGTTCTTTAATAAATATATTCCTTCTACATGAATATCATGAGCTATATCTACATCATGCTCCTATATTCTAGAAGATATATTTAAACAATGCATTCTATCATATTTCTATATGCTCCTATACTACTCAAAACTTTGAAAGAAGACATATGTAAAGAAGTTGACTTAGTCATAGTAGAGATCTGGAGGATATTCCTTCTTCTACTTCTTGTCTTCTTCTTTCACTTCTTGAGTTATGTGAGTTTGTTCCCTTTTACTCTTGTTGTTGTTGTCCTTCTTAAGTTTGGGACAATCCCTTTTGTAGTCTCCATATTCTTGACAGCCAAAGCATTGGACTTTGGACATATCTTTGTTGCTTGTTCTTCTTGGACCAAATTTTCCAAATTTTCCTTTTCTCTAGGCCATGGTAGAAAATGCTTGTTCTTTTGATCCCACATGATCCTTGGCTTTAAGTCTAGTCTCCTCAATTTTGCATAGAGACCATAGTTCACTTAGTGCTGTAGCTTCATTCTTGGCATATATGCTTGATGTGAAGTTGCCCCAATCCTCAGGTAGAGTATTGAGTACTACAATTGTCATTTCATTGTCAGAAATGAATTCTCCTAGTTCTTGAAGTTGATCTCTCATCTCAGAGATATTCACGAAGTAGGGAGCTATTCCTTCCTTTGATATCTTCATCTTGTACAAATCATTATGTAGAGATATCACTTCTCTAATTGTGCTTATCGAGAATAACTCTATTAGTTTATCATATATTTTTTTTGATGTTTCAAATTTGGAGACACAAGGAATGAGAGAGTCCTTGATAGATTCTATCAGAATCCATTAAGCTCTTGTCTCATCCTTCTTGTACTTGGCTAAGGCTTGAGTTTGTTCCTTAGCAGGGATAATGGTATTCCCTTTGATGAGGTCTAGAAGTTCATTATCCTTGAGACGTAAATCAATCCTCTTCTTCCATGCAAGGAAGTTAGTAGTCCCAATCAATTTGTTGCTTTCCTTGCAAAAATACATTAATGTATGTTTAGGAGGAGACATATATACTTACTTGATAGAGTTTGTGATGTGGTAGTCTTGATTTCTTCTTGAAGTCTTGATGGCTTGTCTTCTAGGATCTTGATGATCTTCAAATTTCTTCCTTCAAATAGACTTGATTAATGATGAGATATGGTTGGAGAGTGAGGCTTGACTTGTAGTGATTTTTCCTTTGTAGATGATTTAACTTAGTGCATGCCCTTCTTTGGATGGATCTTCTTGTAGGTGCCTTTGTATGAAAGGCTTATCTTCTTGCTTAGTAGTCTTCCTTGATGGATAGTAGATGGTAGACCTTCTTTTTCTTGATCTATTTGAGACTTCTTGGCTTGAAGATTCAATCTTGTAGATGTTCTTGAGATGTCTTTCCTTGACGTGTCACCTTATGAGTGTTCTTGAGATGCCCTTTCCTTGATGTGTGTCCTTAGCTCTGATACCGTGTTGAAGAATCTTGAGCAATTATTTATGATAGGATTCTTCTAGCAATGATAACAATTTGTGAAGCACTTTTACTTTTCTTGTTAGCTTGATATTTTTCTTATTATTAGTGTATGTTATTTAATTTCATTAAACTACTACCAAAAACATAAGAAACAAGAACACACGATATTGGCTTTCTGTCAGGGAAAAACCTCTCTCTCTTAGAGAGGAAAAGCCTTTCTCAAATTTATCTTATTGAAGCTTCTCTTGATCAATGCCAAACCCTAGACCCTTAACAATATTATCCTCCAAGAACAAGTCAAGTCCTTCCTTCTTTCGACACCTTGTTTCTCGACACTTCGTCCTCCTTCTTCCGACAATTCGTTCTTCTTCCGACAAATGATGATATTCCTTGTTATGATAGCTCCAGAAGAGACACTTATCTTTGATCCTTAGTGAACTCTTTCACCTATGGGGATACCTTTCTTCTCTTGCCCAATCGAGCTCCTTCTTGATATGTAGTTGCAGACTTGTTATGACAACAGTGCAGCCCTAGCTTCTTGCACGTGTGGGAGGATTCCTTCAAGATTCTTATGCTAGAGTCTTCCTTTCTTCCTCTCTTGAGTGAGCTTCTTCTTCGCTTAAGAGAGAGGCCTTATAGGCCTACTTTTCTAGCCCAAACAATGAGATATATGTGACTGTGATAGTGTTGTTGTAATGACCGCAGATAGCCCTCCTTTTCTCGCACGTGTGACTATAGTTCACCCTTAGAACAGACTTCCAAGGCTCAGTGTTTCTTCCTCTTTCTTTGCTGCACTAGAGGCTTTTTTTCTTCGCTTTTCCTTCACCCTTAACTTGTCTTCCTTCTCGCTGATTTTAGAGGTGATCATGTCTTGTCGTTGGAGTAGTGGACAACCTCTATATATAGAGGTTTGTCCCTCCTTTAGGCCGACTTGTGTTTTCTTCTTCATATTATCTTCTTTGGTGATGTCGTTGCATGGAGAGGACTTGTGACTTTGCTTGGAGGGATATCTTTGACTCTAATACATAAATATATATGGTGTAACATGCCCTTAAGGGTCTTCAATATTTCTTTTGACTCTTTGGCTTTCTTTGACATGTGCTAGATCAATTTCAATGAGCAAGAAACTCATTGTTATAAATAACAAAAATACTATTTCTTTTCTTGTATAAACACAAATATCAAAATTACATTTATGAAGACCGAAGCTAGTTACACTTTCTTCAACACTTCCTGCAAACATACCATGTCAGATTAGCACAACATATGTATATATAATTAAATCAACATATCAATCCTCTCAACATCAACATCATGATGACACAAGACCACAATAGTGACCATCACAAGAAATAACCAAGATGTATGCATGATAAACACATAAACAATCAGACGTGCATACTTAACAATCACACCTATTCCATCCAGTCCAAGTGTTTGAACCTGGAAACTCTGATATCAATATGTAACACCCCCTCCCACATTTACCTAATTTCACTGGTCTGCCAAGGTAAACATGAGACAAAGAGTTACTATTACATGATACGACCTCCAAGATCCAGTTATGGAAGTTGGGCCGATAAACTAACCACTCACAACATGCCTTAAGGCTACAGGACACTCAGGGGCCAAAGGGCCACCCCAGGTGACCAAACCCTAAGTTGGGGCTCTTTTTCACTGCACTAAGCCCATAACTACATGCATGCCAAGGCTTGGGTGTGGTTATAGGCCTCCAACCGCATGCACAACACTGCCTCCATGCAGTTATAACCCAAAATCTCTAGTTCAGAGGGTGTGGTCCCGAGATCTGAGCCACCTTTCTAGGCTAGCTTCCAGACCACTACCTAAAACTTCTTATAACTTCTTAGAGTGATAAATGACATAATGATAAATCTTTTCATATAAAACTTGAACAAGAACTGACCCAAGACATGCCTAGTCCATAACAGACATTTCATGAAACACATGGAAAACATGTAAGCTATAGGTCATGAATGCATATATGATCATATTAGTTTGAGATTCATCTGAGAATCACCAAGAAGGCTCTATGCCCTCTCCACATAGTTGCAACAACAATCACTAATCCATACTTTCATCAACTAATCAATAGCCAAACAATTCATGACAAGAGCCATATATAATACACATATATAACCAACATATAACCAGAACATAACCAACATAGGAACCATGGCAACTCATCCATAATATCACCAATATAATCACTACAAGTATACATGAATCATAGTAAAATAATAACTCTTATTAACATATGAAAATACCAACCAAGTTAGAGACATCCATGTACCACTTGACCATAGATTGGGCTTGTTGTCGCTCAGATTATACAAGCAATGTGACAACGATTCGGGTCAGGGGTTGTCACTCTAATCTTCGACCTCTCCATTCTAGCTGTCCCTCAATAACAAGCTATGGGGAGTAGTCCCTATGAAATGAGAAAATGAGAAACCAGTTGACAACCAACTAGTCCTAGAGATACGGTTGAATGACCTAACTACTTGGTTAATTTTAGCAAGACTTAAGGATTAGATTAGATTTGAATGTGAGACCAGTGCCTCATGGAGTCAAATTCTAGCTTATTATTAATTAGATTCCAAGTAATCAGATGAACTTTCGCTACTTATATGCTTAACTAACATGAATGAGGTGCAAATCCTATCAACTAGGTGAAATGCAAAGTCTTGGTTAATTTTAAGATAGATGCTATTCTAAATGTAACCTTCCTCTTAATTGTTCTAAAACCAGTCTCTAGAGTAGGTTGTGGGATGGAAGCCAAAGGGAAGAAAGAAAAGGCTTGATTACTGATACCTCCCCCTATGTTCCAACCACCCGATGCCTCTAGCAATGCAGAGACTATAGCTCTGACGACTGCAAGGTCATCATGTTAACTACTAAAGAGGTGTTAAGCTGCTCAAGCTAAATTGAGAAAGGGTGGCTCTAAATGTCTATCAACCAAGCTTATGCTTGGAGGTAATTTATTAGATGCAAGACTAGCTTAGAATGATATGCAAGATGTATGAGTGAATGCTTCTTGAGTTGAGATTGTTTTACGTTAAGTACTTTAGTTATGATTAATCTTCAATTATGACGATAAGTACTTATTAATGGAAATTAAGAGACAATATTTAACCACAAGAGAATGTGCCAAGTTACCAAGTGCTAATAAGATACAATATGAAATTATTTGACAGTTACAAGATGTGCCAAAATCTCATAATAACTTATTCAATGATAATTAAAGTGCTTAACTAGATGCCAATGATTATAAAATGATAGTGTTGCTTAACACCAATTATCAAGGGATATTTAAATAGATTAGAAGCCTTAAAATTTCAATGCCAATGTAGATTTATCATTCACAAATGGATATTAGCAATGAAACAAGAATGACAATATGAGAGCAATTATTCACCAAAGTTTCAATGCTAATTATAATAATGAACACGATTAGATAAAGAGAAAAGATGTAACTTATATCTTTCAACACGGTACCAATATCCAATGAACACTTAGATTATTCACTTAGGTAACCAAGATCATTAGATTACGTGCTTTATTAGATGTGAAGATGGAAACTAAGAAACTTGAGCAACTCACAAGAAACAACAATGTTAGATCTCTTAAAACCACAAAAGCAATGTAGAAAAAGATCAATAATAAATTTACTTCAAAATTTAATGTTGCAATACTAGCTATGCCAAAAATCCTTATGTGCCTTATATCATGAGCATAAATGAATTCTTATAACAATAGTGAGTAAATATGACCACAGTGAGGTAACAAATGCCAAACAAACCCTGAATTCTTCTCTTTTTTTCACTTTAGATGCCAATCAGCAAATGGAGAGAAAAGATACTCATGTCATTAATTCGTATCAGACCTTAGTATTTAGTTCAATCATAAATGACAGTTAGTGAAATATGTGAATTTTACTCAAATAAAATTTGCCCAATATGTGAAATTACTTCCTTAGTATGTGAAACAAATGTGTGGAATTTTATGTTTGTGGAAAAACCTATGAACAGTTTTTGAAACCTTATTTTATGTTTGTGGAAAAACCTGTGAACAGTTTTTGAAACCAACGTTTCGGATTAGCTTAGTGAGTCCATTATCAAGGCAATGTGATTTGTATTTTGAGAAGAGAGAGCGTGAAATTATGGAGCTATTAATAGTTATATGAAAAAATATTTGATGCCTTTTTCTTTTAATGTCGACCTAATTGATTAATATTTATTTATTTATTTTTTTAATTTTTTTTAGTGACTGGTTTAATTAATGATTGATTATATTTAAATGTATCTATTTGTTTTATATTTATTTATTTATTTATTATTATTATTATTATTATATTCTATGTTATATATATAAGTTCTTTGCTATGTATTAAATGCTTTTGAAGTAATAGTTTAAACATTTATTTACTTTGCTTATTAAATTATATTTAAAGGGAGTTAGATAGGTAATTTATTTATTTATTATTCTATTAATTTGTATTTACTGTTTTTTTATTTTATTTAATAAGGGTTTCTAGGTGCTACTTAATTTTAGTCCGTCATCTCTATTCATGTTGTTGGAGGATTTCTCAATTTCAATTGCCTCTTTCACCCTTCTTTTTAAATAATGGTCTTCCTTGTGAATTAATTTTGCTTGTTCCATACAGATATAGTGTGAGAAGAACATGCGTGCTCTGCCAGACCTGATTTTTCTGACCTGTTTCTTCTAATATCATTAATGTGTTCTTTTAATTTTATGCCAAAGGATCTCCCTGTTTCACCTATATATACATTTTCGCATGAGCAGGGAATCGAGTATACTCCTTTGTGATTTTTTGGGTCTATTAAGTCCTTAGCAGAATCAAGCATGTTTTTGATGGTGTTAGGGGGCGTAAAGGCAACCAAAATGTTATGTTTGGCGAGAATTCTGGCAATTTTGTTTGTGGTTCCTTTTATATAGGTTAAGGAGATTCTAGGGTTTTCAAGAGTTTTCCTTTTTGGGTTATTGATTATGGATTCTTTAATTATCTTTTGGATAATGTTTTTATGATAGCCATTGTTTATAAAGACCTTGTGGAGATGGTTAAGTTCTTCATCTAGATGTTCAGGGTCAGAGATTCTGGAAGCTCTGGTAGCTAGGGTTTTGATGACACCAACTTTTTGCTTCGGATGGTGGTGGGAATTTGAATGAAGATATTTGTCAGTGTGAGTCTGTTTCCTGAAGACCTGGTGGCTTAGTTTGCCATTTTTCTTGGTAAGGAGGACATCTAGGAAGGGGAGTTGGTTGTCTTTTTCAATTTCAATAGTGAATTTTATGTGTTTAGAGAGGCTGTTTATGTGTGATAAAAATTCATTAATTTTGTCTAAACCATGGCTCCATTTAGCGATCAAGAGAGGAGTTTTTAATTTTGTTACTCACTTGGCGAAGGATTTTGTTGTTAGGGTCCTTGTTAAGAACTCTATAGCAACCACTCTTGTTAAGGTGTTCTTCCATCTTGTTATCATAATCTGTCCTATCCATAATAACAGTGGGATTTCCTGTGTGGAATTATGAAGGAACTTTTATGGGTGTTTATGTCACTGTTGGGAATAGATCAAAGCATTGTAGCAAAAGACAATGAGGGAAATAGAGTTTAAAGACCAAACCCATGAGGCCCAAGGCCTATAAGTCCACTTGTTCAACTATCCATAATTCTTTCAAAATCTAGATCACTTGAAAACTCAAATAATTTGACTCCAAATCACTGCAACAAACCTAGAATTAGCCTCAGGAATTTAAATGATAAACCAACAGTGAGGAAAAGAGGCAAGGGAGAGGGCTGAAAGGGAGGCAACAAGGAATAAAGGCCTTAGGAAGGCCATGACAGGGAAGAGAAGGCTTGCGGCCTAGGTTATGAAGCCCAATGAGGAAAAGGAGAAGGCCTCAAAGTTTGTGGTGAGGGGGAGAGAGCCCAAGAAAGATTGTGACAGGGTTAGAAAGGGTTGGCCAAGGCACATGGAGGAGGATGGAAGGGCTAACGAGGAGGATAGGGAGAGAGGAGGGCAGGAAGAGGCCCAGAGGGGCTGCGATAGGCTTAAAGAGGGCTGATGGAAGAGGAGGAGGCCTAGAATAGCCTATGGCTAGGGTCTGAGGCCTCCTAAAGCTCACGACGAGGAGGGATAGGGTTATGACCGGGGCTTAGAAGCCTTTTCTAAGCATTTGATTTACTGGGAAGGCAAATGGTAAGGAGAAAGGAGCCAAATTGGGCATAGAGGCCCTAAAATTTCTTGAAACCCTCACAAAATTCGAAAAATTACTTCAGATCTTCAATGAGTGCCCAAATAACTTCAAAATCTTTAGTTACTAGCCCTGCAAAATTTGTAGAGACTAGATCTTACCCTCAAGGGCCTAGATCTACCTATAATCCAACAATTCTTCTTAGATCTCACCTGCACAAACAAATTTGCAAGTGCCCAAAACCCTAATATATACAAAAAATTAAAAATCCCAAAACCCCAAACCCTAGTTGCAAAACAAGGATTAGAAGATAAAAATTATTTACAAAAATCTATTGTATGAAGTCTATTTACAAATTATACAAATATACAATATTTGAAAAATATTTTTGAAGTTTTTATTATTATTATATGATAGCTATATTTATTTCGAAAGATAGATATTCAACCACAACCTTAGCGAAGTAAGATCGTCACATAAAATATTTGGAGTCCAAACAATGTCAGCGTGTGCCCACAGTTTGTGAATTTGGCGCCGAAGGGACGGGGAACCTGCAAACTCTATATATTTTTTCAAGAAAAATCGTTAGAGCATACAATGAATCAGATCACCCAAGATAGGTCCAAAACTTACAAATAGAAGGTTCCTATCATCTACAAATGAAATAATGGTTGAGATAATATTAAATCAAAATATAGCAATGCACAAACCCAACACGTGCCACAAATCAATGAGACAAAGACACCATGAACTGTACCCCCAAGTCTTTTATTATGAAGTTCAAACATTCTCAACAGAACAGTGGCTTCACACCAACGTTTACAAAAATTACATCAGAGCTCCGCTCACCATAAGATGAAAATAGAAGCAAAACAACCTTCTATTTATAGAGAAATTCTTCCAAGTGCAAAATAACTACTAGTTGGCTTGATCTCCATCAAAATAATCTCGACCATTGATAAATCCTTAATTAACTTTTCATTTTTGTCATCGAAAATATTTATTTTTGAGGAATTTCCGAATATCTCATTTAAACCCTTTTTTATTAGCTCAAAAACAATTATTTTGAGCTAATTTCCTAAAAAAATTGACTTTGACTTAACCATCGAGGTCCAAGGGTCCAAATTTTCTTGAAATTTCCAATATTCCCTTAGTGGGGGACCTCCAAAATTTAACTTCTTTTAGACCCACGATTTTTTCCACCCGGAGAATTTAATTTTTCTAACATTTTAATTTTTTACTCCAATTAATTAATTTTCTAGCTTAGGATTTAATTTTATTTTTGTCAGAAAAATTAATTAATTGACACTTGAGGGGATAAATTATTTTTGCCACCCTCAAATATTTAATCATGGTGTCTAAGTACGAGGGACCATGCACTAAAATATTTTTAAATAAGATTTTACAAATTCAACCCTCAAAGGGGGAATACTTGTTCATTATAGACTCTCAAAGTATTTACCCAATTCTACGACACAATATGATCTAGTAGATCAAGTGATCTGTAATAAAATCATTTAGCTAAATAGCTTAAATTATTCCTAAATCAATTTTACAAAAGAATCAACTAAAACACTAGGACTCACCTAAGACTTCGACGGTAAATTCCATCCTAGCTTTGGGGTGAGGTTGGAGGGAAAAACTTTGCTGATCATCTGTGCTTAAAAACAAAAATGAATCAATGAGACAAAAAAAACTCCTTAGATGAAATATGCCGCCAAAATTACAGGCTTACCTAGGTTTTTACATAATAAGACGGTCATACTAGCATCATTTACAATATTATTTTGCAGAATGGGTTTACAATGAGAAAGAACAAATTGTTGGTTGATGATTCTGACTTTGAAAAAATCCTTGAAGTCCTTGGATCTAACTTCCTTGGAATGTTAAAACAATGAGTGCAACATGGCTGAACCAAATCTCTCTTTCAGCCAATCACCCCCACGGAATATTCAAAGCATGAATGTGGGATCTCATGGAATAAACAAAGACAAAACCAACTAGGTCTTCTAGAGGCCAAACCACCTCAACCCTCAACCATAGTGATTCCACCTCTACGGTCGAACATCACCAACACAAGCACCAATTAGACCGTTCTCTACCCAAGTTATCTAGGGCTCTAGGAAATAGTATATCAACCCACATCCTTTCAGGACTACAAAGTGTTTTTCCAACCCGACTCCAAGGACTAGTAACTCAACCCTAGTTGTTCCAGGGCTTCCAGATCATTTGTTCCAACCCACAACCATAAGGAACATGCACACTAATCAGAAAAACAATCAAGTGGAAAAACCCACAACACCATGGCAAGGCTAAAACCACTGCCAATCCAGGCAAATATCCATGCCAATGACAAAACATAACTAGAAACTCAAATAACTAGCACAAATAATCAAGTAGAGATATATGGTCTCTACCAAGGTCTTTTATTAGCCAAAGAACATCAAGTAGGCACACTTATAGTTATGGGAGATTCTCTTCTAATCCTAGATATGGTCAAAGGCTCCCTCCCAAAGGAGAAATCTATGGGTAACATCATGAAAAATCAGGAAAATTGTGGATGATAGCCCGTGCAATGCATATTTCCATGTCCCGAGAGGCTTCAACAGAGAAGCAGACAAGTATGCTAACGAGGGGTGTAAATTGAAGATAGGTGAATTAAATATTAATGGTAAAATCAGGCATGCTATAATTCCCTAATGGTGGATTAAGTCTATTAAAAAGCTCCCTAGTTGCATTATGTGTTGTAAATTTTGTGTTTTGTTGGGGCAATTTTGTAAGGTATTCACCTATAAAACCCCTCTTTTTGCTGCTCAAATATATTATCCTTGGGAAAATCATGTATTCCTATTGGAAATGATAAAACAATTAGAAAATATTGATGAATTAGCTTTTTAATACCTAATGTATTTGTTGCAAACTAGAGACAAAATTATATAATACAAATACTCTTTATGATTAAAAACTAAATAAATATTGGATTTAAGGAAACAAATTGCATAGTAAAATATTTCAAAATATTGCAATATATAGTGTGATTAACTATACTATTGGACTATTTGTATCATCACTTATTTGTAATACAATACTAGTGGTTCATAAGCTTGATCTCTGCAAACCTCATTAGGCTAGGGTTTTGTAGGCCAGCCTATGCTGTCACAAACTCCTCCAATTTGTTTATTGATCTATTGGACACTTTAAAGTTTGTCTTAGACATCTCTATGCTAAAAGGTTTTATGGCATTCTCTTAAGGTGGGGTAGGTCATAACCTTCCTACCAAAATGTAGATTTAGGAGACACCAACACTGGGTGACATGGTCCCTTTTTAGCACCTCATCAATCTATTCCTAGGCATTGCTATAAAAACCCATCAACTAGATTCTCTAATCCTACATGTGGCTTGGAAAAGTAGAGGCCAAAATCATTGCCTTCCCAAAGCGGTCCAAAATCCAAGATATGAGGTCAAATACGACAACATTGCAAGTTACATCAAATACATGTAGGATAATACACTAATCGACAAATATATTGGAATTTGGTCGATGTAAAAGGACCTGATATCCTGGATCAAGCACATGTGGCAACCAAAGGGACACATTGAACTTCAACTGGGACAATAGTCTTTGGAAATTTGGAAGATTGCACAAGAGGCTTTGAAAATGGGCCTTAATTTCTCAATAATGTGGGTCTCTTCATCTATTTTTGGACCCCCAGATATAACATTGACAGGGAGAAATTTCTGGGCTCCCCCATATGGATCCAATTTTATGCACTACAAATTGAATATTGCCAAGAAGAGATCCTCGAAGATATTGGCAATACAATTGGTTCTTTTGTAAAAGTATCAGAGATTAAAAAGACCAAGTGATACGTTGCATGCACTAGAATTTGTGTTTATGTGAATATAGCTCATCCTTCACCCAAATCCATTAAACTCTCCTTCCAAAATGAGGATACAATGTAAATCATCAACTATGAGCACATCCCATTCAACGTTGGAAATACTGAGAGGAGGGTGAATCTGTATTTCTCTTCAATTAGTTAATTTTAATCTTCAGAGCATTCAAATTAACATTAGAATTAGTTTAAATATATATCAACATCACATCAGTAAACAACACCATTCAATAATGCATGACATCAAGACAATACACTATGACTTTTGGTGGAAGCCCTTCCGAGAGAAAAACCACCAAACGCTTCTTAATATTTTTCTTCAATAATTTACATCAATTAGGAAGCTCCAACTTCCAATATTTTCAACTCCAACTGAAGGAGGTTCCAACCCCTTGGTTTACAGAATGCAACCTAGAGGATGCTCCCAAACCTTGGTTTACCAGCTCCAACGCCTTGGTTTACAAGATCCAACCTCAAGGATGCTCCGACGCCATGGTTTACAAGCTCCAACTTGAAGGATGATCCAACACCATGTTTACTAGTTGCAACTGGAAGGATGCTCCAACACCCTGTGTAGGCTCCAACCCGCCCTAACACCACCTTGCCACCCTAATCATCTAATGAATCACGTTTCACAATTTTCAGACTGGATCCATCTCTGCCGGACAATAATACAAGAACACAAAATTCTCTACAAATACAAACTTTGGTCAACAATCAACTCTGATTCTTCTAAAAAATATGCTCAACGTCTTTGCATCAATATATTATGAATCCTGCAATCATACTATCTGTAACTTTTACTGTACAACCTACAACCATATCTACTTAGCATTCTCTAACATCAACAACAATAATTTTTCTCAACCTGTCAACACATATCAAGACCTCTACTCAACATAGTAAACACAAACCCTAGCTCATCAAATATGTACCATTGTAAATGATGGCACAACAACAATACCTTTGCTCATAATACAATTCTACTCAAACAGTAAACCCTAGCAATATAAATAACTCTGTCAAGTTCACTGTCACAACAACTCTTCATATACACTATCAAATATTGGATTCACTTGATCTCTCTGCTCAATAATAGCAAAAAATCATTGACCTCACTATCAACCCTCTAACAACTTAGCATACTAGACCTTTATTTATATATATCTTAAACTTTTTAAATATTTTACAAATTCTTTGAGCTTCTTATACCCAAAGTATTTAATAATATATATTCCACTTATTCTCTCTCGTATCTTCCAATTCCAACAAAAACACATTCTTATGAAATTAGTGAAAAGTATAACTTTCCACTATTCATTACTATTAAGGATATTTATATTCATGAATCCATATTCTCCACAACACACAGTGCCACATCATGGACAAAACCTCACGACTTCTCCAACACAACAACCACTATTTTGTTACATGCACTAACTTACCTAACAACTCACCTTCAATTTTCCACACACGGATTTTGACATTGTTTTCCAGGATTATAAAGGCTTGACATTTTGGATCTATCTCCACATAATATTATAGTATCAAGTTTCTAATTAACAATATCCCAAACTATTCATTGAGCCCTTTGCCTTGTTAGAAAATCAGAAAGGCAAGAATATTTTCTTATATTGATAATTACTTGTGTTCATATTATTTACTTTAATGTTCTTCTTTTATCTTTGTATCATCAAGCAATCATCAAACAATCATCAAAACAAAACATGAATATCAACGACACCAGATGTAGCCTCTCAGCCAGGGCTAAAACCCCTCTATAGGGGAAAACCCAATCAAACTCTTCCACTAGTAAATCAAATTGAGATAGACTAAGACCTTAGACCCACAAGACCTTACTTCTCCACCAAGTCAATCTTCCAAGATGATTCAACAAACTTTGGTAATATCTTCTTTTTCAATAGTAAACATAAACCCTAGCTCATCAAATACGTACCATTGTAAATGATGGCACAACATCAATACCTCTGCTCATAATACAATTCTACTCAAGCAGTAAACCCTAGCAATATAAATAACTCTATCAAGTTCACTGTCACAACAACTCTTCATATACACTATCAAATATTGGATTCACTTGATCTCTCTGCTCAATAATAACAAAAAATCATTGACCTCACTATCAAGACTCTAACAACTTAGCATACTAAACCTTTATTTATATATATCTTAAACTTTTTAAATATTTTACAAATTCTTTGAGCTTCTTATACCCAAAGTATTTAATAAAAGATACTCCACTTATTCTCTTTCGTATCTTCCAATTCCAACAGAAACACATTCTTATGAAATTAGTGAAAAGTATAACTTTCCACTATTCATTACTATTAAGGATATTTATATTCATGAATCCATATTCTCTGCGACACACAGTGCCACGTCATGGACAAAACCTCCTTACAACTTCTCCAACGCAACAACCACTCTTTTGTTACATGCACCAACTTACCTAACAACTCACCTTCAATTTTCCACACACGGATTTTGACATTGTTTTCCAGGATTATAAAGGCTTGACATTTTGGATCTATCTCCACATAATATTATAGTATCATGTTTCTAATTAACAATATCCCAAACTATTCAATGAGCCCTTCTCCCTATTAGAAAATCAGAAAGGCAAGAACATTTTCTTATGTTGATAATTACTTGTGTTCATATTATTTACTTTAATGTTCTTCTTTTATCTTTGTATCATCAAGCAATCATCAAACAATCATCAAAACAAAACATGAAGATCAACGACACCAGATGTAGCCTCTCAGCCAGGGCTAAAACCCCTCTATAGGGGAAAACCCAGTCAAACTCTTCCACTAGTAAATCAAATTGAGATAGATTAAGACCTTAGACCTACAAGACCTTACTCCTCCACCAAGTCAACCTTCGAAGATGATTCAACAAACTTTGGTAATATCTTCTTTTTCAATAGTAAACATAAACCCTAGCTCATCAAATATGTACCATTGTAAATGATGGCACAACAACAATACCTCTGCTTATAATACAATTCTACTCAAACAATAAACCCTAGCAATATAAATAACTCTGTCAAGTTCACTGTCACAACAACTCTTCATATACACTATCAAATATTGGATTCACTTGATCTCTCTGCTCAATAATAGCAAAAATCATTGACCTCACTATCAGGCCTCTAACAACTTAGCATACTAAACCTTTATTTATATATATCTTAAACTTTTTAAATATTTTACAAATTCTTTGAGCTTCTTATACCCAAAGTATTTAATAAAACATATTCCACTTATTCTCTCTCGTATCTTCCAATTCCAACAGAAACACATTCTTATGAAATTAGTGAAAAGTATAACTTTCCACTATTCATTACTATTAAGGATATTTATATTCATGAATCCATATTCTCCGCGACACACAGTGCCACATCATGGACAAAACCTCCTTACGACTTCTCCAACGCAACAACCACTCTTTTGTTACATGCACGAACTTACCTAACAACTCACCTTCAATTTTCCACACACGGATTTTGACATTGTTTTCCAGGATTATAAAGGCTTGACATTTTAGATCTATCTCCACATAATATTATAGTATCAGGTTTCTAATTAACAATATCCCAAACTATTCATTGAGCCCTTCGCCCTATTAGAAAATCAGAAAGGCAAGAATATTTTCTTATGTTGATAATTACTTGTGTTCATATTATTTACTTTAATGTTCTTCTTTTATCTTTGTATCATCAAGAAATCATCAAACAATCATCAAAACAAAACATGAAGATCAACGACAACAGATGTAGCCTCTCAGCCAGGGCTAAAACCCCTCTATAGGGGAAAACCCAGTCAAACTCTTCCACTAGTAAATAAAATTGAGATAGACTAAGACCTTAGACTTACAAGACCTTACTCCTCCACCAAGTCAACCTTCGAAGATGATTCAACAAACTTTGGTAATCTCTTCTTTTTCAATAGTTACAGCCCAATGACAATCCAGAACTTCGACCCCCAACAACTTCAGAGTTTCGGTCTCTAGCAACATTCCAAATCGACCCCAACTACTTTAGAACTTTGGCCCAATGACAATCCAACAAATTCACACGTGTGAGACAAGAAGATAGAAAATTTTGACTTCTTGTCCTTGACAAATTCCTCCTCCTTTTTCGCTATCCCTTTCCTCCTTGTTCCTTGAATTTCACACCTTTTCTTGTCCCAGAAATTGCAGATCAAACTTGTTGAGTGAGTGCTCCAAATGAGGCTGAGTTGTTGCCTTTATATAGGAGACTTTTCCCCTCAATTAGGATGACTTGTTTAGTTTGAGGCTGACGTAGTGGAGGAGGCCTAGAAGACCTAATTTACATCAAAAATAAATCTATTTCTTGTTTGACAATGGCTAAGAAGGGTTTATTACATTATGACATAGAGAAGGACACTTGACATAAGTCCTAGAAGCCTACAATGGAGGCTATGCCCTATAAACCATTGACCCAAGAATGAAACCCATGCTTTAATAAGTCAATTTCTTTTATAATAAAATTTCATTTTTCTTTCTTTTGACAAATACATTACATCATGACTCAAATACAATTATGAAGACTGACACTAGTTACATTCTTCAACACTCCCTCTTAACTAGGGAGGTATTCAAACTTACATATATACGGAGGCACATAGAAGATCTCAAAGTGATATACTCTATGAAGAGTTCACAACACACACAGTGCTACAAATTAGATACCAACAAGGGTATTCTAATTGGGTGGGACTGAGGTAAACTCAAGCTTTAGCCACTCTAGGTGCAGTCAGTTTTTTAAGTTCTATCACTAACGCAGGGATCTATGTGTGTATCCAAGGTCAGATCTCCATGGCTAATGCCACCCTCCCTACTTCAATATCTAGACATCAACACATAGACCGTCCAAATGTCCTCACAAGCATCTTGCCATAATATTCTTTCATCTCTCCTTATAAATTAAATAAGATATATATTTGCCACTTCCAAGCATGGTGTAGAAATTTTGAATAATATGACACATATTCACAGAGATTATCCTAATTATACACTTATAAGCGGAACATGCATAATACATAACCTCCTCTACGTTGATCATCAATTTACAGAAGCAGAAACTTTCACAGGCGTACATAGAAGCATCAATCACACATATCAACACAGTATTTTCCTGAGGAAAGCATCTCGCTAAAAACCCCAACTATCTATATATTATAGTGATTGAATCATGTAACAATACATAGTACAATACTCCTCACAAGTACTCAGTACTATCTCCACATGCTACACACAATACAGCTCAGATCTGATCTCCAAATCTCCCCCGCTACTTGCCTGCCTCCACAGCTCAATACCTGCTCAAGAATGAATGAGAATGGTTTACCAAACTCGTATTTAACCTCCAAAGAATCACTCACACTGGGAAAGACGTGAGCAGAGGCTATAATACTTGGTATTGGCCAATTCATTGGCATACTCAATCCCTTTGATTGTGCAAATCATCATGCACAACTATAGTCACAACTGATAGCAATCTGATCCTCTAACACCTGTCCCTGTTGAACTGAACATGCACTGACATGCAACTGAGTTAAATGATGTATTTTATAGTTGCATTATGAGTTAATAATTAGTTTAACAACTCATCATTAGTCTATTTGTAGTTAGACTAATTACAACTAGTTTAACCAAGTCAAACTGAACACAACTTCATTAACTATACAATCAACTCCACCAAACTCAACTGATTGTGTTCTAACTGAAGTCATGCATGCAACAACTCAACTGACCCAAAAAGAAAGCGTACTTCCTTCTGACAGCTGCATGTGCCACATCTGTAGCTCAAACTGAAGTGCTCCAAGAGAATAAGATCAAGTTTATAGTCCAAATATTATTATGAGACAATAATATTTGACTTTTCTATTTTTGACAGCCAGTCTAAAAATAGACTTTGATCACTCCTGCTGTGATCACTCCTGCTGTGATCACTCCTGCTGTGGTCACTCCTGCTGTGATCATCCCTGCTGTGGTCACTCCTGCTGTGATCATCCCTGCTGGGATCCAAAAATAGAACTTGCGCCATAATTTGCCTGCGGGCCCACTTAGTGAAGGCAACTCCTTTCCACTAAGCTCCATCATCTTGTTGCATTCTCAACAAGCATTTCTTGTTGCACACTTTTTAACACTCCCTCTCAACAAGAAAGGCTTCCTCTCAAACCCGATCTTGTAACTCTGGAATGTTCTCCATGCAACACATCTGGCTGGTCCACTTGCTCTGTCATCAAAGTCTCTGACTTCTATTTCGTTTGTCGACTGAAGACTCTGCATCTCTGTGCTCTTCAGTATCTGACTGCTCTATCCTTTGTCACTTTGATCTCTGACTGCATCGGTGCTGCTGCTAGTTCTATCTCCCAGCATTGCATCCGCACTACACCTCCCAACTGACCTCCCTGTTGGGCTAGAAACACCCTTTGATGCTGAAGCTCTACCTGTTGCTGACAAGTGCTCCCTCTCTGACATCTGTGCTACTACAACATCTCCATGCATCTCGCACTATTGCACACCTCTCTGTGCCACCTAGCACTGTGCAAAACACTTGTGCCTCTCGCATTGCTGCAGTCTGCTAGCTATGCGTTGTCCTGGGATTCCCTACACTGTCGCTCTCTCTGCCGCTCCATCTGCATCTATCTCTACCCAATCAGTCAGTTCCTGCTACTCCACATCGGGGCTCCCATAGCAAGGTCTCATCCAAGAGGTTGGATACCTCAAGGATCCTGCCCCTCCTCCTTGGGACGATCAATCCACATCACCCCACCTCCTACCTAGAGGTATGGCTGCATGCGATCCCTCTGCCCACCTGGCTCGAAGTTTCCCCCTATTGGAGGTCTCTGCATGAGTAGATGTCTCTACTTGATCTCCTCTCAGCTTCCCCTGTTGTGGCTGCTCCACAACCTCCTAAAGCTGCTGCACCAATCGTGGCTCCTCCACAATCGTCTGAGACTTCTTCTGGCTCTGCATGTTGAGAGGTAATATACGCTCCCTCTCAACCACCAAGTCTCCATCAGTTGCCTCACTGCTCAAGGCTTTGCATGCATCTTGAACCTCAAGAGCATACAGGTTCTTGACCCGTGAACCAATCTGCTTCACCTGTCTAGTGATGATGTGTCTAAGGAAAACCTTTCCCTTACTGAAGACTACATCATAGTCTTTGTCTTCCAGCATCGCGATCGACACCAAGTTTATCTTCAGTCCTGGTACATACTTGACATCGGTCAAGGTATGGCGAGCTCCATGCTCCCTCTGAAAAATAACCGTGCCTACACCTGAGACACTATACTTCTCATCATTACCCATCCCTATGAGTATCTGGAGATCTTTCTCCTCCAAAGTACTGAACAAACTTTTGTCACCGGTCATGTGGAAAGAAGCTCCACTGTCAAGAAACCAACCACTTCCCACCATGGATGAAACCATGCATGCGAAGAGTGTGAAGTCCAACTCAAACTATGAAGCAAGTGAGGCTGCCTCACCTTCAGATCCTTCCCCGGATCCCTTCTTGGACTTCTTCTTTGGGCAATTAGTAGCATAATGGCCCAACTCATGACAATGAAAGCATCGCACCTTCGACTTGTCAACCTTCTTCCCATCATTGGAAGAACTAGATTCGGAAAGAGAAACCTTCCCCTTCCCCTTCTTCACCTTACTCACTAAGGCACAGTTCTCTTCATCTTGCATGGATGAAGAACCATCTCTGGGGCTCCGTCTGATCTCCTCTTGCACAAGATCCGACCAAAGTCTCTCCCATCTTGGTAGTTTCTCCCTTCCATTCACCGAGTCTTGGTGGCTATGCCAACTCTTAGGAAGGTCAAGGAGTGCTAGACTCACCATCCTCATCCGACAGTCACCCCCACACTTCCCAGCTCATCCTGGCATTGGGTGAACTTCGTGAAATACTGGGGCATATTGTCTCCATTCTCACACTTAATGTTTCTGAGTTTTATCTCTTGCTTTGGAATTAAATTTGAATTCCACCAGCTCAAAAACTCAACCACTTCCGATCTAGAATTCGTGAGAACAAAGTATTTCTTGTACAGAGATTGACTATCTGGGCATTCATCGGATATCTCACCTTCCAAAAGAAGGATGAATCCAGAGGCTACCTGGCCCGATTACAGACTCTGCCTGAAGAAATAAAATGTAAACACTTTCTGAATAATAGATCCGATGATCAATTCTTGCTTGATATCCTGTAAAAATCTCTTCTACAAATCAAGCAGCTCCGATACCATGTAGAAATTTTGAATAATATGACACATATTCACAGATATTATCCTGATTATACACTTATAAGTGGAACATGCATAATACATAATCTCCTCTATGTCGATCATCAATTTACAGAAGCAGAAACATTCACAGGCGTACATAGAAGCATCAATCACACATATCAACACAGTATTTTCCCGGGGAAAGCATCTCGCTAAAAACCCCAACTATCTGTATATTATAGTGATTGAATCATGTAACAATACATAGTACAATACTCCTCACAAGTACTCAGTACTATCTCCACATGCTACACACAATACAGCTCAGATCTGATCTCCAAATCTCCCCCGCTGCTTGCCTGCCTCCACAGCTCAATACCTGCTCAAGAATGAATGAGAATGGTTTACCAAACTCGTATTTAACCTCCAAAGAATCACTCACACTGGGAAAGACGTGAGTAGAGGCTATAATACTTGGTATTGGCCAATTCATTGGCATACTCAATCCCTTTGATTGTGCAAATCATCATGCACAACTATAGTCACAATTGATAGCAATCTGATCCTCTAACACCTGTCCCTGTTGAACTGAACATGCACTGACATGCAACTGAGTTAATTGATGTATTCTATAGTTGCATTATGAGTTAATAATTAGTTCAACAACCCATCATTAGTCTATTTTCAGTTAGACTAATTACAACTAGTTTAACCAAGTCAAACTGAACACAACTTCATTAACTCTACAATCAACTCCACCAAACTCAACTGATTGAGTTCTAACTGAAGTCATGCATGCAACAACTCAACTGACCCACAAAGAAAGCGTACTTCCTTCTGACAGCTGCATGTGCCACATCTGTAGCTCAAACTGAAGTGCTCCAAGAGAATAAGATCAAGTTTATAGTCCAAATATTATTGTGAGACAATAATATTTGACTTTTCTATTTTTGACAGCTAGTCTAAAAATAGACTTTGATCACTCCTGCTGTGGTCACTCCTCCTGGTAACTTAAATTAAAAAATATTTTAAGTTAATTGCTTATATAATTGTTATTATAAACTTTGTCATTTACTTGTGAAGTAAAAAGTTATCAAAAAAAAAACTAAACTAAAAATAATTATATTTCAAATTGAAAACTAGTTATTAATAATTACAAATTATATTTCAAACCGAAAACTAGTTATTAACTAAAAGTATTATTATTATTTTTTTTGTCGGTCAAAAAAGTTGCATTATATTATCATAATTTCAAAAACAAAATACATCAACAGATTATCTGAGTACATCATTGCTGCCACATTAGGCAAAATAACAGGCTTGAGAGCTAACAAGAGTTCTGCTTTGGACAAGATTGAGCCTGTGAAGAAGCCAAGACAACCCGTGTCATTGGTTATTTCCGAACCAAAAGTAGCACAAGAAGATAATTTTCCAGAATTACACATTACAGGGGTGGGTTGGGGGGAAACGGTGGCGGGGTTGCAAAGAACGTTTCCCGCTCATGTGTGTGGTAATCAATATGCTCCACCTACATCTCCAATGCACGAAGGTGGTCATTTGTTCACAGGAGTTGTTACTGAAGGCCATCTATGAAGTCCAAGAGTTCATTCTGCTTGTGTTGGAGGTCGTTGATGTAGTCTAGTTCATTTCGGTCATCGTAACGTTGTTCCCTCATAGTCTCCATGCTCAGATGGAGATTGTTCAATTGTGCTGTAATGGAGTCCAGGGTAGCCAGGGCCTCTACGCGGCCCAGGGAGCAACCTGAGGAAATGGCTGCCTCAACATTAGAGTGGCGGCTCTTAGTCAACTCTGAGCCTGAATTGGGCACATCCTGCGACGAACAGTTTTCCATACGGTGATCGACTCCCCCTCTGCAAACACAACCTCTCTGTCTCAACATACATTTGACTCCTCCTCTACTAGTTGCACCACTGCAGGGACGAACTTAACTACCATGTGCAACCCACCACAGAAGCCTAATATGGACCAAACACAAAAATACACTGCTTACCTCCCCGACGTCAGGGTTCATTGTATACCTTTTGCAATTCCCGTACCCCTCCCCATTTTTTTCCGACAAGATGGGGGGCGCGCTACCAGTCTCTAAAGTGTACAAGCTTCTCCAGGGGAAGAGACACGACCCAAATTCTCTACCACACTACCTCTCCAAAGGAGCAATCCTGTTCCTGAAGTAGACCTAAAGTGAAGCAAGCGAAGCGAGAGACCACCACCCACACTCTCCAACCCCAATAATGTAATTCTCGTCGTGACAACTATTCTCGTTCTTTCTCGGATCCCGATCCCACGGCTAGAGTGCTTGTAGGTACTAGTCCCTTGCATACCCACTTGCACCAACTCATCCTGCACTGTCACCCCAAGTATTTTCTTGAGCCAGGACACCAATACCTCACTTCTCTCCTGCACCCAACACTCCCTCCTCATCACCCAACAGCTGAAAATGGCCACCCTCCTTCCTTTATTGTACATTAAGTAACGTTCGCGGGAGGAGCCCAGGTCCCAATATGCTTTATGACATTTGTGCTGCGCGTGGAGGCCCATCTGTCTCCACATTCCAATGCATAGCCACCTGTCACGATGATTTGACACCCCCATCAGGTACTTCTAAATATTTGTGTATTAGTTCTTGGAGATCTTGCATTTCCCCAGGATCTAGGCCCACTTTGGTGCAAAGTTTTGACGAGGCCACCCTGAAATTTTTATGCAATAGGTTCACCCCACAATTGGCCAACCAGTCTGTGACTTTGTTACCTTCTCGGATAATATGGCCAGTACTGATGTGTTTGAAGTTGGTCAGGGCGTTCAGGATGCGAGAAAGTTGAGATTCTAGTCTCCAACTCCTAACCGCTTTCTAGGGGGAAGAGACATTGATGATCCTCTGGACCATGTCTATGATGAGGTGCGAGTCCCCCACTATTCTAATTCATCTATATCGAAGGTGGGAGGCCAGGCTCATGCCTACTTCCAATCCTATCAGTTTAGCCACATTATTTGATTAGATACCACAAAAGCCCCAGTAAACTGCCCTTGGGGAGCCAATAGAGTCGTGAATGATGCCACTTAAGCCTGCTAGTTCGGGATTACCCTTGGAAACCCCATCGAAGTTCATATGAAGGCACCTATCAGGGGGAGGGAGAAATGAGGAGGGGGAACGGGCAGGGGAAGATCGTGGGGAAGGAGTGCTGGGGTAAATCAAGGCAAACGAGAGGTTCAGATGGGCTAGAATCCAGGCTTCAGTTAGGTTAGGGTCCCAGTCATTAGGTGACCATTTTTCAGAAAAGATGGATTCCCAGATGTTCAACATTGTCTGGCTCTATATGTGCACACTAAAAGCCATTTTCCCATTGAATATGCCCGATTCCTCTCTTTCCAGGTGTTCCATAGAAGTAGACCCAGAGTGAGCCACAATGCATGGTTCACCACCGAATTGGAGAATCAGTTAATTTGCGAATTCTCAAGGAGTTTGTGGATGTCGTTGGGTTGGCTAGCTATTGGACCAAAAAGGTTGGAATCTTGATTCTAAACTTCGCGTGTTATGGGGCAGCCTCCAAAGAGATGGGAAAGGGAT
This sequence comes from Pinus tabuliformis, assembly GCA_031772625.1. Classification (NCBI taxonomy): domain Eukaryota; kingdom Viridiplantae; phylum Streptophyta; class Pinopsida; order Pinales; family Pinaceae; genus Pinus; species Pinus tabuliformis. Next base: position 763,767,078 of record CM062812.1, read on the forward strand.
TCTTTCACCTACTTGCATAGGGGGCACATTGACGGGTTAGGAAATCCCCGTTTTTGGAGTCGATCCTAGGTTAGTATCCGCTTGTGAACCACTAGCCAAAGGAAGTGAGCAACTTTGGGCTACAGATTGTTGTGCCAGATATGTCGCCAGAAGAGATGGTCCGATTGTGCCCGACCATTAGCCTGGATGAGATAGGCTTCCTTCACTGAAAAGGTTCTCGATGTAGAATGACCCCATCTAAATTTGTCCATATCCTGGGATATATTTACTCGACGTTGTGAGAGATGAACCCTCAGACGTTCGCTGACCTCCTGTGAGATCGATCCTGGCCAGTGTGTATCGGATTTCCATCTCCACCACCCATGGTTGTCAACACCTTCCAACAAGTAATCCGCCACATAGAAGGTCGAGATTGAGTGGAAGAGGGGCATCAGGTGAGAGAGCGATTGATCTTGATCAAGTCGGGGGAGTTGCTGCCAGGAGTCTTGCAAGAAGAGGGAATATTTCCCATTTCTTACTTCCCAGAAGAAGTAATCTTGAATCAGATCACTATTATTATTAGGATGGTTCCGTATTGTAGATCCAATGCTCGGAAGAGGTTCATGAAGGCGGGCTTCCTGCGATTTTCCTTCTCCATATTTCTGAGACCAGATTGTCTTCCAGAGTTCATCCCCCCCCCTGAACCACCTCCACCAGAACTTTGCGCCAAGGGTGTCACTTAATGTGGCTGCATCCCACAAACCGAGCCCTCCCATGGCCTTTGGGAGACAAAGTTTATGCTAGGCTACTAATGGCCATTTCCGATCCATGGTTGCCCCACTCCCGAGGAATATCATAAACGTGGCTGATAACTCAACATAGATGCTTCTAGGAGTTAGAAGGGCGGATAGTTGATATAAAAACATAGCTTGTAGAACAAATTTCACAAGCGTGGCCCTCCCTACCAGGTTGAGCACACGAAAGGTCCAGGTCTATAGCTTTTTGGAGAGTTTGGTGTAGAGGTATTTCCAGGGGAAATATGGAGGGGGTTAAAGATGAGGGGGACCCCCAGATATTTTGAAGGGAGATAACTAATTGAAAAACCCAGGGCATGGGCGACACAAACTTGGACTGGCCAGGGAGTGTGAAAGAAATAGATACTCGATTTATCCTTATTTAAGAGCATACTTAAAGCATCTTGGAAGTCCACAAGAATATTGTTCAACTAGGTCACTTCCTAGATAGTCACTTTCCCAAATAGGAGGTTGTCATCCACGAACTACTTGTGAGTCATATAGACATTGGTGCCATGAATGTGGATGTCGCTCAATAAGTGCCATTGTTTTGCTGCCTTGATCATCCTTTCCATACCTTCTGCTGCTATGATGAAGAGGAAGGGGGATATAGGGTCAACTTGATGAATACCATGAGATGGTCTAAAGGCTGCCGAGGGAAAGCTGTTAATCAGAATGGAGAAGAAAGTGGTGGAAATCAGGGATCTAATCTAGTGAACCCAATCATCTGCAAATGCAAATGCCTTAAGAATTCCCAGTGGATAGTCCCAATTCAACCGGTTATAGGTTTTTGACAAATCCAGTTTGAGCAGCATGCCTTTTGTTTTGTGGGATTGCATAGAGTGGATGGTCTCATGTGCCGAGACAATGCCATCAAGGATTTGGTGACCTTCTACAAAACCCGATTGTTCCTGATGGATTATGTGGTGGAGGATGGGCTTCAGGCGTCTGAACAGGATTGTAGAGTGGATTTTATAAATGACATTGCAGAGCGCGATGGGTCTGAAGTCACTAGGGGCAAGGGCGTCTTAGGATTTGGAGATGAGGGTGAGGAAGGTGGCGTTCAGGCCTGACTAGATACCCCGCAGGCGACGAGATTCCTCCACCAGGTCCCATATCTCCTGCCCCAGAAAAGGCTACCCCGCTTTGAAAAATTCAGCAATGAATCCATTTGGGCCTGGGGCTTTATTGAGTGGCAAGGCTTTAATTACTTCTTCCACCTCGGCAAGCGTGATGGGGCTAAGTAGGGCTTCATTTTGGGCAGGGGTGACCAAGGATGGGATATGGCTACTGACCATCTGAATTGGTTCGGAGCTATCATAACCTTCATCTTGCAATAGAGCTGAAAAATAGGCTATGAGTTCTCTTTCGATGTCTTCCTGCCATTTGTAGCATCTGCCCGTGGATCCTTGAATCTGGGTGATGCGATTTCGCTGGCGGTGATTGACCATAGACTTGTAAAAGAACTCGGTGTTGCACTCTCCCTCACGGAGCCATTGGACCCATGATTTCTGGCACCATATGATCTCTTCCTGGGCTTTTATTTCCTCTATCTCTTGAATTAGAAGCCCCTCTACTTCAGCCAATTCAGGAGAGTGACCACCTCGAATGATTGCCCTCTCTATGTCTTCTAGGCGAGCTTCTAGTTTTTTCTAATCCTAAAAAATATTCCCAAACTCTTCCCGGTTCCAGTTTTTATTTTGAGCTTCAACGCCTAAAGTTTCTTTTGGAAGGATTGCATCTTGTTTCCTGGTGGATTAACCATATAGGTCCACCAGGTTTCTAGTTTCTCCAGGAAGCCATGATGCCGTAGCTAGAAGCTTTCAAAGAGGAATGGCTTCTGCTGAGGAGTAGTCAGGGAAGTGATATCCAGACTGATCGGCCAATGATCCGAGCAGAGGGATGGAAGAATATTTGTTTCTCAATTTGGATCTAGAAGGATGAAGTGCTCAGATAAGAGGAAGCGATCTAGACGACTAGCCACCTGATTCTTCCCTCCTCTTCGATTGTTCCATGTGTGGAGTCCATGCTTTGGGAGAATGCCCACCAGATGTAGCTCTTCAATAGCATTGTTAAAGTCTGATGAAGATGGGTCCAACCTTCAGATACCTCCCCTCTTTACATCAAGATTGTGGATCAGGTTGAAATCCCCTCCTATGATCTAATCCTCCTTTTCCCAGGAGCTTCCTAAGCCATGCAGCTGAGAGAGAAATAGGCCTTTTTCTCGAGGGTTGGAAGGACCATAAACCATTGTAGGATTCATCTAGTTATCTGTTCCTACTAGTCTGAAGGTTGCCGACAGGGAGAATCGGGTTCCAACCCAATCAGTGAGCACGACCTTGTCAGGATCCCAAAGAATATTCGGACCACCTGTGGTCCCGGTCGCATCTATTAACATGACTCGACTATTCTTCTAGCATCTCTAGCTATTCTCTATGAGTTTCTTATCATTCATTTTTGTTTCTTGTATTAAAACTGTAATGGGCTTATGCTTAGCTATCTTTTATTTTAGGGATCTGATCTTACTTGGGCTGTTGAGGCCCCTGATGTTCCAAGAGATGATCTTCATGAGAAAGGTGGGGTGGATCTGGGAAAGTAATCCGTCAATTGTCCCATCTGCCCTGAATTCAACAACAATTCCCTAGCTTCATGGATCAGGTCTTTGGTCGATTTCCTTCCTTTATTTCCTTTCTCCGAGCCTCCTGGCTCAACAATGGAGAGGGCTAGAGGGTTATTGTCTTTCCCTGTACCCCGTAGATCTAGATCCATTTTCCCCGATCTAGCCGCCCATTGGGAGTAGAGATGGCCAAAGTGCAACATCTGGCTTCCTGGTATGTCTTTAACATTTACTTTGATCCAAGCTTTGAATATATCAAGCATTTTCTACTCTTTAGCACCTAACATGTTATTCTTCTCTTCTACTTCCAGGATCTTGCTTATGCAGGTAAGGATGTCTTTAACCCTTCGAGCATCCTCTGAATGTTCTGGCATCTTACGCTTGGCTGCAATCTTTTCCCCTAGGGAGAGGGGTTGCTTGTCGACTTCCATGGACTGGGAGATCTCCTTAGAGAATGAGGGGATCTCCCCCCCCCGTCTGCTCCTTATCAGGGTTCAGGTTTTCTAGGGAAGAAAAAGGGTTGTGGGGATTGGGAACCGATAGGGGTTTTGGGACCATGGTGGCCGAAGTCGTATGATCCTGCTAGATCTCATCGGACACGGTTTGTGGCTACAAAGGGTCTTGGGGAGGACAGTTTGGCTGAGGACGACGTCCTCCGACTTGTTGGAACCCTTCTGCATCTCAATGTTGAGTGACTAATCTAGCTTCCTTCGCCTTAGTCAGGGGGAAATATCCAAATAAATGACCATACTCATGGAATCTTTAGCACTTGAAAGGGACATATTCATAATCGAGAGGCTGGATCCAAGTGGTATCATGATAGATTAAGTCGATTGACTCTGGCAGAGGTTGCGAGATGTTGAGGACGACGTCCTCCGACTTGTTGGAACCCTTCTGCATCTCAATGTTGAGTGACTAATCTGGCTTCCTCTGCCTTAGTCAGGGGGCAATCTCTAAATAAATGACCATACTCATGGAATCTTTTGCACTTGAAAGGGACATGTTCATAATCGAGAGGCTGGATCCAAGTGGTATCATGATAGATTAATTCGATTGACTCTGGCAGAGGTTGCGAGATGTTCATATGGACACAGATCTGGGCAAAGGCTACATGGCGATGCCTTTTGGTAACCTCAGAGATTTTGAAAAATTGTCTAATGGAGTTACCAATGCCTTCAAGGATGCCTTGCTTCCAGAATTCATTCAGGAGGGAGTAGAGGCACACCCAAAATGGAGTTGCTCTGAATTCTTCCTTGTCAGGGTTGTAGCATTCCTTGCAGTATCTAATGAAAAACCCCACACTTCCCATAAAATATGGCCCGTTTTCAAAGATGCGTTGCTTGTATTCCAGATATGCAAAGATGACTGTAAAGAACCCTTTAGCTTGGAGTCAGAGCTCAAACTGCTCTTGCGGTGCCCATTTATGTTGGATCCACATTAAGATGCCTTGCTCCTTGGGCCAGATGCCCAAGAATTTGCAGATCATGACATGATCTTTCATGTACTGGCAACCTTTCTCTAATCGATTATTAGGGATTACAAACTTAGGGTTGGTTGTTGCTTGTGGCAAACATCGGTTTTTCCCCTCTCTCACTTGCCACTGCGCTCCCATGGCAGGGGTTTCATCAACATTTTGTGAGGTGGTAGCCTTTGTCGGGTTCGATCATCCTTGCATGAATGAGATCTGATTCACAGCGTCCATGAAGGATAGTGACCCCTCACCCCTTGGCGGGGGGCCAATCATGATCGCGCCTCTTAGCTGCCAATGTGATCTAGTTGAACTGGTGGCTAGCAACTGGTTCAGAGTGTTGATCCGATCCATCAAGGGACCTAATTCGTTAGGAGGCTGCGCTGTCAGCTGGTTCTATTTTAAATTTTTTTATTATTATTTATTTAAATTAAAACTTATCTTAAGTTAGTTATATATAATTGCTCATAAATAACTAAAAGTTATTTGATTGTTATCTTAAACTTTATGATTTATTTTTAAACTAAAAATTATTTTGGAAATAGCTAAAATAAAGGCTATTATAAATAATTAAAATTTATATCCTAAATTGTAAACGAATTATAGATAACTAAAGTTATATCTCATATAAACCAAAACCCAAAACTTAAAGAGAAGTTTTACTTAATTTGTTATGACATACATAATTATTAATAATATAAAAGTGATGTATTTGTAAAAATAGAATAATGATGATGTAATAACATTCTAAGAGGTTTATATTTTGGTAAGTTCATATATATATATATATATATATATATATATATATATATATATATATATATATATATTAGAAGTATGTTGTAATGTTTCATTGTATGAAGGTTTATAAAATTGTTGTTTATCGGCCTAGATCCATCTTAACACCGGATCTATCAAGCGCCGAGAGGGATCAAATCTCTCGAGGTGTAAACCTATTTTTTGAGTGCCAAGCTTGAGGAAAGGATTGCACCTCGAGAGATTTGATCCCTCTCGGCGCTTGATAGATCCGGTGCTAAGATGGATCTAGGCCGGTTTCAGTCGTGTGTGGTCATACAAAATTTGTCGAGCATCTAATTATTTCGATCATTTTAAATATGCTAAATATGTCTAAGATTAATTTGGTTAATTTAATTTAAAATTTGCTTAGTTACCTCAGTGTGTTGAGATGAGAGAGACTGTTAGTAACTTGAATGATGAAATACAAATTTTGAGTGCAAAGTGTCAATGTAACAATTTTGATAGATAGAAAATGCGAATACTAAGAATATAGTCAATTACAAACAATCTTCACTGCAATCAATCTAAAACTATTTTCTTCTGCTGTTCCTATTATCACACCTATTAGTTTTTCCATTTTCTCATATCGATCATATGAAAAGAGTAGTTGGAATCATAGACCATTCAAATATTTAACTCGAGCTACTGTAGTAAACAACATACCTTGTCTCTGTTGCTCTCCAATATTAATAGTAGTTTTCTCAAAAGTCATTCATTGTGACTTATGTAGTGTTAAACCCCAAATAATTTTCAATGGTAGTTATTTTCTATTACCGCGTTTGAATGAAAAGTAATTAACAATGTTGAATGATAGAAAATGGGAATAATAAGAATGTACCCAATTATAAATAGTTTATAGTTTCAAGAAGCAAACATTTGGGGTAAGCAAACATTTTATTTAGGATGAAAATTCAAGTATTGTATTTATGGTTGAATAATTTTTATGTGCTTACACTGAGAGAGAGTGCGTATATTTTGGGGGTGAGAAGGAGAGACAAGGGGAGATAGAGATATAGATGGGGGGAGGGGGGAGACGGAAGAAGAGAGAGGCAAAGACACGGAGGGAGGAAGAGACATACATATATATATATATATATATATATAGAGACAAATGTTAGAGAGAGAGAGAAGGGGAAGAGAGAGAGAGAGGGAGGGGAAACGGAGGCAGGGAGAGAGATAGATAGATAGATATGGAGAGAAAGTGTGTATGTTTAGGGGCTGAGATAGAGAGATAAAGAAGGAGAGACAATGGGAGATAGAGATATGTGCTTACACTAAAATCAATGCACACCACTAATCTAATTACTTTGAAATTAATGTGCATCATACATCTTGTTGCATCAAATCATAAATCAATATCTACACTAAAATCAATGCATCTAGTGCAAAAAATCAAATAGGATTAGAAATCAACATCTATACTGAAATTAATGCATCTAGTGCAAGCAATCAAATAGGATTAGAAATCAATATCTACATCGAAACCAATGCATCTAATGCAAGCAATCAAATATGAGTAGAAATCAACATCTACGCTGAAATCAATGCATCTAGTGTAAGGTATTAAATATGATTAGAAATCGACATCTAGACTGGAATCAGTGCATTTAGTGCAAGCGATAAAATAGGATTAGAAATCAATATCTACACTAAAACCAATACATCCTGTGCAAGCAATAAAATAGGAGTAGAAATCAACATCGACACTGAAATCAATTCATCTAGTGTAAGGTATTAAATAGAATTATAAATCGACATCTACACTTAAATCAATGCATATAGTGCATGTGATCAAATAGGATTAGAAATCAACAACCACATTGAAAATCTAAAATATTCATGACTTTCTAGATCTAACTTCTATGTCTGTATTTGTCTCTGTGAGACTCTTTCTTCTTCCCTCTCTCTCCACCTTCCATTCTGTGTCTATCTCCCTCCCTCTCTCCTTCTCTCTCTTCCCCTCCCTCTCTCCCCCGTCTCACTCTATTTGCCTCTCCCTAACTTTCTATATCTTTCTCTTCTTTCCTCTCTCCCCATGCTATCTATATTTATACCTTCCTCCATTTATTCTTATTTGTCTCTCTATCTCAACCCTCTAAACATATGTCACACACACACTCTCTCTCCCCATATATATATATCCCTCTTCCTTTCCCTCTCTATCTATTCCCCCCCCGTCTCTCTCTCACTATATATATATATATATATATATATATATATATATCCCATATATCCCTCTTCCTCCCTCCCTCTCTTTTCCTTTCTCTTCTACACGCTCCCCCGCCAAATATATATCTCTATCTCCCCTTGTCTCTCCTTCTCACCCCCAAAACATACACACTCCCTCTCCATATATATCTCTCTCTCTCCCTCCCTCTTCCTCTCCCTCCCTCTTTTTGCCTTCTCTCTCTCTCTCTCTCTCACACACACACACATAGACTCTCCATCTCTCCCTTGTCACTCCCTCTCCACCTTTCTCTCTCTATGTCTTTCTTCCCCTTCCAACTCCATCTCTCTCTCCCCCCCTCTCTCTCCTCTCTATTTTTTCCTTCCTCTCTCTCCCACCTCCCTCCATCTCTCCCCCCATCATACACACACTCTCTCTCTCCACCCTCCAACTCTGTAACATTATACATATGACAACATCTCCCTTACTTGACTAGTTCAGCTAACCATTGGGGCTTGTGTGTTATTTAAGTGTAAATTAATAATTCATAAAAAAATTATTTGAATATTAAATAATAAAAAAGAATAAAAGATGAAATAAAAGAAGAAAATATGCAAGGATGAGATCATATTTGATTACTTACATTGGAGGAGAAGTAAATAAACAAAAACCTAGTAATAATGATGTGTATTAGTTGGTTAAGTAAGATGGCGTGACTGAAATTTTGAATTCATTGTGAATATTGATAGTTTGTTGGTTTACTTTTCTCTAAGGATGTAGCCTCTTGAAGAAGGAAAGAATGGTAATGAAATCCTAACAATGAACATTAGGAAGATGTCATCTAATATGAAGTTCGAGACTAATAATAGGCTAAATTTAAGTTACATATGCAAATTAGGCGTGGAAAATCACATTTGAGCGAATTAAGGTGGATTATGTACAAATTAATTGTTTTGAAATTAATGTAAGTCATGTGTATCTTAAAGAGGTTGTATTAAAAAAATAACTATAAGAATTTCATTGTCACTAAGATCTTTATGTTTGCACTTCTTAAAGGCACAACTTTTAGAGTGATGCATTGTGGAAACTTAATGAAATATGGGAAGGTTGAAGTGTTTAAAGTTTTTAATATCCCAATGAGATGAGGACAAATCCACAACAAACTTATTTATGATGAAGCTATGGGGTGATGATTACTAGGACAACCTACTAGCAATGATGTAATTTGGAAGTGAGAATTTAGTGATATAAATGAAAGGAGGCAATGTTTATCAATTATTATGTTTTCTTATCAAAGGGAAAATATTAGTACGATATACAATCCATAAAGAATTCGTAGTTTCTTGTGGAAAGTATTTAAAGTGGATGTGGAATGTATTTAAAGTACCTATAGAATGGAATTCAAGATGTTATGACTTTATTTCGAAGATATTGATGAGTGGATTGAACAAAATGATTGGTAAGGGTCATATTGATGACCTACAAAATTTAAAAGTGTCAAGATAGGAATTTGTGAATACTTGTAATTGGTGAGAAATGACAAGCGATAAACTAGGTGGATTAATGAGAAAACATTGAGCATGAAGCATAAGAACATATGTTGTTGGAAATTCTATAATGATACTTCAAGAAGAATATGCACAAATTGACAAAAGAAGTGAGATTAAGTGGTATTGAGATGAGAACTTGATGAGATAAGTAGGTCTTTTGAGGATGTATAATGATAATTACATAATGATGGATAAATTACTAGGGATCAACAAACCCTCATGCAAGTTGATTAAGCAAGATAACAAACTTAAACAAAGATGACCTAGTCTATGTGTGTTATTAAGTAGAACAATACTAGAATGGATAAGCAAAATAGGTATAGTGATCATGGAATTTTAACTTGATATTGATGATTTTACAAACGGAAATATATTAAAAATTTCACTAAAATTTCCTTGGAGAAGGAAGAATATCTTACGAGAGATTAAGGCTCAAGATGATGAGGCTCATTTGAAATTTAATGATGTACATAGATGAGTATAACTACTATCTAAATGGTAAAATACCTAATAGAAAAAACAAGAAATGATTATGAAACGACACTAATAGTACTGATGAGATAACATAGATTCTAGAGGGATGTTGAATAATCTTAATTCATGGTTAGTATTCATTGCTTATATAAGTAAATGAAACTAATTCATGATAATAATGCTTAAAGCGTATTGTTATTCTATATTTGATAAGTATTGAGATGATTCTCATATAAATGATGGTATGTGGTAGATGGATATAGTTTTGATGAGAGGTTAATGGTGCATATGTGGTGCTTATTTATTTATTTGTTATGATAATGTTGTTGAATGTTCATGATGGATATGATATGCATAGAGATCATGATGTTACGATAAGATGTATGTTGACATGTGGTTCATTTATTATGTGATGTCATGATGCAAATATGTGCATGTTATAAGTTATGACGATATTTTGTGATGTGAAGCATGTGGTAATCACATGCAGATTTTACTACATGCAAGAGCATGCAGTTCTTTACTATTTAGAATGTTATGATAACAATGATGTTTTGTTATCAAGATGACATGCAAGAGTGGGCATATGGATTATTTTCTTTGATACTATGATTATAACTAACGCATTAGTTACATGTTTAATTAGTATCCAACTGCTAGTTTTCAACGGCTAACTTTGGGCAATGATACATCCATGCTATTTATTCATGAAGATTGTATGGTTTTTTCACCTTGTCTTGAGCATGAACCACATTAGTTGGTTCGAAACGTCGACTAAATCGCGATGATGTGATTAATCCGAAAGACATTTATCTACAATATGGATCACAAAAGTCTCAGATCTAACATTGGTTGCATGTTGAGATGTGGTGACTAACAGGAACTCCATAAATGGGTCGAGAGGGATGATTTATTTAATGATCTCATGGGAGCCCATACTTGTGAGGGAGAATATATAACACCATATGGGATGGGGACATACTCAATCAACACTACATATGCCAGTGGTTCCTTTGTCTTGTATAGTTCTTGATGGATAACTCTTGAGGGGCTATGGGACCATCTTAAGGAGGCCAAGTGTGTGATATTGTAGGCTAGGTGCTTGATAATGGATTGGAGGCCGAAGTCTGGTGGGGGTGTAAGGACTTCGATGCCTGGGGCTATGCACCTTAGTGGGTGTGGAGGGAGTGGGTCAGCCTTGCGAGATGTCCAGAGCCATTGAGTACTGGGACCTGAAGCCTGCCTTGGGGCAGATGAGGTCTAAGTCGGGCATAAGCCTTGGAGCCAGCCTTAGGCTATGGTATAGACTGATGAGGCTTATGCTTGGTTCCAAAAGTGGGAAAAAGGACAAAGATTCATTGAGATTTCCCAAGTATTGTGGAAACTTTCGATGCTTGCTGGTTATATTAGTTCAGTAGAGGGTGTAGGGCAAACGTGAAATAATAAATAACTACATAAATAAAATGTTAAATTATTCAACTTAACTTCGGGATGAAGTTCTTTAAAGAGGGGGAGTATGTAATGTCCCCTAATAATAATAAAAATAATAAATAATAAATAAAATACTATAATATTACAATATAAGCAAATAAATGATAAACAATAAAGAAAAGATAATAATGATAAATAAATAATAGAAAATTAAAAAAAATATAATAATAGTAAATAAATAATAAATAATAAAGAAAATATAATAATAATAAATAAATAAAATAATAAATAATAATATGGAGTTCTAAATAAATACATATAAAAGTAAACTATAAAAATAATATGTAATGTCCCCTAATAATAATAAAAATAATAAATAAAATACTATAATATAAAATACAAGCAAATAAATGAGAAACAATAAAGAAAAATAATAATGATAAATAAATAATAGAAAATTAAAGAAAATATAATAATAGTAAATAAATAATAAAGAGAATATAATAATAATAAATAAATAAAATAGTAAATAATAATATGGAGTTCTAAATAAATAAATAAATAAATATATATATATATATAAGAGTAAACTATAAAAATAGTAAAAAAAAATAAAGTTAACAAAAAGTAAAAAGGATAAAATAAGAGAAATATTAAATTAAGTAAAACTTAAAATAAAGAAATAAAAGCTTCATGTTAACACATGGAATATGTGCATGCAGACCCCTTTCCATTGTTTGGCCTATTTAATAGACGATGAGGAAGATGACATTCATCATTCCTTTTCCCATTCTCTGGGGAGAAAAGTGTTCTGAGACAAAGGATTCCCTGGTAGTAGTACGTTGATTGAGAGCTCGGGGGTGGTCAGTTGTAGAAAGATTATGTGCAGATGACCTACAACTGGGTGGAGAGTTGTCCCCAAAACTTTGTTGCAGTTAACGAGATTCAAATAACGTTCAACTCCGGAATTACAAGTAAGGAATATCATCACTACAGATAAGTTTCCTTTACTCCTATTTCTAAAATTTTTTATGCTAATTAGTTGAATAGAGGTGTGTTGATTGTAAATCGCATAATTAATCTAATTAGTTGCATATTTTAATTTCGGGGTTGTTACACCTACAATGGAGGCTTTGACCTATAAACCATTGACCCAAGCATGAAACCCATGCTTTAATAAGTTGATTTCTTTTATAATAAAATTTCCTTTTTTCTTTCTTTTGACAAATACATTACATCATGACTCAAATACAATTATGAAGACCGACACTAGTTACATTCTTCAACATGCCCTAATCTCTCTGTCGGCGCTTGGGATTTTAGAGGGGAGTAAGCAAGTGCATACTACCCAACATAGTTGTTTCTGGAGTGCTCCTTCACTTCAATTTCATTTCTTTGTTAGGAAGAAACTCTTTCATGTAGTATGGCAGCTTCATACCCTATTTAGCTCATACACAATTGTTACGCTCCATGTGATGCAATTGCAATCTCCATAAACGACTCAGAAATTTGCTTTCAACTCAAATTAGACCATATGGTTGACTTTACTTCTCTACTGTGGATCTTGAACAAAATGTCATTGTAGAGTTCCTTGGATTAGGGCTTAGGGTTTTACCTTTCAATAAATCTAAAAAATCTCTTGATGTTTTAGCGATTATAGTCAATATAAGTCAAGCCACATATGTAAACTAGAAGGGGCCACGGGTATAGTCTTCAATTTCGCCTCAAATTTTCTTGAAACTTAGCCTCAACAAGTCACATAATAGTCATAGTAAAGGGTCAATCCTCTTAAAAGGTTCCTTTGATCTGTAACAATGTTAAGGCCAGAGAGAATGCTTGAAATAACCTACAACAATTACTAGCAGTGGAGTTATTGAGTCACAAATTTTACACAGAATATGAGAGTGAGTTGCTTCAAAATTTAGCACTAAATCTTCACCACATGATCTGCATAGAGTTACCACAGATTCGAATTAACCCACTGTAACTTTGGATAAGGGTTTTCAGGTCTGAGACTGTTTGCGAACTATCTCCTCCGTTGTTAATAATCCTTAGATCAGATTGATACAAACTTAGCTTAGGAGTTTTCCCTGATAGTGGTTTAGAAATCTCATATAGGATGCAAAATTCGTATTATTGTACAAGGCCACAAGCATGTGTTAAATAGCCTTAGATGTACAGATAAAGGTGATCCGAATAACATAGAACTTTTCCAAAGGAAGATTAATACCCACGGATCTGTAAGTTTGATCTGCTTCAAAGGAGGGCTTGTAGTGTTTGATCATGATGCAAACTCTCCATAACTCTTGCAAGCTAGTTCAAACCCAAAACGAAAACCCATGCCCAAAGAAATAATCCAAAACCCAAGACTATCCTTCAGAAATTCAACCTTCACTCTTGGATCTTTAGGACTATGTAAGGCCACAAATGCTCAAAAAGATATTATCTCGTGAGGTACATCTGACGAGTAAAGTACCAAGGTATATATATATATATATATATATTTGTGGAGGTGATTTAGGGAGTCTGACTTTCCATTTCGGGAAAAATTCAAATTTTGCTTGGAGCCAATTTTTCCCTCCACCTTTTGGACCATAATATTAATGAATTTTCTTCAAACCTTCCCTCCACGATTTGGACCATATATTCATAAATTTTCAAGGGTTAAATTTAACCCTTTCAACAAATATTAATGAAGGTCCTTTTTATGATTGATGACATGTTGCCACATCAACCACTTGTTTGGGGCTTTTGACCACACAGTGGGTGCATAAACTTAAATTGGACATATACCTCAAACCACAAGGATTCTTGCGGCGTGCTATATACTGTTAGAATCATCATGACGAGGAGAATCCAATGATGGTGGTCTTAGGAACAAATACATTGATCTTCATACTAAAAAATATTCAATAAGTGTGGGGCTTCAAGGGCTTTTATGGGCTTCTAAACCATTGGAGCTTTGATTGATGCAATCTAGACAAATATTAAGAGCATTCAAGAATAGACGTTGGCATCAATGAAAATACCATTAAATAATCTACCCCTTTGTGATTGATGGCAACACATATTCCCTTTGTGATCACTGCTCCCCCCTAACTCCATGCCTATGACCTGATTTCTCTCCTCCTTTGACATCAATGACAAAGGGTTACTCCCCTGACAAAATGCCTTCCTATATTTTCCTGTAGCAAGCCTTTCTGACTTTGACTACTTTTATCCCCTTGACATGATATGCTTCACACGGGTTGGCACAACTAATTCCACATGAGTCCACATGAGTCCATTCGAAATTATGTCCATTACTTTGCTTTACAAACCTATTTCTTCACAAAGTTGACTAATTTTCCCACCATGTGGATCATTTCTCTAACCACTTCTTCACATTTTCCATCTGTCAACTTTTCAAAGGATAGATCTTCAAATGTGCAACTAATACTACACGAACTCTCCCTCTTCAACATTCATAGGGAGTCAACAGGCTAGATTCTTTAGAATAACGTATGAAACAACTCTTCAGCCATGTAATCCTGAGATTTTACATCTTCAATTATAGATTCATCATGACCTTTCAACTTTACAAAACCTAGAAGCATGACTACAGAGACTTTTCCATTCACTTGATCTTCTTTCATTTGTTTTCTTCTCTAGACCTTCCTATACCTAGTGTTAGGGTTATCTTTCATAGAAGATTTTTCCTTGTAATCACGAGTTATATTCCCATGTTTATAGCATTTGTAACATTAAATGTTGGGCCTGAATAATGGCACAAACAACATATACTTTATGCTGACAAATTTATTTTGAAACTTATCTTGCGATCCTTCAACTTGCTTCTAAGGTTTTGAAAATGTCCTTGATAATCAAACTTGTCATACATTTTGCAATCCCTAGCCATATGCCTGAAGTTAGAACATAAAAAAAAATAACCATTAAACATGCTAGGGTACCTAGATGTGTTGTCTTGTCCTAAAGATCTTTTGAAGTCATCCTTGTTTGGAGGAGGTGCAACCTTTTGTTGATTATTTCTTAGAGAAGTAATATTTTTAACCTTCTTCCATCTTTCATTTTGATTTGGCCTCTAAGGGATCCTGCTATAAATATTTCTATCTAGGGACTTGCAACTTGTGCCTTCATCGCATGGAACTTCACCTGCTTCTTTTTCCTTCATCTTTAATTTAGCCATGTCATTATTCTTCCTTTCGTCATCCAACAATTTCTCCTTCTCGAGCTTTTATATGTCAGTTAGGGAAGCATCCAGTTCTTTTTCTTTTGAGCAATATCTTCCTGAAACTAGATTTTCAAGACTTTTCTTATTTCTTCTGCCTCCTCTACTTGCAACTTTAAAAGAGTGACATTTTTTGTTACTTTGTTAAAATCTTGTATTTGGTCCTTCTGCCTTTGATTTTCGTTTCTGAGCCTGCTAATTTTTGCTAAAGATGCATCTAGTTCCTTTTGTTTTTTTTATCAAATTTAGTTACTTTCCTTCGACCAAATTCCTCTAATTGGAATGCTATGTCTTTCTCTTTCTTTTCTTCTTCCTACACTTGGAGTTTTAGAAGGGAAACTTCTTCTTCAAATATCTGATTTCGCTTCCTTACTTTGCTAAGCTCACATAAGGTGCAAATCAATTTTTACTTCATCTCCACTACTCCTTTTTTTTCATCATTGTCATATTATTCAACCTGATAATAATCTTTACTTGAATCACGATCATCATCATTATTTTCATCTTGACTTGCATGCTTCTTTGATCAGAGATCATGGAGCTTTTTCCAAATACTTTTGGCTGATGACCATCAATAAACTTTGGCTTTTACAAGATTTGACAACTCATCAAGAATGAACTTCATGGCTTTCTTATTGTACCTTCTAGATTCATCAGTAGATGTGTCTCCAGACATAATAGAGTGCCATATATCACATCCCTGAGCTTTCAAATAGACTTCCATTTTGGATTCCACAATTACATATTTGGCTTCATCGAACTCAAGAGATGGATAACCAAGTTGATTATCAACAATACTGGAGTCTTCCTTTGATTCTTTTGAATGTTTGGTGGCTTGATTCTTCGACTTTCCCATCTCTACACTTTGAGATCTCCCTTCTAGTTGTTAAGATGCAATTGAAGGAACCTACTATGATACCAATTGTTGGAAATACTAAGGGAGTGAATCAATATATCTCTTCAATTAGTTAATTTTAATATTCAAAGCATTGAAATTAACATTAGCATTAGTTTAAACATAAATAAACATCACATCAATAAACAACATCATTCAACAATGCATGCCATCAAGACAATACACCAATATTTTTGGTGGAAACCCTTTCGGGAGAAAAACCACCAAACACTTCTTAATATTTGTCTTCAATAATTTACATCAATTAGGAAGCTCCAGTGTCTAAGATTTTCAGCTCCAACCTGAAGGATGCTCTCTCATCCTAGTTTACCTTCTCCGACTGGAAGGATGATCCAATGCCTTAGTTTACAGGCTCCAACCTGAAGGATGGTCCAACACCCTGGTTTACAAGCTCCAACCTTAAGGATGCTCCAACACCATGTTTACCAGCTACAAATGGAAGGACACTCCAACGTCTTATGCAGGCTCCAAACTTCCCTAGCAACACCTTGCCACCCTAATCAGTCAGTGAACCACATTTCACGATTTTCAGGATGGATCCATCTCTTCTCGACAATAATACAAGAACACAAAATTCTCTATAAATACAAACTCTGGTCAACAATCAGTTATGCTTTTGCTAAAAAATATGCTTGACGTCTCTGCATCAATATATTGTCAATCTTGCAATCATACAATCTTTAACTTGTACAATACAACCTGCAACCATATCTACTAAGCATGCTCTAACATCAACAATAATAAGTTTGCTTAACCTGTCAACCCACAACACGACCTCTGCTTAATGTAGTAAACATAAACTCTAGCTCATCAAATATGTACCATTGTAAACCTTAGCACAACAACAATACCTTTGCTCATAATACAATTCTGCTCAAACAATAAATGCTAGAAATACAAATAACTCTGTTAAGTCCACTGACACAACAACTCTTCATATACACTATCAAATATTGGATTCATTTTATCTCTCTACTCAATAATAGCAACAAATCAATGACCTCATTGTCATCCCTTTAACAAAATAACATACTAAACTTTCTCTGTATATATCTTCAATTTTTAAATCTTTTACAAATTATTTGAGCTTCTTATACCCAAAGTATTTAATAAAACATATTCCACTTATTCTATCTCCTATCTTCCAATTCCAACAAAAACATGTCCTTATGAAATTAGTGAAAAGTATAACTTTCCACTATTCATTACTATTAAGGATATTTATGTTCATGAATCTATATGCTCCATGAAACACAACGCCATGTCATGGTCATCACTTGGTTATGACTTCTCCAATGCAACAACCACACTTTTGTTACACTCACCAACTTACCTAACAACTCACCTTCATTTTTCCCCACACAGATTTTGACATTGTTTTATATGGTTATAAAGGCTTAACATTTTGTATCTATTTCCACATAATAGTATAATATCATGTTTCTAATTTAAAGTATCACAAACTATTCACTCGACTATTCGCTCCAATCTCTCTGTCAGTGCTTGGGATTTTAGAGGGGAGTAAGCAAGTGCATACTACTCAACATAGTCATTTCTAGAGTGCTCATTTCAATTTCATTTCTTTGCCAGGCAACAACTCTTTCATTCAATATGGAAACTTCTTACCCTACATAGCTCTTACATAATTGGTACACTCCACGCAATGCAATTGTAGTCTCCATACATGACTCAGAAATTTGCTTTCAACTCAGATTGGACCATATTGCTAACTTTACTTCTCTGTTGTGGATCTTGGACAAAATGTCATTGTAAAATTCCTTGGATTATGGCTCAAGGTTTTACCTTTCAATAAATCTCATAAAATCTCTTGATGCTTCAGCGATTATAGTCATTGGTATAGGTCAAGGAAGTCACAAATGTAAACTAGAAGGGGCTACATGTATAGTCTTCAAATATGCCTCAAATTTGCTTGAAACATAGCCTCAATAAGTTGCATAACAATCATAGTAAAGGGTTAATCCTATTAAAAGGTTCCTTCGATATGTAACAATGTTAAGGTCAGAGATAATACTTGGAATAACCTTCAACAATTACTAGCAATGGATTTATTGAGTCACGAATTTTACACAGAATCTCAGAGTGATTTGCTTCAGAATTTGGCACTAAATCTTCACCACAAGATCTACATAGAGTTACCACAGATTCAAATTAACCCACTGTAACTTTGGATAAGGGTTTTCAGGTCTGAGAACACTTATGAACTATATCCTCTGTTGTTAATAAACCTAATATCGGATTGATACAAAATTAGCTCAGGAATTCGCCCTAACAGTAGGTTAGAAATCTCAAATAGGATGCAAAATTCGTAGTGCTATACAAGGCCACAAGCATGTGTTAAATAACCTTAAATATACATCTATATATGATCTGAATAGCATATAACTTTGCCATAAGAAGATCAAGACCCATGGATCTGCAAGTGTGATCTGCTTCAGAGGAGGGCATGTAGTCTTTGATCATGATGCAAATTTTGCTTGGAGCTAATTTTTCCCTCTACCTTGTGGACCATAATATAAATGATTTTTTTTTCTAACCTTCCCTTCAATATTTGGACCATATATTCAAAAATGTTCAAGGGTTAAATTTAACCCTTTCAAAAGATATTAATCAAGGTCCTTTCTATGATTAATTCCATGCTACCACATCAACCACTTATTTGGGATTTTTGACCACACGGTGGGTGCATCAACTTAAATTAGACATATCTCTCAAACCATAAGGAGTCTTGCAATGTGCTATATACTATTAGAATTTTCATGATGAGGAGAGTCCAATGATGGTAGTATTAGGAGAAATACACCGATCTTCATCCTAAAAATTCTTCAATAAGTGTAGGGCTTCAAGGGATTTCCAGGGCTTATTGACCATTGGAGCTTCAATTGATGCAATCTAAACAAATATTAAGAGCATTGAAGAAAATACATTGACATCAATGACAAAACCCTTCAACATTCAAACGTGAGTGATGTCATGAAAATGGTCACCTATTAAGGACTACCTCTTTTAAACCCTCAACCTCTGCCTGCCCTACAAACTATGGCAATGGACCAAGAAGGATTTCAACAATTGAATAATCACAGAAGAAACAAAAAACCCTCGAACTCCAATTTTATGGAGCCCCTTTAGTCCATCAAAAAATATGAAGTGTTGCAAAACACATAGATCTCATAAGAGGATCTCTTGAATCATATGGATGATGTACAAGATAAGGAGAACCTTATGTAGGACAACTCAACTTGAAAGAGAAAAAAACATAGAAAACCTTAATTAGGGTCTTATTGAAAAAGAGGTATAAATGTCAGATGTTACATTGGAAATGAAAGCAAATGGATTGAGCACTACACCATCAAAAAGCATGGAAGAACCTAAGAACTTGGACTTAGATGAACATGTTCTATCAGCGATGCTAGAGCAATTGTGGGATCATGATCCTAGAACTATGTTTAATCCACAAATGCATCTACTTCTCCAATATTTTCTCAAAGTTGTTTCTTTTGCAAGCGAATCAAGCCCTTCCTATAGAGGGAACAATTCTATTTCGTCTCCTTATCTACATAGGGATTCCCCCATGCCCATTCGACAGGAGAAGAAGCATGGGAGGAAATAGAGACAAGAGCTAATCCAATAAGTGAGAGTGTTTCTAGCCAACTCGTGTAAGGTTTCATTAATCACCGGCGCGTTTTCCACCACCCGCTTCCTTCCAAATGAAACTTATATCTTGGAACATCAGGGGTCTTAACTGGAAAGAGAAGTAAAGACTCCAAAAAAAAAACTAGTTAAAAAGGAAAAATCTAGTATAGTAATCCTACAAGAATCTAAATGCTCAAGTGAAAAAGAGGATTCCATTGTCTCCAATATCTAGAAAGGGAGACAAGCAATATCTCTTGATGCAAATGAACATGTGGGAGGGTTGACAATTATTTAGAATCTAGAGGAAGTGGTTTTCAAATATTTTCTTTCAGTGCTAAGAGTCCTAGCAAGTCGATTCAATCCCTTAGTGTAACGCTCCTTCCCACCCCCTTTCTCTTCTCGACTGTGGGAGGCACTACTTTTTAATTAACGCAACCTCTATGGTCCACTATGAATATGGGGTTACAAAAATCCTATTTCTTTGAAGTTTGTGGAATTAACTTCTAATATCACCATCACATTTAGCTCGTCGAAAGAGATTTTCAACCATATCATTTTTACCTTAATTTGACTCTTGGATTGAAAGTTATGACCATTTGAAGTTTGACCAACTAAATAACTTGACATCATTAAAGAACCACCACATGGAACCCATATATGACCCACGTGACCTGCCATATCACTTCGGTGCCACATCCCTCTGTCCTAGGTCACTGACCAATTATGGAAATGAAATTTACACACACCCAGTGCCGCATGACTGAGGATTAAGACTAACTCATGATTATGGTATCTTAAGAATTATTGGGGATTAAGGCTAATCCCTAGGTTTAAGCCTTAGTTAATCTCATCCATGTTAACCCTAACCATCCCGCACCTCTCACAGTTCCTATGTGGCATCCACGCAGGTGTCCTCTACTCTTATTGGTTCTCACCGCGTGGACTTAGGGTCATGGGCTCCACTAGCTCGACCCCATTGTTTTGTGATTGTTCTTCGTTATAAGAAATCCACCTGACCATGTGATCGTGAGCGTTTCTCCATCCAATAACCCACAGGTAAATGAATACAACATGTTTCCTCTTGCGCACACGTCATCATGGTCGTGGGTCTTTCCTACAGTTCGCAGACTAGAGGTCCTAGTGGGGTCCCGCCCACACATATGTCATATTGGCCACGGGGCTTTCCAACAAGTCACAAACCAAAGGACACGATGGGGTCCCACCTACACATACATCTTCCTGGTCATGGGCCTTTCCAACGACTCACCCCACTTCAATTTACTTGAAGAGCCTAGGGCCACACACATGTCATCTTAACCTCGAATCCCTTCAAATTCACCCTTTTCAAATCAAATTGTAGAGCATGGGGCTACACACACATCATCCCGACTGCGACTTCTTCCAAATTCACCCTTTTAAAATTGACTTGAATAGCTTGGGGTTGAAGGCTTGCAAAACATATCAAGCCACATTTTTATCAGCAAATGAACAAAGGGGCGAGCAAGTACCAAAGCTTCAATTCTTTGCGCTTAAGTTTAGTATGGGAAAAACACTAGTTACTCAAACCATATTGGTTTATCCTATAAAGTTATAAGTCATCCATAAATGAAATACTAACAACACAATCCAAATTCATATCACACGTACCTTAAAATCATTCATAACAAAGTGCTGAACATCACAATCTAGAATTAACAATGCATAGTCATGCAAATTCATACTCCAATTATGAGCAAAATCAATGTACACCATCATTAAAACATTCAATATATCCATAGACATGCAAAATGTCATACCAACCATGAACATAACTTTGAACAATAATGAAAGCTACTTATCAGTCTGTTTTAGAAGGCTAGCAACTAAGGGAGGGACTTCAAATATCCTCCCAAACATATGTCAGCTACACTACAATGTTTCTTGTAGCTGACCATCCTCAATCCAGATTTAGATTCTGAGGAGTTAATTGCTCAAGGGAATTTCATGTCGATATCATGTCAACCAGACTAGAGAGGGAGTGCATTGTCCAGGTGGTTTATTAACTGCCTCATGTAGTAAGCACCAAAGTGACTCTTCTACTTTCTAAATTCAATCACAGGGATTCACCCAAGGCTCAGTGAAGTTCTTCTCAATACAGGAGAATGATCTCACTTTATGGGTGGTTTATCATGTGTATTTTCAAGCAAAGAACTATAGGTGTCTAGAGCCCATTTATTATAGACATATTTGGGCATTGCAACCCCAATCACATATGTCCATAAACCAAGGGCTCTCAAACCCATAAAAGTGTTGTTTCATACCCTAAAGGATCAAGGTCAATTGATTACATCATTTCCTAGAAGTTCTCCTTGAAAAACTGCTCAAAACTGGTCAAAACTGGACCATACATACTGCTCCATGCTAAGGGTGCGACGCATCTCACCTGCTACACACAAAGGGTGCAATGCATATTGAAAAGCCCTTCTGTAGGGTGCGATGAGCGAGAGCAGACAAATGGCAGAGGCAGTTTGCTAGGTGGAAACCCAGAGAATCTTCTAGAAATTGCTCATATGACACTTGCCTCTCTGAATTCGCCCAGGGATGAGTAAGAGATCATGAAATCTCCAAGTGGAACCAAGAACTATCAGTGAAATGACACTAATCAAAATCCCAGAAGCTGACTCACCCCCCTGAAAATATCTATATATGGATCCCTCATCCTAGAGATCCAAAGGCTGGAATTTTGTAATTTGTAAGGAAGTGCTATTGGTTTCTCTTCGAGACATTGTATTGTTGGGTGATCTAGCTTTTCATGAGGTTAAGAGGGCTTTCATGCTGGGAGGATGATGCTGGATCAGATAGCTGGGTTGTAATCCTCTCTTCTAATATTTCTATCAATAAAGCTATTTGAGTTTTCCTCCATATACTTGTATATTTATGAATCTTGCATTTGTGTATGTATTTGATGGTGAATGTACATCTGATTCTACATTGTTTATGGTTATATATCTCTATGCTTTGATGGTATTTTGCTGCTTTGACTCTACAGGTGTTCTTTGAAGCGGGACAAGTGAGAAAGGAGTGGCGAAGCTCTATCAAAGGAGAGAGGAAACAAGCAAGGAGCCAAGCGAAAGACTGAGGTTGGTACTCTCTGCTTCTCTCTCATCTATCTCTCATAAAGGAAAACACAAGTTGCTTTGTATTGTTTGTTTCTAAGATAGCTACCAGTATTAGTGGGACTAGTAGCTCTGAATGGACACTAGTTTTCCCGGAAACACCATTATATTGGTGGTTTATCATCTTACTTGGCAAGTACTTAAATTTTTTATCAACCTCCAAGGAAAGCACTTAGAGGTTTATCAAACCATTTCAGCAAACATCCGAGTGTCTCAACTTGCCATGTGGTTTATCAACATTCCAACAAGCACCTCAGTGGTTTATCATCCCATTCCACAAGCTCTAAGTGGTTTATTATCTATTTAGCAAGCACTTAAAGGTTTATCAATTGAGATAACAAGAAGTGAGTGAGTCAATGCCTCCATTGAGCCTTCATTGGGCAACCAATCATAGGTGCACAATCATAGGCCAAAATAAAGTCATAGGGGAATTATGTTATGTCGCAGAGTAGATGTTGTTCTTCTCTAATACTATGCTCCAATGCTTCTGCTGTAGGTTTTAACCCCATACAGAAATTACCTTCATACGAATTCTAAAACTCAGAAAAATAAACAATGCGAGAGCATAACACATAAAACACATATACACAGAGATTTTCCCACTGGATCCCAAAACCAGGACTACCAGCTTGATTTTCATTATGTTCCTTTCAATGTTATAATACATATTTATACATGTCGAAGCATCCAATACCATGGACCGAAAACCATTGCGTCCAAAAACATGTGCGAAAATCATGCACAAAACCATACGTGGGTTCGCCCATCCTAACATAGGGTCCAAAACCCCATAAAGTGGGGTTATGGGTACGCGTCAAACCCCCTGTGACCCCCCCACATAATCGATGCAACGCCCCGGTTAACTACATGGGCTAATCATGGAAATAATATAACACAACCCAACATTCTCCCACTTGTTGTTTTCTTTCCACAGGGTGCCACAAGAGAGCTTAGTCATTTTTCCAGCCCTAAAACACCCATTGTCTCTCTACACCAAGAGAACTTCTCAGAGTTCACAGATTTTGTCAATGCATCTGCAGTATTCTTCAAAGTGTCCACCTTTACCAGCAACACCTTTTTGTTTTCTATCATATCCCTCACAAAGTGATACTGAACATCAATGTGCTTTGTCTTTGAATGATATGCGGGGTTCTTTGCCAAGAAAATTGCACTTTCGCTGTCACAATCTATCCTTATAGCTTCCTATACTAACCCCATACTTGAACACAATCTCTGCAACCAAACTGCTTCCTTGCTTGCATGAGTGGCTGCCATGTATTCTGCCTCTGTAGTTGACAGTGCCACTACAGATAGTTGCTTACTCATCCAACTGACTGCACCTCCAAATAGGTTAAACACATACCCACTTGTAGATCTTCTCTGATCCAGATCTCTAGCCCAGTATGCATCAAAAAAGCCACGAATATCCAACATTCTGTCCAATCCTGATCTTCCTTGGTAGCACAAACCATAATCACTAGTGCCATGCAAATACCTGAAAACCTGCTTCACTGCTGTCTAGTGCTCCTTCCCTGGTTTTGACATAAACCTGCTTAATACTCCCACTGCATATGCAATGTCTGGTCTAGTACAGACCATTGCATAAATCACGCTACTGACTGTACTTGCATATGGAACATGGGACATGTCCTCTTCCTCTTCTTGTGTCTTGGGACACTGTTCAACAAATATCCTCACACCTACAAGAATAGGAACCTTCATCGGTTTACTATCCTGCATATTAAACCTCTGCAGTATTGTCTCGACATACTTCCTCTAGTTTAACCAGAGCTTCCTCTTTGCCCAATCTCTTTTAATTTCCATGCCCAAAGTATAGTTTGCAACACCAAGATCTTTCATGTCGAATTTGGAGGAAAATTAGGTCTTCAAATCCTGGATAATTTCTTTGTCATTTCCAACCAGCAACATATCATCCACATACAAGACCAGATAAATAACACGGTCACCAATTAATTTAAAATACACACAGTGATCTGCTTTGCTTCTGGTGAAGCCAAGTCCTCGTATAGATGTATCAAATTTCTGATACCACATCCTTGGTGACTGTTTTAACCCATACAAAGACTTCTTTAACTTGCATACCAGTTCTTTCTTACCCTTCACCGCAAAGCCTTTAGGTTGCTTCATGTATATTTCCTCTTCTAGATCCCCGTGAAGAAATGTTGTCTTCACATCCATCTATTCTACCTCAAAATCAAAAGCAGCAAAAACAGATAAAAAGTAATCTAATAGAAGTTACCTTGGCAATAGGAGAAAAATTATCACCAAAATCAATTCCCGGCACCTGGGAATAACCTTTTGTTACCAATCGAGCTTTGTATTTCTCCACCTTTCCTTCTGCATTTGTCTTCTTCTTGAACACCCATTTGCTGCCAATGGGTTTCCTTCCAGCCGAAAACTCCACCAGATACCAAGCCTCATTTTTGTGCAAAGATGCCATTTCATCAACCATGGCCTCTTTCCAGAGTTTTCCATCCTCTGAATCCACTGCTTCCTCCATTTCTGGGATAATCATCAGTAACAGACAAAGCAAAATTTGAACAAAAAGCAGATGGACTATACCTTTCTGGCGGCCTTCTTTCTCGAACTGATCTTCTCACACCCGGTGTTTGTGGCTCTTCATCTTCTGATTCCTCCTCTGTTTTAGAGTCTGAATCTTCCTCCTTTAGCTCAAATTCTATCTTCTTAGGTTCCTTTGGTTGGAATTCATGTTTAATAACATCTTTCACCTCTCTGAACATCACATCTTGGCTGTACACAACCTTCCTTGTTACTGGGTTCCAAAGCTTATAACCCTTTAAACCATCCTTATACCCAATAAAGATGCACTTTTCAGATTTACTATCCAACTTGGTTCTTTTCCCCTTTGGAACATGTACATATGCATCACATCCAAATACCCTTAGATGTGAAAGAGAGGGTTTCTTACCAGTCCATACTTCTTGTGGAGTCTTATCCTCCAAAGCTGATGAAGGTGACTTGTTGACCACGTAACATGCAGTATCCACCACCTCTGCCCAGAATTCCTGTCCTAACCTGGCACCATTGAGCATGCTTCTCGCCCTTTCCATCAACGTCTTGTTCATTCTTTCTGCAACTCCATTTTGCTGAGGTGTATATGGAGTAGTCTTCTGCCGTGCTATACCACACTTCTTGCAAAATTCTTCAAATTCCTTACTGAAAATCTCTCCACCATTATCTGTCCTTAGCATCTTTATCTTCTTCTCTGTCTGGTTTTCCACCAGAGCCTTAAATTCTTTAAACCTGTCAAAGACTTCAGATTTCTTCTTAAGGAAATATATCCATGTATTCCTTGAGAAGTCGTCTATAAATGATACATAGTACACAGACTTACCCAGTGATGGAACCTTCACAAATCCAAACACATCACTGTGCACAAGCTCTAATATCTGTTTTGCCCTCTTACCACCAGAGGGGAAACTCACCTGATTCTGCTTCCCATATACACACTTTTCACAGAAATCAAAATCCAAAGAGCTATTACTCATACCTTTACCATGAAGTATTCGAAGGCCTTTCTCTCCAATATGTCCAAGCCTTTGATGCCACAACATGGTCTTCTCTCTAGAGACCACTAGATTTTCTGCTCCACTTTCAGGAACCATAGAACTGTTGCACCCATTAACAACAATGCTACCTTGCAGCTTGTACAAAGTTCCAATCCGAACTCCCCGCATCAATACCAGTGCTCCCCTAACCATCTTGCAGGTATCCTTCTCGAACACTATTTTTACACCTGCATCATCCAACTTGCTTATAGAAATAAGATTTCTTGCTAATGCAGGAGTATGCAGAACACCCAGAATTGTTCTAACCCTTCCACCTTGCAACTTCAACTTTACTTTTTCACGACCAATGATTCTAGCCTTCCTATCATCCCCTAAGAAGACATCACCACCATTGTATTTCTCATACTCGCAGAACCACTCTCTATGGGGAGTGAAGTGAAAGGACGCACCTGAGTCAATCAACCATGCCTCATGATCTACATGTGTACTTGAAGAAGCCAAGTACACATCCCCACCTTCATCTGAGGTGGCTTTCACCTCTACAGAAGGAGCATCATTAGATCCCTTTCCTTTATCAGGAGCTTTAGATTTACAGTCCCTTTTGTAGTGCCCTTCCTTTCCGCATTTCCAGCACACCACCTTCACAAGTTTTCTTGGAGACTTAGATCTCCCTCTAGATTTAGATCTCCCACTCGATGAATTATTTTTGTTTCTATTCTGGGATTGTCCTCATACAGACAAGGCATCACCATTCTGGCTCTCCATATTTTTCTGTCTCATCTCCTCCGTCAGCAAGGCTGAGACTATTTCATCAAACTGTAAAGCAGTTGCATTGCTACCTATTGCAATAACGAGACTATCCTACAAATTTGGTAGAGAACACAACAAACTAATGCACTTATCTTCATCTGAAATTTTAATATCAACAGATGCTAATTGACTTACCACAGTATTAAATGCATTTAGATGCTCTGTCACTGAGTCTCCATATTTCATCCTGAGGTTATACAACTTTTTCTACGGGAACAATTTATTCACCAGAGACTTAGATTGGTACAAAGTCCCTAACTTGTCCCATAAAGCCTTCGCCGTAGCTTCCCCTAATACATTCAGCAATACTAAATCTGAGACACACAATTGTATTATGCTCTTTGCCTTTCGATCCAACTTCTTTCATTCTTCATCGGACACTGCTGTTGGTTTAGTACCCAGATCTACTGCGATCCACTGATCTTTATCCACCAACAGATCCTCCATCTTGAGTTTCCACAACTCAAAACTCTGACCATTACATTTCTCGATCTCTATCTTTCCACTACTCGCCATCTTCTTTCACCACCAGAATCAACCTCGCAGATCTCCCACTGAATAGGGTCTACCACAGGCCCGAGCGAAACCCCTCAGCAACAAAGGTGTCCCCTTGAAGCCAAAACTTCTCTGATATCAAATGTAGGTTTTAACCTTGTACAAAAATTACCTACATACGAATTCTAAAACATAGAAAAATAAATAATGCGAGAGCATAACACATAAAACACATATACACAGAGATTTTCCCACTGGATCCCAAAACCGGGACTACCAGCTTGATTTTTCATTATGTTCCTTTCAATGTTATAATACATATTTATACATGCCGAAGCATCCAATACCATGGACCGAAAACCATCACGTCCAATACCATGGATCGAAAACCATCGCGTCCAAAAACATGTGCGAAAATCATGCACAAAACCATAGGTGGATCCGCCCATCCTAATATAGGGTCCAAAGCCAAAATTTTCCGGGGCGCTGCCCCAGACCCCATAAAGTGGGGTTACAGGTACGCCTTAAACCCCCTGTGACCCTCCCCCGCTACACAATCAGCACAATGAAGGGGGGCTCTGCCCCCCCTCTAACCCCCCAGTTAACTACGTGGGCTAGTTGTGGAAAGAATATAACACAACCCAACATTTGCACTCTCGCTATCTTCTCTTCTCTTCTTTGCTACCATTCCTCTTGGTGCTCCTTTGCTTGCACCTTCTCATACACTACTTTTTGTGTACTCATTTTCTCATTCTTCTTTTTATGTCCACGTTGCCTACCCCTTGTATTTTATTTTGCATGTTCAATTTTCTCCCAACACGACCCATGAGAATAGGAACAACATGGGCCTCATCCTTCACTTCATACTACCCATACACAACTTCAATGCCTGCTAAGCATATAATTAATTCGTCAAGCTGATAGATGGTGAGATATAAATGAAGTGGCTTGGGTTTTGGCTTAAACACAACACAAGTAACTTTCCCCTCCTTAGATCTATGAATTTGTGTCCATTCCTCTAGCTTAGCCATATTTGCATTTTTATATTTATTTAAATAAACAAATATTCATGGCGAAATTTACATGGGGGGTAGCGAAAAGGGTTGTTACAGACCCCACCCCCTTAAAGGAACATTGTTCTCAATGTTCTACAAATAAAACACAAAATATATCCATGAGATTCATATATATATATATATATATATATATATATATATATATACAACTCTTTACATTCATTTATGCAGTAAACAAAATTGGGTAAGATACCCTCATCTAATCAACCATTTCCCAAGTGGCTTCATATGGTCCAAAGTCCTTCCATTGCACCTTGACCCACTCTATCACTCTATTCTAGAGCGTGATTTTCCTTCATTCCAAAATGCACCATGGTTCTGGTTGCAATTCTCCCTCAGACTCCACTTTAATCACATACCAATAAACAATATGATTAACGTAATGTACATACTTTTTAAGCAAAGAAATGTGGAAAAAATCATGTGCTTTCACTGTGGGTGGCAAGGCCAATCTATAAGCCACTGATGCCACTCTTTCCAAAATATGAAATGGTCTACAAAACCTTGGTTCCAATTTATCATAGGATCCTCTTCACAAGTAACCCTTTCTTGGTCTAATGTGGAGATACACATGCTCTCCCACTTAGAATTCCTTATGCATTCTCTATTGATTTGCATGAATCTTTTCCCTATCTTGGTATTCCTTTAATTTTTGTCTAATAGTAATTACTTCTTGTTCCATTTCCTTCAGCATGCCAGGTCCAAGAACCACCCTATTCACTATATTATCCCAACTAATGGGTGTGCTACATTTTCTTCGATATAGAGTCTCAAAATGGACTCATATTTAGTGACTCTTGATACCCATTGTTGTAGGCAAATTCAACTAAGGATAGGAACTCTTCCCACCTCTTTGGCTGATGCATGACATACATTCTTAACATGCCTACTAGAATTCTATCTACTCTTTCAGTTTGTCCATCTGTTTGAGGATGATACACTGTGCTAAATGCTAATTTTGTTCCAAAACCTACAAGTAATTCTTTCTAAAACTTTGAATTTAATTTGACATCCCGATGTATATGATTTACTTGGGTATGTCATGAAATCTAAATATTTCATTCATGAAAATCTAAGTAACGTCAATTTCCTTGTGGGTGGACTTGACAACTATAAAATGAGCTACCTTGCTGAACTTGTCCTCTACCACCATTATAGAATCATGTTGTTTATATGTCTTTGGCAATCATGTGATGAAGTCCATAGAGATGACTTCCCACTTCCACTTAGGAATGGGGATTGGTTGCAACAATCTCGTTGGGTGCCTACATTCCACTTTAAATTGTTGACATTTGAGGCACCTAGTGATATACTCAACAAATTCCCTTTTCATGTTCGATCAATAATACATTTTCTTCATGGTTATTATAATTTTCTGATATCAATATGATCTGGATAAAGTCTTTTGTGACATTCATCCATGATGAGCTTCTTCAATTCACCAATGCAAGGAACATATCATCTATCATTAAATTTCAACATATCGTCATTAGTGAGTGAATAATTCTTACTCAATGATTCTTCTGGCTCTTAATGTAAGTGTTCCTTCACATGCTAATACTACTCATCCCGAAGTAGTACCCCTTTAATATTCTCTTTGATCACAAGTTCTTATGGATGCCACATGAGCCACTTGTATACTTCTGTTAAGTGCATCCACTACTTTATTCTCCTTGCCTTTAATATACCTTATTTCAAAATCAAATTCACTGATCAAGGCTAGCCACCTAGTTTGTCTTGCATTCAACCTAAGATGATTAATTAAATATCTCAACCCTCCACGATCTGACGTTAAAACAAACTTTCTTCCAAGCGGGTAGTGCCTCCATATTTTCAAGGCATTCACTATTGTTGCAAGCTCCAAGTCACGAGTGACATAATTCCTCTCATACTCATTTATTTTCTCGATTCATAACAAACCACATGTCTTTCTTTCATTGAGACTCCACCATTCCCATCCTTACAAGCATTTGTGCAAACCACAAAATATTTTTTTGGATTGAGTATTCTCAATATTGGCGCATGTCTAAGCTGGTGTTTCAATGTTTCAAAACTAGTTGTGCACTCTGATATCCATTAGAACTTAACTCCTTTCCTCTTCAAAATTGTGATCACATGCCCAATCTTTGAAATTTTTTGAATGAAGCTCATGTAATATCCAACCAACCCCATGAAGGATCTCACTTCTGTAACATTCATAGGAGTAGGCCACTCCATGATGGCCTTAATATTCTTAGGATTTACTACCACTCCTTCCTTGGAGACAATAAGTCCCAAGTATTGAACTTGTGATTGGAAGAAATCACATTTGATGAGCTTGTGCTCTCTCAACAATTGCAACATTACTCTCAAATGTTCTTCATTCTCTTCCTTGGCTTTAGAGTAAACCAAGATGTTGTCTACGAAGACCAACACAAACTTATCTAGATATGGGCTAAGAACATTGTTCATCAAACACATAAATGTGGCTAAAGCATTTGTGAGTCCAAATGGCACCACCACAAATTCATAATGTCCATAATTTGTTTTAAAAGTTGTCTCATGGATATCCTCATCCTTAATCTGAACTTGATGGTACTCATACCTCAAGTCTACATCAAGAATACTACAACTTCTCTTAGGTGATCAAATAAGTCATCAATCATAAGAAAAATATACTTGTTATTTATTGCGGCTTTATTTAGCTGCCTATAGTCAATGCACAACTATAGTATGCCATCCTTTTTCTCGACAAATAGTTTCAAGGCTTCCTAAGACGACATATTGGGTTTGATATACCCCTTGTCTAGCAGTTCCTTCAATTGTAACTTTAGCTCCACCAACTCTACCGTGCTCATGTAATATGGAGATTTTGACACTAGCGTTGATCTTGGCAATAATGCAATTGAGAAATCGATTTCTCTTCTTGGCGACAATCCTAATATTTCCTTATGAAATACATCACTAAACTGATTTGATATCGGATGCTCTTCCATTCTATCCCAATTGTCTCCTAATTCATTGGTCACCTGGACCACATATAAAGCACATCCCTTTCTACTACATCTTTTCATTTACAACGTTGATATCTATCTGATAGTCATCGAATTTCTTATCCCCTACAATGTCACTCTTTCTTCTTTATCATTGAGACATTCTAACAACTTTCCATAGCAATCGATTTTTGTCTTGTGGGCCGTTAGCTAGTCCATGATGACTAGCATGTCATATAATCCCAGTTGCAACATATTTAAATTAACCAACGTGGGCATACCATTGATCACCACCTAGCAATATTATACCATGTCTACAACTCGCCTTTTGGTTCTCGTTACTAACTGAACCAACCATGATTTTGAATGGGGTTTCTTCTACAGTGCACACCTTTCTGTGACCTTCATACTAATATAACTAAAATTAGGGTCTGGATCAATCAAAATCAAAATAGTTTGGTTAATGACCAAACCTTCCATTTCGATCACTGAAGCTTGATGATTGACCTGTTGGTTGCCGAACACAACATAGACTTGTGGCACGTTCTGAGCTACATCATTCACTGCCTTTGCTTCTTACACATTCTACAACTTGGGGCCATTTTGTTGTTGTTGAGGACAATCTTTCTGCATGTGAATTTATCCACATGTCCAATATTGTATGGGTCCTCTTTTGAACCCCTCAGTTCCTCTCTTCATGTCTTAGAGAACTAATCTCTACTAGAAATAATAGATTTCTACTAAAGCTCACCCTTTACAAGAGCGTTGAACTTAACATTCTTTCCTCTTGGTTAATTTCCTAAAGATTTATGCATTTTTCTCTTAAAGTTGGTCCTACCTCTTATTTTCCAATCAACTCAAAATTCAATTTTATACATGGACTATTCGTAATGTTACTTCACTTTCTAGATGGTGTCCTGTAATGTTTTTGGCTCAACGAACTCAATTCTATCTCTAAAATCCTATGTCAACCCACTAAGGTACCACTGAATATTTACTTTCTCATCCTTGATATAAGGTACATACCTTAGTAGCTCTGAGAATCTATTAGTGTACACATCGGTTGTAAGTTTCCCCAATTTGTGCTAATGAATGTCTTTAATCTTGTTGTAATAGTACCTTTTTGATGGATACTTCTTTGGGAAATATCTTTCAAATCTCCTCTAGGACAACTATTTATGTGTAATGTCTTTGACATTTCTCAGATCTTCCCACCAGATATCAAATTTTCCTTTCAAGTTGAAAATTACTACTCTTACCTTCATATTCTCAGATTAGTCATGTACTATGAAGTACTTATTCATTCCTAATAACCATTCTTTTGCCTCCTTGGCCTTCTTCACCTTTCCAAGAAAGGTGGGAGGTTTCACCTTATTGAATTCCTTTGGCAGTAAGATTTTCTCATTCCTTCCCTATTGGTGATGTCTCTCAGTGGTAGCACTAAATATTTGTTCATGACCGCATGTGCTCCTCTCTAGAGTACTGGGTGGAGTTCGTCCTCTCATTGTATCTTCACTTGTCTATGTATGTCTCTTCTTATATTTGCTACCTTTTGCTCTATTAACCTCCAAATCATGCTTCCAAAGTTCATACGGGCTCTACTTGATTTATGTTTTCCTATGGAGCTGACACCTACCTCATGTTGTTTTTTCCTTTCAAGATCCAGTAGACTCTACAAAATTACTACATTTACTTCCGCTTGATTCTCCTGGGCCCTGACAACATTTTCATTGCCTATCTTGCAACTTCTAAACTCAACCCTTAAATTTCTAAGGGTTTCCATCCAATTAAGGGAGTTTTCATCTATCCCTTTCCCAACTGAATCTTATTCCTAAAAATGTTGGGACCTATCAGTGTTGTACTACACCATTATGATGCTCATACATTTATTTCCTTATTGTTCCTTTATGTCTTCTTATGTGCTATCATATACATATGAATGTTAGTTAAATCAAAATACAAGTAGGCATGATTACCCATTACCTTGGCATGTTTGCAATAAGCATGTTGATGTGAAAATAGTTGAATGATCCAATCTCAAGTTAGCATGCTAGTTATAAAAGAAAATAACATATAAGCAATTTATCATGCCAACATTAACAATAGTTAACATTATGAAATCAAGACACATATGTATACACAATCAATTATTATTTTAAATGTTATTCATCGCAATTCATAACAAATGTTCTTGCATTATCTTTCTAGGCCCATTTAGTTTGAGTCTTGAACCTAGGCACTCTAATACCACTCTGTAACATTCCCTCCCACCCCCTTGCTCTTCTCCATTGTGGGAGATGTTACTTTTTTAATTAACCCGACCTCCATGGTTCGTTATGAAGATGGGGTTACAAAAAATGTCTTTATTCAAATCTTGTGGAATTAACTTATCATATTGTCATCGCATTATCTTGTTAAGAGCTTTCCAACGATATATTTTTTACCTCAATCTAACTCTTGGATTGAAATTTATGACCATTTAAATGTGACCAACTAGATAGTGCCATGCCATCAAAGCACCACAACCCACATGTGAACTTTGTGACTTGCCATATCACTTCGGTGCCATGTCCTCCCGGTCCTAGGTCATCAGCTCATTTCAGAAATTGAACTTCACACTCACCTGGGGATTAATGTTAGAGAATTAGGAAGGTTGAAAGATTTTCTTATCTTGATAGTTACTTGTGATTTCTTAACAATCTTATTAACTTATTTTATGTCTTGTTTATTTTCTTATCATCAAGCAACTACCAAAACATAAATGCATGAAGATCAAAACAACAAGGACACAGGATGCAAGCTCTCAGCCAGGGAAAAAACCCTCTCCTAGGGGAAAACCCAAAAATTCTCTTCTCTTCCATCAGAATCAAATCAAATGAGACAACTAAGACCCTTGACCAAGACAAATACCTCCTCCAGTCCACCAAGTTAGCCTCCCAAGATAGTCCTTGCAATTAGCTTCTTCAATACTACATCAACCAAATATTTTGGTCCTACTACATCAAAATTTTGGCCCTACTGTATCAAAATTTTGGCCTTACTACAAACTTGAAATTTCAACCCTTCTTGCAACCCAAAATTTCGCACGTGTGGGATAATAAGAGAGAATTTTGGCTCTTTTAGCTTGACAAATGTTCCTTTCTCTTTCATATTTTGTTTCTTCTTCCTTTCTAGGTTTCTTCACACCTTTTTATTACTCTTCTAACTATAGATCTAAACTTGCTTGAATGGATGCTCAAATAGGTCGAATTGCACTTCTATATATAGCCTTTAGGTGTGGTCGAATTCCCTTTATGAGGCCAACTTGTTGGAGGAGAGATAAGTGACACATTTTACATAAAAATAATTTTCTTCTTTGATACAATGAGCCCAAGAAGGGTCTAGTACATAATGACAAGGACAATGACTCAAGACACAAACCCTAGAAGCACTCAATTAGTGATTTGACCTAGAAATAAAATAAATAGAGCATGAAATCCATGCTTATAAATAACTTGATTTTACAATAAATTTTCATTTTCTTTCTTTTTACAAATACATAATAACTACTTAATGTCATGAGCGAGACAACAATTATGAAGACTGATACTAGTTACATTTCTCAACAATTAATACTAACCCTTGGTTATGGTATCTTAAACATTTCCAAGGATAAATCCTAATTGCCAATTTTAAACCTTAATTAATCTTATCCATGTTAACCCTAACCATCATGCACCTCTCCCGGTTCCTAAGTGGCATCCACACAAACATCTTCTAGTCCTATCAGTTCTCACCACATGGACTTAGGGTTGTGGGCTCGACTAGTCGGACCACATCATGTTTTTCGACTATTATTTGTTATAAGCGATACACCTAACCACGTTTTCATGGTCATGACTCTATCCAATAACCTGTAGGTAGATGAACATGGGAGGTTTCCTCTCGGGTACACGTCACACAACCGTGGGTCTTTCCTACAGTTTGCAAATCAGAGGATTTGGTGGGGTCTTAACTTCACGTATGTCATCTTGGACACAAGATTTTCCAACAACTCATAGGCTAGAGGACTCGGTGGGGTCCCACCCATGCATACATCATCCCCACCTTGGGTCTTTCCAACAACTCGCCCCATTTAAATTTAGTAGGAGAGACAGGGACCATGCACACGTCATCCCAACCACGACTCCTTATGAATTCACCCTTTTCAAATTCACTCGAAGAGCCTGCAGTCATAGGCCCTCCGTGTTGAAAAGTGTAACTACATTGGGTCTTCATAATGACATGTAATTATCAAAAATAAAATTATTATTGACTTGCTTCATGGGTTTCATGAGCAAGAGATTTTGTTTTCGACTCTAGACTCCCATTGAGAGTATTTAGGACTTATTTGTCATCTATTAATAAAATTTTAGAGTCATTGTCATGTAATGAAGTCATGTTATACTTTGTAAAAGTTCAATCTAGTCTATTTAAAGTATCCTCCAAGACCTTGTCACTTATCCTCTTCAAGTTGGCCTACAACAATGGAAGAAACTACTAGAAGAAGTCAACCTAACTACAAGTAATCATGTCGGCATAAAGGACATGAGGAAAGGTGTATATATAAGCCACACTCAACCTTACTTAGAGCAAGAAACTTGAATAACATTTTTAGTCAAGCAGAAGTGTGAAGAAGGGGTCAAGTAGAAGTGCGAAGAAGAAGTAAAAAGAAGTGCAAAGAAGTGAAGAAGTTGGGTGAAGAAGAGTATACAAAGAGAAGTATGAATATAGGACAAGAAGGATTATTTTGGGAAAGCGAAGAAATTTCTTCTGGATTAGCGAAGAAGAGTTTCTTTTGGGTATAGAGAAGGAAAATTTATTCTGGGGTCATCAAAGGAGAGTTACTTCTGGGCATTACGAAGGAAGAATTCTTCTGGGGTTATCGAAGAAAGGGTTCTTCTCGATACTTGTTTTGGGTGACCGAGATAGAGATCTAGAGACCGAGATTCTCTAGAGGAAGCCAACGATATCTAGAGACTGAGTTTCTCTAGAGGAGGTCTAGAAGAAGTAGTGTGAAGGATAGAGACCGAGTTTCTCTAGAAGAAGTCGAGGAGAGCTGTTCGAGATCTAGAAGGAAGTCAAGAAAGAGAATAAGAAAAGCATCAAGGTTAGTGACAGGGTTCTTGGGAGGATACTAGAGTCAAGGGTATGTATCATGGTCTTGGTACTCATCAATTGAGGATCTAGAAGAATAATTTTGATCGGGTTTTCCTCTCAAGAGGCGAGAGGTTTTGGCCATGGCTAAGAAACCTACATACTATGTCACTTGTCTTTTATTGTGCATATTGGTAATTGTATTGATGAAGAAAACACAATAATACCATGACAAAGAAAATAATATAAGATAAGAATTAAAAGTATATCACAGGAAATTATCAAGCATAGAAATGTTTTAACTCCGAATGCCCTAGATTTCTCAACATGGTATTAGAGCTAAGGTGCTAAAGTCAAGAAATGGCACTCAAGAAAGTTGACACTCAAGAATAAAACTTCAAAGGATACATCAAGCAGTGGAAGAAGGATCATAGTAGATTCAAGGGCCACTAAGGTCAAGATCACATAAACCCTAGATCGAATAAATATACACTAACAAAAGTCTTGAAATCATCTTCAAGAAAGAAGGAAGACTAAATCATTCAAGGAGGATCGTAAATCAAGATCTCTCTTATCAATATCTCAAGAATCAAATCCTCTATATACATCAAGATTAAGAAGGAATCAAGCATCAATATCTCAAGTAAGTCTATGACTATATATGATAATAACAAAATGTCCTTTTTGCAAGGAAAGCAATAAATTGGTTGGGGCTAAAAATTGACCTAAATATTATTGAGAATGAGGTCATGGATCACATCAAAGGATCAGTAACCCAACCTCCAAAGGAATATACTCAAGCACATGCTAGATTCATGAAGGGAGAAGTGAGAGCCTATAGGATTCTTATAGAATCTATAAAAGACTCTCTAATCCCATATGTATGAAAGTTGGAGACTACAAAAGCTATATATGACAAATTGGTAGCATTGTTTTCCATAAGTACTGCATGATAAGTAATCTCATTAAGGAAATAACTCTAGAAACTGAAGATATCCAAGGAAGATGGAATAGCCTCATTTTTTATGAGGATATCACAAATTCAAGATCAACTACAAGAGCTAGGAGAAGTCATGTTTGATAGAGAGATGGCCATAGTGGTACTGAATGCACTACCGAAATAATGGGGTAACTTAACTTCAAGCTTATATGGGAAGAAAGAGACTACATTTCAAGATCTATGATCACTCTATAAGATCAAAGAAACCAAACTAAAGGCAAAGGTTGATGTCAGACCAAATGAGAAAAATCAAGCATATGTTACTATGACAAGAAGAAAAGGGATATTTGGAAAGTTCGGTCCTAAAAATAAAAGGAGGAACATGCATAAAGTAAGATGCTATGGATGTCAAGAACCTAGGCACTATAGAAGAGATTGTCCTAAATGTAATAAGGACAAGAGCAATAGGGAAGAAGGCCACAATACTAAAGAAGTGAAAGAGCTTGAAACAAAGAAGTGTAAGAATGAAGAAGCAAAAGATCTCTACTATAACTGACATGATATTCTTCACTAGAAGGTAATTTTCACTTGTATTTTATAAATAGGAAGAAATGTGAATAAGATAGGATGCATCAGATAGAAGCATTAGAAGTAAGAGCTTGTGACATGGGAAGCATAAATAATGTCTGGAATAAATTCTATTGTTTACAAAGAATAAGAATATCTTAGGAAACCTCATTATGATACTTATGAAAAGAAGTGGAGGTTATCATCAACTAGAGATCATCATACTATAGTCAATACAGAAACATTTGCCAGGTAAGGATATATGAGGTCCTCAATTCTCTCTAATGGAATCCTTATCAAAGGATTCACTGATCTAGAGAGGAAGAAAATGTTTCATCAAGAATTCCAACTCATGGGATTCATAGAATGATGGTATGATGACATAACACGAAAGTAGGTCTAAAGGTTAAAATTCTTTCTGAAGTCTAGATGACTGAAAGAAAAGATAAGGTATGTATGTTTACATAGACTATTATGAAAATCATGTTATATGGTTGCGGATCATATGGATCACTATTTCCATCTTGGGAAACATGATTAAAAGAGGAAAGGATCTCCTCCTCCGAAAGATCACAACAAAGCTTAAGACACACTAGATGAAATAAACATAATATGTTCTCATATGAAGCATGAAGGAGCTGACTACAATTAAGGAACTCTGATTAGAAGCTCTTGGGAATGAAGTTTGTGAAAATAAAGGAAGATATCGTGAAAGTATGTAACAAAGGTAAAAGGCATTAAACATCTGTGACCAGGAATATTCGATGAAAATATCTCTTGTAAAGATATGAAGACCCTAATGGAAGTTGGAAAAGGATAAAGACCCTTGACAATGGATATATCTGGGAGATGTGTCAATCTACTTGCATGATGATAATTCCTACAGGAAGATGTCACGATGAAAGACCATCACAAAGGTAATGTTTGATTTAAGTGTTCATTTATTTTTTGAACTAATATTTGGATGGGCTTATGTATGAATGCCAAAAGGAAGATCCGTGGATGACTTCCAAGAGGACCATATTGAAGGATATAAGATCCTTTCGAAAAATATGGCATGAAGAAGAATGACATAAATCAAAGCCAGATGGAAAATTGATGAAATGAAGACATGAATAACTCATGCATGAAAGTGATGGATGGTTTGTGTCGTATGAAGAGTCCCCGAAAGATGAATACTCCATGACAAAAGAAATTTATGACATCGAAGGTTAGAGGAGTTTTTTAGGTAGCTGGTTGTTCCACATGAGGAGTTGCTATACGTCCCTAGTTAAGAGGGAGCCTGATAAGAAGTTTCTTACTTGAAATAAACTTGGAAATTCCTAAGCCAAGAGGGAGCTTAAGTACATTCCTTTGTGGCAGGAATGAGTACATTCTTTTATTGGAATATAGCCTCCCTATTTGAGAGGGAGAGATAGACATGTCCTTCTGGTCTTGACCTCAGAAGACAAGACGAAGGATTGTGTAATCATTTAGCATCTTATGCTCTTTGAGGATGAGATAGGGAATCCAACAGAAGAGTAGTTGTGGATGATCGGTATTCTTTGGGGACTAGGGAGTCCAAGATAAGAATAGTCCTCATGGACATATCCTGTGTACCTAGGCAAGGTATGTTCCGAGAGAGAAAATGATGAGGGTGTATATAAATAATTGGTCTCACCAGCATTGAGCTTAGATATTGTGGAGATAAGGAGTTGTTAGTTAACGCCTTGCTATGCAACAATGATGGTTGATATGATGCTATACAAATGAGTTACAAATACAAGTTCTTCTTATGATAAATTCTTCAAATTGAGAAATTCCAAGTACCATTATGAATACCTCCCTAGTTAAGAGGGAGTGTTGAAAAGTGTAACTAGGTTCAGTATTCATAATGACATGTAATTATGAAAAATAAAATTATTATTGACTTGCTTCATGGGTTTCATGAGCAAGAGATTTTGTTTTTGAGTCAAGACTCCCATTGAGAGTCTTTAGGATTTATTTGTCATCTAGTCATAAAATGTTAGTCATTGTCATGTAATGAAGTCATGTTACACTTTGTCAATCTTGTCTATGTAAAGTATCCTCCAAGACCTTGTCAGTTATCCTCTTCAAGTCGGCCTACAAAGATGGAATAAATTTCTAGAAGAAGTTGGACTAACTACAAGTGATCATGTCAGCCTAAAGGACATGAATAAAGGTGTATATATAAGCCACACTCGGCCTCACTTAGGGTAAGAAACTCAAATAGCATTTTCAGTCAAGTAGAAGTGCGAAGAAGGGGTCAAGAATAAGTGCAAAGAAGATGCAAAGAGAAGTGCGAAGAAGAAGTGAAGAATTTGTGCGAAGAAGAGGCTACAAAGAGAAGTACGAAGATAAAACAAGAATGATTCTTTTGGGAAAGCGAATGAGTTTCTTTTGGGCTAGTGAAGAAGAGTTTTTTCTAGGTATAGTGAAGGATACTTTCTTCTGGGGTCATCAAAGGAGAGTTACTTCTGGGCATTACGAAGGAAGGATTCTTCTGGGGTCATCGAAGAAAGGGTTCTTTTGGATACTTGTTCTTGGTGACCGAGATAGAGATCTAGAGACCGAGATTCTCTAGAGGAAGCCAATGATATCTAAAGACTGAGTTTCTCTAGAGGAAGTTGAGAAGAAGCATTATGAAGGATAGAGACTGAGTTTCTCTAGAAGAAGTCAAGGAGATCAGTTCGAGATCTAGAAGGAAATTGAGAAAGAGAAGAGGCAGAGTATCAAGGTTAGTGACAAGGTTCATGGGAGGATACTAGAGTCAAGGGCCTGTGTCATGGTCTTGGTACTCATCAATTGAATATCTAGAAGAAGAATTTTGATCGGGTTTTCCTCTCAAGAGGTGAGAGGTTTTGGCACTAGCTGAGAAGCCTACACACTGTGTCACTTGTATTTTATTATGCATATTGGTAATCGTCTTGATGAAGAAAACACAATAATAACATAACGAAGAAAAAACTATAAGATAAGAAGTAAAAGTGTATCACAAGCAATTATCAAGTAGAGAAATATTTTAACTCTAAATGCCCTAGATTTCTCAACACTCTGAACATATCAAACCACTTTTTACTAACATATGAAAAAAGGGGAGAGTGAGTACCAAAACTTCTTTTCTTTGCATTTATAGCACTAGTGCCCAAGATTCAAAGGCCATTGATAGTGAACAATTTATATTAAAGAGGGAAAATACCATTAAACACTAGAAAATAATAGTTTCTAAGACAGGAAAGGGGCTAAGGCCCAACACCAAAACCAGACATTAATCATAGATTAGCAAGGGAAACTATCTATCATGCAGAGTTATAAGTCATCCATAACAAAATGTTGAAGAAAATAGTCCAGATTCGTATCACACGGATCTACAAATCATCCGCAGCACAATGCTGAACATCATAGTCCAGAATTAACCAAGCATAGTCACGCAGATTCATATTCCAATTATGAGTAAAATTGGTGTATAACATCATTCAAACATTCAATGTATCCACAGACATGCAAAATATGATACCATCCATGAACATAGATTTGAACAATAATGAAAACTACTTATCTATGCATTTTAAGAAGGTTGGAAACTGAGGGAGGGACTTCAACTCTCCTCCCAACCAAAGGCCAACCACATTGTAGTCTTTCTTGCAACTAACCACCCCCAAGTTAGATTCAAAGCATGTGGAGTTAATTACTCAAGGGAATTTCACATTGATATCATGTCAACTGAACGAGCGAAGGAGTGCAATGTCCAATTGGTTTATCAATTGCCTCTTATTGATCTAGGTGGATATTGGTGGCCACCTGCCAATTCCACTTGGACCCCCACCATTGCTTCTTTCAGTTTTTTAGTTTCCTTAATTGTAGCAAAAATTTACTATTTTTAGCAATTTTTCAGGTCCTAAACTTCGGGAGCCGTTTTGAGGACCTAAACAACGTTTTTTTGGAAATCTACCGCCAACAATTTTTTGATTAAAATCATCTTTTTTGTTGTAGTCCTCAGAGAGATCTTTCCAATGGGTTATCATGTGCGTCAAACAGAGATAATATGACCAAGTCACGCCTTGGGAAGTTGGCTGTCCAACTCACCCCAACGGGGCCCATAAACTCTTGGTGTTACATCTCCTCGGGTTAGGGTTTTGGTTATTTAGGGTTTGCTCTTATTGTTCAATAATAAAAAGGCCTTTGAGCGTCATTATAAGGCAGTTCAGAGGCATGTAACTGCCACATCTCTTCTCAGAGATAAGCTACCATCGCCCTAGCTGGTTTATCTCCATTTCTGTTTGTAAGCATATTTCAGTATTTTACATTAATGAAGTGAATTATTATTTCCGCTACATCTCTCTGTTTATGGTTATCTCTGTAATTTGTTGCGTTCCTGTTTAAATATGGATCAGTGGTATCAGAGCGATTTGCTTTTTTTCCTCTATTTTTCTTTGCATTTCCCCTACGAGGTCGGGATATAAGGAGTTAGGGCTTGAACTGGTCGAACCTTTGCAAGACCAGCCTCGCAAATCCCGACGGCCTCCCATGGCAGATGAAAAGAAAGACGAGGGGGCAGGAGATCTTATCAAAATCTTGCTCGAAGAAGCCCTTGAGTGACAAAGGAACGCGATGATGGACAACTTTGCCTAGATCCTTCAGCGGCTACCCAAGGGCGACGCATTGGCTTCCAACAGCTACTTTGGAAATGCCACACCATTTAAGGTACAAGTTAATTTTGAAATCCCCATATTCGAGGGTCAGATAGATGCAGATGTCGTCGATAAATGGTTAAATCTGCTAGAGGGTTATTTTTCTATTCATGATTTTTTCAGTCGGGAAAAGATTATTTTCGCTCTTCTCAAAGTAGCCCCCACGTCAAGGACTGGTGGGAAACCTACTGCGAGCAGAAGGATGAAAATACAGGCTCACTATTTTCAGCTGCACCCACTTGGAATTCATTTTGGGATGCCATCAAGGAGTAGTACTACCCTGTTGGAAGCTATGAGGATCAATACATAAAGTGGACC
The DNA here is from genome assembly GCA_031772625.1 of Pinus tabuliformis. Classification (NCBI taxonomy): domain Eukaryota; kingdom Viridiplantae; phylum Streptophyta; class Pinopsida; order Pinales; family Pinaceae; genus Pinus; species Pinus tabuliformis. The sequence continues at coordinate 763,810,841 of CM062812.1, forward strand.
ACGTTGTGGCAGGGAAGGGACCAAGACGTGCCAGAGTTTACCAATATTTTCCATACCCTTCACACAAAGTTGGGCATTAAGGATTCAGAGCAGCATTTGATACTTAAATACCACTGCTGCCTGCACAAGTACATCTAGGAAGAAATAGAATTCTTTAACATCTCCTCGCTTGGCACGACATACCGATATGCCATCAAGGTTGAGCAAAAGTTTAAACAGGAGAAGTGAGAATTTGGATCTGCGAATTCGAAGCAAGGGAAAGGTGCCCCCGCTGCAGAACAAAGGAAAAAGCTAAGGTGGGGCGGCCCAAGACAACCCGCCAAAGCTGCAAGAAAAGAACAGCGTCGCGAAGCCGAAAAATGACATGGGAAAATGGGGTGAGTTCCATAAGAGCTCCACTCACAACACAAGTGAGTGTCGGGCCAAGCAGTCACTCGTGGCTGAGCTAAAGGTTTTAGAATCAGATGCATGTTTCAACTCTGAGTCAGAACCTGATAAGGGGAATGACAAAGGGAAAAAAATTATCGATGCAGAGCCCAATGCCACCATTGCCACCACGAAGATCCAGAGGAGGAGGAGCGTCTCTTCCACTCCCAGATGTGGGTAAAGGGCTCCCCGCTACAATTCATTGTCGATAGAGGGAGCCAAAAGAACCTCATTTTGGCAGAGGTCATGAAGCGGCTGGGCTTACCGACCACAACACATCCACAACTGTACACCATCAGGTGGCTTCACCAAGGACAGGATCTTCACGTGAGCCAATAGTGTCACCTTCCATACAACATCAAGCCCTTCACGGATGAGGTATTGTGTGACATTGCTCCCCTTGAAGTTTGTGATGTATTATTAGGACAACCATACTTGTGGAAGTGACATGCCATGTATGAATCAAGGCCCCATGCTGTTATTGTTACTTTGGGAAATAAGTTGTACAGGATACCGGAGGTAGCACCGCTACCACCATCTCTTTGGTTACTGCAAAAAAATTCATTAAGCTCATTTAAAAAATTGGGAAATTTGTTTTCCTGATGATATGCCCTCAAGGAGAGAAGAAGATGGTGGCCACGACCTCCAGACAGGGACCCTCTGCACGACAACTACAGAAGGACAAGATCGTGGAGGACTACAAGGACATCTTCACCTCCCTCGTAGGGTTCCTCTGCACTGTCAGGTCAAGCACTCCATCGATTTGACCCCAGGTGTGCCGCTGCCCAATGGACCAATCTATCGGTGCTCTGTTCTGGAGAATGATGAAATCAAGAGGCAGATTCAGGAGCTGCTGCAGAAAGGTCACATCTGTCTGAGTTCATCGCCATGTGGGAGCCCGATCGTGTTGGTACAGAAGAAGGATGGGACTTGGAGACTCTTTATTGACTATCGGGCGCTGAACAAGATCACTGTCCGTAATGGGTACCTGATCCCACGGATTGATGACCTCCTAGACCAACTGAAGGGGGAAAAATATTTCAGCAAGATCGATTTGAAGTCAGGATATCACCAGGGACCAATCAAACCCTTCGATGTGTGGAAGATTGCCTTCAAAGCCAAGGAGGGCCTTTTCGAATGGTTGGTTATGCATTTTGATTGATGAATTCTCCTGCAACCTTCATGAGGCTAATGGATGACATCTTTTGGCCATTCACCAACTCATTTGTAGTGGTATACTTGGATGACATCCTGATCTTCATCCAAAGTTGGGAAGAGCACGTCCACCACATTTGACAGGTTCTCTAAACAATGCAGCAACACAAGTTATGTGCCAATTTAGAGAAATGCACTTTTGGCATGACCCAGGTTCAGTATCTGGGATACATTATTGATGAAAAAGGGCTACATGTAGATCCAACCAAGATCCAATTCTTTTGGGATTGGCCATCTCTAACCACTCTGACAGAGCTCCGCAACTTTCTAGGTCTTGCCAACTTCTATTGCAGGTTCGTGTTGGGATTTTCTCATATCACTTGGCCCTTGAGTCAAGTCACCAAGGGAGGAGTGAAAGAAAAATTATTTTGGTCTGAATCTCAACATAAGGCATTCATAGAGTTGAAAGATCGCCTCTGCTCGACACCAATGCTCGCATTACTAGACTTGCAACAACCATTTGAGGTCGAGACAGATGCCTCTGACTATGCTATTGGGACAATCCTTACTCAACACGGGCATCCAGTGGCATATCACAGTGAGACACTTTCAGACACAGTCCGAAAGTATCCCACTTATGACAAAGAGATGTATTCCATTGTGCAGGCCTGCCGACAATGGAAGCATTACATTTTGGGGAAGGAAACGGTCATCCACACAGATCACCGACCCCTGCAGTTCATACAGACCAAGGGAAATTGCAGAATGATCGCCATCAGAAGTGGTCCACATACCTACAACAGTTCCATTTGAATATAAAGTATAAGAAGGGCAACACCAATAATGTTGCAGATTGCCTCAATCGACCACCGATCATGGCGTTAACCACCGTGCTCAACTCTTGTGGGCACAAGACTTATGATTGGCCACTTCTCTACAAAAGCGACCCAGAATTTGGCCACACATACCAGACACTCTTGGAGGGTCAGCATGTTCCAAATTTTCACCTCCAGGATGCCCTGTTATGCCACCTGGGTCACCTTTGTGTTCCTTCAAGTGAGCGTGCCAAGATGATTTGGGAAGCACACTACAGTTAGGCTGTTGGAAATTTCGGGGTCGAGAAAACGATGGCAGTACTGCAGAAGTATTTCTATTGGCCGAATCTTCGACAGGATGTTGGGAAGTACATCAGATCATGCACTACCTGCGCCATTTCCAAACTGACCATCAAGAAGCAAGGCCTCTATACCTCGCTGCCTACCCCTAGTCGACCTTGGGAATCCATCTCCATGGATTACATGTCAGGCCTTCCTTCCACTATGCATGGAAACAACTGTGTTCTTGTGGTCGTCGATAGGTTCTCGAAGATGGCCATTATGGCGCCCTGTAAGAAGAATATCACAGCAGAAGCCACTGCTAAACTCTTCTTTGAACGAGTGTGGGTACACTTTGGGATCCCACAATCTATCATCTTAGATTGGGACAGTAGGTTCCTCAGTACATTTTGGTCCAGTCTCTGGTCGATGCTGGACACCAAACTCACTAAGTCCATAGTCTTCCATCCTCAAACTGATGGCCAAACCGAGGTTGTCAACATGATGATCGTACACATTCTGCGCATGTACAACTCAAAGCATCCACGCACAACGAGAGCCTCCTCTATGTTCAACATAGCTACAACTAGGCTCTCCACATCTTGACTGGCCACAACCCTTTTCAGGTGGGCTTGGGATTCCAGCCACTATGTCCCATTGATGTGGCCATGCCATTTGCAGCTACTCACACAGATTCAACTCATGTCCAGTCTGAAACAGATAAGGCAAACAACTTCATTGAGCACATCCAACATATTCGCCAGCAGGTCCATGACATTATGGAGAAATCAAATGCCAAGTACAAGCAGTGACATGATCAACATCGGGTGCCACACAAGTTTCAGGTGGGCGACAAAGTCTGGTTGCATTTGCAAAAGGAACGCCTTACCGGAGCCTATCGGAAACTCATACCACTTCGATATGGTCCTTACACCATTACCAAGGCTGTGGGAGACAATGCATTTGAGCTCAACATTCCCCCATTCCTTGGACTACACCCAGTGTTCAATGTGGATTGCTTTCGGCCATACTTTCCACCATTACTAGACACATCCGACATTGCAAAACAAATCACACCCACAGAGTTGAATCCAGATTGCATGGAACAAGCTACAACTGATCAGATCATGGACAGATAGATCAAGCACACTCGCCAATAGAATATCCAATTGTATCGAGTTGTCAAAGCATGCCAACTCCTTCACCAGGGCAAGTGGCTCACCAGGGACCAAGTTCAGCAGAAGTTTCCTCATCTCATGGAGGAACTCAACGCAATGGGGACCATTGCTTCCTAAGGGGGGAGGAATAATCTAGGTGGATATTGGTGGCCACTCGCCAATTCCACTTGGACCCCCACCATTGCTTCTTTCAGTTTTTCAGTTTCCTTAATTGTAGCACACTTTACTATTTTTAGCAGTTTTTTCAGGTCCTAAACTTCTGGAGCCGTTTTGAGGCCCTAAAAGACGTTTTTTTTGATAATCTACTGCCAACGATTCTTTGTCTAAAATCATCTTTCACATTGTAGTCCTCAGAGAGATCTTTCCAGCGAGTTATCATGTGCGTCAAATGGAGATAATGTGACCAAGTCACGACCCCGAGAAGTTGGCTGTCCAACTCACCCCAACAGGGCCCATAAACTCTCGGTGTTACATCTCCTTGGGTTATGGTTTTGGTTGTTTAGGGTTTGCTCTTATTGTTCAATAATAAAAAGGCCCTTGAGCCTCATTGTAAGGCAGTTCAGAGGCGTGTAGCCACCACATCTCTTCTTAGAGATAAGCTACCATCGCCCTAGCTGGTTTATCTCCATTTCTGTTTGTAAGCATATTTTAGTATTTTACATTAATGAAGTGAAGTATTATTTTCACTGCATCTTTGTGTTTATGGTTATCTCTGTAATTTGTTGCATTCCTGTTTAAATCCGGATCACTTATATTAAGCACCATAATGATTGTTCTACCTCTCTAAAGTCAATCACAGGTATTCATCTAAGGCTCAAAGAAGTTTTTCTCAGTCTAAGAGAATGGTCTCAGTCTAGGGTTGGTTATTTAGTTGGATTTTCGAGGAAATCATTATAGGAGTCCATAACCCACTATTGAGGTGGGTTATCAACTTACTTGGCAAGCACTTAAATGGTTTATCAACCTCCAAGGCAAGAACTTAGTGGTTTATTAGCCCATTTTAGTAAGCTCCTGAGTGTCTCAGCCTTCCAAGTGGTTTATCAAATTTCCAACAAGTACCCCAGTGGTTTATCAACCCATTCAACAAGCTCTAAGTGGTTTATCAACTCTATAAAAATAATTTAGATGTTTATCAATTGAGACAATAAGTACTAAGTGAGTCAATGCTTCCATGGAGCCTTCACTATCCAACTAATCACATGCACACAACCATAGGCCAAAATGAAGTCACAGGGGAAATTTGTTATGTTATAGAGCAAATGTTGTTCTTATCAAATGCTATTCCCTGACGCTCCCACTATATTCTCTTCTCTTCTCTTGTGCATTGCCCTTACTTGTTGCTCCTCTGCTCACACCTTCTCCAACACCATTTTTTGTGTACTCATTTTCTCGTTCTTATTTTTATGTCCTAGTTGCTTACCCTTTGTCTTTGATTTTATTTTTTCAATTTTCTCCCAACACATCCCGTGAGAATAAGGACAAAATGGCCCGGTTCTTCACTTTAGATTGCCCATACACAACTTCAATGTGTGCTAAGTTGACCATTAATTCGTTAGGGAGATAGATGGGTAGAAATAAATGGAGTGGCTTGGGTTTTGGCTTAAACACAACACAAGTAACTTCCCCCTCCTCATATCTATGAATCCATGTCCACTCCTCCAGCTTATGCATATTTGCAATTTTTCATTTATTTACATAAACAAATATTCATGGTGACATTTACTTGGGGGGTTAGAGAAAAAGGTTGTTACACTTAGACTCTAAAGAAATCAGGTGTTTGATTGCAATATATGGGCCTTATCTCTCCATAAATAAGGTTTATTTTTTCTAAAATCTTTAATAGATTATAATTTTTCACAAGGGGAGAAATGTATCATAGGTGGGGACTTCAACATGGTCACTTTTGTGGAAAAAAAAAAGGTGGCTTAAGAAGGTTGGACGTTGATTCACATCTCTTCAAGGACACTATAAAAGCTATGAAAACCATGGATGTTGAAACAATAATCAATATATACACCTTGAATAATCACAGAGGAGGCAAGCACTAAATTTCATGTTGCTTAGATAGATTTTTGGTTTCTAAAACCCTGCTAGGAAAAAAATTTTTTTTTGGAAGTGTCTATCCTTCCTACCAAAGGTTCAGAGGATTGATCGATTTCCCTTGAAATGGATTTGAAATCAACTCCAAATAATCCACCTTTTAGGTTTGAAAGCTTATGGTTCTTAGATGCCACATTTATTGAGAAATCTAGGTAATGGTGGCAGGGACTAGAGGCTCCAAGCTCGTTCCCCATGTACAACTTTCAACAAAAACTTAAACTCCTCAAAATGAAAAAGAAAAAATGGAATCAGGAAGAGTTTGGAACTATTTTTGAAGACAAACTCTAGCTAGAAGCATAGATGGAAATGGTACAATAAAAAATTATACTCAAAGGGAAATCAGATACTCTTGCACAATAAGAAAGAGAAATTGTAACAAAATTGAAAGAAAGGAGAAAGTAGGAAGAGATATTGTGGAAACAAAAGTTAAGGGTCACTTGGCTTTGTGAAGGGGAGAAAAATACTCATTTCTTCCATAAATACATGCTTAATCATTGTCACCACAATTGAATTTTTTCCCTTGTGAACTCAATAGGGCAAAGGTTAACAAATCACAAGGATTTGGAGAAAGAGATCACAAGTTTTTACAATCATCTTCTAAAGAGCCATCTCCTAACCATCTCTTGACGATAAAGAAAAGCATCACTCACATACCTCATTTAGTCACAGAGAAACATAATACGACCCTCATGAGGAAGCCACTATCCAAGAGGTAGAAGAAATTGTTATGAATATGCCAAAGAGGGCTAGACAGATTTACCTCAGACTTTTTCCAGGCTTGTTGGTCTTCCTCGGGAGAAGAAATTTTAGCTTCAACAAAAGAATCAAAGGAAATCCATTCCATTCTCCCAACTATTAAGACAATTTTTTTTACTCTTATTCCTAAAACATCCCAAGCAGATGATCCAAATGGGTTCCAATCCATTGCATTTTTCAATGTGACCTATAAAATCCTCTCAAAAATAATTGCCAACATGCTTAAACCCTTGCTCCCCTCACTTATCTCTAAAGAGAAATCAAGCTATGTGGAGGGAAGATAGATTCTCGATGGTATTGTGGTCTCCCACGAGCTAATCCACTCCTTGAAAAATTTCAAAAAGGTGGGTATGGTTATCAAGCTAAAATTTTCCAAATCTTTTGATAAGTTAAATTGGTCTTTCCTTTTTCATGTCTTAAAAGATTTCACTTTCTCTAAAGAATGGACTGAGTGGATTTCCTCCTTATTCTCTTCTCCATTCCTCTCCATCCTGATTAATGTCTCTTCTTATTCCACCTTCAATTAGGTAAGAAGCATAAGGAAAGGGGATCCTCTCTCCCCCTTCTCCTTTATTCTAGCTGTTGAAGGCTTTGGGTGCTTTATGACAATGGCTATGCTTCGTGGCGATTTAAAAGGCATTCGGTTGAAAAATTCCATTGATCCTATTATCCATCAATAATTTGTTGATGATATAATGTTAATGAGTGTCCCTTCAGTCCGAGAGGGAAAATACATCAAGAAAATATTAGATGAATTCATGCTAGAATTAGACACTTTTGTTAACCTCTCGAAGTCCCAAATCTTCTTCTTCAACACCCAACCCAACATCCCACGTTGCTCGAATCCTAGAATTTTAGAGATCCTCTCTCCCTACGATCTACCTTAGAGATCCTCTAGTATACAACTCTCTAAGAACCATTCATTGGCAGGATCTTCTTGATAAAATTGCCACAAAACTAGATAGCTAGACATTTAGGGCCCTCAACATAGCAGGAAGGTTGGTCCTCTTAAATATATCTTGTAAGCTCTCCTGATTTATATGTTTTCTTTTATTATCTTAGCTACCCCAAAGGAGTCCTTAACTCCATTTGCAACTTATGTCACTCTTTTCTATGGGGTGGAGCAACTCATGAGTGAAAATGGTCTTTGGTTGTGCTGTAGCTCATTTTCACTCTGTTAAAATCTCAAAAAGAAAAAAAAATCATATATATCAAAACAACAAAAATATTGTAAAGAAAAGTCAGAAAGAAAAATCATTGGAATTGTTTTATGGAGATTTATTTTAAAAATAAAGAAAAGATTAATGTGGGTCCAAGATGGCGCAGGTTCGAAATTAGGAGATATTTTAATATTATGTTTTTGGGACCAATTATTTTGGTGTAAGAATCACGGTTAAAGAACCACACTTTCCAAGGGCGATGTCGTTCACAACATCGAGACTCCTCCACAAGAGAAACATTGTACCATAACATGCTTGACACATATGAAGAGGGGTGCCTCGGTAGGCGGTTTGGCAGGAAACCACTATAAAAAAATCAACAGTCGGGATCTCACCTGACATCACCATAGGTTGGAAACATTTACCACCACAGGTGCCCCACCACCTCATCTATCATTCCTCGTCACCTTCCACCTCACCACTCCATGTCATCCCCCATCATGTCATCATACATTAGCTTATAGTACACTTTTGTCCACACTCATTAATTCCGTTTTTCCCTCGTTTCTCTATAAAATCCTTGTTTTCATTGCTCAAAGTTATTTTTACTACTGATTTCTCCAGAGCTCATCCACACCCACCTGCACCTGCTAGTTTTCCAACTCAAGTTCGACGCTAGCTAGTGTTATGGCCTAAATCTACCTCAGGCTGAGAAAGGCAGGTCTAGGGTAACATCAAACCACGCTTAACCTGGTAGCTAGCCCTACCAGGTCGGGAGAGGGCTCTCTCCTTGTCAATCTTAGGAAAATATGGCGAATAATGCAAGAGATGATTGATATAAAGACTAATTTTAGGCTAGGTATATGCTCAGATAAGTTTGATTGAGTTTAAAGTTGGTTTGTTGGAAAAGATGAGGAAGGCAGTTTTGGGTCCGGGGAATGAACTCAGATTTGCAGAGGTTTCTGTGGGGCGAGGTAGGCAAGTGTTTTAGTACTTCAAATTAGGTGTAATGATGAGTCTAAAGACTAGTGAGGAGTTTTAGATGGCATGCAAGTGTCATGAGTCCTCTTCAAACAGTAGAAAACATGTAAAACTAAATAAACCCCAAGGTAGAGCACTGAAACATCAATGAATTCCACCCTTACACTTGATCCATTTAGATATGCAGAAAAGAGAGAGATAATGGAACACATAAACATATGATAACTTGAACCACAAAGGAGAAAACAATACTAATTCACCTTGCCACAAGAATCCCACAAAATGCTGCAAAATCCTAGTCTATTTCCTTGCCAAACTGCAGAAGTGATGTACAATAGTGCTCAAAGCATCCACAAGAGTCTAACCCTGACAAATGACTGAAAAACACATGATATAGACATCCAAACCACCTGTGCTATCCATTAGGGGTCGAATCCATGACATAATGGGTGGTTTTAACCATATCTAAACTAGGAACACAAAAGTAGGCAGTGGAACAACTTGCCTCTAAAACTTAGGAAACTAATTCATTACAGCTCAAAACCACTTACAATTGATGTATCTACCTCCTTAAGTCAATTTTCATCATTTTTAAATCATCGTACATCAATTTACATCATATTACATCATGAATTTGACCATGAGAGAGGAAAAGTCAAACTGGAAGAAAACCAGGCGAAATTCTGAGCAAACAGGCAAAATTGACAATTTTTGATCCTGTGTGTAGCACCATTTTTTCTGTGCGTAGTGCTTTTTCCAAGCTGCTTTTGGAAGACTTCCTGAGGTCCGAATCAGGTGTAGGATAGCTCGTTGGAAATCCTGGTGAGTCTACTTTCTGGAAACACTTGAATTTTTTTATTTGGAGTCCATTTGCCCCTCCCAAAATGCAATCTCCCAAGACTGCTTCCTGTGTGGCAAAAAAGTGGTAAGAAGGGCATTTTTAGGGTGTTTTTAGCCCTTTTGGAGGTCCAAAACTTGTCAAAACTTCACAACTATTTTTGAGCAAGCATAAATTTTCATGATGAATCCAAAAATGTGAATTTTTCTGCAAATGGAGGTCCCCATCAAAAGCGTAGCGCTGGTGGCGCTACGCACCTGCCGGAAAAACCTGTTTTTTGCTTGAAAAATTCAAAAATGCCAAAAATTTCACCAAATTTCTTGAAATTTGGTATGAGTGATCTGTGTTAGGTGCTATGTTGGGCCAATGAAGCTTCAGCCAAGATCTTGAGCTTATCATGCTCTTTCTTGCTCCTCAAAGTTCTCCTTAACTTAGATTTTAGGCTTCTTATCATTGTTTTACAAATTTTGTTTCGGGCCAAATAGTGATAAGCCATGTGGTGCAACATATTTTTCTCCTTGTTGGCTTTCTCAAGCAGCTTCTCCAAGTGCATATTCACCTTCTCCAACAAATATTCCCAGTCATTGTCTTTTTGTTCAATGGATGTCAACTTGCCCTTTGCCCTCTTGGACTTTTGCCGGTTTTCTTTGATGATCTGCAGCTCCAGGAGTTCTTGTTTGTCAGTAAGCTGCTTGTTTTCTTGCTCAAGGAAGTTTATAATCCACTTGGCCCTATCAAGGTCAAGTGATAAGGCATGGATGTCAGCTTCTTTCTCTTTGATGACCTCCTTGAGTCTTGAGCTTTGGGAGCCCAAATTAGTGTCCTCTTCCTGAATCAAAACAAAATCTCTCTCTTGACCTTCAGAAGGTCCTTCATCATGCAAAGTTTGTTTTCCTTTATCCTGTACCTGTACTACTAAAGAAGAAGGCAAAGCCCCTCTCACCCCAGGTGAAGATATCATTTTCCTGTGGTCTGATGAAGGAAATGAGACCCCTTCCACCCCAGGTGGAGATAATACTCGTTTGGCAGCTGCAAATAGTCTCCTTGTGCCTTTTTCATAAGTGAAAAACACTGGCACACCTGTTGTTTCAGTCTCATGACCCTCTGGCTGATTTGAAGGCCCTCCTTCCTCTTGTAGCACTGATGGGGTCACCTGAGGGCTTTTGAAAACCTCATGTGAAATGAAGGTATCCCATGAAATATTCAACAAGCTTAGCTGATGCAAAACAACAATCTTAATCAATGAAAAATGGTAAATGCTACTGAACTGCTGAGGAAGAGGTTTCCTTTGCACATATGTAGCCATCTTCTCAATATTTCTGCATATGAAATAGGGGAGGTTCATCATCCTCACTCTAGTGAAGTGCATCAACAATCTAACATGGTAAGTATACAAACAAGAAAACCTCCCTTCACAGGTGAAATATTTGATAATGAGTTTCATGAGTGGAGCATAAGTGTCTTGTAGGTATCTGAAAGGAAAGACCCTATTGATTTGCCTTTGATAACTAGCCTTGATGTAAGGCTCATAATGCTCCTGGTCCACATGCTATCCCTTATTCCACTGTTCTCTCACATTAGGAATGCCTATTGCTACTGCAATAGTTTTAGGTGTCAAAATGAAGGAGACACCAGCTAGGTTCACTTGGCCGTTGTGAAGATGAAGAACAAATAATCTTGCAAGCTCATGGTGATATTTCACCCTCTCCGCCATCTCATAAAACTGGCAACAAGGCTGATGTTTAAAACATGTTACTACAAGAGGGAAAGCTAGTAACTCTGTGAGAGTGGTGGGCTCTTCCTGGATGTGTTTTCCTCCCTTATGTGGTTTTCTTGGTGCATGAGCCTCTTGGGAAGAATCATTCACAGTTTCATCATCCCTCTCATATGCTGAATCTGTTTCCATACTTGCAAATATGGAGTGAAGAATGATGAGTATGAAGAGATCTTCTCAAGTATAGGGTGACTGCTGTTTTCTTTTTGGGGATAAAAGGGTTGACTGATAGTAGGATTATGAATGAAGGTTTTAATGATGGCAATAGGGTTAATAGGGTTTTAGGGAATGTACAGGTTTTAGGAAATGAGGATTAGGGTTTGGGGAAAGGTAGGAATTATGTATAGGGTTTAGGGTTTGGTGATAGGGGGTAAGGTGAGCGTCAATGGGAGAGGGAAAGAGGAAGGGAATTAGGGAAATTTAGTGCAGGGGAATGGGATAGAGGAAAATCATAACCAGGGAGTGAAAATAGCAAAAATAACAAAACCCTAGACAATTTTGGCAAGACAACTTTGAGAGCAGCTAGGTTTCATTTTTCAAGATTCAAATCACCACCATGGATGAAAATATCCCTTGCTAGGTCAGATGGGAGGGTGTACTTACTTGTTGAGATTTGCAAATTTGGAGGCTTGGAAAAGCAATGCAATGTGTTTTGTAACTCAGCCAACAGATGTGCCGAGCCAACGCCCAGGTGCGTAGCGCCTGTTCAATTCCCTTTGTAAATCCTACGCCTGATGCGTAGCGCCAGGCAGGTGCGTTGCACCAGTGCCTAGGTGTGTCAGGCCAGCGAAAACTTGAATTTTTGCTGCAACTTTCACTTGTTTCTCCCCAAAGTGTGATTTTCCCTCTTTCTCTCTCTCTTTTGCACAAAATGAAGTTTTCAAACACTAAGGATAACTTTATATCCATCTTGAGTTTAATTTTTCATTTAGAAACCCACTTTCCTAAAGTTCCTTTTCACTTTGCTTTAAAAACCCTATTTTTTGCAGTTTGGCTCTTTTTATCATTTGATGAACTAATGTTTGGATGTTTTTTTGTTTCTTGTAGTGGCTGGAGTTGGCAAGGTGACCAAGGGCTGTAGCTGAAGCTTTATTACATATGAAAACATTAAAATTACATAAAATTTGTACATGAAATAGAAAAACCCTGTTTTCACCTCAAAATAGAGTTTTGAGGTAAAAACCCTTTATGAAGCAAATCATTGGTAAAATTTGTGATTTTATGAACTTATTAGACATCCTCATGTGCCTACTGACCTCTTATTGAGTTTTTGAAGACCATGGTGGCAAACCCTAGACCTAATGAGACCTAAAAACCCTAAAATGACTTTTGCAAATGGAATGAAATAAAAATGACAACAAATGACCTGTACATGTGAAAATAGGCCAGCAGATGAATGGCATGAGGGAAATTGACAAAGAACCACTACCATTAGTTGATCCATGACCTAATGGAATGCAACTGATCAGATGAGACACCTAATATGCATGCAAAAAGAGAAATTTGATCACTGATGGAGGGATGAAGATACCGACACTAACAACTAGTATTTCTCAGGTATTTATTTGACAACAAAACTTTGTCCAATTGTTCAAAATGTCAAAGAAAACTTCCTTGGTGAGTTCTACAACCCATATCGGACTTATGGACACAAAGATAGATTTTTTTGATCCCATGTGCTCATTAAATCTAATGAAACTTCATCAAAATGTCTTTGTTGGTCAATTGGAGTCGGAAGTGTTTTCTAGGGTTGTTAGATCTAGTTTGTTAGCTGCAATCATTCCTCAAACGTACTCGTTTTCTGAATTCATTACCTGGTTAACTTAGTTCCTATATCCTTTAAAATGTTATGTAACGAATTCATTAGGGGAAAACGTTTTTCCAGGTTTTTGCATTTTTGATTCAACAAGCCCTGGATTTTCCTCAGCCTGACCAATATACCTCATTTTATGAAGAAACCCTTATGGCCACTTTTTACAAATTTTCTATAGAAGATTATGCCAAATTGTCTTTCCACATTATGCCACCAGGGAATACTTTGTTTGTAGAGCCAACCTTGTTCCCTATAGATAATTTTGATGAGGGATTTAGACCAATTTTACAAACAATGTTAGGTTTTTGGGAAAAGATGGTACTTCCGTTGTTGATCAAGTAGCCATAGTGATGTTTCATCTAGTCATGCAACCTGATGTAATTATCAATATACCACCATTTTGGGAATTTTCAGTCAATTCTCAATTATTGAATTTCAGTCTCACTAGGTGTTTTAGATTCCCCTCTCTGTTAGTCTATCTCTTCTTATATGCCCATGTGGAGAAATTTATGCACCTGGGCTTAAATATAATAGACCTCAACAAGAAGAAACAATTAGTGGTAAATTGGACTGAGACTTTAAGAAGTCATCTCAGTTATGAAGGTTTTTCATATTTTATTGCCTCTTTCATGTTAATGGTATACACCATCATTAACAACTCTGTTCCACCCAATTTCTTTCCCAAAGCCGACTTATTCTTACAATTGAGTAGAGATTTTAAAGTGGGAGATTAGTTTGCATTTGAAGATTACAAAAAAAAATAGGTTGTATGGAGCAGAAGTTGCCCCTTATATGCTCCCATATTTTGTACCTATGAGGTTGTTTGCATTAGAGTTTATTATACAAAGTTTAAATGTGGACCAAGTTCATTTTGTGCTAGCCAAGAAAGGATACTTGTTTAAGTTGCCCAAGACTGTTGGGCATTTTATTGTCAATAACAGGAAGGCTACAAAAGATATAGAGAAAATCCTACTGGAGATGCAGTTTCAGTAAGGGGAGAAGTGGTCCTATGATCCTTATTAGATTATTTCAAATAGAAGGGTGGAAAATTCTTATTCATCATATGTTCATGAAGCAAGGACTAGAATTGAAAGACTTGTAAGTGGTGTCTTATTTATTCTCAAAAGGGAATGGAGGTTGAGACTCCTCACCTTACTGAAAAGGGATTGAAAAGAGGAGTTGAAGATGTTGTTGATTTGGATGCTAAAATTTCCAAGAGTTCAAAGAAGCCAAGGGCACACAACAAGGAAACACGACTTGACCCTTTGGTGGAAAGGACTTCTGTAGAAGCTGGGTTTCAATTGTAGCTCGAAGAGGTAAGATGCACACCTTCATCTCCCATTCTTGAAGTAGGTGAGCAAACCTCCTTTACTATTTTGAAGGAGTCTTATGAGCAGATTGAGGAAAGAAATAAGAAGATCAGAGAAAATGTGTTTACTCAGCTAGAAACTATATCAGTTCATGAATATCAAACCAAAATTGTTGTCACCAAACAAAGCAGTGGAACCTAGAGCTTCTTCAAGTGAGCCTGCACAAGGATCCCAAGTGATTGAATGAAAATCAACCACATATTTTATTTTTTAAAAAGACATTTTAGAAAAGATATTTTATTTTGTAATTTCAAGCCAAAGTGCTTTAATTTCAAGTTTAATTTCTGAGTCCTCATAAGTATCGGGTAAAGTTTAGAGTAGTTTTAGAAACTAGTTCAAGTTAGTTCATGGCAGTTAATAATTTTTATAACTGTCTTCAATGTAATGTTTCTACAAAAAGACATCGAGGAACCATTTTTGGGGTTTGGAATTTTTAACCTCAAAGAGAAGTTCTTGTGTAATGTTTCAACCTTTTCTTGGAGATTTCATAAAGTTTTTATGGATGATTCCAACTGTCTTCTGAATATGATATGTGTTCCTTTATTACTATAAGTCATTAATTGTTTTTCTTCTCTTGGAAATGTGTAAATAATCTGCTGGTTATTTTTAGTAATACAAATTTACTTTGCTTGGAAAGAGCTCATAGTACCTATAAATTTCTATTAAATAACCTTAAACTGCGCTCCATATTTTCATACTTTCATTTTCTTAGTCTTTCATGTATTCTGCTAAGATTTATAATAAAAGATTCTGCAACTACAACCTTCTATTCTGAATCTTCCACTATTTCATTCTCTCACCTCACTACAACTTCAAAATCATTTTCACAGATAGTGTGGCCATCTAGAAAGATTTTTTTTATCCAAGGAGTTTTCTTTGCATTACCTGTATAACATATCTCTAAGTAATCGTGTATGGGACACCAAACAAATTTTTTATATTTTTGTACAAATGTCCTAAGCACTGACCTCTTCTAAGCCAGAGGTTGTTTCTAGGGTTACACCATATTTTGTCACTGTTGCTAGGGACCGAAGAACAAAGTTATTTTTTCTTGGGATTTTAGAAAACATTTCTTTGTCTGGTGAGCAAAGAAAGTGTGTTGGTTGATTTTTCTCACCAAGTGAGAATATAAGCAATAGTCTTGGCTCCAAGAAGACCCCGCATCAGGTCAAATACTTCCCAACAAAAAACCCCTGCTTTATTTGACCCTGAAAGATTGGTTTCCCGAAGGGTTTGGAGAGAAAAAAAATCTCCAAAAACCCTAAGTCCTACTTTTTCTGCTCCTAGTTCCAGTTCTTTATCTCAAGATACCAAAGTTTCTCACTCAAAAGAAGTTACAAGAAATTTGGATTTCTTTGAAAAGGGTTTTATTCCTGCTCAGTCCTTGTTTCCTGAGCCTACTCTTGAAGAAATATACTTTGAATATGTTTATTTTCTTTTCTAGCAATCTCAGATTCAATGAAGAAATAAAAACTGCGGATTTTTGAACGTCCTATGAAACTGTTCCTTAAGTCTCTCAACCAGTTTGAATATCTGTGATTCCTCCAGCCTCTTTTGTGTCTCAAGCAGGAAATATTCCTCCTCCTCTTCAAAATCAAAATATGGTGGTTCCATGGTTTCTTTTAAATCGATATGATACCCTTAATCTTCCCTAAACTACAATGCCTCAATACTATGTGAAGATGTTGCCAAGATTCATAGGAGAAGATGAGCTTATAGCTGAAAAACATGTAGCAGAATTTTGTGTTTTTGCATAAAATCTTAATGTGGGGTATTTGGATGTGGTACTGAGGTTGTTTGTGTAGTCTTTGGATGGAGAAGCCAGAAAATGGTTCAAAACCCTCTCGGCCAATTTAATCAATACATAGGAGGAATTGGAAAATACCTTTATACAAAGATTCAGAAAGAAAAAACACCATGGTTACATTTTAAGAGAATTCAATGCTATTAAAAGGAAACCAAATGAGAAGTTGTTGAATTTATTAAGAGATTTAACAAACTTTATAACAGTCTTCCATTAGAGATTAAACCACCTCCTGCTGGTGCAAAGGTAGTTTTTGCAGGAGCATTTAAATCAGATTTTGACTTCACACCGAGAGAAAGAAGATCTCCCACCCTAGATCAAATCCAAACTGATGCACTGGAAATTAAAGAAAATTTGTCTGCAACTAGGAAAATAAAATCCAAATATGAACAAATAGATAAGAAGAAGGGAAAGGAAGAAGTAGGACCTTCAAATCAGCAAAAGGATTCACATGAACAAAAGTTGGATGAAATGACAAAAGTCATTAGGAATTTGTATAATATTAGTAAAGTTGGAGTTTGAAAATAAAAATTTCTCCCAAACAAATTCAGCAGGGGTAGAATAGAAACTTTAATCCTCAATTTAGGAGACCATTGTTGCAGATTATGGAGAGGGAAAGGAAATACCAAGATCAGGTGCAACCCCCTTTGTATCTTGAAGATGAACCTGAAGAAGTGATGGAGGAAACTCTTAAATTTCAGGAAAATCAGTAATCTACTCTATCAGAGGAAGAAGGTGAGGAAATATATGATGAGAATTTAGATCTCGAGTCACAAATTGCACTGGGTGAAGAAGAAATTGATGAATATTGTAAAATATTTGCAGATATTGCAAGCATAATTTCATAAAAAATATGATCTAAGATCGAGGAAGAGATCTAGGAATCAAGATTAAGTGGAAGAAAAATCTAAACAACCAGCCCAACAACTTGTTCAAAAAGCTGATGATAAGGGAAAGAAACCTCTTAGAACAATTCCAGTCCAATAAGGAGAAACTTCTAAGAGTCACCAGATAAACGTGGGTCAGGAGAAGCAAGTTCAACAACCTGTGGTGAATCAACAAAATGTTCAAAAAGAAAAACCAATAGAGGAGGAGCAAGCAAAAGTAGCAAGAGAAATACATTTTTTTAATATTTAGAAAGAGTTGGAGAAGGTAAAAATCCCAATCCCATTGGCTGAGTTGGTAAAGCAATCTACTTATAGATAACATATTTCAGATTTTATTAACTTGTCTCAAGCAAATATTTCAACAGTCACAATTAATTTATAGGAGGAAAGGCCAGTGGTAGTTGAAAATAATTAATATTATTATGTATTAATGGAGAAATGGTTACACAAGTTATAATGTATCTCCTTAGTTTAGGATTTGTTCCTAGAGTGTAGGAGTTTGGTTGCAACTTCTTGATATCTAGTAATGTACTTAATGATGTAATTGCTCATTTGATGCAAGTAGAGTGTACGGAGAGAGTTCTCTTTGTTTGAGTACAGTCTCCAGGTGCAGTACTCACCTGTGAGCTGTAACTCCTTCTTTTTCAATTCAAGTCTGATTTTTATCTTGGTATCAGAGCACAGAGTAGGGATAGCCTTAATTTTTTTTTAGGATGCATCATTGATTACAGAACTGTAGTGGCAGTGGAGTGTACAGAAGCATTTGTAGGATCAGGTGGACTGCAGTAACACCTGGAGCATAGGTCTCAGATGACTGATCATCTCTGAGCGTAAGAAAGTGTTGGCGTGGTTTTGTCGTGAACAGTCGCTCCATTTTTGAGCGGAAGGAAGAGCTGGCGCAGTTTTTTAAGGAACAGACGCGCCTCTTGGCGCAGTTTTGAGGGGGATAAGCGCGCCAGAAAGTCCTATTGGCACGAAAAATCAAGGATTAAGTGCGCCAATTTTGTAAGACGCGTCGATTTTGTTTCTGGCATGGGTATTTCGCTGTCGCGGAGCGCCAACCTCTTTCTCTTTGGAAAATCTGCAATTTTTGCAGATCGACCTTGCCCGGTGGTGGCACTTTGAATTTCCGGATCTGTTTGGTGGCAGCAGATCGGAGTAGCCCGGTGGTGGCGTATTGAAGTTCCTGATCTACTCAGTGGTAGTAGATCGGACTTTCCCGGTGGTGGCGTATTGGAGTTCCTGATCTGTTCGGTGGCAGCAGATCGGACTTGCCCGGTGGTGGCGTATTGGAGTTCCTGATCTGTTCGGTGGCAACAGATCGGACTTGCCCGGTGGTGGCGCATTGGAGTTCCTGATCTGTTCGGTGGTAGCAGATCGACTTGCCTGGTGGTGGCTCATTGGAGTTCCTGATCTGTTTGGTGGCAGTAGATCGGACTTGCTCGGTGGTGGCGCATTAGAGTTCCTGATCTGTTTGGTGGCAGCAGATCGGACTTGCCCGGTGGTGGCTCATTGAAGACTGATTCATCAGAGGATCAGAAATTTATCAGTCCAATATGAATAACAGTGATGAGTACTCTCTTAAGCCAGAAAAGACGTGGTCTATTATCAGGCCAGTAGATTATTTGCTCAGGGAGCAACGGTTGCTGTTAATTTTGATAGGAATCGCCATCGCATCGACTTTCTTTATCCTTCAACGTGGTTTTTTGGCTTCTAATGTTAATGAAAATGGAAGGTTTGTGCCCAACAAACCTCATCGGGTTGTTTATGAGACGCTTGTTTCTCGGTTTGTCGTGATGGGTGGAGCTGACAGGCTCATGACAAGAGGCGACAATGTTATTGTTGTCGAAAATTTCTTCATAGGAAGGAAGGAGAATGTTTTGCATCATTTTGGCAATCCGAGGTTTGAACATGATGTTGTGAAACCCTTATTGTTGGAGGTTGATGATGAGGGTAAGAGAACAGCCGAAACTCTGACTGTGGGAGCAAATGTTGAGGTTCGGAGTGCTCGAATTTTTAATCCGCGAATGTGCCGTGATGATGGTTGAGTTGTAAGTAATTTTGTCGCTCAGGCTTTGCGCAAGGAGCCTTTGACAGTCTATGGACATGGGGAACAAACACGGAGCTTCCAGTTCACTTCTGATCTGGTTGAAGGCCTTATGCGACTTATGGAGGGTGAACATGTTGGTCCTTTCAATCTTGGGAATTCTGGGGAATTTACAATGTTAGAACTAGAACATGTTGAAGAAGGAAAGGATGACTCTAACAGTGATTGGGACATTCCATTGCTAATGGAAGAAAAAAGTAAGGAAGATGAAGAGCAGGAGCAGAAACAAGAAGAAGAAGTAACAGGAAATGTAATCAATAATGCAAGCTCAGAAAAGGCTGAAATAGACAGATTTGAGGTAAGTCCCCTACCAAGGAAATCAAGTAGGAATACTCGATTACCTTCTAAATTGAAAGACTATGCATTAATGTCAAAGTTTTTAAACATTGTAGAACCTGCAAATTATGAGGAAGCAAGTAAATCTGATGCATGGAGGGCTGCAATGTATGAGGAAATAAAATCAATAAATAGAAACCATACTTGGGATTTGGTTGAATTGCCTGAAGGTAAAACCCCCATAGGATGCAAATGGAAGTATAAACCAAAAATAAATGTAGATGGGAGTATAGAGAAACTTAAAGCTAGAATGGTAGCAAAGGGTTACTCACAGCAAGAGGGAATAGATTTCGATGACACCTTTGCTCCTGTAGCCAAATTAAACACCATTAGAATGCTAATTTCCTTAGCAACAAAACACAAATGGCAGCTACACCAGCTAGATGTTAAGTCTGCATTTCTGAATGATGACTTGAAGGAAGAAATTTATTTATTATAGCCTGAAGGTTTTGTGAAAAAGGGGTAGGAACATCTTGTGCGTAAATTGAAAAAGGTACTTTATGGTTTAAAACAGGCACCCAGGTCGTGGTATGAGAAAATTGACTCATTTTTTGTACAGCATGGCTTTCATAGGAGCTTGAATGATCCAAATCTGTATACCAAGTTTAATAAACAGAGGCACATTATTTTGATTTCTTTGTATGTAGATGATATGATTGTAATAGGGAATGCTAACAATCTGATCAAAGAAATCAAATGTCACAAGTGTATGAGATGGAAAGACTCTGGAAAAACCTTTCTTACTCAAGGGAAGTATGCCAGAAGCTTGTTGGAAAGGTTCATAATGGTTATTCTAGTAGTTTTTTTTCAGATTCTAATTAGGCAGGTAACTTGGATGATCGAATATCTATCACAGGTTACACATTCAGCATTGGATCCGGGGTCATAGCATGGAGCAACAAAAAGCAGAGCACTGTAGCTCTGTTTCATCGAAAGAAATTACTGTCAAAAGAGATATGTGTTGAATATTGTAAAACTTGTGATAACATGGCTGATATTTTTACTAAGCCTATTGGGCGTGTAAAGTTTGAATTGTTTAGAGGGATGCTAGGAGTATAGGATAATCCTTTCTCCATTAAGGGGGGGAGTTGAAAATAATTAATATTATTTTGTATTAATGGAGAAATGGTTACACAAGTTGTAACGTATCTCCTTAGTTTAGGATTTGTTCCTAGAGTGTAGGAGTTTGGTTGCAACTTCCTGATATCTAGTAATGTACTTAATGATGTAATTGCTCATTTGATGCAAGTAGAGTGTACGGGGAGAGTTCTCTTTGTTTGAGTACAGCCTCCAGGTGCAGTACTCACCTGTGAGTTGTAACTCCTTCTTTTTCAATTCAAGTCTAATTTTTTTATCTGTGGTTATGTTTGGCCCTCATGTGGAGGAACAATATTCCACTACTCCTCCCTTCTATATTTCTCTTCTAATGCATGATTTTATACTTCATAACTATATGTTGGACTCAGGGACTTCTCACAACTTAATTCCCCTCTCTGTGATGAAGCAACTAAATCTTTAGATCAAAAAACCTTATAAGGATCTGTATTCTTTTGACTCTAAGAGAGTAAAATGTATTAGGATTATAAAATACCTTGTGGTTTCTCTGGCTCAAAATCTAGCCGGATGGACATAGTAGTTGCAGAAATCCTAGCTAGATTTGGAATGCTACTTTCTAGACCTTGGGGAGCTAAGTTGGGAGGAGTATTAAAGCTAAATTTTACTTATGCAATAATTCCAGTATTTGAAGGTGAGGAAAGAAGATTGTACAGGGAGTCAGGATTTGTCAAAACAATTATGAAGGAGGGGAGTTCCAGCAACTCTCCTATTTATAGTCAAGAAAATGAATTTTCTTGTTTTATGTTGGAAGTGCATGAAGATATTGTTGAGGATACATAGGTGCGGGTTCCTACAACAGTTCATAAGAAAGAAGCAATACATAATGGTATTTGGAAATTTTATTTTGATGGAGGTTACTCCAAGGAAGGGAATGGTGCAGGGGTTCTACTGCTTTCTCCAAAAGGTGAAATGATTCCCCTTTCCTACGAATTGGAGTTTGATTCTACTAATAACGTAATAGAGTATGAAGCTCTAATTCTTGGTCTGAAAGCTTCCAAGAACATGAAGATTGAATGTATTTCTGTTTTTGGAGATTTAGAATTAGTTTTAAAAAAAATAAGAGCACAATGTTAGACAAAGCACCCAAGGCTTAGAGCCTACCAGAATGAAGTTTGGGATTTGGTGGACATCTTATTTTCAGTGTTCAATATTCAATTTCTGCTAAGAGAAGGTAACAAATTGGCTGATTCACTCACAGTGGCAACCAACAACTTTATACTCCCAAAGAATCCAAAGTTGAGGTATGAAGTTGAAGTTCGAAATAGACCTTCTATACCAGACAATGTCAAGTATTGGCAGGTATTTGAAGATGAGGAAAAAATGAAAATATTTTTGTAACTTGTAGGGGAGTTTTCTAACTCAAATATTGATCAAGAAGAAGCTAAAACTGTTGAAGAGGAAGAGGTTGAAGACGAGTTACCTTGGAAATATTCCATGGAAAACTACAAGATTGTATAATTGGAAGTTAATGTGATTCCTAAAGGTCTGGTACCTTTGGAGAGATTGTTCGATGAAAATGATGTTCTAGTGAATGTTATCAAGCAAAGATGGGAGGATGACGTTGAATACTGTAATCTTGGAACTGAACAACAACCCAAGATTATAAATCCAACAAAGGGTATTTCAAAAGACTATAAGCATGGGTATGTATATCTGTTTAAAAATATTTTGATGTCTTTGCATGGTCTTATGAAGACCTCAACACTTATAATAAGGAAACTATACAACATAAGATTCCTCTAAAACTAGGGGCCAAACCATACAAACATAACTTAAGATATATCAATCCTTTATTGTTGCCCTCAATATAAAAGGAAGTGAAAAAATTATGCAGGCGAAGATAATTCCGCCTTCGAGGTATTTAGACTGGGTGGCAAATTTAGTGCCTGTAAGGAAGAAAAATGGAGGGATCAGATTGTGTATTGACTTCTGAAATCTAAACAGATCATCACTAAAGGATAATTACCCTCTTCCAAAAATGGATCATATCTTATAGAAAGTGATAGGATCTTCAAGGTTGTCTATGATTGATGAATTTTCAAGATACAATCAAATAGAAGTACATCCAGATGATCAGAAGAAAACAACTTTCACAACACCATGTGTACTTTTATGTATGCAAAGATTCCATTTGGGTTGATGAATGTTGGTGCTACCTTTTAAAGGTCTATGGATATAGCCTTTGTGGGAGAAAAAGTCAAATTTGTGGTTATATCCTTAGATGATATTACATTTTTTTCCAAATCTGATGATGAACACTTGAAACACCTACAACGGACTTTTGAGAAATGTAGGAAATATGAACTATCTCTAAATCTAAAAAAGTCTCACTTTTCTGTAAGAGAAGGTAAACTACTAGGACATATTGTGTCAAAGGAGGGAGTCAGGATTGGCCCAAAATGAGTGGAAGCAATAAGTAATATACCTCTCCCCAAAAATAAGAAGGAGATTCAAATTTTCTTGGGAAGAATAAATTTCCTCAGGAGGTTCATTCCATATTATGTAGAAATTGTTAAAGAAATCAATAGTATGTTAAAGAAGGATGCAGAGGTTAGACGGAATCCAAAAACGAGAGAGTATTTACAAGGATCAAAAAGGATTTTGGAGGAGCTCTGGTTTGGTAAGTCCTGATTACCAAAAACCTTTTCAGGTTTTTTCCTTTGCCTCACCCTCTACCACTGCAATTGTTCTTTTGAAAAAGAATCAAAACAATAAGGATCAACTAGTAGCCTTTTTTAGGAAGGTGTTGAGGGATGCTCAATTAAAATATAATATTTTGGAGAGACAAGTTTATGCTCTGGTCAAAGCCTTGAAAAAATTCATAATGTACATTTTACAGTCCCAAATTACTACATATGTACCAAATTCAATTGTCAAGGATGTGCTGACATAGGGGGATAACGAAGGAAGAAGGGGAAATGGATAACTAATATTCAAGAATATGAAATGGACATCAAGCAAACAAAACTAATGAAGGGATAGGTATTGACTAAGATTTATAAAAGAGACAAATTATTAGGCGATGGGAATTAATTTGCTAGCTGTTGTTCTTGAGTCAAACATTGTTGGTGAAGAAGGTAAGAAAAATGAACAAGACAACAAAATTGCATATAAATATGTTTGTTCTGATTGGTACAAGAACATTGTTCATTATTTTTTATCTCTTAGTTGTCCTTCAAGTTTAGAAAGAGCAAAATATAAGGCTTTGAGACTGAAAACGGAAAAGTATGTGATAGTCAATGGTCAGATGTATTGGAAGGATTGATCCTATTGGTGTTTTTTTGTTATGTCTAACAGAGGGGGAAATAATTGAAAATTTCAATGGATATCATGGGTGTGCTTGTGGAGGTCATTACAAATGGAAAGTGACAACACACAAGATCTTGAAATCTGGTTTTTATTAGCCAAATTTGTTTTCTGATGTTTACAGACTGGTTAGATGTTGTGAAAAATGTCAACTTTTGTTGAAAAGAAGAAGTTGGCACCACTGCCATTAATTCCTGTATTTGTAGAAGAACCATTCAGGAAGTGGGGGTTAGATTTCATAGGGGATATTAACCCACCTTCCAGTGGACAACATAAGTGGATTGTGACAACCACTGATTACTTTACCAAATGGGTGGAATCTGTTCCAACCAGAAATGCAACTGACTTAGTGGTTATCAAGTTCCTAGAAGAAAATATGCTTACAAGATTTGGTTGCCCCAAAAAATTGGTTATGGACAATGCTTCGATATTTAAATCTGCAAAATTAATCAATTTTTTCCAGAAATATAATGTTATTTATACTCACTGTACCACCTATTATCCTCAAGGAAATGGGTTGGTAGAATCTTCAAATAAATCCCTAGTAAGTATTTTGAAGAAAACAATTGTAGATAATAAAAAGAATTAGGACTCCTAGCTTAAGTTTTCCCTATAGGAAAATAGAGTAACCACCAAAAGGTCTACTGGTAAGTCATCTTTTGAATTGTCATATGGAGTGGAAACTGCTTTTCCTAGTCAGTTAGCTAGACTAGTAGTTGCTTTGATTAAAGACGTTTAAGAAGAACCAAAAGCATTGACCCAGAGGATAAACCAAATAGTAGAACCGAATGAGAAAAGAGAACAAGTAATTGAAAATATGATCAGCAATTAAGAGAAGATGAAAACTATTTTCGACAGAAAGGCCAAGCATATACTATTTCATCATGGAGACCTTGTCCTAAGGTGGGATGTTAGAAGGGAGGACAAGGGTGAGCATGGTAAGTTTAGCCCTTTATGGTTTGGTCCCTTCAAGGTAGCAAAAGCTAGAGGAAACAACTTTCATTTTGGAGAATTTGGATGGAGAACTACTACAACTGCCTGTAAATGGTAGTTTCTAAAACATTACTTCCAACATTAAACAACTTTTAATTTTCTCATTGTAAATATCAGTATGATCACTGTAAGTATCCGATGAGTTTCTCATTGCAATGTTTTAAGCTATGATGTGACTCCATGCCCAAGGTGAAGGTACTAATCTGCGGTTCTTAGTGTTTTGTTCCAAAACACTATCCCCAGGTGGAGCCAGATGTTGCAGCTCGTTTCCACTCCGTTCAGATCTATAAAAAATAAAAATCATATATGTCAAAAAAAATATCTTGTAAAGCAAAGTCAGAAAGAAAAATCATTGAATTATTTTGTGGAGATTTATTTTAAAAAGAAAGAAAATATTAATGTGGGTCCAAGATGGTGTAGGTTCAAAATTAGGAGATATTTTAATATTGTATGTTGGTGGGACTAGCTCTTTTGGTTGAAGAACCACAGTTAAAGAACACACACTTTCCAAGGGAAATGCCATTCACGGAATTGGGACTCCTCCACAAGAGAAACACAACACCATACACATGCTCGACACATATGCAGAGGAGTTCCCCTGTAGGCGGTTTAGCGGGAAACCACCATCGACAAATCAACGATCATGATCTCACTCAATATCACTATAGGTTGGAAACGTTTACCACCACAGGTGCCTCCGTGAGTGGTAAGCAATATTCACCCTATCTGCGATAAGTGAGCGAGAAATTGAAAGCGAGCATGATTACGACTCTTCCAAGACATGTCCATGTCACTCCTCCACCCCACCACCTCATCTATCATTCCACATCACCTTCCACTTTACCACTCCACGTCATCCTCCCTCACGTGATCATACATCAACATGTTGTACACTTTTGTCCACACTCATTAACTCTATTTTTTCCCTCGTTTCTCTATAAAAACCTTGTTTTATTTGCTCAAAGTTATTTTTACTGCTGGTTGCTCCAGAGCTCACCGACGCCCACCTGCGCCTCCCAGTTTTCCAACTCAAATACAACCTCATCTAGTCTTTCTCAGGTATTTATTCAACTGCACAACTTTGTACAATTATTCAAAATGTCAATGAAAACTTCCTTGGTGGGTTCTATAACCCATATCCCATTTATAGACATAGAGAGAGATGTTTTTGACCCCATGTGCTCATTAAATCTAAATTAACTTTGTCAAAATGTCTTAGTTGGTCAATTGGAGTTAGAAGTGTTTTCTAGGGTTGTTAAATCTGGTATGTTAGCTGCAATCGTCCCTCAAACGTACCCTTTTCCTGAATTCATTACCTGGTTAACTTCATCCCTCTATCCTAAAAAATGTTATGTAATGAATTCGTTAGGAGAAAAATTTTTCTAGGTTTCTGCATTATTGATTCAACAAGCCTTGGATTTTCCTCAGTCTGACTAGTATACCTCATTTTCTGAAGAAATCCTTATGGCCACTTTTTAGAATTTGTCTGTAGAAGATTATGCCAAATTGTCTTTCCACATTATGCCACCAGGGAATACTTTGTTTCTAGAGCCAACCCTGTTCCCTATAGATAATTTTGCTGAGGGAGTCAGACCAATTTTACAGGAAATTGTCAGGGTTTTGGGAAAAGATGATACTTCTATTGTTGATCGAGCAACCATAGTGATGTTTCATCTAGTCATGAAACCTAATGTAATTCTCAATATACCAGTATTTTGGGAGTTTTCAAGCAATTCTCAATTATTGAATTTCAGTCTCATAGGGTGTTTTAGATTCCCCTCTCTGTTAGTCTATCTATTCTTATATGTCCATGTGGAGAAATTCATGCACCTGGGCTTAAACATAATGGACCCCAACAAGAAGAAACAATCAGTGGTAAATTGGACTGAGACTGTAAGAAGTCATCCCAGTTATGAAGGTTTTTCATATTTTATTGCCTCTTTCATGTCAGTGGTCTACACCATCATTAACAACTCTGTTCCACCCAATGTCTTGCCCAAAGCCCAGTCATTCTTACAATGAGTAGATATTTGAAAGTGGGAGATTGGTTTTCATTTGAAGATTACATAGAAATTAGGTTGTATGGAGCAAAAGTTTCCCCTTATAGGCTTCCATCTTTTGTATCTATGAGGATGTTTGCATTAGAGTTTATTAGACAAAGTTTAAATGTGGACCAAGTGCAATTTGTGCCAGCCAAGAAAGAATACTTGTTCAAGTTGCCCAAGATTGTTTGGAATTTTATTGTCAATAATAGGCAGGTTGCAGAAGAGATAGAGAAATCCTACAGGAGATGCAGTTTCAACAAGGGGAGAAGTGGTCCTATGATCCTTATCAAATTATTTCAAAGAGAAGGCTGGAAAATTCTTATGCACCATATGTTCATGAACCAAGGCCTGAAATTGAAAGACTTGCAAGTGGTGGCTTATTTCAGTCATAGAAAGGAATGGACGTTGAGACTCCTCACCCTACTGAAAAGTGAAAAGAGGAGCTGAATATGTTATTGATTTGGATGTTGAAATTTCTCAGAGTTCAAAGAAGCCAAGGATACACAGAGAGGAAACAAGACTTGACCCTTTGGTGGAAAGGCCTTTTGTAGAAGATGGTTTTCAATTGTAGTTGGGAGAGGTAAGATGTGCACCTTCATCTCCCATCCCTGAAGAAGGTGAGCAAACTTCCTTTACTGGTTTGAAGGAATCTTATGAGCAGATTGAGGAAAAAAATAAGAAGATTAGAGAAAATGTGCTTACTCAGCTAGAAAATCAGTCACTTCCTGAATATCAAACTAGAATTTCTGTCACCAACTAAAGTACTAGAACCTGGAGCTTCTTAAGTTGAGCCTACACAAGGATCCTATGTGATCGAATGAAAATCAACCACATAATTTATTTTGGAAAAAGACATTTTGGAAAAAATATTTTATTTTGTAATTTCAAGCCAAATTGCTTTAATTTAAAGTTTCATTTCTGAGTCCTCATAAGGATCGAGTAAAGTTTAGAGTAGTTTTAGAAAGTAGCTCAAGTTTTTTTCCCCTTCGAAAAACTGTATTTTTCATTAAGATAGGAAAATTACATGTTGTAGATGCTATAAGCATATGCATGATTTAGTAGGTTGTGTGCCTGTCCAAAATTAAGAAACAAAAATATGTTCTCCATGCAGGGAGACAGTATTTAAAGTACTGTTTAATAAACTCAAAATTTTGTTACTCTACGCAGAGAGTATTCCTGTAAACATGTGCTGTTTATGTATAAGAAAAATAAATATAAACAAAAATAACAGGTCAAATATCAAATGATTTCAGGCTCCTGTTGAGCCTGAGCTGCATGGTCCATGTATGGGCAGTGGTAGTACTGGTACTGTTCTCCTTCTCGCTACTCCTGGATCATCCAGAGGTTGCATGGCCTGATCGCTGCCTCTTTGGAAAGTTTGTCAGCGAGTGTGTTCCGTTCCCTGTAGATATGGTGACATGCAAAATTGTCAAAATATGTAATGTATCTATGCACCTCATCCAATATGTGTCACAATGCGTATGCATGATATGTTGTTTTTTTGTTAATCTAGTTGCAAGCAATTTTTGAGTCACCAAAAACTTGTAGATTATGACAGTTTTTCTCAATTGAAAATTGTATGAGATTTTTTATAGTGATGAGCTCTACATTGTTGTTTGGGCCATTTCCAAGTCCCATTTGAATATGATAGAAGTGTGTATCTATTATATATAGTGCTGCCTCACCACCACATCCTGTCTCTTGTGCCGATCCATCAAAATATGCCCAAGGCTGTGAGTGATCAATGGACTCAGGGATGATAGTTATGGGAGGAGAGTTGGCATCGTCCTCGGGTAGTGCGGTGTAGTTGGCTAGAATTTTGGCTATGATGGATGACCAATGGGGGGCAAAGTCCTGGAAGATGGTGCGGTTCCTGGCTATCCAAATTTCTCGGCTAATGAGAAGGGCGAGGTTCCTAGCTTTCGGAGTAGGTACAGATGACCACCAATTTTCCCATACCTCCTTAGTGGTCTGTCCCCTCCAGTTGGTGGGTGAGTGTGCGTGAGATAGAATGGAGCTCCACAGTTCGATTGTGATGGGACATGTGAGAAATAGGTGATCCAATGTTTCTGTGCTCTCCTTACAAAGGTAGCACCAATAAGGTCCACATTTCCCTCTCCTATTCAAGTTGTCTCCCGTCGGTACCTTATTCTTCAGTATGGACCACATGAGTAATCTTGTTCGAGGAGGTGCTTTGAGCTTCCACATTCCTTTCCACCATGAATCTATGTGGTGAGGCTTGTGTCGATTGGCCAGATGAAGATACCCCTCTTTTGGGGAGTACCGACCATTTTTTGCGATGGCCCATGTAATCTCATCCTCCCCTTCTCTTATTCGAATGTGAGACTTAGTGAGGGCTGTTGTGTAAGTGCTCCAAGATTGGTGCCATTGAATAGGAAGGAGCAGGCTATGGGCTGACTTCCATGCTTGGTGTAGGAAAGTTGATCTCTCCTGGTCCACAATGTGTATTAAGTGTGTGATTCCTTTCTCATTAAGGTTATGAAGTAAGCCTTCAGGTAGCAGGTGTGCATTCCCACATCCTATCCAAGGGTCATGGCCTATGTGAATAGATGTTCCATCAGATATTCTCCAAGTAAGGTCATCCTGTATAAGTGACATTGAATTCAGAACCGCTTTCCATATATTTGAGACCCTATATTTGTTCCAACTTGTTTGTCTCAACCAGTCCAACGACCTTAATGGTTCAATATACTTAGCGACTGCAATTTTGGTCCAGAGGCTGTTAGTGGTGACTAATTGCCACCCTAGCTTGGCCACAATTATAGAGGAGACATATTCCAAATTATTTATACCCTAGCCGCCCCATTTCTTAGGGATAGACAGAAGATCCCATTTTTCCCATGCACATATCCTCCCTATTTGTTTGCCTTTCCACAGGAATCTGCAACAGAGGTTTTGTATTCTATTGAGGATGCCTCTTGGAATCCATGCGAGGGACATCTAGTAAACAGGGGTGGCCTCCAGAACTGCTTTGATGAGAACCAATCTTCTGGATATGGAAATATGCTTATGATACCATATATTGAGTCTTCTCTCGATCTTAGAAATCAACCATATCCAGTCCACTATTTTATATCCGAGTGGATTCAGTCTGTATCCCAAGTACCAAAGGCCTTCATCTAGCTGCATCAGGGTAAATGGGAACCTTTGTAATGCAAAGTGAATCTCATGAGGAGAGCATTACGAAACTCTTATGGTGGACTTTGAGTTATTAATGATAATGTCTATAGTGGTTTTGAATAGGTTGATGGAATGATGGATGGTGGTAAGGTCTCCTATACCCCCATTTAGAAACATTAGCACATCATCCACAAAAAGGTGGTGCGTTATCATGCATCTGTCTGATATCCTGATTCCCGAGAGCCTGCCTCTATGGTGCATGTCCTTGATCAGTCTGCTTAGCCCTTCCATGACTAGGAGGAAAAGTAGGGGAGATAATGGGCACCCCTGTCTGAGTCCTATTTCAGAGCCAAAGAAAGGAGATGCAACCCCATTTATCAGGACACTGAAGGATATATTGGTAATGCAACACATGATCCATTTAATGACTCCCACAGGAAATCCTAGAAGAGTGAGAAACACTCTGATGTAAAGCTAACTTACCCGGTCGAAAGATTTTGATAGATCAGCCTTGAGGATCATACCTTTGATCTTCTTAGTCTGAATGGAGTGAAATACTTCCTGGGCTGTTCCTATGGCCTCATGTATCTGATGATCCTGTAGGAAGGCAAATTGTTCTGAAGATATGTGGGTGGATAGGATGGGGCGAAGGTGGTTTGCAATGATTTTGGATATGATTTTGTATAGGCAGTTACACAGGGAGATGGGTCAAAAATCATTGAAAGATGATGGATTGTCTGATTTGGGGATGAGGGCGATGAAGGTGGAATTGATGGCCCCATGCATACGGCTAGTCATCCAGCATTCCTCGATGACCTTGAGCAGATCTTTTCCTAGAATGTCAAAGAAAGCCAGATAGAACTCTACTGACCACCCATCTGGACCATGGCTCTTATCCTTCTTAAACCATTTCAGGGTGGCCTCCAGCTCCCCAATGTGACTTCTCTGTAAAGATCCATAGCATCCTCTTGTTTGATAAACCAAGGGAAAAGCTATGCTACTCTAATGACCTCTGCTAAGGTAGCATTATGGGGGGGGGGGCTAGTAGACCTGTTTGAAGTGAGAGGTAGCCAGGGAGGCCAGGTGAGGGAAGGTGTCCACCTCAACTCCTTGCTCATTTGTCAGTTTCCATATAGTATTAATAACTTTCCTTCCATTTGCAAATTTGTGGAAAAATTTGGAATTATCATCACCTTCCTTCAGCGAAATAGCTCTGCTCCGCAATCTCCAAGTTTCCTCCCTTTCCTTGAGAATGTTTCCTCGTTTGGCTGTTAATTCTGTGAGCTTGTCCCTGAGTTCATTTGAAGGGAAGGTGCCCCCACTGTTGTCCTCCAGATTGGCTATCTCTAGTTCGATATTATTTAACAGATGTTCTTCTGCACTCCTCTTATTATGTGCCCATATCTTGGATAACTTCTTCAATTCCTTCAAGTTGGCCACGAACCCTTTAGTTATGTTCCCTCTGCTCGCAGGTGGGTGGGCCTTCCAAAAGTCTGTGATGAGGTGTATATAGGAGTTATCTTTCAACCATGTAGAATTGAATTTGAAAGGTGCTCGTGGTTTGCTAACATTGCCCCGGATGTCAAGGTAAATTGGCAGGTGGTCTGAGAGGCCACTCGATCCCACCCACTGGTGATAAGTGAAGCCCTGCTCTAGGAATCGTTCCTTGATGAGGAAATGATCGAGTCTCCTGGCAAGGTTGTCCTCCCCGCTTCTTCTATTCCTCTAGGTCGGGGCAAGTTTGGCAGATGGGATATCAATGAGATTGTGTGAATCTAGGAGCTGCTCAAAGAAGACCGCTAAGGGGTCAGCTTGTGCGTGGTGCCCCCAAGACTCCGAGAAGCCTAGAGAGAAATTAAGGTCTCCTCCTAGTATGATATTATCAGATTGTAAAATGTTGGCTGACAAAAGCCGCTCCCAGAAATTCTCCCGATGGTGGCAGGGCCCATATATGTTTATCATTCTGATCTCTGTTCCCAGCTCAGTAGAGTATATGTCCACCCCAATGAACCCTATGCCCCCCCAAGTTCCCTTTATATTTATTGAGCGGGGATTGTAACCCAGAGCGATGCCCCCCGAGCGGCCATTTACATCAATAGCTTGGAAATTCCATCCTAGGAGCATGGATTCCATTAGAGGGGAAATTGTATCGGCCGCACCCAGCGTTTCTTGTAGGAAGACCAGATCAATCGGCTCCTTCTGGAGAAGCCTCCTCAGTGCTAGTTTTTTCTCGGGACTAGCAATCCCTCTGCAATTGAAGGAGAGAACCTTCATGGGGGAGACGACTCCAGGGGGCTCTGTGCTCTAAGGACCCTATCGAGTATAAGCTGTTTGTCGATGGCCACTCCATTCCTGCCTTCTGTTTAGCTTTGGACAGGGAGGAAGGTTTGCCTCGAGGGAGCTTTGAAGTGGTGGAGGGAGGGAAAAGTCCAATGCCAATAACATCCGGCTTTGGTGTCTGAGTATGCCATCGGAGGTGATATCGGTGAGGGGCGGGATCAGATCCAAGGTTCAATTCCCATGGTGTCTCCACTAAGGTGGAAGGGGCAGTATGGGATGGAACAGGTACATGAGAATTGAGGGGACAAATTGGGTGGCTTAGATTGGGTTGAGGCTTATCCAGGTCCTGTTGAGTTCCCTTAGAATTATCCTTATGAGAAGATGTACAATTAATAGATGTAGAGCAAGGGAAAGGATTGGACATACCCGAAGATAGCGCGACTCTAGCGGCCGCCTTAGACCTAGTTAGCGGAGGTGAAGGTGGCCGAAGAGGTGCTTTCCCATGCTTCTTCGGAGCCATCGAGGCAAGCCTAGATCCATCTGCATCAGTGTCCATTTGATTGGCCTCATCCGAGTGATCTGCCTGTGGCTGAGCTCCCCCAGCTGAAGAGGTCTTCCCTTTGTTTCCCGCCTTTGATTTCATGAGAAGAGGGTAGTCCTTGTAGAGGTGTCCCACCTTGTGGCAACGTCTGCAATGAAAGGGGACACCCTCATAGTCCAGAATCTAGATCCGGTTATAGTTCCTCCATCGAAGAGTGACTTTTTCTTGTAACCCTCCTCTAATGTCCAGATGAACCAGTATCCACGCATAGGCCATGACCCCAGTAGATAGATATGAACTATCATAGTCTAGGTATGTACTTAGAGAATTCCTAATTCTTTTGAAGATATCTTCGGTCCAGAAATGGAGTGGTAGTCCAGGGAGGCGGACCCAAATTGGCCCCGCCCCAAGTTGTTCTCTGTCCAGATCAAATAATGGACTCCATCTCCTTAACATAACTGGGGTTTGTTCAATGTGCCAGAAAGAGGATAAGGCCCAATTGGTGTGTTCTGCCCCAGATTTCCGCAACCCACTACTTAAGTCTTGCCACAGTGTAGTTTCTACCCCTCACTTCGTCTACCAGGACTGTCGCCGCCATGTCCATGGTATCTTACCACTGAAAATATTCTTCCCAATCAATAAATACTTCTTGTGCCCTAGGTTTGACACACCTTTGCTTCTTCCCAAGATTAGGCTTCGCTTCCTCAGCACTTTCAGGTGTTTCTTCAAGATTAGGGTTAATAGGGTTAGGGTTAGGGTTAGGGTTTGGGGATGGCGGAACCAAGCCAGTAGGGAAAGTGTCTGGGAGGGGAGGGACGTTAGTATAGCAACTAGAGGCTTGTGCAGGCTCCAAGGGTGAGGAAGAGGGAGCAAGATAGGGTGGGACCTCTCCAAGAAGAGTCTAGGATGGGAAATGGGAAGTCGTCGAAGGTTGGAGGGAGGATATGCTGGATGACCCAACTGCCTGATCAGGGCCAGATAACCTGGAAGCAAATGATGGGGAATTGGCATCAGATGGGGCGCAGCTGAAGCTGGCTAGGTAACAAGTACTTCTGGGAGGTTGATAACAACACTGGTCTATCCCATGAGCGACAGAAGCAGAGCGATAACCTTGGTGAGTTCTCTGCTGAACGAGAAGTATGCCTCGGAACTGGACTGCCTGCCAAAGATGGAGATGTCCTCAAGGGGGTCCTTAGAGTAATCTATAAGGTCGGTCTCCATTGATGCCTCGGTGGTTATGCCAGTTGCTGCCATTTTCTGGAGTAACCGACACAGGCGGGGACCAAAAACTATAGCGCGAAACCGAAAACGATAGGGTTCAATCACTGTTGCGGGAGGTAAGTTGGGGTGCGATGGAACAGAGGTTGCCAAACGGTTACGGTCGAGGAGCCGCAAGGGAAACGGACCTAAGCTGCAGGCTGGTACTAGGTGTACCACAGAGGGCCTACCCCGTGTCAAGGTGTGGTCGCACCATTTCCATCATCCCCCATGATGAAATCCGAAAGTAGCTCAAGTTAGTTCATGGTAGTTTACAATTTTTATATTTGTCTTCAATGTAATGTTTCTACAAAAATCCATGGAGGGACCATTTTTGGGGTTCTGAATTTTTGACCTTAGAGAAAAATTCATGTGTAATGTGTTAACCTTTTCTTGGAGATTTAATAAAGTTTTTTTTCTAGATGATTCTAGCTTTCTTCTAAATATGATATGTGTTCTTTTGTTACTATAAGTTATTAATTGTTTTTATTCTCTTGGAAATGTGTAAAGAATTTGCTGGTTATTTTCATTGATACAGATTTACTTTGCTTGGAAAGTGCTCACAATACCTTTAAATTTCTATTAAATAGACTTAAACTACACTCCGTATTTTCATACTTTGATTTTCTTAGTATTTCGTGTATTCTGCTAAGATTTATAATAAAAGATTCTGCAATTGCAACCTTCTATTATGAATCTTTCACTATTTCATTCTCTCACCTCACTACAATTTCAAAATCATTTTCGTAGACAGTGTGCCCATTTAAAAAGATATCTTTTATCTAAGGAGTTTTCTTTGCATTACCTATATAACATATCTATGAATAATCATGTATGGGACAATAAAAAACATTTTGATCTTTTTGTATAGATATCCTAGGCACTAACCTCTTCTCAGCTAGAGGTTTTCTCTAGGGTTACAACATGTTGCAAGGGATAAAATCTTCTTTCCCAAACAAAAATGAGGCTTGGGTCTCAGAGAAACAAAGATGCTCAAAAATGTCATGGGTTCTAATATTTGGTGGAGATGGATCCAAGGAGGCACAAACCTTTTGAAAACTATTTGGAATGGAAAATATAGGTAGGGTCTCAGCATGGTTTCCAATCTTTGAAGAAGACAACACTCTGGGCTCTATTTATGGAACTGAGTTGATCAAAACAAGTCACTAATACAACAACATTACTTCTGGGAAATTTGAAATGGTGGTGCAATGAGATTATGGGACTAAGTGTGGAAACAAATGAAAAAATACTACATCCTTTTTGCAGAACTTATGAAAAGTGAAGGATACACTTAGGCTAGTCAATACTAGAAACCCTAGCAAGGAAACTCCACCTTGCGCATCTGCAAAACCAAAGAGGAATGGGACTAATTTTCCTTAAAATGATTTCTCTCCTAATGAAAGAATATCCAATCAAAGGAAAATTTTGATACACAATAGGGAAAATAAGTTAAGATGGGGTTATAAATTGGTTGAGAACTTCTTCGTCAAGGAAGCTTACTTTCTTGCCTCTGCCTTTGATCATTTCCCCAAATAAAATTTTTGGGGCTGCATTTGGAAAAATAAACTATGGCCTAACATAACAAATTTCCTTTGGATGTTGGCAAGGAAAAGAATGATAGTGTGGGATTACATATAGTGTAGAGGTTTTGAAGGCCCATCTTATTGTTATTTGTGTAATTTTTTTCAAGAAATTATGGATCACCTTATAAACAATTGCTTGGTTGAAAAGGTGCAATGAACCAAACTTGCCATAACCTTCAAGCTAATTGACCATTGGTGCATATTAGATATTTTGGAGACACTATCTTCATGGCGCTCATCGAGGAAAATCCCATCTTAAACATGGCATGGGCTCTTGCCTCAACCTTTATCTTTTGTTCCTTTTGGAAAGAACACAATAATCAAATATTTGAAGGAATACATATGGGATTTGAAGCCGTATTTAGAAACAAACTTAGGAATATAAAATAAACCACATTATAGGTCCCTTGGACGTTGGAAGATTGGTCTTCCCCCTCCCCTTGCTGAATCGATCATTTTCCATAATCTATCTCTCCTTCCCCCTTGAGACCTCAACCCCTTGTCAAATCACACACTCTAGCATCTTGGTCCCTCCCACCACTAGGTTTCATTACCTTCAACTTCAGTGACACTTAAAAAGGAAACCCTAGAGTCTTTGGCTATGTAATCTTGT
The DNA here is from genome assembly GCA_031772625.1 of Pinus tabuliformis. Taxonomy (NCBI): domain Eukaryota; kingdom Viridiplantae; phylum Streptophyta; class Pinopsida; order Pinales; family Pinaceae; genus Pinus; species Pinus tabuliformis. Next base: position 763,847,498 of record CM062812.1, read on the forward strand.
TGGGATAGGGTCCCCTGGGTCAGTTTTGGGGTTAAAAAACCAAGTTTTGATGTAAATATTGGTAAAAGGATGTAAAGTCTCCGCGATGTGTGGATGCGGAGCACATAGGTAATTAGGAGTAAAAGGGGTTTTAGCTCCTCTTCTATGTAAAGTTGAGTCGGTTTTGAGATCCACCCATGGTCCGCGGACCATGGGATTGTGCGGACCATGGGATTGTGCGGACCATGGGATTGCATAAATAGGTGTGTCTTAGAAAGTCTAAGGCATAATTGATGATGATGGAGGTAATGGGTCGATAGAAGATAACATAAAGAAGTGAGTCATAGAGGAGGAAAAGGCTCTGCAGTTGAGTGCACAGAGGCCTAGAGTAGTGTCCATAGTTGAGTGCGCGGACCCCTGCAGCTGAGTGCGCAAGGCAGTTTTGAGTTTGTAACCCCATATTGAAGATCAATAAAAATAGATTGTTGAAGAATTCCTATGTTTATCTATTTACTTCTATTTATTTATGCTTGCGATATATTTTGCGAATGCATAATGTCTTTATGAAATATTGATCTATTGGTGTGCAACTCTATAAGATAAGTCTTAATAACTATACACAATGCATGCTAAGTACTTTCACGAAGATTATAAGACATTATGTTATGTTAATTAAATACTTAAGTAGATCTGCGCGAGCTTAGATCTAGGGTTATTTTCTGATAAGAAAAAGGGGGTAATTCAACTATTAAGGGTCCACAAATACCTATCGTAGACCTTTGTGAAGGTCTAGAGACCATTTAAAGAAACTTGTAGTACTCAGCCCTAGGGACTTATAGATTGCGTGAAGGCAGATCTATTGCAATAAAAGACATCACACTGATCTCTGGATGTGGAAACTTGGCTCCAACATCCCCCCATATTGCTTCGGGTGAGACTTCAGCCTGCGCTACACGGGTTAATGCCGAAAGGGCCATTAGTGTAGGGTTTGTTTGGCGCAATTAAATCTAAACCTGGGTCAGGACCCACTAAGCCAAAAAATGGTTCTGTTGCTGGGACCGAGATCTGCTTGAAGGATATGTGTGAGGTCACATCACTGGAATCCGACCAAGAAGGAAATTGAGAAGTGGTTGGATAGAAAAATTCACAAATTCGCGGCGCAGGAGAACAAGAATTCGCGCCTATCAAAGGAGTAGTGGTTCGACAGGTATTTATAAACAAAAATACAAAAAATTTTCTTTTGCACCTTCCCGATCTAATTATACGAGTGGATCTCTAAGTTGGTAGATGACCAAGGGAGGTGGAAGCTTGACGGTCCAATAGTGTGGTCTCCGAAGCTAGTGCGAAAGCTGGAAGCTTCTGAAGATAACATTGCACACACTGTCGACCACTGGCTTGATTAGATTATAGGAGTATTTGTTACAGAGTTTGCGGATGATATCTCAGTTAGCTACAACAAAGAAGAGTGGTGCTTCTTCAAGGGACCGCGAGGTAAGTATCTAAGATATATGAATACCTGGATTAAGATGATCTTGTGTGGGAAACGGGTTATGCCATTGCCTTGATGTTCAGATCTACGCGAAGTGGACAGATCTTTAGAACTCGTGAAGGATCAGGACCAGAGTACAGTCCTTTGATTGGACCCCATGTGAGTGACGACGAAGGGGCAGAGCAAACCCTGCCATGAAGCACTGTTTAGCTGATAAGACAGGGTTTTCCTTGGACACATCACCCATCCACTCCACCTCCACCTTCACCTCCACAACATACACCTTCGCCCACACCTCTGTCGCCACCACAACCATTCAACATGTCAAACTCAATAAAGATGCCAATTTTCAAGAGTATAGGGAGCGAAGATACAAATCAGTTCTGGTTTGTTGCGAATGCTGTGTGGACCACGTAGAATATCACTGATGATAACATAAAGAAGGCACAATTAGTTACTTCTCTGCAAGATCGCGCACTGACATGATATATTAAGTACTGTGCTGATCATCTTGTACCAACATTGGCAGAGACTAAGGATGCCTTAAACAAAGAGTTTAGTAAGCCTAAGTTTGACTCGCAGTCAGTGGTTGGATTTAAGGAAATCATGATGAGGGTCGATGAGATGCCTTAGGAGTTAGATCAAAGGTTGAAGTGTGTGATCTACAAAGCTAATATGCATCTCAAAGCTGGTCAGCACCGTGAGTGGTTTATAGCCTCACTTTTGCCCCACTTGAGGATTGCTTTATCACAACAGAAGATAGGAACTCAGGCAGAAGCCCTGGAAATCGCAATGAAATTGCATGCGACACCTATTTAGGACGTGACTTTGGGACTCCAAAAAATTCACTCGTAGTTACAGAACCTCTGCCTGGAAATGCAGAGCTTGATAAAAGGGAAGGAGGCTAGGCTAGAGGTGCATGAGGAAGTCTGGTGCCTAAAGTGTAAAATCCACGGGCATGATAACGACCACTACCCTGTCTTTGCAAATTATATTACAGGAGGGGGACCACTTCCCCTGAGGCTAGAAGCTCCAGTAAGACCAAGCGCGAGGCTCGCGCTATGGTGCGCTATTTGTCAGGTAGTAGGAAAACACGTAATAGATAATTGTCATTTGCTACAAAAGTTTGTTTAGACACCACAACAATTGTTCTGCGATTTCTGCAAATCAATAGGCCATGATGAGCACCACTATTGTAGCTATGAATTGACGATGGAAAGAACACCTGTGAATGCAAGCATAAAATCGACCTCCAGAGCAGGGTGTCGGAGGAGTGTGCAGAGGTTACTAGGGACGAGGACGAGGCCGAGGAGGAGGAGGACTTGGTAGAGGTTTCGATCAGGTTATTTGCTATAACTGTGGGACACCAGGGCACTACGCGCGAGAGTGTCAGAATTAGACACGCTCGTCCTGTCAATACTACAACCAGTTTGACCACACTATAGAAGAATTCCTTGTGTTGATAGCTAAGATGCAAGAGAAAAGGTGCAGCCTCAACAACCTACACAAAACTTATAAATGATGAGAGATGAGCCCCGTGACAAAGATATGAATGTGAATATCATGTTGAGAAGCGAAATAAAGACTAGCGATGATAAAGGAAAACAAAATGAAGAGGGCGAATGGGTTTGCAAGGCCCCATAAAAGGAAGTCAGGTTTGATCTGGAGTGCGCGAAGGAAATATTTATGGAGGCCAAGAAAAGCTTCGCTGAGGCATCCACCTTAGGGAGCTAGAATAGAGTACCAGAAACTAGTGCGCCTACAGAGGTTGATCCCTCTATGCTTATCATGTTCTTGGAGACCTGCATGAAACTGCTATGCAATAACAAAGTTGTGAAGGGCCTACATGACTTAATAAACAAGTGTGTTGGTAAGGAAAATGTTCCTGATGGATACCGCGTAGTCAGAAAGATTGGAAAACATAAGGCAAGAACAGGGCGTGAAATGAGGCTCATCGCGCAGATAGGAGATTATGAGATGAACCAGGTTATTCTGGATCTGGGGTGTGACTCGAACGTTTTGCCTAAATAGACATGGGAAAGAATGGGGAGACCCGCACTGCAGTGGTCTCCGATCCATCTTAGAATGGAAAACCAACAGAAGATCATCCCTATGGGACGACTACATGGAGTAATAGTGGATATAGAAGGTGCAAGTGCACTGGCTGATTTTGAAGTAATAGAGATCGTTGACGACAACAACCCATACCCCGCGCTCCTTGGAATTGACTGGGCCATTGATATGAATGGAGTCATCAACTTGAAGAAGAGGACAATGTCGTTTGAAAGAAAATTGCTTCGGGTGGTAGTACCATTGGACCCTACAGAAGGATCGCGCTATACTGAACCGGTCCGTGACTATGAAGAAAGTGATGATGACTTGGATCAGATCTACAAAATAACTGCGCAGGATCAAGACTGGATTAATCCAACAACTGATGGATGGATTTCATGGGACCAGGAAAGTTTCTGTACCTTAGATTCAGATGAAGAATTGGAACATTGGAAGAATCGGCTGCATGAAGTATCTACGCTACGGTGTAACATGATGACTAAATCGCTGCACTGTGTGTCATCAGAGGTAAGAAATTTACCCTATTATGATGGTTTAATTGACGTATATAAGTTTTTGGATGCCTTTGAATGAGAAGTACCTGAGGATTATCGATTCCAAGCACTAGATTTGGCGCTGCACATTATGCCTGCACGATGGTGGGGTACACACAAGGATAGATTTGATGAAAGGCGAGATTATAGGAGGATGATGAGGTTGCGATTTGGTCGACCTAACCTTCGATTGACTGAGAAATACAACGGGAGAAATCATCCACGCGATCATTTAGCGAAGTGGGCTAAAGATTATGGAACAAAACCACAATCAGAGTAGGTCCACTTATTCTATCACACTTTGGATACAATTGCTATGAATTGGTATCTAGAAACAGAGTTTTTCCATGGCACCGTAGAGTGGGATATATTAAGGGAAGGATTCTTAATGACCTTCAATTTTGAAGATGGATTCAAGAGCATTGATGAAGATTTGTAGGAGATTAAGGCAACGATCTTCAAAATCTTGCAGGAACCTTTGGAGTAGGTTCAACTAGATTGGAGCACCCAGTTGTGCCATGCACGAGAATGCTATAATGTGACCGTTGAGGGGGAGGATGAGGATCCAAGAAATATTAATATTCCAGAGGCTGAAGGGCATCGCGAAGTCAAGGGCCCATAGATAGAGAACCCGAACATCACCACGCCGTTGAAAACCAAACAAGTGAACATTGGTACTGAAGCAGAGCCAAAATTTGCGAAGATTGGGGATTATTGGGATGCTGCCACAATGGATAAAGTTGCTGAGCTACTCCACGAGTACCAAGATCTTTTCCCTACTAAGTTTTTGGACTTGAAGGGTATCATAGGAGACTTGGGTGTAATGAAAATCACTTTGAAACTGGACGCGAAGCCTATTAAGCAGAAGCCGTATCGCCTTAATCCAAAATGCAAGGAAAAGATTTTCTTAGAGTTGGATAAGATACTAGAAACGACATCATCGAACTTGTGGAAGAATCTGAATGGGTGAGCCGATGGCGGTTTAGGAGAAGAAATAGAAGGGAGAAATAAGGATTTGCATAGATCGAAGGAAGCTCAATGATGCCTGTGTCCATGATCCTTTTCTGACAAGGTTTACTGATGAAGTATTGGACAATGTTGGAGGGTAGGAGGCTTACTCATTCACTGACGAGTTTTCAGGGTACAATCAGATCAACATCATGCTAGAGGACAGGAGAAAAACAACCTTCGTGACAGAATGGGGTTATTTTCAATACACTATGATGCCATTTGGACTCAAGAATGCACATGCGATTTTTTATCGCGTGGTCATTGCAGCGTTTAAAGAGTTTATTCATAATTTCTTGGAAGTGTACTTTGATTGTTGGACAATCTTTGGATTAGTGAAGCTCCATGTAGCAAGCTTGCGCTTGATGTTGGATATGTGTCGAAGATATCCGATCACACTGAATTTGAATAAATGTTTATTCTATGTCCCCTTTAGGATTCTGCTGGGTCATGTGGTGTGGAAGCAAGGGCTGATGTTGGACCCTGCTAAGATCACGGTGATAGTGAATTGGGAGGCCCCGAGGAGTGTTAAGCAGCGGTGCGCGATGCTGGGACATACAGGATATTACAGGAAGTTCGTCAAGGCTTATGCTCATATTATGCACCTATGGAGAAACTTTTGAAGATGGACGCTACATCCTATTGGGATGAAGAATGTCAGTGCAATTTAGATGTTTTAAAGGAAAATATGGTCACCGCATCGATCTTGGTCTTCCATGATTGGAAGAAGGAATTCCATGTACATGTCGATGCCTCTTGCATTATGTTGGGAGCAGTGCTAACACAATACGATGAAGGAGAGATGGACCACCCTATAGTCTTCACGAGCAGGAAATTATCGAAGGTCAAGAAGAATTACTCAATGACAGAGCATGAAGGATTGGCTATGGTGTACGTGCTTCAAAAGTTTAGGCACTATCTGTTGGGCGGACATTTCAAAATGTACATAGATCATTTTGCCTTGAAATACTTGGTCAATAAGCCTGTGATGGGGGAGAAGATTTGCTGATGGTTGCTACTATTCCAGGAGTATGACTTTGAGGTGATGTGAAGTCAGGACGGTTGAATGCAGAACCTGACCATCTGTCATGGATCGAAATAGGAGAGGAGCCTACTAATTTAGAGGAAGGGTTTCCCGATGCGCATAGCAGATAACTACTTTGCTGATATTATTCACTTTTTGACTACGGGATGGCACCAGAGGGGTATACTAGTCAACAAAATAAGGAACTAGTAGTGCGCGCAGTGGATTTCTCCATGATTGTAGGATATTTGTATAAGATGGGTGCAGACGTGATATTGCAATGATATGTGCCAGATTTTGAGTGGAATAGCATCCTCGCTGAAGCTCATGGAGGGGCTGTGGGAAGACATTATGCAGGAAAGGCGAAAACACAGAAGGTTTTGCGCACATGTTTATGGTGGCCTACTCTGCATAAAGTCTCTAAAGTATGTTTTGGGGCATGCGATGCATGTCAACGAATGGGAAAACCATCATTGAGGGATGAGTTGTCATTGAATCCACAAGTATCATTGTAGCCATTTGAAAAATAGGCGATTGATTTCGTTGGGCCAATTCAGCCCCTAAGGAAGAAGATAGGTGCGCGCTATATCATCATCGCGACGGAATATCTGACTGGATGGGCAGAGGCGCAGCTGGTTAAGGATTGCATCGGAGCTACAACAATGAAGTTCTTATTTGAATATGTCTTAACTAAGTTTGGTTGCCCAAAAGTGTTGATGAGTGATTGGTGTACACACTTTTTAAACAAAACAATCCGCGCGTTAACTGAGGAGTTCCAAGTATATCATCAGAAGAGCACACTGTATCATCCTCAGGCTAATGAAACAATTGAGGCCTTTAATTAGATTTTGAAGAATGCGCTGATGAAGATTTGTAATGCGCATTGAAATGACTAAGATGTGCACGTACCTGCAATGCTATGGGCGTACAGGACTACTTGTAAAAAGCTGACAGGATAGACACATTTTAGATTGGTCTATGGTGTAGAAGTTGTGATGCCTATGGAATATATTATGCCTAGTCTACGCATAGTAGCTTTCACAGGTATGGTAGATCGTGAAGCCTTGGAATAACGGCTTGCACAATTGATGGAGCTTGAAGAAGACAGGTTCTTGGTTGAATTCCATTAGCAAGTATAGAAGGAAGGTGAAAAAGCGTGGCACGATTGACATATCAAGTTGCACACCTTCAAGGTAAATGATATGGTATTGTTATATGATAGTAAGTTCACTAATTTTTCAGGGAAATTTTAGATGCATTGGCTGGGCCCATATATTATAAAATAAATTACAGATGGAGGCATAGTTCAGCTCGCAAAGCTGAATGGAGAACCTTTTCCGAGAAGAGTGAATGGAAGCCGATCGAAGCCATATACAAGGGATCTTTCACAATGAATATATGGCGGAAGGACAATCTTAGTGCTCTAAGCAATTGCAAGGGAGTGCGGGATTATAAACTACACTTCCCGGGTTGGAGGACTACGCGGTAGGCGGGCTGCGCGAAAAATGGTGAAGATGCAGTATAAGAAGATGTGCGCAGGAAGATGCGCTATGGAGGGAGGTGTCACGCAACACAGTAGGAAAGTGATCGTTGGAGTCACTGTTCATGATTTGACAACTAGAAGATGGTTAAGTGGAGCGGGTTGGTGGCATTTAAGGCCAAAATATTTGAATATTTGCCGCCAAAACAACATTAATGGTCGAATTTTGGGGGGAACGGTAAGATTTGAATTCAAAAACCCCAATAAATTACACATGCCGGTCCAACAGAGAAAACTTTGCACCCTTAGAGTTTTTGAGATGTGATGTTTGTTGCTTATGAACCACTTATTTTTTGAGGATTTGGTCACGAGCCCTGCATTTTCCAATTTACCAGAGTTGAATAAAAAATTCATCCTTGAAACCATGTTAGGACCAAGCCCTGCTGAGACTATGAGCACTGGGGGAGATGTTGTGTCTGAAGGAGCTGCTCTAGAGGTAGTGAGTATGGATTCTCCGGCTCATGTGCCTACGGCGCCGAGGTCGCATAGGCCGAAGCCTACCCCTGTTAGAGAAACCCAAAAGCTGAAGAAGGATAAACAAAAGAAGCCGGTGCTGGTGTGCAAATCACCCAGAAAACACTCTGCAACCCAAAAATAGAAGATAGACAAGCAACCCAAGAGGGTTGTCGATTTGGAGGCCAAGGAAGGACAGGGCATCGAGGATATATACATTGAGGGAGTGGAGCCCCTTACCAAGTTTCCTGACTATATCCCTCTACGCAAAGGGAAGGAAAAGGTCATCAAAGACCTGACTCAGACAAATTTGTCATTTCTATGCCCCTGCTGCCAGAGCAGGTTCCCTTCGAAGGTTTACACCTTGCGTGGATCCCCTTGTTGAAAATGGAAGATTGGGATCTGGCAGATCATGAGAAGTTCCCTCACTTAGCGACAACTAACTATATGAAGTGCATCTACTACCTAGACTTAGGTGTCACCGAGCTAGAGATGGTGGAATGGATCCATGAAGTAGAGAATTTGGGGTTGTTGAACCTATTGTGGGTGCCCCATTATCACCACACCACTATCAACACAACTTGCAGTAGGTTCCCTTCGAAGGTCTGCGCCTTGCTCATATCCCCTTGCTGAAAATGGAAGATTGGGATCTGGCAGATCATGATAAGTTCCCTCACCTAGCAACAACTAACTATATGAAGCGCATATACTACCTAGACTCAGCTGTCACTGAGCTAGAGATGGTGGAATGGATCCACAAAGTAGAGAATTTGGGGTTGTTGAACCTGTTGTGGGTGCCCCATTATCACCGCACCACTATCAACACAACTTGTGTGCGTCAATTACTTACTCTAGTACATGATGGGTGCTTATGGCTAGGAGGGCCTATACCCATCACTGACATGCTCATCCATAGGATCACGCACCTGCCACATGAGGGTTTGAATCTGACCAAGGAGTTTGGCGGAAAGACAGGAGAAAAGGATTTGGCAGACAAGATGAAGAAGGAATTTTCCCTTGTGAAAAAGTTGCGTGGATACTCCATCACTTCCATAAACGACCCCATGGTGCAAATTTCCACACAAATCTTAGCTGGGAAGGTAATGAGGAAATGCCGCATGGACTAAGTTCTGACACCTATGGTCTCTTTAGCTGCACAATGCAAGAAGGGTGTGCCATTCAACTGGTCAATGTACCTGTGTAGTGAATTCCTCGTGAATTGCTGCGAGGTCTAGGATGAGACCAAGCCATTCCATTATGCTTGGTTGCTTCTCTCCATTGTGTTGGTCGCATGGGAGCTGCTGGAGGATAGCCAGTTTCCTTTGTTGAATGAAGGATTGCCGGAGGCCATGTAGTTTGCCTCCCTATGGGCCACGAAGGACCCTGCGCGGGTCACATAAACCAAAATATTCTGGGTTTTGATGGAATCAAGCCTCCACATGGCCATCAACCAGTGCCCAAGGTTGTCCCTAACCTTGTACGAGCAGTTGTCAGCATATGCCGCGTTCAAGGTTGACTTCCATCGAGTCTACATTCAGGAACAGAAGGAATCACAACAAAAATGGTATGATTTACCATATTTGGTCACAGATCATGACATACAGGAGGTAATCAAGTGATGGTTAGTAGAGTGGCACGCCACATCAGACTTGGATGCCGAAACTAGTAAGGGCGTGGGAAGCTCGACAGAAAATAAAAGGAAGGATGCAACAAAGCAAGCTGCACAAAAGTTAGCCATGCAATGGAAGAAGGAAATCGTAGAGAAGGCTCATATGGAGAAGGAGCGTGCTGCTAAGGAGCCGAATGAGCAAGAGTAGCATGAATCAGAGAGAAGTGGCAAATCCCTTTCGCCTGCGACCGAGGAGGAAGAACAGTTTGAACATGGTGGCGAAGGAGATGAGGGGTAGAGCACTCCGTTTCGACTGGAGAAGCGTGGTTAGGAGAAGTAGGAAGGTCCTCGCAAAAAGAAAAAATCTGACAAGGCACAGGGTGATCCCATGGTATTAACAAAGGGTGATCTCAATGAGATCAACGACAAAATATGGGACACTACCACTGAAGTGTTGTAGAAGTTTGAGCAGCAGTATATGCAGAAGTTGGGGAGCATCCAAAAGGATCTGTGCAAGCTGTAGATCTAGGCTAACAGGATATAGGTGGGCGCGGGTCAAGTGAGTGTAGCACAACTAAGCCTGGCACAGGGGACAAGTTAGGCTACAGAATTGGTAAGGACCCTAGACCTTCGAACTGTGGCTTTACCAGAAGGGTCCCTATGTGTAGAGTCGGCCGATGATTGCATCCTCTTGAGCACCCTCAAGAACATCGGGTTGAACATCACAACGCTCCCAAATGAGCTTCTTCATGAGCTGCAGGTAGGGGTACAACGCGCTCTCAATTTAATCAGTGAATACAGGGTGAAAAACAAACATATGTTCACCGAGAAAATGCAGGCCTTGATGAAAAATGAAATAATGCAAGCAAAAAGTTTCAGGCTGGAGGCCATGGTAGAAGAGGCATGCAGAAAAATGCTAGAGCTACACATTCCAGAGGACGCACAGCTGGAAGCTAATATCAGGAAGCTAACTGCTGGAGTGCGTGAGGTAAAGGCAGAAGTTGGGTGAGTTCAATTCGAACTCAACATGAAGATAATGGAGCTGCAACTCAAATTACAGCCTATGACTCTGCCCGAGGTCAGGGAGTAGCGTGGGGCCACATTAAAAGAAGGGATGGCCACTTTGGATGTTGTAGTCGCTGACTGCTTGACCGTATTTGAGTAGGCTATGGAATTGGTGACGACTCTGCATGAAGACCCAAACTTGTAGATATTGAATACAAAGGTTCGCAAGCTACAAAAGCAGTATGATGAGGTCTGGGCGACGGCACACTCAATTGCTCCAGTGCAGTGCCTTGCCAAGTTACAGGAGGGGAAGAAACTCCTCGCACAGGTAGAAGCAGCCTAGAAGGAGGAGGTCGTTCTTAAGGTCAGGTTGGGACCTTGGGTAGAAGAAGCCTACCAAGTCACAACCAACATTTGGGAGAAGTTGACGGGCTTGTAACAGACACAACAAGGATGAAGCTGGCCGCAGAAGGACCAACTACAGAGCAGCTAGTAGAAGAGGTCAAGCAGGCAGCTACGCAGAGCGCTGCTGAGGTGGTAGTCATGCAGGTGGAGCTGGGGGATCACTGTACCAAGATCGCAGTGCTAGTTGAGTGACTCGAGCGTGAGTCACAAACTTTGTGTTGGAGGACTATTGGGATAAGGTCCCCTGGGTTAGTTTTGGGGTTAAAAACCCAAGTTTTGATGTAAATTTTGGTAAAAGATGTAAAGTCTCTGCGATTTGTGGATGCAAAGCACGTAGGTAATTAGGAGTGAAAGGGGTTTTAGCCCCTTGTCTATGTAAATTTGAGTCAGTTTTGAGATCCACCCATGGTCTGCGGACCATGGGATTGTATAAATAGGTGTGTGTTAGAAAGTCTAAGGCATAATCTGATGATGATGGAGGTAATGGGTCGATCGAAGATAACATAGAGAAGTGAGTCATAATGGAGCAAAAGGCTCTGCAGCTGAGTGTGTAGAGGCCTAGAGTAGTGTCCATAGCTAAGTGCGAAGACCCCTGCAACTGAGTGCGCAGAGGCCTAGAGTAGTGTCCACAACTAAGTGCAAGGAACCCTGCAGCTGAGTGCGCAGTGCAGTTTTGAGTCTATAACCCCATATTGAAGATAATTAAAAACATATTGTTGAATAATTTCTGTGTTTATCTATTTACTTCTGTTTATTTATGCTTGCGATATATGCTGTGAATGAATAATGTCTTTATGAAATATTGATCTATTAGTGCGTGACTCTATGGGATAAGTCTTAATAACTGTACGCAATGCATGCTAAGTACTTTTGCGAAGATTATACGACATTTTGTTATGTTTATTAAATACTTAAGTAGATCCACGCGAGCTCAGATCTAGGGTTATTTTCTAATATGCAAAAGGCAGTAATTCAACTGTTAAGGGTCGCAAAGACCTAGTGTAGACCTTCGTGAAGGTCTAGAGACCGTTAAAGTTGCACTACTCAGCACTAGGGGCTTATAGATCTATGCAAAGGCATATCTAGGGCAATAAAATACATCACACTAATCTTTGGATGTGGAAACTTGGTTCCAACATCCCCCCATACTGTAGGGGGTGAGACTTTAGCCTGCGCTACGCGGGTTAATGCCGAAAGGGATAGTAGTGTAGGGTTTTGTTTGGCGCAATTAACTATGAACTTGGGTCAGGACCCACTTAGCCAACAAATCATATTTAGTGATCACATGGGTCATCTGCTCCATGTAATAGAAACATCAATGGGAATTAACAACAATAATGCTACAAATATTTTTGTACTTGAAATGGGGATTCAAACAATGAAAACTAGAGGATTGAATAAAGTAGTAGTGGAAGGGGACTCTCACATAGTAATTTCAACTCCAAAGAAGCTTTTGAATTAATCCACACCAAACAAGATATCATCCAGTTGGAAACTAGAAATTTTCCTTCACTAAATAATGATGCTTGTACTTCATATCTTTGTAATCATACCTTCCCTTGTCCAGCATACAAGAAAAAAGTTAGCCATTGTTTTGAAAATATAGGTTGCTCCTATTTGGATCTATTTCTTTCCTCTTCCTAGAGCACAATTCACTCTTCCTACCTATTATATGAATGCAAATCCCTCATTGAGAAAGATTTGGAGTAGACAATTCTTTCTATCGAGCAATCTACCATGGACACCCCCGTGTTAGGGTCCTATAATTTATAGGATCTCAAGGTAATTGAGTATTATATCTCAGGAATCTTATTTTGTAAATACTTGTCAATTTGCCAATGATTTCCAAATAAAAGAAAAAGAATTAAAAATGAAAAGAGGGTATAAATAAGAAAAAGAGAAAAACAAAAATATTGAAAAAGAAGAAAAGTTTGAACCCCACCAAAAGAAAGAAAAGTAAAAAAAAGGAATAATACTGATCACATGACTAGGATCGTTACATGCATGTCCCCTTATGAAGGTAGTTGAGCCCTTTTGTAGTGATTATCCAATGCCTATGAATTAATATAGGATATGAATTAATATATGATTCTATGTGGAAGAATAGAACTCAGTTATATTGGATTTGGTTTCATTGCAAACAATATTAAATTGGTGGAATATTGGTTGTTTACATTTATTGTTTATTGGGCAGTCTGTCTTACTTATCGTGGACTTAAGGAAAATTGTATTATTGTTGATAATAATTAAATTATTCATGTATGTCTATTGTTACCATTGAATGATTTATAGATTACATGAAGTAATTATCCATTGTTGTATGAATGAATGAATTTTTTTGTTCTTTTATTGAAAGCCCTAGTTTAAAAAAAAACCATAGGGCAAAAAACCCCCCCCTAGGCCATTACACATAGAGAGCATTCATTTCACAAATCACGTGAGTGAAGAAGAAAATCAAAGATCTGATTTCAACCATTGGCGAGGACTTTCAATAGTAGTTCAATAAGGAAAAGATAACCAGTCAACAATAAGGAGAAAATCAACCATACAACCCAGTAGAATAGGTCATATAGTCATCCATATAGATTCCATACAATCGTATGGATTGCAAAGTAAGGCACACATTTGGTGCAGATATGCCTTGATTTTTGTGCAAACTGAAATTTTTCCAGGTTTGTTGTTCTTTTGTTAATTTATCAGATCCATTTTCCATTTTCCTTATTAGTGAGATCTTGTAAGTTCTAAAGATATTTTGAATGATCTAGAAGAGCAGAAATAATTGTGCATTGTGTGTGATTGCTTTTCTCATTTTCCGCTGCATGCAAGAGTTAATAATTCTAGCAAGTAACTAGATCTTATGTGTTTGTTTGGATAGTTGGTTTTAAGATAATCTAACAATGGATCTAGATGAAGGTTTCTAGACAGAAATGTTTTCTAAAAATAAATGTAATAGTGCAACAAAATCCCTCACCCCAAAGACAACTACCAAGGTCATAGTCACCACTAAGTCATTTCTCAACAAAGGTTGCCAATGAAGCTTCATTTAGTGCCATGAATCAGGAAGGCAGTGGGTGCAGATGACGCTCTCTAGAACACCACCCACATAAAGTGATTATAAGTGTATCAATATGATAGTATGGATAAAAGTATTTAGAGCATGATCATTGTATTGAAGGGTTTAAAAGTAATCCCATCTTCAAAAATTGCAAAGCAAGAAGGCCCATCACAAGCACAATTATAGCAGTATTTAGAAGATGCAAAAGACACCGGTGAATCAGTTCATGATTCAGAATGGTAGCTACAATACTGATTATCCCTGCATAAATAATGAGATGGATAGTAGTGAGGAAAGTTTTGTGTAATGTCCCCAATAGTTTAATTTCCCTAAGGGACGAAGTAGCCTATCAATCCACATAGGCTATAGTCATTGATAAAGGGGAAAACCCTAAAATAACCAATGTTTGGGGAGCATATGGTAAGTTTTGGGGCAGGTGTGGAAAAAAGGCCAAAGTTGGGGGTTGCCACAAACCCCTATCAATTAATTAAGGAGTAACACCCACAAGGGAATCTATGAATACAAGAGAGTTAGAATCATTTGGATCATCAAATGGATTAATTTGTATCTATTGTCTTTTAGCCTGAGGATTTGAGGGTTTTAAGACCGCTTCTCTTCATTAACTAGTTTTAGTGGAGGTGATCCAACCCTAACTAGTTGTTGAATTTTGTAGCTATGGTAGGTATTCATAATTAATATTTTAGACCTTGAAATATATAATAAAAATGTAAAACATGTTCTTCATGTCATTTTATTGATTAACCCTTGAAATAATTATTATGTAACATGTTCTTCATGTCAACCTCAAAAGAGGGAAATTTGAATTGTTCTTCATGTCGGCCTCCAAAGAGGTAATTTGAATTTTCAAATCATATTCAATTTGCCTCCAAAATGTAAAGTCAACCCTCCAAAAGTTTAGGTCAGCCAGCCACTCTAGACACCTCACTTGGGATCATCCAACCATTATATAAAGCCAACTCGTCTCTCCTCTTCACCACTAATTCAGATCACTTTTTTGGGAGCGTAGTATATTTTGTACATCAATGAAGGGAATAGAAGGGAGGTTGAGTTCCTATAAAAGAAGAAGAATTCTATGGTAGCTAAATTTATCTTATGATAGATAGACATCATGGATAGATCTTTATCAGACTGAACTCTGAGGCAAGGGCCCAATTATGAGGCAAGGACAAGGGCCAAATTTTGAGGAGGTGGAGTTCTGAGCAAGACCAGCCAAAATTGTTTGAGGAAAAAGACTAACTTGATGTAAGGGAAGTTGACTAAGTTTTACCTAGCTATATTGCTGGTTTGTTTTACCTTGTCTATGATCAGATGTATCTCTATTGAACTTCGATAATTTTTCTAAGGAAAAGGTTGTTGGGTTTTCCCCCAAGTGTGCTTTCCTAGGGTAAAAATTTTGTGTTCTTGTTTGGTTGTCTCTTTATGATCCTTCTGACATTTTGTTTTACTATTGACATCCTCTATGTAATTTCTTTATGATAAATATGAATGTAAGAAAAGATTAACATAAGAAGAGATCATAAGAACTAATTATCAGTTTAGAGCATGCTTGAAAGCTCAACATGGTTTCAAAGCTAAACTTTGAAAGAGAAGTGATGAATAAGGAGACCTAATCCTTCTACAACAATAGTCCAAATTACTACTTGAGAATTCATAAGTCATCTTCTTGATAGGAGGTTAGTCTACCTAGTTTTGAATGGTCTCAGCCCTAGTTCAAAGGATTGAAATTAACCTTAGAGAAAAACCTCAATCCAAAGAGAAGAGGACAAAGAGCCTCAGTGAAAAAAGTAGCCTTTTCAATTTTGCATACTTTTTAAGAACCTTCAGTAATGGTAGAAATGACCAAAGGAATGTTGAAGTTTCATATCTTGAAATAGATAGTGAAGTTCGAAACATCCTAGTTTGTAGGCCAAGAAAGTTGGAAGGTCAAGGTTCCTGAGCTTAATCCTCAGACCAAATCTCAAGAAGGTTGAGGGCCTATATGTGGGCCTCAATAATCAACAAGTCTAATCAAGAAATCTCAATCAAAGCTAGTTGAGTTTACTGTTGTAGGACTAAATGGTTTCCTTAGTTTCAAGTGTTTCAAAATATGTTCGGGACAAGGACTAATAGAAGAGATTTAAACAAGCCACTTTGCCTCAAATATGATGAATATAAAGAATATGTGACCAATGGAGTAGAAAATTGCAATAAATAAAGATGCATCATTGTTTTCTTTTCATTTTAGTGGTGTACTAGAGTATGACCATGAATCACTCCAATCTGAATCAATCTGCTAATCGATCAATGGTAAAATATTCAGATGCAAAGGTCGAATAATCTCATTTTAGGCTGAAGTCCTAATTCTTATGCAAAAAACCAAAATAAATATCTAGTCTTGAAGGAGTCTGAATTTCATAAAATACAAAGGTCAAGGACCTGTTACAAACTCTAGTGGACACCTCATGGACTTATACCCTGTAAAGATACTTTGCGGAAGGATGTGTTTCTAAGAGATTATGATGCACTTACCACTTCCAAGGATTTTGGCATTACATTTGAATAGTTTGGAGGCTAATATGGGACGTGCGTCAATGAGACCAAGAAGTAACATATAGGAAAGGATACAAGTACTTTTATTTCAGAGTATTTTAACCATTCCACAATGAAACCCTTGTATGAGCTCTTGAAGAAGAACAATTTTTTGATGAAAAGGATGATTTGCTTGAAATAAAAAATTCTCAGAAGCCGAGAAGTCTCAAACTCATAGCAAAGCATGGATATGCATTTTTGTTGAACCTTATCAAATTGAAAAAATAAATGAATGATGACTTGTGTGGTAATCTATATCATTACAAGAGGGAAATGCGTTTAAGGAGAATTGATGCTTTAGTTGAAGCATTGAATATCTGTTATGAGCAAGCTTGACTTTGTTTCCATGCATACTACAATGATGAGTTACATGTCGTAATGCAAGCTAGTGAAGCTAGAATTCTATGATTTAATGCTTGAAATAAGAAGTATGTATCATTGCTCAATTTACCTACAGTGATCAAAGATTTCAATTTGGCATCATTATTGTAAACCTCATTTAGAGAAAATGACCACCAATATAAGCCTTGACAACAAATATGCTTGGTTGAAAGGACTGATATCAGAGTAGGAATGTGATCTTAATCTAATCTAGTCACCTCTGGAGAATCCATTAAGGGAAGTTATGAAACTATAAGAAAATATTAGATACATATCTCGGCGTACTCGAGTATAATATGAGTTGAATTCAGTGACCTATGTGAGTTCAACAAAGCACTGAAGATGCAAGTCTATGATGCTATATGGTTAGTGATATGTCTTGCATTGCACGGTTAAGCATAACATTGTTACAGAACATTGTTACCTTGCCTTATTCAATAAAATTTATGAAGCTATGCATTGCATATAACCTATATATTTTATATGGGCACATAATCCTGAAATCTATACTATAAACATCAAGCAGTAAAACCACTATCACTTTGATAGACGAAGCTCATTAGATGACATTGCATAGTGAAAAAAGGTAAAATCCCCTTTCAAGGTTGAGACTAAAAGTCTTCTTAAGAAAGATAAGTGATTTACAGATGTGCCCTTTTTTGAAAAGTGTGCAACAAAAAATGCTAAATTTAGAAAGTGCTAAAAATAGAACTGCTAAAAATAACACTTCTAAAAATATCAGTTTGGCTAATGAGCATTTTGGCCACCTTGGGTGAGAGGTGAAACTACTAAAAATAACATCTTCTAAAAATAGCATTTCTGGGTCCCTTCCTATTTATAGAAGTCCCTGGTCTATCTATAGGAAGTAAATTCGAATTTGGTCTTACTAGCAGTTTGGAATATTAATTAATTAATTCTCCATGAGTTAATTAGTTATGGAAAAGAAAATTAAAGTCTTTGTGAGAACATGCAATTATTTCTCCACTAATTGGGGAATGTGTCCTTGATTTTCTCCACTAATTGAGGAATTAAGGATTAGTTCTATATTGAGAGGATCAGTTGACTTAGTTTAACTTAGTCAAGTTCAGTTAGATTAATGTAACAAGTTGTTAAATTAATGAGATATAGTTTGTTGATGCTTGCATGCATGTGACAACTATTATTTTCAGATAACTGTGTATTCTCTCATGGATAATTGATGCATGTCAGTTCAGACAGAGACCCATTTGAGATCAGAGAAGGGACAGTGTACTATCAGTTGGATGAAAATTTTTCCTATAAAGGAAGCTCATCTATGATGAGGATTTATCTCCTTCAGGTTTTTGCAGTTATTTCAGAGGTCAGTGTTGTGTGTGAGGTGAGAATCACACAGGTTGCAGTTGGAGGACCCAGGAAAAACTGTGCATAGAAATAGGAGGCTTGGAGGGCAAAGGAGAAGGTTTGTGAGAAGCCCTTGACTGTCTATGAGCAGCAGAGGGATTGTAATGAGAGCTGGATAGCTTTCGAGGTAAGGCTTTGTTTAATCCAGACTATATTTCCACTTGTATGATAATACATAGATGGGGTTTTAGGCAAGTGCTTTCCCCAGGTAAATTCTTCTGTGTTATGTGTGATTGATTCCTTCTTATCAGTTATAAGTGTTCTTATTGATGTTGCTCATGGTTGATTAAGCTTTCGCTAAATTGTTTGTAGAAGTAGATCAAGTGTTTTGCTTTAGTACATTGCATTACCAGGTTGATCTATAGGTGGGAAATTTCTACATGGTATCAGAGCTAGTTGATTTGTAGAAAAATTCTACAAAATTCTACATGGTATCAGAGGACAGGTGATCAAGGAAGAACAATATACAAGAAGAGGAGATTTCAAAGTTTTCAATTTTGGGTCGAGAGTTTGCAGAGCAGATCTGAAAATTTCTGTACAAAATTTTCATAAAAAAAAACAGATTTTGATTCCTTGCAGAAAAATACCCAAAATCAAAATAAAAATTGGCTGAATCAGAGTTCGGATGAGGGAGATATCGCTGATTTAAAATTAGCTCTTTTTCTAGAAAATTTCGTGACGGCGGGAAAGTGGAAATAGATTGGTGTGCTAGCCAAGAACCTATATGCACTTGAGGTACAAGATGCATGCAAAGCCTTGAGGAGAAAGGTAAAGGTTAGATACTTGGCGGTTGAGAGGGAGAGTAAATTACCTCTTAACATGTAGAGCCAGAAGAAGTCTCAGACAATTGTGGAGGAGCCACGATTGGTGCAACAACTTTAGGAGGTTGTGGAGTAGCCACAACAAGGGAAGCTGAGTGGAGATCGAGTAGAGACATCTACTCATGCAGAGACCTCCAATAGGGGGAAACTTCAAGCCAGGTGCGTAGAGGGATCACATGCAGCCATACCTCCAGGTAGGAGGTGGGGTGATATAGAGTGATCGTCCTAAGGACGAGGAGTAGGATCCTTGAGGTACCCAACCTCTTAGATGAGACCTTGCTATGGGAGCCCAATGTGGAGTAGTAGGAACTGACTGATTGGGTAGAGACAGATGTGGATGGAGCGGCAGAGAGAGCTACAATGCAAGGAATCCCAGGACAGCGCATAGCATGCAGGCTGCAGCAATGTGAGAGGCACAATTGTGTTGCACAGTGCAGGGTAGCACAGAGAAGGGTGCAATGGTGCGAGATGCATGAGGATGTTGCAGTAGCACAGAGGTCAGAGAGGGAGCACTTTTCAGCAGCAGGTAGAGCTTCAGCATCAGAGTATGTTTCTAGCCCAACAGAGAGGTTAGTTGGGAGTTTTTTTGTTCCGAGTGTTGCTGGAGCAACCACACTTGGTAGATGTGTTGCATGTAGAACATTCCAGAGTTACAGGATTGGGTTCGAGAGGAAACCTTTCTTGTTGAGAGGGAGTGTTGAAAAGTGTGCAATAAGAAATGCTAAATTTAGAAAGTGCTAAAAATAGAACTGCGAAAAGTAGCACTTCTAAAAATAGTAGTTTGGCCAATGAGCATTTTGGCCACCTTGGGTGAGAGGTGAAATTACTAAAAATAGCATTTCTGGGCCCCTTCCTATTTATAGCAGTCCCTGGTCTATCTATAGGAAGTAAATTCGAATTTGGTCTTACCAACAGTTTGGAATATTAATTAATTAATTCTCCATGAGTTAATTAGTTATGGAAAAGAAAACTAAAGTCTTTGTGATAACATGCAATTATTTCTCCACTAATTGGGGAATGTGTCCTTGATTTGCTCCACTGATTGAGGAATTAAGGATGAGTTCTATATTGAGAATATCAGTTGACTTAGTTTAACTTAGTCAAGTTCAGTTAGATTAATTTAACAAGTTGTTAAATTAATGAGATATAGTTTGTTGATGCTTGCATGCATATGACAACTATTGTTTTCAGATAACTGTGTATTCTCTCATGGATAATTGATGCATGTCAGTTCAAACAGAGACCCAGTTGAGATCAGAGAAGGGACAATGTACTATTAGTTAGATGAATAATTTTTCTATAAAGGAAGCCCATCCATGATGAGGATTTATCTCCTTCAGGTTTGTGAAGTTATTTCAGAGGTCTGTGTTGTGTGTGAGGTGAGAATCACACAGGTTACAGTTGGAGGACCCAGGAAAAATTGTGCATAGAAATAGGAGGCTTGGAGGGTAGAGGACAAGGTTTGTGAGAAGCCTTTGACTATCTATGAGCGGCAGACGGATTGTACTGAGAGCTGGATAGCTTCCGAGCTAAGGCTTTGTGTAATCCAGACTATATTTCCACTTGTATGATAATACAGAAATTTGGTTTTAGGCAGGTGCTTTCCCCAGGTAAATTCCTCTGTGTTATGTGTGACTGATTCCTTCTTATCAGTTATATGTGTTCTTATTGATGTTGCTCATGGTTGATTAATCTTTCGCTAATTTTTTTGTAGAAGTAGATCAAGTGTTTTGCTTTAGTACATTGCATTACCAGGTTGATCTACAGGTGGGAAATTTCTACATGGTATCAGAGCTAGCTGATTTGTAGAAAAATTCTACAAAATTCTACACCCTTATTATTACTACTGCTATGATAAAGTATAGGCTGCTTGGGTCAAGATAAATCTTTAGAGTGAAATGATAGTAATGTTGAAGAAAAAATCAAGTATGATGTGGAATGAATCTATGGTTTTGGACAATTGGATATACACATTGCAAAGTCTATTGGAATTGCAAAAGGTGTAAAATGAGTATTGAAATATTAGGGTTTGTAAACCCTAGATTAAATTAAAGGGTAATGAAACCCTAGGGTTTGTGTAGAAAACCCTAGCGATAGATCTAGATTAATGTTTCCACTAAAATAAGAAATCTTAGCTCATGCAAGGAAGGAATGACATCATAAGGATGAAATTGATAAAGTTGCAAAAAGGTTGAGATCAAGAAGGAGTTGACATTCCCTACTATCCTCAAAAGATAAGTATATTATATCTTTCTTCCTTGATTATTATTGTTTTTAGTCTCTTGTATTTTTATCCTTTGGTTGGTTGTAATTGTTCTTCTATGGCCTCCTAGTGAGAATTGGAGGTACATAGCGAAGGTTGTTAAGGCAATAGATGGAAATAGTGGAAGAATGAAGCTAAGCTTGTAACAAGAGGACCTTCTCAAAATCAATGATATGTATTGTACTAGAAGAGATCCAAATTCAAAGGGAGCAAGCAAGTCATCTTCTTGTTTGTTTGTTTGAGACCCCAAAGCTAGCTCTCCAAAACCTAAGCCTCCAAAAGCCCATTGCTTGAGGTCTAAAATGGGCCTCCTAAGAAACATGTACAACCAAAATAAACTTTATAAGAACCAATAGGATTCAAGATGATGATGTCAACCAAGGGGGATGATTCACCATTTTTGGAGTAAAAAAGTAAAAATATCAAAAAATAATAAAATAATAAAACTATTTTTTCAACTCTTATTTTCAACTTATCTCCCTATGATTTTACTCAAATTTTGAGCGGGAGTACTCGTTGGATGAAAAATTTAATTCCTCATCCAAGGATTACCCATGTTGCATACTTTTGATGGACTCTGCTACACGAAAAATGAGAAATACATGAAAAAACGTGATTGCAATCACCTTTTTCATTTATTTCTCAGTTTTCGAGTAGTAGGGTCCATCGAAAGTATGAAACATGGGTACTCCTTAGATGAGGAATCAAATTATGAATCCAATGAATGTTGCCACTCGAAATTTGAGAAAACCCACATGGAGATAAGTTGAAAAAACATTTATTTTATTTTATTTTATTTTTTTATTTTTTCCCTCTAAAATTTGATGATGTAATCTATTCTTATTTTATTATTTCCACTATTATTTTATAATTTCCTTAGGAGGCCCATTTAGACCTCAAAACTCCCCTAATGAAGGCATGTTTCTTAACATGTGTTGGAGTACCATCACAGTACAATTGGTCATGCCATAGTAAGTTATGGTTTGGGATGTTAATTAAACAATGAAGTACAGTTGCAACGATTCAAAAATTCATATTGCTGAAGACAAAAAGAGTTCATCAATATATTGTTTCAATTTGAGCTTCGTTGTGATTCGTTAGACGAGCAGGAAGTAGACATCTGTCGCACTCATTATTGCAAAAGTTGAGTATATTGTAGTTGGATTGGAAATTTGAGAAGCAATATGGCTTCAGAGGCTACTCTCAGGACTGTCCTGATCAAGTGCATGTGATTATCATGATGACATGTCCAAACATAGCGAGATCCAGTATTTAGACATGGTACAAAAGGAACTAGTGTGACTTCAATATTATTCTTGGAAAAGCATCTGCCCTAAGATGAAGCCTACATGTATACTTCAGGGGCAAGCTTGGACTTGTTGAGAATGCCTCTCTCAGTGAGAGGGAGTGCTGATGAGATAGAATCATGAACTAATATTCTCCCTATGTCATGTATATTGACCCAAATTAGGGAGAATGGCCCAATAGAGGGTAGTCATTCTTCTTGTGTCTAGTATGTTGACTCGAATGGGGAAGAATGGTCCTAGAGCATCAAGTTCATTTAGCATCAGGCCTCAAATTACTTAGTTAGAGTGTGGCCTTTGGAGATTCACCATGTGTCAAAGATATTGACCCGAATGATGGTGAATCAAATACTACCCTCGATACCACGTGTTTGATAGACCCAAATTATAGTGACTAGTTGATGCTAAATGATGCACCATGTGTCTAGAGAACCAACCAAGAATATGGTGAGGATATACCATAGGTTTGAGGTACCAACCTGAATTATGGTAACTTGATGTTGTTGACTTACCATGTGTCAAAGTTGTTTCCTAGATTATGGCAATTGGATTTTTTATGGCCTTTTCCTAGAGAAATCTGTCAACATGGGAACATCTATATAGTCATTATGAATACCTTCCTAGCTAAGAGGAAGTGTTGAATTTTGTAGCCATGGTCAATCTTCATAATTAATATTTTAGCCCTTGAAATATTTAATCAAAATGTAAGACATTTTATTGATTAACCCTTGAAATAATTAACGTGCAAACTGTTCTTCATGTCAACCTCAAAAGAGGAAAATTTGATTTTCAAATCATATTAAATTTTCCTCCAAAATATAAAGTCGACCCTCAACATTTTAGGCTTGTTCGTTAGCTCCATGGAAACTCAACCTCCTATTACTGTAAGATCATAAAAACATTAGATGAGTAGATGAGCATGGTATAATAGCACAAAGGATTGGAGAGTGTTATTGTCAATGTTGATTTTATTGAATATAGCCATTACAACTCTGGTGGATTATTGTTTTTGAACATTTAGTCCCATCTTATTGTGTTATTGAGGAATTTGTATTTTTATTGGAGATATGTATTGTTGTTGAATATCTTTATGTTACTCAGTGATATCCTCTGTCAAATGAATGAATATGTGTTGTAGTCATATAATCTGATTGATTGATTTATAGAAACCCTTGCTAGAATAATAAACCCAAGGGTAAAATTACCCTAGGACATTACATTTTAGTCTGGAGAAAGATGCAGTGAGCATAATTGATTTCCAGTAACTTATTAAGGAAGTCACAAAAAAATTGTTTATGTTTCGATGTGTTTGACAATACTGATCTATCTTATGTTTTCTTCTCCATAATTGCATATTCGAATAAAATATCAAGTGAAGAGGATGATGCAAAATGCATACAACAGTCTCTTGATAATATTAAAATTAGTATGGGTTTTTAAAAACTTCAGGTACTGCACAAAGCAGAAATAGAACCTTTTGAAGATGTGGAGGACACCGAAGATTTAGTCTATAGCTCAAGATTGTAGCCAATAAGTATCTCGAACCCATCTATCGTATTTTTGTCCTCCATGGTTGTAGTTCCAATAAAATACCAAGTTAAGAGGATGAAGCAAAATACATACAGCAATCTCTTGATAATATTAAAATTAGTGTGGGTTTTAAAAAGGTTAAGGTCCTGTGGCCTGCCCAAAGCAGGCATAGAACCCCTTGAAGATGTGGAGGACACCAAAGATTTAGTCTATAGCTCAAGATTGCAGCCAATAAATATCTCAAACCGATGCACTTAGAATGAGCCTAATGATGATGAACAGAATATTATGCTTGACTGAGATACATCCATGACTGTGAATTTTCATAAGCATATTGAAAACAATTTTTCAATTATTAATGACAAGACATGCCTAAGGGAGCTTCTCAATTAACCAAGCTCAGGCTCGGGCTCAGGATGGCAACAAGGGGATATCCTGCATTACCTAGCCCAAACATGCAACCAAGGGCTGTTTAAGGTGAATACTTCACCCATCTTTAGGCATATTAAATTTTTTTGATGATGTTTATTGCTAAGGTTAATCATTTCCATCATCGTAAATTCATGGAGGCCTTGGAAATCGAAAAAAGGCCCAATAATTTAAATAAAGATGATGGTTGAGATATTCTAGTTTGTTTCTGTTTGCAGATTACTCTGTTTTTTAGGGTTTGATGTTTCCATTTATGAATTTTTTTTCTATATAGGTATTTGCATTTAATGTTCATATTCTTTTGATCCGTTAAAAAAAATTGCCCTCCCTTTTGATTGCTTTGTTTTAATTTTAGTCTCATTTAATTATTAATTTTGTTATAGGATCTTGACTCATTAATCATGTCTTGATTCCTCTTTATATATATATATATATATATAGATATATATATATGACTCAGTTCCCTGTCTTTGGTTGACTTGGATTGTTTGTTTCTTATTAATGTTTATGTTTTCCAATCTTTCTTATATATATATTCTTAAACTAGTCATTATAGGAATATTATTTCATCTCAATAATCATTATTGTAATATTATTTTTCATAAACTAACAATTAGGTAATTATTATTCTTAAATCATCCCTTTTCATTTCTTTTTTTTTAATTTTAGTCTCCTTTAATTATTATTTATGTTATAGGATCTTGACTCATTAATCACATCTTAAATCTCATTCATATATATATATATATATATTTAAACTTGTTCCTTGTATTTGGTTGACTTGGATTGTTTGTTTCTTATTAATGTTTATGTTTTTCAATCTTTATTTATTAATATTATTTCTATTTCTATTATTTTATTTTTTATTATTATGATTTATAATATTATTATTCTTAAACTAGTGGCTATAGGAATATTATTTGATCTTGATAATCATTATTAAAATATTATTTTTCATAAACTAGATGTTATATGATCTTTTGGTCTCTACATCGTCCTCTATTTAAGCCCGTGCCATGATTTGCATCTCCATCTAGTCTTGATGATGAACCATACTAGTTGGTTCGAAAAGAATTGGCAAAATTTTCTCCTATGTGATATCTACCGAAAAGACTCTTCTTAATGTAATATGGATCATAGAAGCTAAATAGAAGATGGAGTTGGAATATGGCCGTTAAGTAGTTAGAATGATGGGAACGCTGATTAATTTTTTTGACTATAATGAAAGAAAATAATTATTAGAACTTAATGGTTAAAGTTACATTGATAAAATGAAATTATTTATTCAAATTGATTATCTTAATTTTTTTATTATTTTAAATTAATTTGATTTAGATTGTAAATATCAATTTATTAATTATTCAATTTGATAATAGAAAAATAACTATTTTAAAATTAATGAGTATGAAATTGAAAATGAAATATAATAATAATAATTAACATAATTATGATTATGGTCAAAGTTGAACTAGAGAATTAATAAATAAATAATCAAATTTACAATAGAAAATATTCTAAATACCAAGCATCTCATTTGTTTTGATAAAACTAAAATCCTTGCCTCTCCCCTTTCATTCCAATCCTGTCATCAGGAAAGCCCTCTAGATTGAAAAACATTATAGCAACTTTAATTGATAAGCTTGGTACCAATTAATCCATTCTTGGAAACACACTATCTATTTCCTATCTTCCAAATGCGGCCCCTCTAATACTAATTATAATGCATCTTAATCATGACCTCTACTCCTCTTTCTATCCTTCTTTCTTCTCAACCTTCCTGGTTCATTCAATTCTCCCTCTTCTAATTAAATATATTTTAGTCCTATATATTCACATCTTCTTTTCCTATTCAATCTAAGTTACCATGTGGATTATTATTAATTTCTTTTAAACTAAAATCTCTTAATTTATCTTTTGACTCTAAATACAGTTAAAATGAAAATAAATTAAACAAAAATAAATAAATATTTTAAACTAGTTCAAATTTCATTACTTTTTTTTCCACATTAATTCTAATTTGACCCATCTTAAAGTAATATATATCATTCTAATCCCATTCCCTTATACTATCCCTTTATTATACATAATAATTGAATGATTCTCTATCTATCTATATATATATATATATTCTTTTTTTTCCACATTAATTCTAATTTGAAAAATCTTAAATTAATATATATCATTCTAATCCCATCCCCTTATACTATCCCTTTATTATATATAATAATTGAATAATTTCATTTATTATCTCTTTCTCTCTCTCTCTATATATATTTTTGCTATGCCTATTCTTAACTAATTTAATTTAAAATCTTTATTATTCAATTTTTTTTTTTTGTTAATTTGATTATTTATTTATTAATTTTTTAATTCAACTTTAACCATAATCATAATCATGTTGTCTCCTTGGGATGGCTCAATTGGCAATGGTCATGGAAATGAAGTCTCACTAAACTAGAAGTCTTGGGTTTAAATCTTGTACTATCCCTTGGTCGACGTGAGAAGTTGGATATGATGAACATGTAGTCCTACCAAGCTTACAAAAAAATAATAATCATAATCATGTTAATCATTATTATTATATTCCATTTTCAATTTCATACTCCTAATCAATCTTAAAGTAGTTATTTTTTTATTATCAAATTGAATAATTAATAAATTAATAGTTACAATCTAAATCAAATTAATTTAAAATATTTTTCTTTGACTATATTGAATTTGAATAATTAATTTCATTTTACTAATTTAATTTTAATCATTAAATTCTAATAGTTATTTTCTTTCATTATAGTAAAAAATTTAATCAACATTCCCATTGTTCACTCCCATCGTTCTAACTACATAACGTCTATATTCCAACTCCATAATCTATTTAACTAGTCTAACACTCTTCAATTCATCAAAAAAGCTTAATTTCCCTGAATATGGGTGAAGTGCTCACCCTAAACATCAGACATATAAATGACAACACACAGTTCACCAGACATTTTAATCTACATCAAATTAGTGACTACGGAAAGATTCATACTAAAAGAGTTTTTTGATATTGCACGATTCACATGCACAAATGATAGTTAGCTTAATCCTTATGGGAGATGAGATGCAGGCTTGAGGCCCATAACTGGCCAGTTATGAGTATGAGTTTTCACCACCTCTCTTGTAAAAATCCCTATAAGCTGTAACTAATGTACATAATACTGTTCTAGAGGAGTGGACATGGATTCAAATATTGAGGAGGAAGAGTTAACTATGCTAAGTGTAAACCAAACCACCTCAATTACTCCCCACCTATCTCCTTGATGGAATTATAACTTTGTTGGTGCATACATTGAATGGTGTAAGGTAAATTGAAAAAAAGGATGCACCACACCATCCTTAGTCTCAAGAGACATGTTGAGGGAAGAACACACATGAAAGGTATACGAAGAAGGAAGATATAACAGAGGGAATAATGAAAATATAGGAGGAGAACAATTGGGTCAGAAATTAGCATCACTACAACCTCAGTACCCCACAATGTGAGTGGAGAAGAGGTGGGGAGCCACTGCATGAAGGGAACTATCATTCATTCTTTTGGGGAATGAAAGGTGGGAAGGAGAGGGAGAGATGAAAAACAATGGATCAAGGGAAACAATAGTGTAGGAATGAGGAGCATAGGGAATGGCTAATTCACTCGGTGCTTGTGCTTTGGGGCTGAGAAAAACCTTGGAGTGTAATGAGACCTCTAGATTGAGAGAACCTTCCCCGAATCCTTTCTTGATTCACCTATGATTGATTCTTGAGAGTCTGAGGGAGTCACTGTGGTGTTCTTTACTTGGGAGTAGATGATAGACCACCTAAGTAGTGGACTCCTCCTCTTGAGTTCCTTTTTGATTGATTAATGGTGTGAATACCCTCAATCACTTAAATCCTTAGAATTTGAATTTGTCTTGGTGGTAATTAGCTGCAAGAAACATTACAATGAATCTATCCTACGATTAGGTGGAGAGTTGAAGTCCCCCTCCTAGTTGCTAATCATTCATAGATTATAATATAAGTGTTGTTTGTATATTGATTTCCTTGAATACTTAATGTTGTTACTATATAGCATTGGATGTATTACCATTATTAATCAAGAGATGAGTATTCATGTATGTTTTATGATGAATGTGTTGCATGATCACTGTCAATATCTTAGAGGCTTGTAGCTTCCTCTATACGTTGTTATACTCCCTAAGATGCAAGGTTAATTGCATGTCTTGTGTGAATGTCGAAAACCTAAGTTAAGCTATCACGAAGTTTGAATTTCCATAAATTAAATGTTACTATTACTAGAGGATCTCTATGTTATGCACTATTAACATTGGACTATTTTAAGGGCTATATATTTTTTATCATTATTTAATATGGGTCCTTGTGGTATAGTTGATTATTGTCTCTTGGTTTTGGAGCAATACTTGAAATACTGCATTTGTGCGTGGATATGTCCAAGGGAATGAGGGTGACTCAAGACCATTGTGGAATAATTTTTGGTGCTATTGTAATGGGGTTTCAGAGCACAATAGTGATGGATTAGGTTTGAATGTAGTGGCTGAGAAAAAGGAAGGCTTACTTAGTCATGGATCATTAGGGGGGTAATGTAATATATATGTATATATTTATATAGGTGGAATTGACGGTTCTTCATGATAGAGGGAATTACTCCCCTAGGGCTTTTTGGGTTGAAACCCTAGCAGACTGAAAGTTATCTATTCAAAGAAACATGCATTCATACAGCCATTATGCTATTGTAAGCAAATTCTATGATAAGGGTACGTACCTTTGGTCCTACTTTTGAGAAGGCCTTTAGGGTCCAAACCCTTCTTGGAGTTCCCTTCTTCTCTTTTGTCCTGCAAAACAACCAATTCAAAGAACACAGCAGTACATGGACAAAAACTTATAAAGAAACCATCTTCATGTTATAAAGAAAGGTAGTTAGTTATGAAATCCAAACAACCATTTACATATGAATTCTAAACATGACTATCATTAACATAAAGAAGATTCATTTCGGGAACCAAGACATGTGTTTCTTTTATTATAGACAAATAAAGTACATAAAAAGGAATATGTTCACCTGAATCACCTTCAGCAGGCTCCAAGCAAAGCTTCCTTCCGGATCCGTTCCAGCCTCAAGCCTCTAACAAAACTCCTTCCATGACTTTCTCCATGATGTCATAAATGGTGGATGAACATCAACACACAAGGAAACAAAGGTTTCCTATACAAAATGGGGGAAGTGCAGAAGGCACAAGGGACTTCAGACCTGGTCAAGGGAAAAATCTCAGCATAATAACCTTTCTCTCTATTCTCTCCTCCTTTAGGCCTTCCCTTTGAGGTCTTTTTATACCATCTCCAAAGTAGTTTTTTAGTTAGGAGTTGGTTGGGAACAGTTGGGCCACGGGCACTAACAGGTGATCAGCAGGTAAAACCCGCGATCTCCACCCGAAAATAAGGAGTGTTATATTTTTTTAAGTGTTTTAATACATACACGTGGGTTGGCTATACACATACCCGCGTATACACGCGTTTAACTCAGGGCAATGTCGCGTATAAGGGATAAAACATTGTTTTTTAAATTTTAGGACCAGGTCTGGAAGGAGGGGTTGCCCTAGGCCATGAGTACAGCATCACAAACCATAAGAGTGAGATTTGGAGCTATAACAGATGCCCCCTAATATATGAGGTCAGAAGGGGTACATGATGGCCGAAATATATTATGCGAGTACATGGAAAGGAAGTCTGTCAAAAACTGAGGAGGACTTCACCAGAATTCAGCCTGCCAAGCCACCAAAGGAGATCAGAAAGAAACACTGTCTGAGGCGAGCATACCCATGCTCAGAAAAAGTAAAGCATGTCCGCATATCAAGTACAAGCGGATCCACTAAGTATACAAGTATAAATGACTGAAAGATACATAATGGATCATCTCATCATAATGAACAAGTACATGTCTGAATATCACATATAAGACTGTCAATGATGCTGAAAGATGCAACGGATCACTGATATCAAAGACTGATCCCAAAAGGTACCAACTGAACATGATGGAATAGGATGGTACTACACTGCAAACTCAGGTGCCAGCATATAGAATGTCGCCATGACTGACTGCAACATATAAAGTGGAGTGTTATCAACTAGCAGCAACAGGAGCAACTGTCAAGTGAACCAATGAATGCTGATACAACCTGAGGTCTTCACCGACCGCCGTGGTACATTTCTACACCATGGGAATAAATGATCTGAAGTCGACCATGTGAGAAATCGTTTGATTACCGGTCATTGATGTATACCGTTAACAAACGCGAGACTACTCACCGATAATGATAATGAGCGTCAAGGTACCCAGTACAATCTAACAAGTGTGAATAGATGAGCTGGAGTCGAACACCTGTAAGGATCTATCGATCAGGAGACAATGATGGTTTCCCACTGTCGATAGCGAAGGATCTGCCACTAATGACTGCAAACCCCAAGGTACTGCCAAATGGACTCTAGATCTTTGCCCCAGAGCAATGAGTCGGAGTCGATAGGGAAAGATCCGCTAGAAGGAAGGCATTAAGGCATCCTTCATCAATCTAGCGCGAGTGTAACCCGTAGGCCAATAATGTGGAAGGAATCAGACGAAAAAGATGTAGTAACCCAACCGAAGTACGTTTCTGGCGTACACAAGATGTGGCTAGCGCACGACAAAAACCCTCTGAACCAACCAATAATGAAAGCTGACACAGAGGCGAGGTATCCACCAATAGGGTCAAATGGAAACCAAGGTACTGCACGAATCCCAATGTGTGATAATTTATGCTGATGTCGAACACAAGGGAAACCACTTAGTCAAAGACCCATGATACTGATCGATGCTGAGCACAAGGTAACCTATCAATAATGAAAATAGGGCCAGGGTGCAGCTCTAGGCCTGTCCTCAGAGCAAGATGTCGTCGTCGATAAGGACAAGACCCGCCAGCAAGAAGTCAATGGGGACCTTCTCAAACTGGCACGAGTAAAGGACCAATATAACTGATGTGATGATAGACATGACACTGACAACCAGGGATGGCCGACTGAAAAATGAGTCAAGAGACACCGCAGAGAGGCCGACTCAGGCTAACTTCCCTTGAACAAAAGCACGACTCAATGTGACTATGTGGCAGCATATGATGACTCTGTATAAGTTCGCCATGCAGGAGGCACGAACGAACCCTCCATATGATTGGAAGAGATAACCAATCGGTGGAGAATTGACTCAATAACAAGGTTATGGCGTACCTAAGTCAAACTAAATCCCACCCATACGGAGGAGACTTTGTTTTGAGTGCTTTGTTCAAGGGCGACACGACTGACTCTAGCTGCCAACAATAAATGGAAATAATGTCCCGTTCCCGCTCTTTTTGGAATATTTAATTTTTTTGTCTTTTTCTGTTAAGCTGGAAAAAGAATAAAAGAATGCTATGGTATAGTGGAAAGAACGAGTGTCGGTGAAACAGATGATCTAGTTCCTGGGAAAGGAACGTTCCTATGCTCAATGCAGGGAGGTGAAAACTGGTCAGTGACACTCAAAGGTATGTTCCTTCCACAGATCAAGGTGTGTCAAGCTGCAGAAGTCAAAGGTATGCAAGGTTGATTTTGCAGATGTCATGGTCAAAAGTTGGCTTAAACACGAGTCCAAGTGAAGCCGGCTCTAGGCCAAAAGGTGCAAGTGGTCAACATGCAATGCAGTAGTACAACTCAACACAAAGGAGCCTCTAGGGTATATGGCCAGAACAAAGCGGAGAAGCTAAGAGGAATGAGTCTTCAACGCATAAGTCATGGCGGGACTACAGAGGACTCCCGAGCCTACTCAAAACAGAGCATCATGGGCAACAAATGTCAGTGAGGTGCTAACTAGGATGCCCATGTAAAGGATGGCTCTACCATCGTGTCATGATTTAAAGAATCGGCGAGTGAAGATGGCTTACGAATCATAACACGATGGGATCGACCTTATGGCAGTTGTATCGGTCAAATGGAGGCTAGTATGCATAATGCAACGGAAAAAATGGTGTTCCTAACCTATATGCCAGTGAGAACACGATACCTGCCATGACGGGTCAACAGTCATGGAACCGTCTCGAAATTGAAAATCGTCCAAAATGTCCTGAAAAACAGACCAATCTCGACATTCCAAGCTCCCAAGTTAAAAGTCACATGAGGCCAAACAAAATAAAATTTTGAAAAATTTTTACATTTTCAAAACTTATAAAAAGCATTTTGGACTCACCATTTTTACCATTTGAGTTTGAGAGCAAAGGATTTGGAGCAAAAGGAGCAAACTTCCCACAGCCAGATTCAACCGTTCAAATTCGTCGAAAACCTCCAGGTAACTCTTATACTTAGCTTGCAATTGATTGTGACAGGTTTTAGGATTTTTTGTTGATGTTTCACCGTTGAACTTTTGTCCAAAATTTCCTCGCGGCGTATACGCGGGTTGGTAATATCGAACCTGCATACACGCGGGCCCTATACGTGACTGTGTGCACAGGAACCCGCGTATACGCCGCGAACCATTTTAAAAAAAATCTAACGGTTTTGAATCAAATTTTTCTCAGGATGCCTGTCACGTGGCGTGAAAGAGAGCATGCAGCGGTAGACAATGAAGTTATGAACAGTCCAGAAGCATTAGATGCCCTACGGGGATGCAGTTTGCTTAAATTTTTCAAATTGCCAAATATGAAAGCGAACACGCGTCTGCTTGAGATGCTCATTGATTATTGGGATGTCGATGAGGAAGCTTTTATGATCGATCAGATGCCGCTCAGGGTAGAAGTGGAGGATATCTATTTTATCACGGGCCTTTCCCGAAGGGGAGAGGTAGTACAGTCCCGGGGCAGGACACGAAGTGCCCTCTCGATAGAGGATTACGTACAGATATACTGCCTGGGACATCCCAAGAAGGTTGGGAGCCAGATTTCCATCACACATGTGGCGAGTTTATCACTTAGGATAATCCTGTTTACCATGGCTCGGGTGAACGGTCATCCTCTCTGCATCAGGCGTCATGGCAAAACATGAGCGTGGTAGTTGACTGTCTCACTACTGTGTCCAACTGGTGTACTCCTCTTCTGGCCAACATGAAGAGCCAGCTCACTTCTATCAGAAGGGGTCAGACTAAAACTTTGGATATGGGAGCATCTTGTGTACTTTCTTTTTCGAGAAGGTTCCCGCACTCCGCCCCAGGGTAGCAGTTTCCATCAGCACCCCACGTGATCCACGCATGGGCCGGTGGGCTGATCTGATGAAACGTCTGGGGGGTGGGGAGGTCCCAAGGACTGCCTTCGACGATGACTTCTTCACCTGGTGGGATCAACAGATCATCGCCATGGATGACTACCCCTATGCTGGGCTGGATTTCCGAGGAGATCCTGACCTAGTGTTACCACCGAATGCAGCATGGGGCGAGATCGGTAAGATTTTTTGATTTTATGATTTTTTGGATTTTTCAAATATAATGATGAATTTTGAAAAATATTTTTGATGAGATTCAAATGACTAATATGATGATCATGTTCCAGACATCGGGCCGGTACGACCAGATGGATTCCCGCGGCATGGATGGCGCGGCCGAGGAGCCGAAGAGGCGGCTGCTGATACAGAACGGACTCTGAACAACGTCCAGCGACACTTGGCGAGATTGAGCTGCCGAGTACCGATGGCCGTCATAGAGGACCTTCCTGAGGATATGCAGCGTCATATGGTTGGCATGCCACATGACTGGGTTCACATTTTTCAGCGCGTGGCCAATGCTATAGTGACATACTTAGACGCTCATCCTGAGCCGAGGAATTAGATATGCCGGACATGATTATGGGCATTTGAGTCCCAATTTTGTATATTTTTTGGACACACATATGTACACTCGAGACGTTTTACGATATATATATATATATATATATATACAGTTTGACTTTTTGATACTTGATTTTATTGTGATGAATGATTGATATGCCAGTCTAATGCTTGATTAGCGATAGAATCAGCTAACCAATTATGAGATCTTGGAATATGCAAATAATTAATATAAGTAAATGATCTTTGCAACAACCTCACCCTTAAATACTGGCGATATAAAGATGGATCCCGTACCCGATAAATGTTATTTAATTGAGACACTATCAATTGAGAATCAAGATATACTACCAACGAGTCGATCCCATGAGAGATTGCCTCGGATAATAAATTAATAACAGCAGTATACTCGGCCATATTGTTTGAAGCAGGACCGATGCACATGCCTCTTGATGCCATCAATTGACCAGTTGGATAATAGAGTACCTAAGCTGCGGAAGCAAGATTCCGAGTGTGCCGACTAGCACCATCGGCGAACCCAAAATAGACCAAATCATCCATCAACACCTATCACAGCAGACCAAAAAGTGCTGATATCAGAAAACTCTTGATGATATATGTACAAATATACATAAAATACAAAGAAGCCATTGCCTGGTCAAAACTAAGCAAAGTACTTCTTTAGGTAGAGCCCGTTTCGGGGCTCTGCCAACTTACTCCTAGGGATGTTTATAGGTACGATGATCGAACCAATCAATATACTCTCTTCGGCAAATGAATGTGTTGGAGCCAAAGGGGCCGTACAAACATCACTAGTCGAACTAGAGGACCGAGATTCGACTTCATGCACAGGGGAACGAAAGTGTAACCGACGATGTAAATCTTCCAACGGTCGATCTACAGCCGTCATTGCTTCGAATATCGCTTCGTCCGATGGAAAAACAATATCCGAGCAATCCGATGCAGAGGTGGAATCAAGGGTCCGAAAATGAGCCACATCACCATCTATTTCCTTCCCAGAGGAAGGAGTAGAATGGTTATCTACAGAGTTATCGATAGATTCACATCTAGGTTCTACTGTAGATATAAGAGATTCTATTCCACCCACCTTGTCGTCACCTGATGTGGTCACAGATGAAGCTAAGGTTCCAGGATTCGAAGAATAAGGAGTTTGGACAAACTCTCTCCGTAAAGGATCCCTGGAGGATGAAATTGTATCTATACCAGCTATAGGAGGGGGAAGATTAAACGTACCCATCAATGAAGAGTACATCCCGACTCCTAGACTCTCAGTAGGTGGACGGGGGTTACCCACTAAAGGAATAGTAGAGTCAGAGTTTGCTTGAGGATCAACTGGGCAATAGTCCAACTGATCAACCTTAACGATTTTCCCCTCATGAGGAAAGCAAATGACACGAAATAGAGTCGAAACAACGGCATCCATCTCGTATACCCAGTTCCTTCCTAAGAGGAGATTATAGTCTAGGTTAGCATCTATGACCTCTACTTCAATATTAACGACCTTCCCTCCAACACATATAGGAAAGGCCGGGATAATCCCGTATGGCCTATGAGAATGACCATCAAATGCTGTCAATAGGGTGGGTGAAGGAACAACCGACGGTGATCCAATGGCCTTCCAGCATGACATAGACATGACACACGTGGAAGCTCCCTCATCTACAACCGTCCGAAAAATATTCGTTTTCTGGTAGGTAGACTTTATCTGGGAAGCCATGTGATGAGGAAGTCTCTTTTTGACATTACTCATATCAAAAGTGAGAGCTAAGGAATTACTTGGATCTACTACCCCCATTGCCGATAGCAAGGCACTTCGTTGAGCAGGACATGACTGGAGAACCTCTAACGCGGACATAGCACATGGACTCTGGGTTAGATCCTCAACAATGGAGTAATTCTGAGCTGCCCTAATATTAGGGTTGATAGTCGCGCGTTTAGCGGAACCTTTCGGCACCTGAGGTATAGTCTCAACAGAAGGTCGCTCAATATGAAGTGGGTTGTTAGTTTCGGGAACTGATTTACCCTTGGAAGTTTCACCTTCACCATAATCGCGTGACCGTGTGGTCACATTAGCGTGAGCACCCATCATGAAAACATTTGATGACTTGTCCCCATCTTGGTTGCCCCCTGCGGAGGTACCAGGGTTTGAACTCGCGCCAGCAAGAAGTTGCTGCCCTTGGGGAAAAGGGTTGGTTAACACAGCCTGAGAACTAGAAGTTCCTTGCTGCCCTAACAAGCACTGAGCGTCTTGAATCTTGGGGCAGAGATGAGTTAGATGGTCTCCATTGCACAACTTGCATGGAAACTTGACTTTCTTTCTCGACTCATTTCTACCACCACCGGCGTTGTTGCCAGATTTATTTGCATCAGGCTTCCCATCCTGGTTCTTTTTCTTACCTCGTCCTTTCTTTTTCCCATTGGAATTTTGATTTCCTTTGGGGTTATCAGATTGGACGGAATTTATTGAAGAAGTTTGGGAAGCGGGGGGATTAGACGATGTGACTTGGTTGTTAGAAGCAGCTTGCAAGGACAACTGCTGCAATTGATTCAACAAGTTCACTGTAGTTGTGTCTACTGACCCGACGATACCATCCGCGTGCGGACCTGGCTTCAACTTAGCTACATCAACCTTAGATCCAGGAGCATCTGGCAAGTACTTTTGTAGGATCCCAGACTGAGAGTAGATCAATTCTAATTGCTGGGCCCTAAAAATGGCTTGCTCCTCAGAATAGACCCCAGACATGGAGACATCCTTGGAGATCTCGGGTTGTAAAGACTTCAAAAACCACTCGAGACAGTACTCCGTAGGGATTTCGGCTTTAATGAGCCTCCTTCTCCGTCTCCATTCCTGAATATGGTCAGAAATGTGGGTTGCCTTATCCTGACGAAAGGTGGCTAGAAGTTCAGTTCCGGCATCATAGCGGACAGGCAACTGGAAGTGATTTAAGAAAATATTGGCTAAGTCAGCGAACGATGTAAAGCTGCCCCCTGGCAACTCTATATACCATTTGGCCGCATTACCAGTCAAGGTGCGCTGAAAGAGTCTCAACCTAATCGAGTCATCGATAAGGGAGTTAGATGAGCACCACAAATGGAATGTGGTTACATGGTCGCCTGGGTCTTCGCCACTCTTCCCTTCGAATTTTGGAATGTCCGAAGGGAGTTTGGTTGGGACTGGAGGCCAGGCCGGATTGTACTTGATTGGGTCATTTGTTAACTTAGTGAGATCTGGCAAGTTTAATGTTGCCAGAAACGGAAGCCTAGGAGGACCTTGGGGATTCCACCCAGACTGGGCAGAACTCCCAAAGCTCTGAAAAGATTGTCCTGGAATTTGGGAGGCACCAGGCTGCCCGAAGTAACCAGTAGAACCGGCTGAACCAAAAGGCAAGCCTTGTGGTCCAGCAAAATTCGGAGTTTGACCAACTCCGGCCGTATAACCTCCATAACCAGCAAAGTTTCCTCCTAAAGGATTGTAGGGAGTTGATAACCCCTGATACGGATTCCAAGCCGAAGCAAGGGGAGGAATACTTTGAAACATACTAACCGTGGAGTACGGCCTATTCCCTTGTTGGCCGATAAACGGATTCCCAGTTCCCGCGCTACTAACCCCAGGGTTATTCCAACCTTGGAAAGGATTGCTACTTTGTCCCACAGAAGAAAAAGGCATGGATCCTACCGTCGGGTTGGAATGTGGTATATGACCACTTCCAAAAGGAAAACCCTGGAATGAAGCCGATCCGCCCATCATGGACGTAGCGGCACTAAACGGAACCGATGGAATACCCTGTGAATGGGTGCCAAATGGGAAGAATCCAGTACCAAAAGCATTGGTTTGGGCATTTCCACTCGTGGACGGAATGGAGGTAGACCCAACTATAGATGTGCTAGCAAAAGATCCAAACAAGGAAGCAGAGGAGATGGAAATGGTTCCTCCCCCTTGCACCGATGTTGGGGTTTGCATAGTCGTAGCACTTGTAGAAGCCATGCTTCCAGTAGTGGTCATCGATGGTAAGCGCGTAGCGTAACCTAGACTTGACGGTTTATGCGTCGGAGTCCCAACGTATTGCAGTACGTCTGGATGATTAGATGGTAGTGGAGAATTTGGAGCCGCTAACGACTCTGAAAGTTCTTCTACCTCTATGTTATTCTCCGCTTGAAAGAGAACTCGAGAAAGGACTGGAGTGTCCCTCTCTTGTTCAGAAGTGCCAAGCCTTGCTTGGCCGCTAATGCCCCCGAGAGGAGGATAAATCCCTGATGCGTCAACCGGCGTGGGACGGAACCCACCGG
Source organism: Pinus tabuliformis (assembly GCA_031772625.1). Classification (NCBI taxonomy): domain Eukaryota; kingdom Viridiplantae; phylum Streptophyta; class Pinopsida; order Pinales; family Pinaceae; genus Pinus; species Pinus tabuliformis. Next base: position 763,886,519 of record CM062812.1, read on the forward strand.
TAGTATTGCCTTTGCGCCTTCTAGGAGAAGGCTCTAAACTTGGTGGCGAGAGACCACGAAGTCTTCGAGACCGTCTTGGAGATCGGTCAGCCACTTTGAATTTTTTGTTATGATCTAACTAAAGACTCAAAAAATTGAAAGCTAGGCCAACTAGGAGCACAGAGCACACACTATAAAGTCCCTAAAGATACAGCCAGTCAAACAAATTCCAAGTATTTCCGCTCCGGGTGATTAAGACTGGACACCAAAATACAAGAAAGTGAAATAAGGGGCCTTCCGAAGATAGTCTGGGATGATGAGGGCCCAGTCCTATCAGCGAAGGTATCAGAGGAAGTTACGCTGACCTCCTAACAACAGCCTGCGTCGGTGCAAGCCCCCAAGCTTCGCAAGGGTGCCCTCCAGTAGTACTGTCGAGAGTGATGCAACGTCAACCTCAGGTGCCATGGGATTCCCCTCCGCAGCCACCTGTGTAGTTCCCTAGGAGTAGCAACTATGGATACCAACTCGTCGCAGAAGCCAGGCGGAACAGTCGTGAGGTAAGTTCGGACAAGTAGGAGAGGGGGTATCTCTCTTCCCTGTCTTCACAGACCCTCGTGCTTAACTCCCAGATCCGGAGCTTTCCTGGTCTTCCTAACGCTATTGGATTTTCTCTCGTTATTCAGACTCCTATGTTTGATGTTTATATGGCCTTGGAGAGTTAACTCTCCACTCGCCTAATCCAAGGCCCTAAAATCCTAATCTTGTTGGTGTAACTGACTAAAACAAAAAGTTCTAGTGAATTTTAGTTAGCGCTTGATTTTATTAGGCTGTTCTTTAAGTCACAAGGTAACGGAAGTGAAACTAGTGGTGTTTTTTGACGCAAAAGAAATTAATAAAAACTTAACTACATGCACATGCACTTTTTCGTTTTTCGATGAAGAGCAATTTCTATAGGGTTCAGAGGTACTTCTTATAAAACAAATTTTCCTTTTCTTTTCATTGATGCACACTTCACACTCACAAAAGCTAACAAAGCTATATATGCCTAAAAAGGGGATGCAAATCTATCCTAATGCAACAACTATATGTGGATGCAAGATTTAAAACTACTCTAAAAACAAAAATGAAAGTTGCTTGCTTATCAATCTTTATCTTGCCACTTACAATGTCTAGATGGAATATGAGATGCTACCATTCATTTCGTCTAAACACTAAAAACAAGTTCTAAGACAAACATAAAGCACTTTCACTTCACTAAAAGGAAACCAAATGAAAAGCAAGTTCAAGAAAGCAAAACTAAGATTTTCAAAAGATTTTCTTCAAAGCAACAAACAAAAAAGTCTTTTCAAAAATGCTCTCAACAACACTGAAACTTGTGATTGAAGAATAGGCAATTAAACACTTTTGCGAATCAACACCACTCAATGGATGAAAACTCAACAAAAATAAATGTGCTTGAAATCACTCTTAACAATCAAAAGCAGCAATGAAAGCTTTGGCAATGAAAACCAAAAGATCAAAAAGACAAATTCCAAGAAAGTGTTAATCAACAACTTTCATGAAACAAAGAAGTGGATGGTCACAAAAAGCGGTTTTGTCAAGCAAACAAAAAGTCACCAAAATCAAGATTAACACAAAGATTGAATTCAATCTTCCTACCCTGATGAAACAGAGCAGCCAAGATTCCTAGCAAGAAATCTTGCGTGCTTTAGCCAAAAACGATGACGCTTGCAATCAACAAAAACAAGACCAATACTCCTTATAATCAGAGAGAATTCAGAACGAGATGCTCGCTGTAAAACAAATAACTGATACTGGAAAATGACTGCTTCAGTCCGACTCAAACCACCAGACAAACCTTCAGAGACTAAAAAGATTTATAAATCTTGAAAATTGCAATATATACGCGACTGTACTTAAGTAAAGATTGCGTGTATACGCGACTGTGTTTGAGGAAACCTACGTATACGCGGGTTCACTCAAAGAAACAAGCATATATACGCCTCTGTATCTAAGAAAAACAACGTATATGAAAAGCTTCAAGAAAAATAAAAAAAACAAACTGAAGAAACTGGCAAAACTTAAAGTTCAAAAACAGACCAGACAGTAACAACAAGCAGACAAGGAAGCTGAGCCCTTATTGGCTTGAAAAATACCCAGACTAGGAACAACAAAAGTGTTGTCCCCAGCGGAGTCACAAATTCTGATAGAGGGAATTACTCCCCTAGGGCTTTTTGGGTTGAAACCCTAGCAGACTGAAAGCTATCTATTCAAAGAAACATGCATTCATACAGCCATTATGCTATTGTAAGCAAATTCTATGATAAGGGTACGTACCTTTGGTCCTACGTTTGAGAAGGCCTTTAGGGTCCAAACCCTTCTTGGAGTTCCCTTCTTCTCTTTTGTCCTGCAAAACAACCAATTCAAAGAACACATCAGTACATGGACAAAAACTTATAAAGAAACCATCTTCATGTTATAAAGAAAGGTAGTTAGTTATGAAATCCAAACAACCATTTACATATGAATTCTAAGACTATCATTAACATAAAGAAGATTCATTTCGGGAACCAAGACATGTGTTTATTTTATTATAGACAAATAAAGTACATAAAAAGGAATATGTTCACCTGAATCACCTTCAGCAGGCTCCAAGCAAAGCTTCCTTTCGGATCCGTTCCAGCTTCAAGCCTCTAACAAAACTCCTTCCATGACTCTCTCCATGATGTCATAAATGGTGGATGAACATCAACACACAAGGAAACAAAGGTTTCCTGTACAAAATGGGGGAAGTGCAGAAGGCACAAGGGACTTCAGACCTGGTCAAGGGAAAAATCTCAGCATAATAACCTTTCTCTCTATTCTCTCCTCCTTTAGGCCTTCCCTTTGAGGTCTTTTTATACCATCTCCAAAGTAGTTTTTTAGTTAGGAGTTGGTTGGGAACAGTTGGGCCACGGGCACTAACAGGTGATCAGCAGGTAAAACCCGCGATCTCTGCCCGAAAATAAGGAGTGTTATATTTTTTTAAGTGTTTTAATACATACACGCGGGTTGGCTATACACATACCCGCGTATACACGCGTTTAACTCAGGGCAATGTCGCGTATAAGGGATAAAACACTATTTTTTAAATTTTAGGACTAGGTCTGGAAGGAGGGGTTGCCCTAGGCCATGAGTACAGCATCACAAACCATAAGAGTGAGATTTGGAGCTATAACGCTTCATGAACTCATTTGCAAATAATGGTATTGCTTGAACATGTCGATGAATTAAGTGTTAGTTATCTTTATATAATGAAGGTCTAGGCTTCTCATGGTTGTGACCATGTTTGCCTAACGTGGATTAGTGTTGTTGATAAAGATTGTGAGTTTTCTTGCATTCTCATTCTCATGATATGAGAGATTTGGAAATTCCTATGCTGTTGGTATATTCATAAGTGATTGCATGACTCAGATGGATGTTTAGGGAAGTCATATATGATCATGTTGTGTGCGAATTCCATAATACACACATTTTAAATAGTACGAGGTCTCTGTGATTGGAAGTGTGTTGTTTTAATGTGTTGAGTATTCTTATTGTGGATTTTATATGGATGGATCAACAAAGTCCAGTGTGGTTGTTACTGAGTTTAAAATGTAATATTTTCCATGACTAGTTGTATGTGTGTATTTATATCTTTTTATAAGCTTGTGTGGAAACTGATTGACCTTATAAGGGGTGAGGATACCAGCACATATCGTTGGGCTCAACTAATTATTGCTACAACAAAAAGTGATAGAGAGGCATGGAATCGAGGCCAAGAAGGCTAGTAACTCTAATGATTGGAGGTTCATTTAAATAACTTCTCGAAATGACTATTATGAGGGGCAAGAGCCATGTAGTATGAGTGCACAACAGAGTTGATGGAATCATGCTTTAGGGTTAAACCCATAGGCTAAGAAATTAGCCAATATCCATGACATGTGAGGAATAAACACATAAGGAAAGGTCTCTAAGTGTTGAAGGGATCAATGGTGGGTTCTTTTCATCATCGGATAAAGGGATTCTTAGTTCACGACCTACGAGCAGGGTTGGCTTGTCATTTTGATGTGACCCTGGGAGATGTGAGCTATGAGATAAAAATTACATATGTCGAGTAATGTGAATAAATATTGTTCATAGTCACAATCCCTATGGGGTTTTCATATTGGTGTTGCAATGGGAAGGAGTTGGCGCATGATTACATGTAGGTTCCATATACTGGGCTCCATGGTGCACCCCAAAAGTCATTATAGTGGGAAGTGATCTTTTTGCACATGGAGATGAGACATTGATGAGACCCAAGCTATGGTTGAGGTGGTAGCATGATGTGGAGATAGTGAGGACATGGAAAATTGGTGCCATGACACATGGTAGGTTCCAAAGACCTTATCAGATAGCCAAGTGGCCTTTTTTTTAGTGACATATAACATCATCATAAGGGGGCATGTGGCAATATGATGTTAACATGAATTCAACAGAACACATAATATTAGTGATGTGGAAAGGAAGCCATGCAACAAGGTCTAGTGTTTCCACCTTGCATGGTGATGTTGATGGGGCTCACATATGTGGCAGAGGCCACATTTTTGCAATCACAGGGTCTCAAGTCTTGTGTACTACACAGTTTAGCCGTGATTAAGAGGATCTGGGGGATAAGAAACAAGATTGGCAATTGACATGAAATATTCATGTAAACTCCCCTAGGAGTTGAATGGGTGTGCCACTCTATGGTAGTCCCAGAAGACAGGAGCTATGAAATAGAAATATTATTGTCACTTGGTGCAAAGTTCGCATTGTGGGCCCTCATGGGAATTACACTATTTTGTGTTTTGGCATGAAGGGGTGGGGCACGATGAACTAGAAAACCATGTTTAGGTCATAATTTGGCGTGGAAACACCACGTGGTAGTACTTGTTGATGTGGTGAGGGTTTATTAATCAAACTTTAATTGTTGTAACTTTTGATCCAACTGTCGGATTCTAATAAATTTTATACCATCATAAAGTTCACAACGAGCTTAACACAATGGTGTATTCAAAAGTTAACTTTTCTAACCTTGGGTAAAAGGAATTTGTAATCCATTTATTTAATAAGAACATGCAGGTTAGGTTAAATAAAAGAAACACCTTCCACTACCTAAAAATAACATAAGGGGGTGGGAGGGTGTCTTCCAATAGTCACATGAGAATGAACTTCATGGAAATTTTAATGAGGCAGAACAATTATGAATGATTAAGGCAATAGTAGTAGATGCAGGTTAAGAAAATAATAAATGGATCCACATGGAATCCATGAAAGGATTTTAGCTAAATTATTTTAAAGGATCCATGTAAAGGAATTGGGTAAGAATTATTTTTAGCTAAATTTGATATATTTTGTTTATTAAATTTAATGCATGTATTGTGTGAATGGCCAAGAATGAGCACGGTTAAGGAATACAATTTTCAACACGTAAAGATTTATAAGTCTCAATAATATGTGTATGCATTGAATTTCCATGTTGAACAAAAATTAAATGAATGAATAGTACACTTATGAGATAAAATAGGTTTGGTAATGCATTGAGACATTACATGAAAATGTGAGAGGTATGAAGTAAATGTAGGGACTACATTTGTCTTCATGAGTCTATGAGTATTATCCCAACAGCTTATAAGCTTAAGACTAGTGATTCCACCATATAATTTTGAGCTTGTTGATAAGGAAAATGTAGTTAGAAGATTGGTTTTTCCTAGTCATTGTGAGAATTATATCGACTTATTGATATATGAAAATAAATTTTCCATTAGTACCTAGTGGTTTATGACAAAGGAAATAATCCTTCAATGTATCAAGATCACTAGAATCCTTATTATCCATCCATGAATTACTATGATATGATTTGGTCATAACATTCATATCATGAATCAAGATGGTACATATGGTTGGTGCATTGAGTGCATGCATGCTTAGATGGAACAATCATTTGCTTGATTGAATGTCATGAAAGGAAATAACTTCTAAAACTCTTCAGGAACTGTTGAGTAGTGAAATGAGTGGCATGAATCCCTCATACTACTAACCAAAGTGGAAACTAATTATCTTGGGAAAAGTGTTGTCATTGACTTCAAATGAATAGTCATTGATGACAAGTAGTGTCTACTGCAAGGAAAACTTGATGGAGAGTTTCATGGTTGTCATTGATGTCAAATAGTCACTAATGTGTGTTTGAGGTTTGTATATGTTTGTAAATTATTGTGGTGGATGTAGGTTGTTGATAAAGTTTCTAATGGCCTACCTTTGAATGAAATTTGGTTACAAGAGACTTGCTCAAATGTATTTTTTAAATTTCATATATCAATAGTGCTCAAAGAGACATTTCCAATAGTTTAAGGTGGCTTACAAATATCCTAAGGGATTAGAAGTTATGGTAGTTTCAAGTGTGGCAAGGTTTTTAGATCTCATGGTTCCATCAGAGGATACATTAGTTTGTCATAGAGTTTTGATCGAAGGTCCCCATAGCTGTGTGGTCCCATGATTAACAAAACCTAAGAGGAAACCTTTCTTCCATTAGATTCTATATAAATTGATGTCGCACCATGCCAAAGTTCACCATGCCTTGTTAAGTCTTGGATATGGTGGTGTTATTTGAGGGAGGGCAGAAGGAAGAGCTCCCATTATCTGTTGTGTAATTTGATGGGCCATTAGAGAGGTTTCATCAAATACCTAAGTGACGATGCAATATTATTGTTGATAGAACCCATGGGAGAGAATATTCTTGGAATTTGACACACAATTTCCCATTTAGACTACAAATATTTTTTCATAAAAACTATTGGTTGAGGGCCACAAATAACAAAGTCTTAGAGATAGAGAAATATTTGTTATACAACATGAATATTCATGTCCCATCATGGAGGTTTATGTTGAGGTAGAAACATAGGGTATGGAACTATTAAAATATTTCAAGGAACAAATATTGTTCATGAGATTGGAAGATAATGTGAATTTCACATTCTAGGATAATTTTTATTAATGAAGGAAATTGTCGTTTTACACTAGGACCCCAGACCCTCCTGCATACATGATGATATTTAAATAGAGACACGTTTCATCATGTGATTGGATGACGGTGATGAGATGGTAGATGAGTTGGAACATAGGTGGTAGTGACATCAGTAGGATGCCACATGGCGTGCCATGACAAGTGGCATGTGGCATGCAATTTTGGCATTTTTCAAATGGCTGGGTGGGCTAAATCTAAGTGACACATGAAGCCGGTCATGAAGTCACACATGGTAGAGTGATAAAATGTGATGATAGGTTGAAGACATGTCATCGCATCATGCTAAGGTTTAAGTTGAAGTTTTTATCAAGTGCAACACATTTGATGAAATTTAAGAGATTGGAATGTTCCTGTTTGGTGATTGAAAAATTGACTTTGTGTCACACCAACTTCAGGAAATGGGATTTTGATATGGTGGGTGTGGTGCTAGACTTAAAGTGTGAGAAAAAAAATATTTGTCAACTAATAGGCATATTCACATCCCACCATAAAAGTTTGAGATACGTCAGGAAATGGGATTTTGATATGGTGGGTGTGGTGCTAGACTTAAAGTGTGAGAAAAAAATATTTGTCAACTAGTAGGCATATTCACATCCCACCATAAAAGTTCAAGTTAAAGCCACAAAGGTTTAAGTGACTCCCATGATTAAGTGGTGGCCTCAACACCTAGTGGCATGCACCAAGGGATAAGATATTAAGAGTGCACCATATTTGAAACATTATGTTCTAAGTAACATTTTAAGAAAAAGTTCTAATTGAGAAAATAAATAAATTTATTCTGTGAGGATGAGGATCAATTGAAACTCCCTATCAAATTTAATGAATGGAAATCAAAGGCGAAAGTTGTTGGTGTTGATTGTAGCCATTAGCTGAAGGTACTCCTTGACCCATGAAGAAATTAATGGAGACACTCCTCGACCTATACAAACTGGTAATAAAGAATATAGGTGAGCCCTATGAGAAAATTTAAGCTACATACTCGAGCTTTGTGTATGAGTAAATGAATTTCTTCCTTTAACAATGTATTGTACTAATTTTGAAACCTCATGCCATGTGTGAAGTGCAGGTGAATTGCATGCTACTTAGCTGAGATAAATTATGGGGGAACTCAGTGTGTGTGTGTGTCAAATTAAACTGTAGAGGAGACTAAGTAAGGTGGTGGGTGCCTAGAGAAGAAGATAAGGCCAAGATATCATGAGAGTCTTGAAAAAAATAAATAAACAAGTTGTTGTGTTGTGAGTGAGAGGGTTGAGTAAGGAGTGTCAACTATTGAAGAGTTGAGGAAAGATGAGAGAAATTTTAGCCAAGTGAATGAATAGGCCGAGCTAAGTAGAATGTTGAAGAGCGGGCTGAGACTGTTAATGGTATAGAAGAGAACATAAGCTAGGATTATAGGGTAAGAGGAACAATTGGTTCCTATGCATATCTTAAGTTGTTGTAAGAGTCTACAAGGGATGTAAGATCCTATAAAATGATATGCTAAGTTAAACAATGATATATCAAGTTGAGTGAGAACCATAATAAAAAGAAAAAATAAGGGATAGAGAACCTATAGATGAAACATATAAAAATGTATGAAATACAATGGTTTGCAAGTTTAGTAGGTTGGTGCTTACAAATTAGGAAGTCAATCATTCCATCTATGTAGGTGTTTAAGGAGGAAATTGGGGGTTGGTGCCTCCTGCAAGTGGATTCTTGAAAAATCAATGATTTTGTCCTTTTGTAAGATGATCAGATGTATGAAAAGAGGGAGTTTGTGCTTCTTGTTGGTTGGTGCCTATAAAAAAATCAGGCAATTGGTGGTTCCTACTATTTTGTTCCAATAAAACAATAGGGTGTTGGTGACTGCTACAAGTGGGTGCTTGCAAATTAGGGAATTGATTCTTCCTTCTAGTTGGGGCCAAAAAAAAAAATTAGGGAGTTAGTGCTTCTTGTGAGTGGGCGATAATTAAACTTAATGTAATCAGAATTGGTGCCTTTTATTTACATCATAATCTAAACAAATCTTTTATGGTTTTCCTCTTAGAAGGGTTTCACATTAAAATATCTGTGTACAAATGTGTATGGTGTGGATGTGTATTTTGTGTGATGTGTACTTGATATGTTTTTTAATAGTTAAATGGATAAATATGGTAATACATGTTAAAATTTTCCTTAATACTAATTCACCCCCACACTCTAAGTATTAACTTGGTTTCCAACAAATTACTCATGAATTTTGAGATATGTATATTAATGGAGAAGTGGTTATGTAAATCTCAGTTTTGACCCTTTGGGTTGTTGGAATAAATTTTTGATTGCATTATGAAATTATTAGAATGATTGTGATGAAAATATATAATGCAAAAATAGTTCCATTTCAATATATCTCAATTTAATTGACAGTGATGCAATTATTATGTTTCTAATAATTATGAGATCAATTTAGGTGATGCAAATTTTGTAGTGAATTGACTTTATTTATGAACACTTACCATTGTTTAGTTGATTGAAAGTTCATATTATAGGAAAAGTTCTAGATTGCGGTGTGAGATAGAAGCCACTATGCCAAATAAAAATATCACTACCTATAAAGGAGCCCAACATCATACGTATAAAGGTCTTATGTTTGTGAGATATGGCTTATGAATGAAGCAAATTTGGGATGTTAAAAATTCTGATTTGAAAATTTTGAGTATATCTCATGGGAATTGAATGTTGTGATACAGTTGAAATGATGAATTAAATAGCCTAGGAAAAGGCCACTATGGTGACATTACATCCCTTTGAAACACTTTGATTACCTCATGGGAGAAAGTCATAAAGGGAACCTTGACTATATGACATCATAATAAATTCATTTTAATTTATGTTACAACACGCTACAAGGACACTTAGTTATAATACTTTAATGATCTCTTCAATAATCCCATACAAGAAAGATATAGGATAGGAAAATGATTTAAGGATAGTGGTTTCCTGGGCCTAGAAGGGTTTGTAATTGATGGGGGAAGAAATTTGTCACACGCTAACTGGGATGTGAGTATAAGAGGCACTTTCCAATGCAAACAATAAGACGAACTTGTTACTTTTGGAGGAAAATAATAACCATATAGATAAGTATTGATTTAAAGCTTTACCTCTTATAAATTCAACTTATTTTGAGGAAAAAAACAAGTTTCCTATAGAAGGATTACAAGTTGAGCAAGAAAATGGATTGCAACACATATGTGATTTTCATTTATGGCATATGTACTAAACAAAAAAATGTTAGAAGTAAGTGGGTTGATATGTAAGAGAAGCAATGCATTTTGTGCCTAAGAATATAAGAAATGGCACAAGGGCTCACATCTAAAAATTATGATTTCATTATGTAATATTCAAAGCTAGTAATATATTTTATTATAGGAAAATTCTGTTTTTTAGAACACAACTATATAAGGTCTAGAGGTAGCCAAACCAAACATAACATACATAGTGATAAAAGGAGAACAATTGAAGAAAACCATATTCTTGATGTAGCTAACAAAATGATTAAGACCATTTTTGTAGTGAAATACAACACCTAAGCTAGTGCTACTACATCCAAAGAAGGTCCAAGATAGGTGAGAACATTGAGGACAATGTTCCTCTAAGGGTTGGGGATTGTGACACCCCCTTTTCATTTCACCAAAATTTGTGATGTAATTAAACACTTGCAATGCTTGGAAATCAAGATTTATATTACGTATAGAAATTTATTATGTGATGTACTAATTTATTTTGTTAATAAAAATTCTAGAGCTAAAGGAAAAAAGTAGTGAACAAATCATGATGCCTTGGGGATGGGGTAAACGTGACTAGGGATGAAAATATGAAGGGGGGTGGGGTAAGTCCTAGCCTTTATTGAATAAATATCATTTTCCCTTGATGTGATGGTTAGTATTCCCAATAATATTCTAGAAAAATATTACAAAGATGAAGGTTCAGGGCGTGATTATAAAAATAATATGGAGAAATCGTTAAGGGGTTGTTGGTTCTTATTTTCTCCTTATCTTTTCTCTCATACTCTCTCACCTAGAAATTCAATTTGGCAAGAGAAATGGTGGAAAAACCCAGAGATGTTTAGACCTTGTGACTGGTTAAGAGCCGTGAGAGACAACCTACATGATCGATATTGAGTTTTCCTATGTGGTGAAGGAGAGTGGCCTTCACTTTTTTTGTTAAATCCTATTTGAAAATTTTATTTTGAATCCATGAGTTTAGTTTTCCCTCAAGGAAACAATATTTGGCATGGGGGTGGAAACTGTGAGATAAATTATAGCATAGATGAGCTTAAGGTGTGTTGAATGTGGCTCACCCTACATCAATTCCAATATTTTCTACTTAAAATGGATATATGATTATTCCTGTGTTATTGATATTTAGCTCATGAATGATTTAGTGATATGTAGGAAAAATTGTTGTTATTATATTAATTTATTTATGATCACTGTGTTGGTTATGACAATAATGTCTAGAGTAATGAGCATGAATTCACTTAACTACATGCTTTGTTTTCTTCAATTTCCTCTACAGGCTAAAAGTGATTTCATGGAGTTTAATGGTAGAAGCCCAAAATGTTATTTATGGGGTAAATAGGTAATCTTGAAATTTTCACTATTAATTTTCCTCTAAGAGGTTCCACAGGTTGAAACTTAAACCATAGTGAGGGAAAATCCCATTGATCATGTACTTAAATTTTTCTCCCCAAATCATGTACTTCAACTTTTATATCTTGGTTCACTATATTTCTTGTCATATGATTTGGGGAATTGGGCTTCTCGAATGCTTCTTCAAAGATGTCATTTTGAAATTTTTTCAATAGGTCTTCTTCTCAGAGGTTCTAGATGCTAAAATGTAGACTATAGTGAGTGGAAATCTTGTTGATAATTTGGTTCGATCTCGAGATCTTGATTTTCTATATTTTTGGAGTTATTCTCTAAGAATATTAAGCTTCCTGAATGCTCCTAAAATAAGTCCGATTTGTCACTTTCACTAAAGTTTTTCTTCTATGTGGTTTCAAAGGCTAAAAATTGGATCATATTTAGGGGAAATCCAAAGGAAATTCTGGTAGAGATTTTAGATCTTAGTTCACTAAATTTTCATAGATATTCCATGAGGAACTCAAATCTCCTCAATGTTCCTAAAATTAGACCTCAAAATAGGCCATCTTGGAAATTTCCCATAACTTTCTTTCTAAGAGGTTCCAAACTATGAAACGTGGAGGAGATTGAGAAAATATCTCAAAGTACATGTGGAAATTTAAAATTTTTTCTGTATAATTTTTGAGATATACTCCATGGAAGATTAGGGTTTGAGAGAAATAAATAGTGCACACAAATGGTTTAATGAATTTCCCTAACAAAAAGTGGCTTTATGGATGATATCCACACAATGTAAATGCTTTAGACAATGTGTGATGCCTCACATCCCTAATGAAGGATTAGGGGGTTGGGTAAATTACAAAGGTGTTAATTTTAGATAACAATAGAATGTTCTATGCTTAAGACAATTTACTTCAATATTCCTTTAGCAACCCAATGAAAAATTTCAATTATATCCAGTAGCAATCACATTAACTTATAAACATTGACAGTAAATTCAGATAGAACATAAAATCATATGCATAAGACAAGTTAAGACAAAAGGACACAAAATGTGGCAGATTCTAGGGAAAAGCCCTAATGTGGGGAAACCCTTTGATCAAATCTTCTTATTATTATTCAATAGTTCAGTAGAGAGAGAGATTACAAATACAAGCCCAAAATAGGTATGCCAAATAAATAGTCAAATCAATCCTAACCATAAAGTCAATGGTGGTCAAAGTTGCCTGAAAACATCCTCCAAACAACAATCCAATTTTTTCTTTAAACTAGCTCAAATTCTTTGGTCAAACCTAGTCAAAGGAGAGAGAAATTCTATTGTAAATTTTTGTGGTCAAAATAGAAGTCAACCTGAAGTTAATACTAGTCAAACTGTCCCCAAACACCTCAATTTTTGTGCCAATAAATGTGACCTTCTAAAATCAAACTTATGGCACAAAAATTGAGGTCAATGTTGGTCAAATCACCCAAAGTCAATGCTGGTCAATGCCCTTAAATATACGACCTATTTCACCAAGAAAAATCGTCCTCCTGCCACATGTGTGAAGTAGAGAGAGAGGGAGCTGCCACACGTGCGAGAAGAAGAGATGCCTCCAATGTTGTACGACCTAATCAAGAGAGAGAAGAAGATGTGATGAGATGATGTCCAAATGAGGAAAATGTCTCTCTTATTTATGCACTTCGTTAAGGGTGAAGAGACACATTTATTAGGCTTCATGAGCCTACATTTGACTGAAGCCGATCTTGACAATTTTTCCATAAGAGAAATAAATTCATAATTCCATTTCTGCCTGTCAGAATGAGACGATATTTATATAAAAATTGTACCTCTCTGAGAGAGGAATCCAATGAAATAATCATCTCCATCATATGAGCTATCCTAAGGTGGATTTTTTTCCCTATTTGAAAATTTTAACACTCCCTCTCAACTAGGGAGAATTTCACCTACCAATCCATCATTATGCCATCGTGTACCGTCATGCCATCAATTCTCTGCTCTACTCTGCTCTGTTGAAACATGAAGCAATAATGAAGAAGAAGTGATTAAGATTGTATCATACCAATATCCACTGACTAAAGTTAGTCCTTGATCCTAGATCAAGTTGTTGAACACCATGCATCTTAGTCACAGGGAGTATGTCAATACACGATGCATCCATCTGTAGTGCTATGGTCCCTAACTAGCTTTTCCTAACTCATTTTCCAGATGAGAGGTACTTCCCATGAGTTCCTGACTCTATGGGTAGGATGTGTGTTGGGTCATCAACAGGAGAAGGTGAACCACTCATCCTTCTCATATGCCATAGGATAAGGTGAACCACTCATCCTATGCATATGTCAATCATAGAGAAAGGTGAACCACTCACCTTACATGCATGTGTATGGGTAGGGGAAGGTGAACCAATCACCCTGTATCTAGTGCACCACCAGGGGAAGGTGAACCACTCACCCTATGGTCACTCATAACTAGCTCCAAGAAGTACCCCATGCCCTCATGAGCTCCCATATTTCTGTGTCCAACTCATATGGGACCCTCATAAGAGGGTCATTCCATGACTCCAAGTCTCTCTCAGAAGGTTAAGAATTTGACCTTCCCAAGAGGCTTCGTGAGAATGTTTGCAACCTGCTTACCTATCCTGATGTGTTGGAGCCTAACTACTCCCCGTTGTACCATATCCCAGATAAAGTGGTACCTAATATCAATGTGCCTAGAGTGGTTGTGGAACATGAGATTCTCTGATAAATGAATCCCACTCTGGTTGTTACAGAAGATCACAGTGATATCTAGCACGTGCTCAAATAACTCACTGAAGAGCTTCCTCAACTAGAATACTTCACAACAGGCCATACTCACTGCAATATATTTGGCCTCAGTGGTGCTTAGTGCAACTGATTTTTGATTCCTACTCATCCAAGATATAGAAGCAAACTCTAAAGAGAAGCAACACCCAGATGTAATCTTATGATCCACCACACTTCTAGCCCAGTCAACATCTGAAAATCCATGTAGCCTTAAATAGCTGACAGTGTATCTGAATCCATAGTGGATAGTGCCCCAGACATATCTCAAGAGATTCTTGGTAGCAATCCAATGAATGTGACGAGGCTCGGCCATATATTGACTCAACATGTTCACAACAAAGCATATTTTAGGATGGGAGTTGACCGAGAACATCAATTGTCCCACAAGTTGATGATACTTGGCAGGGTTCACTAATTCGGGCCCAACAACACTTTGACATAAATTCTTAAAGTTGAGTTCCACCAGAGTAGTTAGAGACTTGCAGTACACCATTCCAAATATCTCAAGTAGCTTCGCAATATATTTTCCTTGAGAAAGGAAAATGTCACCTGGATTTTGCCAAACCTCCAACCTTAGGAAATAAGGAATCAGTCCTATGTCCATCTCAAACTCAGAAGCCAACTCCTTCTTGCATTGATGAATGAGAGGGTCATCACCTGTTAGAAAGAGATCATCCATGTAAAGGACTAGAATGAGAGGTCTGTCCTTTTCAACCTTGAAGTATATGTTCGGGTCAACATCACTTCATGTAAATCCTAGTTTCATAAGATAGATATTGATGCTCTCATACCAGGCCCTAGGGGCTTGCTTCAACCCATATAGGGCTTTCTTCAACCTGCATACACGTGTCTCATGATCTTGAACTTCAAACCCCTTAGGTTTTTCCACATATACTTCTTCCTTAAATGAACCACGCAAGAAGGTAGTTTTGACATCCATCTGATGAAGGTTCCATCTTTGTGAGGTAGAAAGGGCTATGGTTGAAAGAGTGGTGGTATATTGGGCAACTGGTGCAAATATCTCATCATAATCTACTGCTTCCTTTTGAGAGAAGCTTTGAGCTACAAATTTGGTATTGAATTTATCAACACTCACATCAGCTCCATGTTTGTTCTTGTAGAGCCATTTCAAAATGGGCCTTATCCTTGGGTTTAGGAACCACATCCCAAACATCATTCTTCATGATCAACTCATACTCCTCATTCATCACATCCTTACAAACCTATTGCTTCATGGCTTCTTTGAATGTACAAGGCTCAAATTTTACAATGGTACTCATGGAAGCTAAGTACCTTTGGTACCTATTCGGCATCTTACTTTCACAGAATGTCCCCCTCTATGCAATGTGTTTCTTGGCATATTCGAGAGTATATTTGAGCCACAAAGGCCTCTTCCTTGTAGTAGAGGGTTCATTAGGAGGTGGATCAATGGGATCCATCAAACCTTCAACATCAGGCATCGGTTCATCAGACGAAGATTCATCCCCCTTTTCTGCATCAACATTATCATTGGCCTTCCTAGGAATAGGAAGATCTTGAATCTTTCTAAGTGCAGAATCTTCAATGAAAGTGACATCATGAATTAATTCCACCTCCCTTTGACCATGCACACAAATTCTATACACCTTTGAAGTTTCACTATAGCTCACAAATGTTCCTTTCTTTCGAGATGCATCTAGTTTGTTTGTTTTCTCTTTTGGCACATGAAAGTATATGAGACATCCAAAAATTCTAAAATGAGAAACATCAGGTTTCTCACTAGTGAATACTTCTTTGGGTGTCTTGAAGTCTAAAGCTTTATGTGGGCATTGGTTTTAGATATACACAACGGTGTTGGAAGATTCTCCCCATAAAAACTTTGAAAGACCTTGATCATGAACATAGCCCAAGTAGCTTCAATGATAGTACGATTATTCCTTTCGACAACACCATTTTGTTCAAAAGTATAAGTTGTTGCATTCTCCTTCTTAATGCAAGCTTCTCTACAATAGTCTTTGAATTCATTAGCCTCATATCGAGTCCCATTATCAGTCCTCAGAATTTTGATCTTCTTCCCTGTTTGATTCTCGACCAAGGCTTTGAAGGTGAGGAACCATTTGAATGCTTCATTATTCTTCTTTAAGAAATAGATCCATGTCTTGTGAGAGAAGTCATCCACAAAAATAACATAATACAAATATCCACCCAAAGATGTAACGGGCATCATACCTGATAGATCAGAATGGACCAATTGAAGAATATCAATGGTTTGAGTCTCACTTGAGGGGAATGACCCCCTTGTATGTTTTCCATCTTCACATACTAGAAAAACACCTTCATGATTCAAGTTGAATTCGGGCATCCCTATGACCATCTTCCTTACATCGGGTAAGGATTTGAAATGAAAGTGAGAAAATCTTTGGTACCATAATTTAGATTGAAGAGATGTGTCATAGATCATTGCTCCCAACAAACTTCCTCCAACATAATAGAGACCTCCAACCCTAAATCCTAGAGTGAATGCATCTCTTGGATTCCTTTGCCAAAGACAAACCTTCCCATTAATGAATGACACCTTAAAGCCTTTGCCTTCCATCGCATAAATAGAAACCAAGTTCTTTTTCAAGTCAGGTACATATAACACTTCCTGTAGGTGAAGGGTTTGACCTTGATTTAAGTGAAGAGTAACGGTCCCAATTCCTTTCACAGGATAAGTGGCATTATCCCCAAGTATGATCTCCATATTTTCCTTCTTCTTAACCAAGTTTGAGAGAGCTTATTTATACCCAGTGAAGTTCCTCGATTCACCACTATCAATCAGTCAATGTTCCAATGTATCCAGAGGAGAGGCAGTGGAGAGGGAAAAAATAAGATAAAATTCATTTTTCTTTGCAACATTAACTTCATCATACCTAGAGTTTCTTGACTTCTTGGGAGAATGACCACCTCCATTTTGAATAGAAGGAGCATTCCTCTTCCCTTTTTTATTGAACCTGTTGTTCCTTCGATTCCCATTTCCCATGAAGTTGTTGTTGTTATTTTTTTCATCATCCCTTGAAGTATCCTTCTTGTGAGGTCACTCTCTACTATCTAGTGAAGTTACCAAACTTGTTATAATTAAAACACCTTCCTTTTCTTCCTTCTTTGAATCCTAACATGAACCCTTGTCCTTGATTCCTTGGACCAACATTTTTCCTTCTTCTAAAATGAGTGGAGAAGGTAGTAAGATTGTTTCCATTTGAGGGCGTGTCTTGTTCCATCATCCTTATTTCTTATTGAGTGCATATGGTCAATAGTTCCTCAAATCCCAGCATCCTGTCATTGTTGAGAATGGTGGTGTTGAACACATCCCAATCTATTGTAAGGCCCCCAAGTGCAATAAGAGAGTGTTCCTAGTCACCAGTGACTTCTCCAATAGATAGAAGATCATTCTTGATCTCGATGATCCTCATGAAGTAGGATTTGATGAATTCTCCTTTATCCATATCGATGTATTTCAACTTGTTATTGAGAAAGAGAATTTGATTTGCATTGTTCACTAAGAACATCCTAACTAGCCTTTCATGCATCTCCTTAGATGTTTCCAAATCAGAAATATATGCAACCAAAGGCTTATGAATAGAATAAATATTCTTCTTATCTTTTACCTCGTCTTTCTTGTACTTGGTTTGAACAGTAGAAGATGCACTTGAAGGAGGCTTGGTTATTATTCCTTTGACATAGTCCATGGCATCATTTTCTTCAAAAGTCAAATCCAATGTAATCTTCCATGTATGATAGTCAAACTTGTCCTTAAGCTTTTCCTCGTAATTGAAGAAATATGTAGTCATCATTGGGACTAATTCCAAGTCCTTGTCCAACAACTTCCTTTAGTGATTGCTTTGCTTTCACTCTTTCTTGGGCTTTGTCTTCACCTCAATTTCGATACCATGTTAATTTAGATAACAATGGTAAGTTCTATGCTTAAGACAATTTACTTCAATGTTCCTTTGGCAACCCAATGAAAAATTTCAATTATATCTAGTAGCAATCACATTAACTTATAAACATTGACAGTAAATGCAGATAGAAAATAAAATCATATGCATAAGGAAAGCCAAGAGAAGAGGACACAAGATGTGGCAGATGCCAAGGACAAACCCCAATGTGGGGAAACCCTTTGATCAAATCTTCTTATTAATATTCAATAGTTTAATAGAGAGAGAGAGAGTACAAATACAAGCCCAAAATAGATTTACCAAATCAGCAGTCAAATCAACCATAAATAGAAATTCAATGGTGGTCAAAGCTTCCCCAAACATCCTCCAAATAACACTCCAATTCGGCCTTCAAATCAACTCAAATTCTTCAGTCAAAGCCAGTCAAAAGAGAGAGAAAGTCTGTTGTAATTTTCTGTGGTCAAAAAGAATTCAACTTGAAGCAAATGCTACTCAAACTATCACCAACTACCTTGATTTTTGTGCCAATAAATGTGGCCTCCTAAAATCAAACTTCTGGAACAAAAATCAAGGTCAACGCTGGTCAAATCACCCACAGACATCATTGGTCAATGCCTTGAAATCTACAACCTATTTCACCCAGAAAAACTCAGCCTCCTACCACACATCTGAGTAGAGAGAGGGAGATGGTACACGTGCGAAGAAGAAAATATGCCTCCAATGCTATATGACCCAATCAAGGGAGAGAAGAAGATGTGATGAGATGATGTCCAAATGAGGAAAAGGTATTTCTTATTTATACACTTCGTTGGGGGTGAAGAGAAACATCTATTGGGATTCATGAGCCTACAATTGATTGGAGCCAACCTTGACAATTTGTCCATAAGAGAAATAAATGCATAATTCCATTTCTGCTTGTCAGAGTGAGAAGATTGTTGGGTCTCCAAAATGTCATCCACTATCACCTTCATTTCCATCATTTTACCCTCCTTCCGTAACTTTGTAACTCCATAACCCTACATTTAGTAACCATTTTCATAATCATATGGGTTTATTATTATTATTTTCCAAGTCATTGCTTTTAAGTATTTTAAGTGAATTATGGAAATGATATATATATATATAGATAATATATATATACATGTTTTATATATATATATATATATATATATATGTGTTGAGTTTTGTGATATTGTATGCCTACTTGGAGATTCTAGAATGGTCGTACTTGGCCACCCAACCAGAAATTTGAATTTCAAATTCCAACTCATGAAGATTTGTGGAATACTTGTAGAAGATGTGGATCATTAGCTATGCACATTCAAAGGAGAAGAACCATAGATGATAGGATTTTTGAGAGAATTTGTATCTTACATTTTTAGGAGATTGGTTGTAACCACAAGAGATAAATGTAGATTTAGGAGAGATCTAAGGATCTATATTTATTGTATAGTTATCCTCAATTTTTGTATAAATAGGAGTGCACCCTTCATACAAAAAGTTGTTAATTGTAACTAGTAGCTAGTGGTTAAGTATTAGTTGCTGATTATTAATTGTTAGTTTCTAGTTGAAGGTTCCAAGTTGCATCCAAGATGTGATTTGTAAAGTGAGGAGAGATAATTCTTGTAATATCTTGTAACTCATTTTATGAAATACATACTGCTAGTTTGATCTCCAAGATGTGATAGTTTATTTAGTGTGCTTGCTGAGGAATGGAGGTCCCCCATCAACCACAATTTGTATGCCTTTGTACATATTGGTAACATAGTGTAGTTGTTTTATTTCATTCATTTTCAAAGCAAGTGTGATTTCATTTCAGCAGGTGTTAGTGTGATTTCTTTTCAACAAGTGTGATTTCAATTCTGCAAGTGTGATTTCATTTATGCAAGTGTCGTGTGATTTTCGTTTATGTAAGTGTGATGTGATTTCAATTCTACAAGTGTGATTTCAATTTCAAGTAAGTGTGATTTCCTTTATGCAAGTGTGATTTCAATTTCTTTATGTCTGGTTTGGTTTGGATTAGATTGATTTAACTTTTTTGTTAATTAGTTTTAACTACATTAGATTAATCTATTCTAATAAATAACCCCCTAGTACATATAGTACATGTATGCCTTGTCAGTTGTACGAACCCCAGGTTGACAATTAATGAAAGGGATTTAACTTACAATTAAATCACCCAACATTTTGGCGCTGTTGCCGAGGAGATATACATAGGTGTTTATTTTGAAGTTTAGACAACTCATTATAGTTGCATTCATTTTTAGATGCATGGTTAAAATCATATTCAAATCATTTTGCATATTTAATTCAAAAAAAATCAAAATTTGTACTAATCTGTGTGCACGATAGGAATTATCAACCAATTGGAGTTATTCACAACCAATTTAGAGATTGAAGAATGTTCTTCCAAGAAATTTATCAGATCATAGCAATAGTTGGTTTATTTGCCTCTCAAGAAGAGTTTATATCAGCTACATGCAGAAACTTGTCTATCTCTCCACCTACACAAGAAGATCTTCAAATTTCTTTTGATTCCTCTTGTCAATTGGTTGAAGAGACTAAAGATTCATGCAATACTTTTGATGAGGAGAAATCAATAAAATCTAAGATCGAGGAATGCATAATAAATGAGGATATTCAATGTGATCTAAACCAAGAAAGGAATGAGGAATGTCATTACCTTATTGAAAGATGGTTCCAATCAAGGATCAAGTCACATCACTCTTCCATTCTTCCTTACTTCTTAATTGTATTATCAAAACAAATGGTTTTTCATGCCTTGATGTGGTTTAATGCATATTTTTAGAACTAAGCATGAATATATTTTTACTCCTGTTATGCACATGGTTACACTAGAAATATGTGTACACGTGAAACAATTTTTCTATTTCTAGTAGAGTAGAGTAGGATAGAACCAATGAATAAAACCAAGTTTGGTAATGTGTTTAAAAAAAAGGTTTTTAAGTTAGATTTCATTTTATTTGTAATTTTGGTTTTGGTGGTGCAGTAAGGGGCACCCATATCACTAATCATTTGTAGGAAGATGTAGAAAGAGAAGGAATATTTGAGAAGAAGGAGAACAAATAGATTTTTGAGAGCCACAATCTGAAGTTAGAGATCAAATCCTTTTGCTTTGTATTTTAAATTTCACTTTCCAAATGAATAAAAAAGTTTCAATATTATTGAGTATGCTCTCTTCTTATGCTCTCTGCGACCTGGAAGATCAAAAAATAAAATTGAACAAAGTTAGTTTTAATTTTTGCTATAAAAACTAGATAAGAGATCTAAATTCATAATCAAAAGTATAATTACATGATTTTAGAAAGCTCAAAAAATAGAACATATATCTCCAATGGATCCAACATTACCGAAAACGCCTGTTTTGACTCTTTTTGCACCTCATTTGATAAAAATTTGAATAAAATATCACTGCTTTAAGTTTATACCCAAATTTGTTGTAAATAATCCTACAATTCGACCAAAACCCTGTATGTGCGCCCCGAACGCGGAAACTTCACGTAAACCTAAACTATATTTCTGATCTGTGGTCGAAATTGTTGGATGTTAAAATATGCATTTAGCCCCCAGATCTGAATTCTATAGTCATGTGGCACCATACGACCGCGTTGGGTGCCAAAAATCAGGGGCTGATCCCAATTCATCTGCTGCACCCATTTATCTTTTAAGTGCTGGTCATATGCAGTTTTCATGGGACCGTGGGCTAGGTTAAGGCCTAGCCCTTGGCCCTGCCTATGGTTCTATGGCTCTAGATGACGTGGGATAAGCCTTAGCCCGAACCCCTCCCCTAAAGGGTGCACGTTAAAAATTTAAATAAATGTTTGGGATTTAT
Organism: Pinus tabuliformis; assembly: GCA_031772625.1. Taxonomy (NCBI): domain Eukaryota; kingdom Viridiplantae; phylum Streptophyta; class Pinopsida; order Pinales; family Pinaceae; genus Pinus; species Pinus tabuliformis. The sequence goes on from CM062812.1 coordinate 763,908,740, forward strand.
GTTAATAAGAAACATGGTTAGCCGAGTTGGTAAAGAGCTTTGTTGGTAGGTTGGAGGTCGTGGTTTCGATTCCCATGGAGGAAAGTTTGAACCTACAAAAATTTTTGGCCCACCACAAGGAGGCCACGTGGCACTCCCTCATTGGCCAACCACAACAAACCGTGAACCAATGAAAAAAACACGTGTAAACCAACCATCCAGTGACAAGTGTCAAACACTCATTGGCCATTGAAGATTCCGTCAAACTTGCCAAGTCATGACCCAGTCAATGTACAGACTGTGGACTGGGCATTCCTACAACCTAAATATCATTTTTTAGCTGTTTCCTAAAACAAACAGAACACAATTCTAGGAGCATCCAATGTTGGATTTCAGTGAAACAAATTGAAACAGATTCAGAGCGATGATATCTATGCTTTGGTGTTGGTTTCAATCTTATCCAATAATTTTAAATTTTGAGCATTTTCTTGATCCACAAAATCATGGGTAAGGGTGGAGCGCTAGAGAAAAAGAAAAAAATTAGTTACGAATGTAGACTTTCATAAAAACCTACAAATATTAAAAATCCAACTGCGATAATTGAAAAACCACCATCTAAGTCTAATTGTAAGTTGTAAAGCGGCAAGACAATGCAACGATCCATATTTTTGGTAGTTGGAGAATCGACACAATTCAATAGCTTAAGAAAATTTGGTTTATGGTCTATTCATGAAGCATTAACTATGTGGAGAAGATAACTCAAGCTCAAAATTGGTTAGAAACACAATGAAGAAGTCACCAACAAAACAATAACAGGTGATCCATGGTACTGATCAGGTAAAAGTGCATTTAATTATTTGTTCTTAAATTTTCTTTATTAGTATTATTTCTGAGTTTTTTTTTTGTATATATAAAATGAATAGGTACCAAGCACCTCTCTCTTTTGATGGCCTTACATTTTATTGCAGAAATTGCTAAGTTTTTGCAGGTTCCAGGATGATGAAATAAGATCACTATATGCACGAGTACCTTTTTAAAGACCAAGTTTCTTTCAAAAGAGCATGATCATTCAATGTAAAATCAGATCCACTACACCATTGCTACTAAACACATACCAATTTTACCATTGCTACATATTTTAAGCTTGCATTCGATCAATAATTGTCCATCTCCCTACTACCAAAAACTCATTTTCCTTTCCACTCTTCATACTTTCCTACCTAATTTTCACTCACCCTTAACCCAAAAATAAAGTCATTCAACTCCCTTAAAAAGTTGAATCATCCCATTTTCCATTTCATTGCTGTCAAATAAACCTTGCTTCAATGAAAATTTTCCATTTATGGTCCTTCAAATTATTATTTCATACTCATGTTAGATGATGGAGGATTCATTAAGGCCTCCCTTCTAACAAGTTTTGACCCACTGACTCCGACACATCATCTGGGATCAAAATCAGAGATATTACAAGTACCTTGAGCCTTGCATTACTTAATGGCAAGTTCTCTCGCTAATAAACAATGGGAATACATCAATGTCCTCTGTTTGTCGGATCTTCTAGGTGACTCAACTTTGACACATCTATTTGTACCTAGTAAGATGTACTTAGGCATCTTGACTCTCACTGACATCAATGGTGATTAGTCTCATGTTGGTTAATGACATTCATTAATGTCCAATAATCAAAAAATTTCTTTTCTATGTTTGACATCGACACATCAATTCACATAGATAAGAATTATGCCACTGACTAGTAATGAATGAAGATTACATGATTTCAGCAGTTTACAACAAGACTCAATTCAACAGTCATAGCAATAAAGATTCCAATCTCATCCTCAATTCATACAACCAAGAGAAAGAAGAAGCATATCATATTCTTTTACTTCACATTCCATGATTCAGAAGCAATAGACACACTCTTCTATATACATATCTTGTCCACTTTTCAGGTAGGTGAAGGTATGTAATTTCCTAATTTTTAATCATGTAATTCCTTAAATGCTAAAATTACAATTTTGGAAAATCCCTCACCACATTCATATTCCCTTTCTCATTTTCCAAAAACTAAAAATACCTTTAGTTGGGGGGGAGGGATTCACATTTCATGCCACATGTCACATTTCGTTTCATCCTAACCAACATATTTTTCCCAATAAACTATTATTGTATTTTGATTCAAAAAGTTTATATGTTCTGCAATGATCAATTGATGAGCACATTAAATGGATGATAGCCACTATGGGACTTAAAAAGGAATTCTTAATGTTTTCAAGTATTTTAATGCAACAAAAAAAAAAAAAAAAATTATTTTACACAAGAACCAATACTCATAAATTTTTGGTTGTCACACAAGAACCAACCATAAAAATATATGTTGCAATCAAATGTATTTCAAAGTACACTTTGCAAAAACAATAAAATTGTCAAATGATATGATTACACAAAGTTAAAAGAGAATCAATACAAAGCCAAAGATCATAAAGAATCAAACCTTTTTAAGAAGATAAACTTATGATTAAGTGAATCAATGCAATAGTTGCATGAGGACGTGCAACATCTTCAGTTTGGGGGTATGTTGGGTCTCCAAAATGTCATCCACTTTCACCTTCATTTCCATCATTTTACCCTCATTCTGTAACTTTGTAAATCCATAACCCTACATTTAGTAACCATTTTCATAATCATATGGGTTTATTATTATTATTTTCCAAGTCATTGATTTTAAGTATTTTAAGTTAATTTGTGATTAAATATTAGGAAATTAACATGTTTTCATATATATATTTAAAACTTTTACGAGTTTTGTGATATTGTAGGCCTACTTGGAGATTCTAGAAGGGTCCTACTATTATGAAACCAGCTCACAAAAAGATAGAAAAGATAGATCAATGCCTTAGAATTCAGCCTCTTCGAGGGGGCAACCTCCTTTACATTACACAAATGAATGTTTCTTTGACGATTCAAATGAAAAAACCTCCTTCTGTATATAGGAGTCTAAGGAGTCACAATATAACCCAGCCGACCTAACAATAATAATATAAAGGCACAAAAATAACAATAGAGGGATTCTATGGGGCACAATAATAACAATATGGGGACAATAGAGGCACACCAATATTAATAAGGGATATAACTACAATAGTAATGGGGTAATCACTAGTATTATAGGGACCTAACATGCCCCTCTCCTTCAAAAAAGTGTTGTCCTCAACGTTTGAGTAGTTTTGGATGCTTTTGTATAAAATTCTCATCCTCCCATGTGGAATCTTCAGCGGATAAGTTCTTCCACTTGATGAGATACTCCAAAATTGATCGATTTCGTAGCTGTCAAGTTCTTGTTTCTGTGACTGCTTCCGGTTCCAATATAATTCTTCCTTCCTCATCAAGTTCTGGCAATATTGTTTGAACTGGGAGCTTGTTGCCTATAACCTTCTTTAAACATGAAACATGGAAAACTGGGTGCACTCAAGAAGCTGCATGAAGCTCGAATTTGTATGCCATATTACCAATCTTTTGCAACACCTTGTATGGACCGTAATACTTTGGTGATAATTTATTATCCTTCTTAGCTTGCTTGAGGGACATTTGTTTATATGGTTGTAACCGTAGGAATACCCAATCACCTACATCAAAACTTCTTTCACTACGATGTTGATCTGCCTATTGTTTCATTCTATTATGCGCCAACACAAGGTTATCCTTTAAGAGTTGGAGGACTTGTTGTTGATGCTCAATGTGATGTTCCACTGCTTGAACCTTAGAATTTTCTCTTAAATATGATGTGATGGATGGTGGCTGATATCCATAAAGTGCCATAAATGGGGTCATTTTTGTTGCTGTTTGGGAGGAAGTGTTATACCACCATTTAGCCAGAGGCAACCATTTGACCCATTGTGTCTGTTTATTGGATACAAAGCAACAAAGATATCCTTCCAAACATTTGTTTAATATCTCAGTTTGCCCATCAGATTGGGGATGATAAGATGAGCTATGAGCTAACTGAGTATTGAGACAAGAAAATAATTCTATCCAAAAATTTCCAGTGAAAATGGGATCTCTATCACTTACAATAATCTTTGGGTTTCCATGTAGCTTTTGAATTGTTTCCATAAATGAAGTAGAAACTGCACTGGATTTAAATGGGTGTGATAATGCACAAAAGTGTGCATACTTGGTAAGTCTGTCAACTACCACCATGATGACACTCTTTCCCTCAGACTTGGGTAAACCTGTGATAAAATCCATTGAAACCTCCTCCCAACGTTGGCTTGGAATGGATAAAGGTTGTAATAGACCTGGGGTCTTAATTGTTTCAAATTTATTTTGTTGGCAAACCAAACATTCTGCCACAAACTTTTGAATATCTGATTTAAGGCCATCCCAAAAAAATTCCTTGTTAACCCTGTGGTAAGTTTTTAAAAATCTTGAGTGCCCTCCTAAGGGAGAAGTGTGCAATTCCATAAGAATCTTTTGTTTGAGTTGGGAATTCTTACAGAGGTATAAGCGATCTTTGTACCATAATGAATCATTTTTCCAGCTAAATGTATCAGATGTACTGGAATCTTGTTGTGACTTTTGAATAAGTGCCCACACTTCATCATTCTTCCATTCCTCCCTTGCTTCGTTTATCCAATCTGGTTGGATAATAGAAATGGTGCACAACAATGCTTCCACATCCTCATCCTTTCTTGAGAGTGCATCTTCCACCACATTTTGCTTCCCTTTTTTGTAGATGATTTCAATTTCATAACCCAACATCTTTGTGACCCACTTTTGTTTCTCTGCAGAGGATAATCTTTGTTCTAAAAAGTATTTAAGGCTATCATGATCCGTTTTTACCTTGAAGTGTCTTCCCATTAGGTAGGGTTGCCATTTCTTAAGTGCATGTAGTATTGCCAAAATTTCCTTCTCATAAATGGATTTGTGTAAAAACTTTCCCTTGATTGGACGACTTTAAAAAGCAATGGGCCTTTCATCTTGCATTAAAACAACAACAATTCCATTTCCTGAAGCATGACATTCCACAATAAAGGTTTTTGCGAAGTCTGGTGTAGCTAAGACCGGTGCTTGGCACATTGCCTCTTTAAGATGTTTGAAGGCCTTTGTTTCTTCTGGAGTCCATGAAAATGCATCTTTCTTCAATAATGTTGCTAGAGGTGCTGCTATTCTCCCATAATTTTTAACAAACTTGCGATAATACCCTGTCAACCCGAGAAATCCTTGCAGATGCTTTATGGATGTGGGGATTTTCCATTCCTTAATTGCTTTAATTTTTCTAGGGTCTACCTTAACTCCTTCATGAGATACAATATGACCTAGATATTCCACCTCTTGTACTCCAAAGAAACATTTGGATCTTTTTGCATATAATTGTTTCTCCTCCAATAGTTGTAGCACCCTGTCAACATGTTCAACATGATCCTTCCAAGACTTGCTGTAGCTTAGTATATCATCAAAAAATACTAACACAAATTTTCTAAGGAAGGGTTTGGAAATGGAATTCATCAACAATTGAAATTTAGAAGGTGCATTGGTAAGGCCAAAAGGCATGACCAAAAATTCATAATGACCCTCATGAGTTCTAAATGCTGTTTTCAAAATGTCTTCAATCTTCATTCTGATTTGATGATATCCTGAATGAAGATCCAACTTGGTGAAGTAAATTGATCCATGTAATTCATCCAGTAATTCATCAATGACAGGAATGGGAAACTTATCTTTAATAGTGAGCTTGTTGAGCTCCCTATAATCTGGAAACATGTGCCATGATCCATCCTTCTTGTGCACCAATACTATTGGAGTAGAGAAAGAACTTTGACTAGGTTGAATTATACCTGCCTCTATCATTCTGCAACCATACGTTCAATTTCACTCTTTTGGGCATAGGGATATCTGTAAGGCCTAATGTTTGGAGGAACACTTCCTGGAATCAGATGAATAGCATGATCATGATCACGAATAGGTGGGAGACCTTTGGGAGTCTCAAATACCTTGGAATGATTGTCCAAGACTTTTTGGAGATCTGGAGAAATAGATGATTTCAATGTGGAAACATCCAGCGAACATAATTGTGCAATTACACCTCTTTGTTCCTTTTTTAGAAGCTTTGTCATATCGTTAGAGATGATTATCTTTCCCAGTTTCCCTGCAATACCCCTTAATTCAACTTCCTTTCCTTTCGCAGAAAATTTCAAGAAAAGTTCTTAAAAATTAAAAGCTATTGTACGCAAGGATTGTAGCCATTGGACTCCTAGTACAACATCAGCACCTCCCATTGGAATGGAAAGCATTGGGCTAGTCAATACATATTCTCCCATGGATAGCTTGATATTATGGCACTTTCCAGAGCAATTTATTGTTCCTACATTTGCAACCATCACTTGATACTTTGGTGCTGGATATAGGAAGCAATTCAATTCATTTGCTACCTTATAATGAATAAAATTGTGGGTACTTCCTGAATCAATCAACACTATTACCTTTTTCTTCTTGTCCTTCTATCTTGATGGTTTGAGGAGTGCTAATTCCTGCCACACATTACAAGATATGGTTGGATTCATTTATTCTTTATCTAGGCTTTGTTCCTGGAGTATATCCTCTTCTTTTGAACTTTCTTGATCCTTTTCTTCTTCCTCTTCACAATCTATGTTGAATAATTTCTTCTTAGCACACTTATGACCTTTAGTATATTTGCTATCACAACTATAAAAAATCCCTTTTGCTCTTTTTTCTTCCAATTGTTATGGTGTCAACCTTATAGGTTGTGGAAAACTAGGGGCAACAACACTTCCATCTTTATAGTTGTGAGTGTCATGCTTCCTGGTTGTGATAATTTTGCTTTCCATTTTTCTTGCTAACCTGAATGCCTTCTCTAATGAATCAGGTTCCCAAAGGCGAACATCATGTTGGATATTATCCTTTAAAGTCCCTATGAACACATCAATCCTATGCTCCTATGGAATATTTTTTACCCTTATGTTCAATTTTTGGAACTCTTCAATGTGCTCCATTATTGAACCCTTTTGTTTGAGACTTATCAATTGGCTAAAAAACGTGTTTCTTTTTGTATCCTCATAATGTGCTGTCAATTCTTTCGTAAAAATTGCCCAAGTGATAATTTGTTTACGAGAGCAAAGCCATTAATACCATACAAACTTATTTGGTTCCAAATATAAAGTTGCAATACATACCTTTTGTGTGTTTTGCACATTATTGTGATCGAAAAATTGCTCCATCTGTAATATCCATGTTGCGGGATCTTTTCCATCAAACTTCCTCATATAAATTTTTAGAATACAGTGGGTATTCAATCCAACATTAGAGTTTATGAAATCATGATTAACATTTCTTTTGTTCGCATCATGAGTTTCCTTTACTACCCTTTCACCATTTGTAAGTAATTCTTGTAGAAAATTTGTCAAATCTATCTTCAAATCTACCATGTATCTCTTCAAATCTGTCTTCAAATGTATCTTCAAATCGTCCATCTTAGCTTCCATGCCCTTTATCTTAGATTCCACACCCTTTATCTTCGCTTCTGCTAGCTTTTGTGAGAGTGACATTTGTTGCACTTGGTCTTGTAATTTTGATATATCATGTAGCATTTCTTCCTCTTCTTCATGAGTCATGCTAGAGCTTTCAGGTTGCTTACTAGGAGTTTGCATTTTCTTTCCTTGGGGCATCAGTTACTGATAATAAGTCTCTACTATGCCCTTTGAATTCCATCAAAATAATTTTTCAAACCAAGCTTAAGCAAAAAATTAAAAAAATCTACACACCTTTTTTCACTTTGTAGGAACTTAATATTGCCTCTGATGTATCTCTGTAATTTCAGATCATCTAGTTATGAAATTGTGATCTACAGTAGCCCTCTGTGTCCTCTTTCCAATTCCACCAGTCTGATCGAAATTGGATTCTCCAAGGAAGAGTTATGCCAAATCTCCCACAGTGACCTGATTATATACTAGTTCAGTAGAGCGAACTTGTACGACATGCCACATGTCCTTGTTTCGACCATTGGCTCTAAAAATATATACAAGGTCCTACAGTCCATCCTCTTTTTGTACCTTCTTATGAAACCTCAATCCGATGCCTAGAGAGAAAGTTATGATTATTTTCCCCAGGTCGCCTGTTTTGAATGTAATTCAGGAGTCTGCAAAAAGACCAACTTCCTCAGATCATATCTCTGCAAATATAGCGCAAAAAGCTCTGAAATTTAGACCCAAGGTTCAGTGCGATTTCGTCTCAAATGGGTTTTTTTTTCACTTCTGAAACGTTTCAAAAAAAAGTTATAGTGAAAATGCCACAATGACCTATTTGGAGCAGCGAAATCCTAGAATCCAAAGCTTTGATACCAAATGTTATGAAACCAGCTCACAAAAAGATAGAAAAGATAGATCAATGCCTTAGAATTCAGCCTCTTCAAGGGGGAAACCTCCTTTAAATTACACAAATGAATGATTCTTTGATGATTCAAATGACAAAAACTCCTTTCTATATATAGGAGTCTAAGGAGTCATAATATAACCCAGCCGACCTAACAATAATAATATAAAGGCACAAAAATAGCAATAGAGGGATTCTATGGGGCAGAGTAATAACAATATGGGGACAATAGGGGCACAACAATATTAATAAGGGATATAAATACAATAGTAATGGGATAATCACTAGTATTATAGGGACCTAACATCTACTTGGTCACCCAACTACAAATTCAAATTTCAAATTCCAACTCATGAATATTTGTGGAATAATTGTAGAAGATGTGGATCATTAACTATGCACATTCAAAGGAGAAGAATCATGGATGAGAGGATTTTGAGAGGATTTGTATCTTACATTTTTAGGAGATTGGTTGTAACCACAAGAGATAAATGTGGATTTAGGAGAGATCTAAGGATCTATATTTATTGTATAGTTATCCTCAATTTTTGTATAAATAGGAGTGCACCCTTCATACAAAGGGTTGTTAATTGTAAGTAGTATCTAGTGGTTAAATATTAGTTGTTGATTGTTAGTTGTTAGTTTCTAGTTGGAGGTTCCATGTTATGAAACTAGCTCCCAAAAATATAGAAAAGATAAATCAACGCATTAGAAATAAGTCTCTTCAAGGGGGCAACCTCCTTTACATTACACAAATGAACAATTCTTAGATGATTCAATGGACAAACATCCTTTCTATATATAGGAGTCTAAGGGGTCACAATATAACCAAATCTGACCTAAAAATAATAATATAAAGGCACAAAAATAACAATAATGGGATTCTATGGGGCACAATAATAACAATATGGGGACAATAGGGGCACAACAATAACAATAAGGGATACAACGACAATAGTAATGGGGGAATCACTAATATCATAGGGACCTGACATGCCCCTCTCCTTCAAAAGAGTGTTGTCCTCAACACTTGAGTAGTTCTAGATGCTTTTGTATAAAATTCTCATCCTCCCATGTGGAATCTTCAAAAAGTAATTTTTTCCACTTGATGAGATACTCTGAAATTGATCAATTTCGTAGCTGTCAAGTTCTTGTTTCTTTGACTGCTTCAAGTTCTAATATGATTTTTCCTTCCTTATTAAGTTCTGGAAATATTGTTTGAACTGGAAGCTTGTCACCTATAACCTTCTTTAGGCATGAAACATGGAAAACTGGGTGCACTCGGGAAGCTATAGGAAGCTCCAATTTGTATGCCATAGTACCTATTTTTTGCAACACCTTGTACAGGCCATAATACTTTGGTGATAATTTATTATCCTTCTTAGCTTGCTTGAGAGACAGTTGTTTATATGGTTGTAGCAGTAGGAATACCTAATCACCTACATCAAAACTTCTTTCACTGTGATGTTGATCTGCCTCCTGTTTCATTCTATTCTATGCCAAGGTGAGGTTATCCTTTAAGAGTTGGAGAACTTGTTGCTAATGCTCAATGTCATCTTCCACTGCTTGAACCTTAGAATTTTCTCTTAAATAGGATGTGATGGATGGTGGATGATATCCATAAAGTGCCATAAGTGGGGTCATTTTTGTTGTGGTATGGAAGGAAGTGTTATACCACCATTCAACTAGAGGTAGCCATTTGACCCATTGTGTCTGTTTATCAAATACAAAGCAATGAAGATATCCTTCCAAACATTTGTTTACTATCTCAGTTTGCCCATCATATTGAGGATGATAAGATGAGATATGAGCTAACTGAGTACCAAGACAAGAAAATAATTTTGTCCAAAAATTTCCAGTGAAAATTGGATCTCTGCCACTTACAATAATCTTTGGGTTTCCATGTAGCTTTTGAATTGTTTCCATAAATGTAGTAGAAACTGTAATCGCTTTAAATGGATGAGATAATGCACAAAAGTGTGCATACTTGGTAAGTCTATCAACTGCCACCATGATAACACTCCTTCCTTCAGACTTGGGTAAACCTGTGATAAAATCCATTGAAACCTTCTCCCAACATTGGCTTGGAATGGATAAAGGTTGTAATACTCCTAGGGTCTTAATTGTTTCAACTTTATTTTGTTAGCAAACCAAACATTCTGCCACAAACTTTTGAATATCTGATTTAAGGCCATCCTAAAAAAAATCCTTCTTAACCCTGTGGTAGGTTTTTAGAAATCCTGAGTGCCCTCCTAAGGGAGAGGTGTGCGATTCCCTAAGAATCTTTTGTTTGAGTTGGGAATTCTTACATAGGTATAACCAATCCTTGTACCATAACGAATCATTTTTCCAGCTAAATGTATCAGATGTACTGGGATCTTGTTGTATCTTTTGAATGAGTGCCCACACTTCCTCATCATTCTTCAATTCATCCCTTGCTTTTTTTATCCAATCTGGTTGGATAATAGAAAGGGCGCAGAGAAATGCTTCCACATCCTCATCCTTTCTTGAGAGTGCATTTGTCACAAAATTTTTCTTCTCTTTTTTGTAGATGATTTCAAAGTCATAACCCAACATCTTTGTGACCCATTTTTGCTGCTCTTTTGAAGGTAATCTTTGTTCTAAAAAGTTTTAAGACTATCATGATCTATTTTTATCTTGAAGTGTCTTCCCATTAGGTAGGGTCACCATTTCTTAAGTGCATGTAGTATTGCCAACATTTCCTTCTCATAAATAGCTTTGTGTAAATAATTTCCTTTGATTGGACAACTTTCATTGGTAATGGGTCTTTCTTCTTGCATTAAAACAACACCAATTTCATTTCCTAAGGCATCACATTCCACAATAAAGGTTTTTGTGAAGTCTGGTGTCACTAAGACTGGTGCTTGGCACATTGCCTCTTTAAGATGTTCAAAGGCCTTCATTGCTTCTGGAGTCCATGAAAATGCATCTTTCTTCAATAATGTTGTTAGAGGTGATGCTATTCTCCCATAATTCTTAACAAACTTGTGATACTACCCTTTCAACCCGAGAAATCCTCATAGATGATTTATGGATGTGGGGATTTTCCATTCCTTAATGGTTTTAATTTTGCTAGGGTCTACCTTAACACCTTCATGAGATACAATATGACCCAGATATTCCACTTCTTGTACTCCAAAGAAACATTTGGAGATTTTTGCATATAATTACTTCTCCTCCAATAGTTTGAGCACCATGTCAACATGTTGGACATGATCCTTCTAAGACTTGTTATGGATTAGTATATCATCAAAAAATACTAACACAAATTTTCTAAGGAAGGGTTTGAAAATGGAATTCATCAAACAATGAAATGTAGAAGGTGCATTAGTAAGGCCAAAAGGCATGAAAAAAATTCATAATGACCCTCATGAGCTCTAAATGCTGTTTTTGGAATGTTCTTAGTCTTCATTATGAATTGATGATATCTTGAACAAATATCCAACTTGGTGAAGTAAATTGATCCATGCAATTCATCCAATAATTCATCATGACAGGAATGGGAAATTTATCTTTAATAGTGAGCTTGTTGAGCTCCCTATACTCTGGAAACATGTGCCATGATCCATCCTTCTTGTGCACCAATACTACCAGAGCAGAGAAAGAACTTTGACTAGGTTGAATTATACCAACCCCTAGCATTTCTGGAACCATACGTTCAATTTCACTCTTTTGGACATAGGGATATCTGTAAGGCCTGATGTTTGGAGGAACACTTTCTGGAATCAAATTAATAGCATGATCATGATCACGAATAGGTGGAAGGCATTTGGGAGTCTCAAATACCTTGGAATGAATGTCCAAGACTTTTTCGAGATTTGGAGAAATGGATGATTTCAATGTGGGAACCTCTAGTGAACATAATTGTGCAATTATGCCTCATTGTTATTTATTTAGAATCTTTGTCATTCCGTTAGAGCTGATTATCTTTCCCAGTTTCCCTGCGATTCCCATTAATTCAACTTCCTTTCCTTCTGAAGAGAATTTCATGAAAATTAAAATTAAAAGCTATTGTACCCAAGGATTGTAGGCATTGGATTCCTAGTACAACATCAACACCACCCATTGGAATGGAAAGCACTGGGCTATTCAATACATATTCTCCCATGGATAGCTTGATATTATGGCACTTTCCTAAGAAATTTATGGTTCCTCCACTTGCAACTATCACTTGACACTCTGGTGCTAGATATAGGAAGCAATTCAATTACTTGGCTATCTTACAATGAATAAAATTATGGGTACTTCCCGAATCAATCAACATTATTACATTTTTCTTCTTGATATGCCCTTCTATCTTGATAGTTTGAGGAGTGGTAATTCCTGCCAATGCATTACAAGATATGGTCAGATTCATATCTTTTTTCCTACGATTTGTTCTTGGTGTATATCCTCTTCTTTTGATGTTTCTTGTTCCTTTTCTTCCTCCTCTTCACAATCTATGTAAAATAATTTCTTCTCGGCACACTTATGACCTTTAGTGTATTTGCTATCACAACTGTAACAAAGCCTTTTTCTCTTTTTCTTCCAATTATTGTGGTGTCAACCTTGTAGGTTGTGGATGGCTAGGGGAAACAACGCTTCCATCTTTATGATTATGAGTGGTAGGCTTCCTTGTTGCCATATTTTTGCTTTCCATTTTTCTTGCCAACTTGAATACCTACTCCAATGAATCTGGTGCCCAAAGGCGAACCTCATGTTGGATGTTATCTTTTAAAGTCCCTATGAACACATCAATCCTATGATCCTCTAAAATATATTTTACCCTTATATTCAATTTTTGGAAGTCCTCAATGTGCTCCATCATTGAAACCTTTTGTTTGAGATTTATCAATTGGCTAAAAAAAGTGTTTCTTTTGTATCCTCATAATGTGCTATCATTTCATCCATAAAAATAGCCCAAGTGACAATTTGTTTATGAGAGCAAAGCCATTGATACCATACAAACTGATTTGGTTCCAAATATAAAGTTGCAATGCATACCTTTTGTGTGTTTTGCACATTGTGGAGATCGAAAAATTGCTCCATGTGTAGTATCCATGTTTTAGGATCCTTGCCATCAAATTTCCTCATATCGATGTTTGGAGCATGGTGGTTCTTTGATCCAACATTAGAGTCTATGAAATCATGATTAACATTTATTTTGTTCTCATCATGAGTTTCCTTTACTACCCTTTCACCATTAGTAAGCATTTCTTGTAGAGACTTTGTCAAATTTGTCTTCAAATCTATCTTCAAATCTTCCATTCCTTTCTTTAAATCATCCATCTTAGCTTCCACGCCATCCATCTTAGCTTTCATGCCATCCATCTTAGCTTCCACATCATTCATCTTAGCTTCTACACCTTTCTTTAAACCATCCATCTTAGCTTCTGTTACTTTTTGTGCAAGTGAAATTTGTTCCACTTGGTTTCGTAATTTTGATATATCATGTTGCATTTCTTCCTCTTCTTCATGAGTCATGCTAGAGATTTTAGGTTGCTTACTAGGTGTTTCCATTTTCTTTCATTGAGGCACAAATTACCGATAATAATGCTTCACTATGCCCTTTGAATTCCTTCAAACTATTTTTTGAAATCAAGCTTATGCAAAAATTAAAAAAAACTACACACCTATTTTCACTTTGTAGGAGCTCAATATTGAATCTGATGTATCTCTGTAAGTTTGGATCTCCCAGGTCTGAAATTTCTTCATGCAATAACCCTTTGATTAATATCTCTAACCCCACAAGTCTGATCAAGATTGGATTCTCCAATGAAGAGATGCCAAATCTCCCATGATGACCCGAGTATAGACTAGTTGAGTAGAGTGAACTTATATGGAGTGCCGCTGGTCATTGTTTCAACGTTAGGTTCTGAAAATGATACCCAAGACACTACAGTCTATTCTATTTCTGTAACTTCTTATGAAAATTCAATTTGATGCTCATAGCGAAATCTATGATGATTTTCCCAAGATCACCTATTTGGAATGTAATTTGAGGGTCTGGAAAAACCCTAAATTCCTCAGATTATATCTCTGAAAATATAGCGAGACAAGATCTAAAATTCAAGCCTGAGGTTCGGACCGATTCCATCTCAAATGGTTTTTTTTTAGCTTATGAAACTTTGTAGCAAAAAAGTTATAGTGAAAATTCCACGATGACCTGTTTGGAGTAGCAAAACCCTAGAATCCAAACCTCTGATACCAAATGTTATGAAACCAGCTCCCAAAAAGATATAAAAGATAGATCAATGCCTTAGAAATAAGCCTCTTTGAGGGGGAAACCCATTTACATTACACAAATGAACAATTATTAGAGGATTCAATTGAAAAAACCTCCTTTCTATATATAGGAGTCCAAGGGGTCATTATATAACCAAAGCTGACCTATCAATAATAATATAAAGGCACACAAATAACAATAGTGGGATTCTATGGGGCATAATAGTAACAATATGGGGACAATAGGGGCACAAAAATAAAAATAAGGGATACGATGACAATAGTAATGGGGGAATCACTAGTATTATAGGGACCTAACATTCCAAGTTCCATCCAAGATGTGATTTGTAAAGTGAGGAGAGAGAATTCTCGTAATATCTTGTAATTCATTTTATGAAATACATACTGCTACTTTGATCTCTAAGATGTGATAGTTTGTTCAATGTTCGTGTTGAGGAATGGAGGGCCCCCATCAACCACAATTTGCATACCTTTGGTAACATATTGTAGTTGTTTTATTTCATTCAGTTTCAAAGCAAGTGTGATTTCATTTAAACAAGTGTGAGTGTGATTTCCTTTCAACAAGTGTGATTTCAATTCTTCAAGTGTGATTTCATTTATGAAAGTGTGGTGTGATTTTCATTTATGCAAGCGTGATTTCAATTTCACGCAAGTGTGATTTCCTTTATGCAAGTGTGATTTCAATTTCTTTATGTTTGGTTTGGTTTGGATTAGATTCATTTAACTTGTTTGGTAATTAGTTTTAACTACATTAGATTAATTTATTCTAACAAATAACCACCTAGTACATATAGTACAAGTATACCTCGTCAGTTCTACGAACCTCGGGTTGACAATTAATGACAAGATTTAACTTATAATTAAATCACCCAGAAATGATATTTATATCAAAATTGTACCTCTCTGAAAGAGGAATCCAATGCAATAATCATCTCCATTATATGAGTTGTCCTAAGGTGGAATTTGGCCCTAGTTCCCAATTTTAATAAAAGGGGTATCAAAGATGATTGTTAAGCTTGTGAAGAAAAAAAAATGATACTCTATATCCTTAATGAAGCATTAAGGCACCATGTATGTGACATGTAAACTCCTTATGAAATGTGATATGGCCACGTTCTTTTGATAATGAATCTCAAGGCCTTTGGTTTCATGTAGTAGGCCCTGATTACCAAGGAACAAAGAATAAATCTTGATGCAAGGAGTAAGAAGTGCATATTATTGGGATATTTAGATGTAAACAAGACATATCATATTTATGATGACATAAATAATAATTTTATTCTTTCTAGGGAAGTGATTTTTCTTGAATCTTCCAAGATCGACAATGTTATTAAGTGACTGATAGATCATTTGGATAGTTTCAACAATGAAAAGGCATATCATGAATTTGATAATGAGATTCCACATCTTCAAGGGGGAATCCCTATCTTATATTAATATATGCAATATCCTTTTGAAGCACTATCCCCCCGCTTTTGAAGTTATGACCACTCATTTAGATCAAGAATACCCTTTTGAGTAATTTGATTGAGAGGTTTGGAAATATATTTATTTATGCAAGGCAATCTTAATCAATGGAGAAACTTGGAACATATTAACAATATCCTCCAAAATGGGTCACCAAAAAACTTGAAAGTGGTCATCTCGATGAAATTGGAAAGACGAGAACTAGAGGTTGTACTAGAAATATGGAGGTGATGTAGATAATTTTTATGTAGTTTATGTTGACGATATGGATGTTTCATATAACTGTGAATTGAATTAATATACTAAATTTGAACCAAATTCCTTTAAATAATTTACTTCTCGTGATGAATTAAAATAAGAAATATAGGGGGGTATGATTATCTCATAAATAAAGGAACATGGAATTTCATGGACTCTCCATTTAGAACTAAACCAATTGGATAAAAAAGTGTCTATAGTAACAAGTAAAAATTATATGGTTCACTTGAAAATCACAAAGAAACGTGCATGGAAAAAGGATTTTCACAAAAATAAGGTGTTGATTATGAAGAAACTTCCCCCCGACAATAAAATGGTCCATCATCTAGACTCTCTTGCCTTTGGTAGCCTAGAATGGATGGAAAATTCCTCAAATGTATGTGATGACTAATTTCCTGAATGGAGACTTGAAAGAAAATGTCTTCATGACTCAGCCTAGAGGTTTTTTGTAAATGGAATATAACAAAAATTATGTAATTTTTAAAATTTATTATATGGAATAAAACAAACACAATGAGCATGGTATGCAAAGTCAACTGATCATCTTTAGAAATTGGATGGAAAACACATTAATCTAGATTATGAAACTATTTTTGTTAAGAGAATTGGAAAACTTGTTGCATATCTTGTAGTTTATGTAGATGATATGTTAATCAGAGGGAACAATCAAAACTATATAGTTGAGGAACGGACTTGGGATGACATATTTGGGACATATTCACTACAACTTGCGCATTTAATCGACCTAGCCTTCAAATTATATATTCCTCTGTCAAAAGAAGTATTTTAAAAAATAGTTGAAAAGGCTTTGCATTTTTGAATGCAATATTTTATCTACTTTGATGCAATAGAATATAATTCTCACATTAAAAGAAGGAAATGAATTTGATGATGCAACAAAGTATAGAAATTTTATAGGAAGCCTTATCTATGTCACCACTACTAGACTAGATAATTTATTTTCAATCAAAATTATTTTGATATGTTAGATCACTATAATACTAGTGTATCCCCATATTGTTATTATTGTGCCCCATAGAATCCCACTATTGTTATTTTCGTGCCCTTAAATTATTATTTTTATGTAGTCCCTAATTATATTTTGACCCTTTAGACTCTTACGTATACCAAGGAGGCCTTTTCACTCAAATCATCCATTTATTTTTTTCATTTATGTGACGTAAAACGTTGTTTCAACCTCAAATAAGCTTATTTTCAAGTCGTAGATCCATATTTTCTTCTGTTTTGTGATCTGGTTACATAACATTTGGTATCAGAACTTTGGATCCTAGGGCTTTGCTACTTCAAACAGGTCATCTTGGAATTTTAGATATAACTTTTTTTATGTGATGATTCAAAAGTTGAATTTTATACCACATGGAGTAGAAATATTTATTAACATGGTGTAAAATATTTAGAACTTGGTTCACTATATTTTCAAATATATGGTCCAAGGAATTTAGGGTTTCTGCATGCTCCATAATTCAGTCTCAAATAGGCATTTCATTGGTAATCGTCATAAATTTCTCTTCTGACATCTGATTTAAACTTAGTAAAATATGACTGAAATTGAACAAAATGTAATTTTTCAAATATCATTTTTAGGATGGAATGGTGAAACAGTGATATGTGGCATCCATACAAGTTAGCTCTATGCATCACATCCATAATCAAGTCATCGTGGGAGATTTGGTATAACATTACCTTGAAGAATCCAATTGTCTGGTAGTTTAATTGTGCTTTAAATTAGTTTACATTAAATTGTTAATCCAGGATCGTAACCTTGTGAAGTATATGACATAATATTTGCTAGGAGTTTAGCTTTCAATTATAAAGGAAATAAATTGCAATGAAATAAAGTTATACTCTATGAAAACGAATAAAATGACATGAAATAAAATATTAATCTAGAAAAGAATTCGAGAATCAATATAGGAAAAAAATGAAAAGTAATCTAGGAAAACATGTACAAACTCAATCTATGAAATCTTGTAAATTTAATCTAGAAAAAATTTGAAATATATTTCTATGAAAGTAAGCAACTCTAATCACAAATATGAATGCTTTAAAATTTAAATCTTTTGTATTTTCCTATTTCTGAAGTTCTTGATTACAATATGGAAAAGAATGAAGGGACAATTATAAACTTGAAACTAAAGTATCTATAACAAGTAAATAAATCAAATCCTAAATTAAGTGATCATTATAATGTAATTTATTTCTTAATTAAAAAGAATAGAATTGTTAGAGAATTGTGATGAATTCAGAAACTAGATTAAATTAGGTTCAAAATGAGTGACATCTTTCTTAATTTTATGGGAAATTTATAGTTCTTTCTTTTATTGTTACATTTGATGGATGCAACATGAAATTTGAAAAATTATATTTGAAACATCCATGAATATCTCCAAACCCATGCACCATTTTCAATAAATTATCACATGACAACTATATTAGCTCATTCTACACAAAACCCATGTTTTATTTTTTTGAGATATATTCTACTTTGTCGAGAAATTGGGCCAGAAGTGGAATTCTTGAAAATTGTTGCTAATCTAAATCTCTATCATTGATCAAGTGTTGGAAGCTCACTAGTGCAACATTAGACAAAGTGTTACTGTTGATATGCAAACTAAACTAATTTATAACATAAGAAAACTAATATAAACTACATATGTTATGAAACTTCATGGATTATAAAACTACATCTTACAACAAAACAAGAATATAAAACTATAAAATAAATAACACAAGAGTTTATCAAATGTATTTTTTTCCATCATACTTTGGGATTATGCCTCAAGAGTTCCTCACTTTTAATGGAGAAGAAACTCCTATGTATACAAAAACTAAGATAATTGATTAATAAATGTATATCCACAAATATCTCATATATCCACACATCTCTCTTAGATCCACAAATATCTCATGTGGTTACAACCATGTGTTAACATCTAGCATGTAACATCTATAGATATCCTCCCACAAATCTCTAAAATATTTGATAAGAAATCTTATCAAAACTTTCATGATTCTTCTCCATCAAATGTGCTTGAACGATGATCTCAAATCTTTCTCAAATCTTCAAGAGTTTGAAGAGGAAATTAGAATTTGAGACTTAGAGGCCAAATATGAATTTTCTGGAATCTTCAAATATGCCTAAACACATTACAAAACTCATCCAACTTTTAGCTGTAAGTGAATACATGTTATTTTTCTAATATTTAACCATAAATACACTCAAAATACTAAAATAAATGCTTTGGAAAATAATAAGTATAAACCCATATGTAATCATAAAAATGGTCTTAATGTAAGGTTATAAGATAGTGGAATATGGTTAAAAGTGAATTAAAAGATGGTAACAAAGATGAATTTTTGTAGACCCAACATTCCCCCAAGTGAATATGTTGCATGTCCTCTTGCAAATTTGCATTAATTCTCATGAACTGAATTAATCTCATTTTTTTTAGCCTTCTGGAGTGAAAGATTATGTTTTATCAATAAATCGTTTTGTGACTTGAGATGCTTCTCCAAGATTTGCATGTTTTTCAAAGTCTTCTTCAATTTTTTTTTTTTCTCAAGAACTCGCTATTGAGGAGTCCTCTTTGAAAGATGTCTAAGTGGAAGGTCTTGTGGTTGGTTCTTGTGTGGGAACCACAAGTATTGCAAGTGTTGGTTCTTGCGTGACAACACTTTTCTTTTACTCTTGTTCTCGATGCAACAAACAATAATTAGAAATGTATTCAAAATGAAGACCCATTTATATACATATCAAACGATATTTGATCATAATATTAATCATTTGAAAGCATGTTCATCTTCAAATTGAAGAGAAAGAATAGTCATTTGGGAGAAACATGTTTGTCAACAATATATGTGGTGATGGAATATGGAATTGAAAAGTTTTGATGAATACCCTCCAACTAAAGGTGTTTTCTATCTTTGAAAAATGCGGAAAGAAATTTGACATGGGAAATTTTCCAAGTACATGTATTTTAGCATTCAAGGAATTATTGATTAAATATTAGAAAACAACATGCATTCACCTACCTAAAAGGTCGATAAGCTATGCATTTGGGAGATATTAGATGTTACTAATGGATCATTGAATGTAAAGTGAAATAATCTTGTATAATTATTCTTTTCTCTTGGATATATGAATAGAGGATGAAATATGAAATCAGAACCTTTGTACCCTCTTATTGCTAAAGCTAGGAACTTAATCTTAATCTATTAAAACATTACTGCAAGTTGTTGTTGATATCATCAACCTTATAGTCTTCAAATATAACCCCGATTAGTATAATTCAATTTATGTGAATGTATTTAGTTGAAGTCAACCATAGAAATAATTCTGGATTACCGACAAGTAATGTCAACTGTTAACCAATGCAAGTCAACTCATCAATAATGTAAATGAGTGTCAAATTACAAGAGTGCATCTTGACATGTATGAATGAATGTGTTGAAGTCGAGTCACCTGCAAGATATGAAAATCAAGAAACATTGTTGTGAGTGAAGATGATTTCCATTTATGTATGCAAGCTCCAAGGCACTTACTAAAAATATTTGATCTTGGTCCCATATAAAGTGTTGAAGTCGATGGGACAATATCTGTTGGAAGGTGGGCCTCGAGGAAACCCACATTAACCAACTTGAGAATATAACCAAAAACTATTTGATAACGAAATATTTAAACCAATATGCAATTACAAAACTTATTGTGAAATTTTCTTGCCAATTACTTGGTTTTCAAACAAAGCTCATGTCCAATTGCGCTAGTAAACTAGTTTTCACAACAATAATTTTTTTTTTTTTCTTCTATTTTCTCTTTTTTTTAATATATTTTTTTCTTTCTTTATTTTATCCTACTCTATTTGTAAAATAAAATCTCTTTCGAGTATAAGAATAATTCTAATGGATCCATGTACGTAACATGATGTCAAATAAACTCATATGCAGGTTTCAAAGACATGCTTTGATATATACCCAAATATGAGAGACTAATTGCTTTGATTGAGATGATTTCAAGAACTGTTGAAGAATATAATGGTGCTCCATCTTAATGATTTTCTAGAACCAAAGTTCAATATAACTCTGATGTCCTTGGTTCACTTGTTCATTTGAATAATTTTGTATGTCTTCTTCTCCCATGTTATTAAGATATTCTACTATGGGATGGTCGATCTATTGGACACATAAAGGATATAATAATCATACTAAAAATTCCTCAATATCAGGTTCTAATTCCTTCTCTCCATCAGATGTGGTCCATGATTCTTTAGTCTTGTTTGGATCTTCTTCTTCTAGATGTTGTTCTTCAATGATATCGGAAAATATTTTTTTACAATACTCTTCTTGATCTAAGATGAATATCATTTATATCAAAAGGATATTTTTGGAATTTTTGTACCTCAACATTGTACCTGGGATGAGGTATTTTACTAGTGGGGATTGAAAATGGTTGTGTAGGTAGTTGAGTGGGAATGGATTTTTGGAGTGGTTGAGTAGGTGGAATGGGAAAGGTTGGATTGAGGTCAACTAAGGGTGAAAATGAGGTTGTGGTGGAGGTGAATGATCTAGATAGAATTGAAATTGGTATTGAGGATAATGAGGAAAATATTGAGGATATGGTGGATTTCTTCCATAAGGCCCTCGCCAACCTTGTTGCCAAGATTGATTTTGAGGTTGGGATTTAGATGGCCAATGTTGTCAAGATAAGGGTGTGCTCCAATTACTTTGAGATTGTTGTGCACCACCTTCAAATTGTGAATTATAATCTTGCATTATAGTGGGTTGACGAAGATGCCAAGGTATTCTTGGAGCTACATAACATATTTGCTCTAGTGCTTTATTTTCTTCGTTATTTTCTTGGTAAATTGCTTTCAATGCTGGTAATGATGGGTAATCTTTCGTAGTATGTGGTTTTTACACATATGACACAAATTTCAATGTTATCAATTGGACATTCAATAAAAAACATGTTTCTTTCTACATTTAGAGAAAATTATAGACAAAGAAACATTCTCAGTTTTTTCCTTATTTTGTATTATTATAATATCAATACATTCACTTGAATTACCAAGAATATATGATTTAAAATATTAATTAAATTTCCAAGTTTGACTCAAATTACCAACCTTGATGCCAACTTACTTACTCTATCCATAACTAGATCTTGAGGGGATATGACATTGATTTTCCTCTTGATATGTGCTTACATAATTCATAAATATCTTCAAATGATAATTGAGAAATATATCCTTTACCCATAATATTAAGAAGATCAATCCATTCATCTCTAATTGCTCTAAGAGGATTTTTAATGTATCAAATCATGAATTATGAAAATTTTCCCTCTTAAGATTATACATAAATATATCTACCAAATCCTTAAGGCTCTCATCTTATTTTTGAGTCATTTTAAAGATTTCATATTTAAGATCATGATGTATACAATAGTCTTTATATTTTTCTAGAAATATTCTTTTCAAATCATCCCATGATCTTATTGAATTAGTTCCTAAACAAATGAACCATCTAAGAGCTCTATCCTTGAATGTATCTGGAAACAATTTCAATTCATGAGCATTCAATAAGTAACCATATGATCTACAAAGTATTTCAAATTCAAAAGGAAATATTTTGGGTCTTCTGATCTAATACCATGGAATTTGGGAGGTATAGATGGAGAGATGTTTTTCATTTTAACATTTCTTGAATGGGAAATCCAAAGGGATCTACTTCATTTCCATCATTCCCATCCATTTCTTCTACCTCCTTTTTCATCTCTTCCACCTCAAAGAGGTAATTTTATTCTACTTGCAAAAGTAGGAATTTGTGATGTGGATAGTGATGTGGCTCTTATTGCACCACATGATCCAATGGGGATGGCAGGTGATCGTGAAATTGATTTTTTTAAAGTTTGTTCTCTAATGAATCTACGTTTAGGATGCACTCTAAAATGAATGAAATTAAACTTATGCAACTAAAAATGGGTGAAGCTGAAAATGAAATGCAATTCAATAATTAAGGTTAAGAGAGACCTCATAATGGTGATGCACATGATCTTACCTCTCGTATTAAAATCTCTCTTTTCCAAAGTTGCATAAATTAAAAGACAATTTAAATTGAAGGCTAACCCCTATATATACTTCCCTGACAAAGGTGCCAAAATTGTTGGGTAATTTAATTGTGCTTTAAATTACTTTATATTAAATTGTTAATCCAGGATTGTAAATTTGTAAAGTATATGACACAATATATAGAGTTTAACTTTCAATTCTAAAGGAATAAACTGCAATGAAGTAAAGTTCTAATCTATAAAAGTGAGTAAATTTAATCTATAAAATCTTGTAAATATAATCTAGAAAGCATTTGAAATCTATTTCTATGAACGTAAGAAATTTAATTAAAAAAACAGAATTCTTTAGAATTTAAATCTTTTTGTATTTTTATATTTCTCAAGTGCTTGATTACAATAAAAAAAATAAAGTGACAATTAAAAACTTCAAAATAAAGTATCTATAACAAGTAAATAAATAAAATCCTAAACTAAGTGATCATTGTAATATAATTTATTTCTTAATTAAAAAGATTAGAATTGTTAGAGGATTGCGATGAATCAAAAGACTAGATTGATTTAGGTTCAAAATGATTGATCTCTTTCTTAATTTGATGGAAAATTCAATTTCTTTCTTCTATTGTTACATTTTATGGATGCAACATGAAATCTAAAAAATTCTATTTGAAAGATCCACGAATATCTCCAAACCTGCATTCCTTTTTGAAGAAAATCCTAGTAGACAACTAAATTGGCTCATTCTACACAAAACCCATGTTTTCGTTTTTCGAGATTTATCTTAGCTTGGCTAGAAATGGTGTCAGAAGTTGACTGCTCGAAATTTGTTGCTAATATAAATCTCAATATTTGATCAAGTGTTGAAAGCTCACATTATGATACTGGTGAGCTGCAAAAGAAACTATTTTATAACATAAGAAAACTAATATAAACTACATATATTATGAAACTACATGAATTATAAAATTACATCTTACAACAAAACAAGGACACAAAATTATAAAATAAATAGCACGAGAACTTATCAAATGTATTTTATTCTATCATAGTTTGGAATTATGCTCCAAAAGCTCCTGAATTTGAATGGATAAGGCCCTCCTATTTATACAAAAACTAAGATAACTAATTAATAAATGTATATTCACAAATATCTCTTAGATCCACATATCTCTCCTAGATCCAAAAATATCTCATGTGGTTACAACCACATGTTAACATCTAGCTAGTAACATCTCTACATATCCTCTTAGAAATATCTAAAATATTTGATAACACATCTTATCAAAATTTTCATGATTCTTCTCCATCAAATGTTCTTGAATTATTATCTCAAATATTTCTCAATTCTTCAAGAGTTTGAAGAGGAAATTCAAATTTGAGAATTAGAGGTCAAATATGAATTCGCTGGAATCTTCAAATATGCCTACACACATTACAAAACACATCCAAATTTTAGATATAAGTGAATACATGTTATTTTTCTAATATTGAACCATAAATTCACTCAAAATACTAAAATAAATGCTTTGGAAAATAATAAGTATAAACCCATATGTAATCATAAAAATGGTCTTAATGTAAGGTTATAAAATAGTGGAATATGGTTAGAAGTGAATGAAAAGATGATGACAAAGATGACATTTTGTAGAACCAACATCAATTTTGGTTTAATTTGTGGGGTTGGAAAGAAGACATAAAAAGATACCTTAGGACAAAGTTTCGAACCGTGAGGCTGAAATTATAGAGATATAACAGTTTCAAAGTCAATCTCCTAAAAGTAAGAAAAATGTGTGTATTTTATGAAATTTGCATAACTTTTGTTTGAAAAATTAGTTTGAAGTTATTCAAAGGGCATAGTGAGACATAGATATAATTTTCTGCTTCCAAAATTCTTCGAAACAAAAAAAAAATAGATACACCTAGTAATCCAACAAAAATCTCTACTATGATGTATGAAGAACAAGAAGAAATGCAATATGATATATCAAAATTATGACACGACGTGCAACAAATTTTTCTCTTGCAAAGAGTAACCAAAAATGAACTAGAAGCTAAGATGTATATTTTATAAGAAAAAATAAAATGGAGAATGGAAGGTTTGAAGTATGGTTTAAAGCATACATGGGATTTTTTAATTTAGACATGGATGTGATGAATGTCAAGTTGGAAGGGTTGACAAAGTTACTACAAGGAAGGATTCCCAATGGTGACAAGGTATTCCATGAAAATCATGATGAGGACAAACAAAATGTGAATTATTATTTTAGACACTCCATCATTAGGTTTAAGACTAACCACATTCCAAATATCAATATGAAGAAGTTTTATGAAAAAGATCTGGTATCATGGATACTACAAATGGAGCAGTTCCTTGATCTATACAATGTGAAACAAAAAGAAAGTTATGCTTTCCATCTTTATATTTAGAAACCAATCAATTTGTATGATATCAATGCAAAGAACCATGCACATGGACAATTTTCAAGGAGGAATTCATAGCACATTATGAGGATTCAAAGAGCAATACTTTGTTGAGCCAAATGATAAATCTCAAACAAAATGTTTCTATTTATGGAGCACATTGAGAAATTACAAAGATTGAATATAAATGTAAGTGATATTCTATAGGAGCATCTAGTTGATGTATTATTAGGGAATTTAAAGGATAATTTCCAACATGAGGTTCTCCTTTGGGAACCTAATTCATTGGAGAATGCATTCAAGGTCACAAGAAAAGTTGAAAGAAAAATTATGGCAACAAGGAGGTATACCACTCACAACTATAAAGATGGAAGTGTTGTAGTTCCTAGCTTTCCACAACCTACAAGGTTGAGACTACAAAAACTAGAGGAAAAAAAGAGAAAAGGGCTTTGTACAACTGTGATAACTAATACACTAAAGGTCATAAGTGTGCCGAGAAGAAATTATTTTACACATATTGTGAAGAGGAGGAAGAAAAGGAACAAGAAACATCAAAAGAAGAAGATATATACCAAGAACCAACCCAAGGGGATGAAATTGAAGAAATGAATTTGACCATATCTTATAATTCATTGGAGGGAATTACCACTCCTCAAACTCTCAAGATAGAAGGATATATCAAGATGAAAAAGGTGATCGTGTTGATTGATTCTGGTAGTACTCAAAATTTTGTTCATTGTAAGATAGCTAAGGATTTAAATTACTTTCTATATCCAACACTAGAGTTTCAAGTGATGGTTGCAAATGGAGGAACTATAAATTTATCAAGGAAGTGCCATAATATGAATATAACCATGGGGGAATATGTATTGAATAATTCCAATTCTTACCATTCCAATGGGTGGTGTAGATTTTGTATTAGGAGTCTAATGGTTACAATATTTGGGGACGATAACTTTTAAGTTTCAAGAACCTTTCTTGAAATTTTTATTGGAAGGAAAGAAAATTGAATTAAGGGGTGTTATAGGGAAACTAGGGAAGATAATAAGCTCTAATGGCATGAAAAATATTTTGAAGAAGGGAAATGAGGGGTAATTGCACAATTATATTCACTAGATGTTGAAACATCAAAATAATCCATTTCTCCAGATATCTAAAGAGTCCTTGACAATCATTCCAAGGTATTTGAGACTCCCAAGGGTCTCCCACCTATTCATGATCATGATCATGATATTCACTTGATTCGAGGAAGTGTTCCTCCAAACATTAGACCTTACAAATATCCTGATGTCCAAAAGAGTGAAATTGAACATATAATTGTAGAAGTGCTAGATGCAGGTATAATTCAACCTAGCAAAAGTTCTTTCTCTTCTCTAGTAGTGTTGGTGCACAGGAAGGATGGATCATGGCGCATGTTTCCAGATTATTGAGATATCAACAAGCTCATTATCAAATATAAGTTTCACATTGCTGTCATTGATGAATTTTTGGATGAAATACATGGAGAAATTTACATCACAAAGTTGGATCTTCATTCAGGATATCATCAAATTATAATTAAGATAAAATACATTCCAAAAACAACATTTAGAACTAATGAAGTTCATTTTAAATTTTTGGTCATGCCTTTTGTCCTTACTAATGCACCTTCCACATTTCAAGGTTTGATGAATTCCACTTTCAGTGCCTCCCTTAGAAAACTGTGTTAGTATTTTTTGATGGTATACTAATCTAAAAAATTCTTGAAAAGATCATGTTCAACATGTTGATATGGTTCTCAAAATATTGGATGAGAAATAATTGTATGCAAAATCCTCCAAATGTTTCTTTGGGGTACAATAAGTGGAATACTGGGTCATATTGTATCCAATGAGGGTGTGAAGGTAGACCTAACAAAATTAAAGACATCAAGGAATGCAAAATCCCCACAACCTTAAGGCATCTTCGAGGATTTCTTTGGTTGACATGGTATTATTGAAAATTTGTTAAGAATTATGGGAAGATCGTAGCACCTCTAACAACATTACTAAAGAAAGTTGCATTTTTTTTTGGAATCCAAAGAAACTAATGCCTTTGAACATATTAAAGAGGCAATGTGCCAAGATGAGGTATTAGCTACACCAGAGTTCACAAAAACATTTATTGTGGAATGTGATGCCTCAAGAAATGGAATTGGTGTTGTTTTATGTTGATATTTATAGCTTGGTAGGTACATCAATCCCTAGGGTTTAGGGATTGGAGTTTGGAGCAATAGAAAAGTGAATTATGGGCTTGAAACCAAAGCCCATGGTTTTAAACCCAAAGATGTCAGGGAAAAAACCATGAGGAGAATTTGAAATGTGAGCGATGGTGATGATAGAGGACCTCGAGCGTAACCGCGGGCAATGAAAATCATCGAAATCTGAGTTGTAGAAATGGAGTTATGAATTTTAAAGTTTAGTGTGGGTGAATAGACCTACTAGTTCAAGTCAGCCTAGTATGGAGGTGCCCTTTTAGGGCTATCATTGACACCCACATGAATTGTATAGAAAAAGGAGTTTGTTGAGGCATTTAGACACATCCTAAGTGCAACAATCCATTAAGATAACTCTGAAAAAGGAAGCAGATATGAGGCAGGAAGAAAGGAATGGCAAGATCATGAGTTTGAGAAGGTTTTCTCTATGATTGGGTGAAATTTTCTTGGTAGCTAGGATGCAGGTCTGAGGAAGTGATCTAGGTCAATAAAGGACATGATTTCGACAAATTTTGGGAGTAGATTATCTTTCCAGATCAGGCCTTAGATCAAAGGTATGTAATTGGGATAATTCTATGTTATTTTGTGTTGGAGTGTCTCTATTTGTAGGGCCAAATCAATTATTACAACAATTTGATTGGAGGTTGTCGGCCGGATAAGTCGTTCTTGCGGACAAGACCGACCTCCCTAGTATCTAATGATATCTAGCGACAAGCAAACCAAACAAATTCTATCTTTCTCTAAATATGCAATTTATAAATAAAGGCAAACATGTGTTTTAGGCCTACCTCGGGTACAGTGCTAATTTGTGGAAGCCACGCTCTGTTGATCCAAATGAGCTCCCTTGTAAAGAATCTGCAAACACAAACAAGCACACACATTAAATAACACCTGAAAAACCAATATAATAAAGCATATTTATCATGATGATCAAGGAATTCATGAAACAAACCATATAAGACAATTTATTGAGAAAAATGAATCTGATTATATTAACTTTAATCAAAGAATAACTTTACAACCTTAGTGCCTTGATGTTGTACAAACTCCTCCCAGGGTCCAGCAAGAATCTCCTCTACTTTGACAAGTTTCACTCTCTTCCTAATGAAGCCAAAAGGTATGTAATCTCTCCTCTCAAGCTCAACTAGGAAGTCTGGATTCCAATAGCATTTACCCTAAAAAATGTTCAGCTTCTAACCTCCCTAGCAACTAGCCCGATGCCTTAATTTATAGTGCAATGGAGGGAAGTTACTAGGTCCACCTTCAAAGGGATAAAGCCCTCCTTCAAAGGGATAAGCTCCTCTCATCAAGGGATTAGCTCCTTTAGTTTTGGGATGCATGAACCACCTAGGACCGAACCATCCACGTCAAGATTCCTTCTAGAATCATCCAGAATTAACCCAAAGTGAGTTTTTAAGAATAAACTTGCGCCTTTTTGACTTTCACAGGGGTCCGCACCCACTCCTTTAGAGACAAAGCGGGCAGGTCCGTAGGTAACATGACCATGGGGTGCGGGACCGTAGGTAACAGTAAGAGAAAGTGCGGAAACAGAGCTTTATTGATTTTCAAGAACTTTCTCTCATTTTTAAAGCTTGACATGAAGAGCTGAGGTTTGAGACTTGCTAAGGAGGATAGTATGAATGATGATAGACCCATACTGACTGCAAATAGTCATGGTGACAATATTTTGTGTAACAGATTGCCCCCTAAAGTGCGAATTCTGTAGTAGATGAGGATTTCATTTATCATCTAATAAGAGTGAAGTACTTTATCATTTCGAGGATCATCTTGTGGAGAGCCCGGTTGGAACCTGTAAAAACATTCAATGCAAAACATATATATGAGATCATATCATCGTTGAGGTAGGCATTCCCATACTCAGATCAAAACTGACTAGAAAACTAACTACTGCTCTGATATAGGAATGATCTTGTAATACATCACAAATATAGACACATGTAGACACAGTATGGACGCAACCATCTGTTTATGAATAGTCCACTGTATAATGAATACAAAATTCCTCGCAGCCTGGATGGTGGAAACTAGATCCAGGGTCTTAATTTCTATTTCCCGAAATAAGTTACGATTCTATCCATGTGAATGAATGTGTCGAAGTCAAACATGGTAGAAACCACTTGATTACCAGTCAATGATGTAAACTGTTAACAAGTGTGAGAGAAACCACCAGTAATGTCAATGGCTCTCAAAGTACTCAGTACAATCCATGAAATGTGAATAGATGTGTTGATGTCGAACATGTCACAGAGTCCTTTGATCGAAGGTCAATGATGCAACCTATCGTCGAAGGTGAGAAACCTGCCATTGAGGCATGCAGATCTCAAGGTACTGACGATTTCTAAATCATCTTTCTAGATAATGAATTGAAGTCGATAGAAAGCGATCCGTCGTAGGCAAGCCCACAACACAAAATCATAGATCAAGTTTGAAGAAATATAGTTGCAAGGATTGACTCAGGGATGGTCAAGATGGATGACAGATATTTTGCAGATGAATGGTTTATTTGCACTGACCTCTTGAACACATAACGACACAGCAGATGGTTTGGTGACAATTGACCCAAATTTAATATCCAGAAACCGGCTGAAGACTTTCAATATGGTTTGATCCACTGTTAGGAAAAGGATTTCCCAACCTAGGTGAATAAAAAGTGTTGTGTTCAAGAGTGGTTAAACGTTTTTTGAGACACAAAGTATGACAAACAGGCTCATTTTTCTCTCTTTTCCCCACCATTTCTGGCAAGTACCTCTTTATTTTTAACAAGCTTGAGGAGGATAACATTTGCTTGATTATAAGCTCATCCTTTGGATGAGTCCAACTTAGTTTAAATTCGAACCCTAAGAAGGAGTGGTCCATTCCTGTTTGTAATTGAACAGGTCCTTTACTGTTAAATTTTAATGAGTCCAGTATAGGAGAAACTCGGCGTTTTTCAATTTTAGAGAGTCTGAAAAAACTTAAGAAAACTCCATGGTTAACCTTTTTCGTAAATTTGTGTCTCCCAAGCCCGAAAAAGTATAAAATAATACTTGAGAGAACCGCTTGATCATTACGACCAAGGAGTACTTTTCATAATTAGTGCCTCTGATCCGAAAAAGTAAAAAAGCGATCAATGACACATCGTTTTATAACCAATATCGAATTTGAAACGACAAAAATCCAGCAATCTTTTCATGTTTTTATGGTCAGAAAAGGGCTGTAAGTGGACCGTCTTTTTAGTTCCGTTTTAACGAGCTTAAAAAGAAAAACTCGGCAATCTTTTCATATTTTAGGAGTCAGAAAAGAGCTTAAAGGTGACTCTAATGTTTTTTGTCGAAAATGACCAATTTTGCCTGAAAAATCCGTTATCCTGCACAAAAACTCAAACATTACTCATACCTGTTTAAAATAGATAAAAATGCTTCAAAAGTTACCTCTTTAAAGTGAAAAATAAACAAATTAAAAACTCATTTATTCAAAAAAGCTTATAAAAGGGCTTTTGTAAATTCATTTTTACCGTTTGACTTCAGAGTGAGAAAAGAGAGCTTTTGGTCAGAAAATTCCTGTGAAGATTGCGGAAAATTCGTATGTTGGAATCGAACGCTGTCTCCTCCAGGTAATCCACATCATCTTACTCTTTCATTTCATCCGTTTGAAATTTGTTTTTAGGGCTTTATTTTGTTTTTTAGGAAATTTTTAGGTTAAAAACTGCGCGCGGGGGTCCGCAGGCATAGCATAGGAAACCTGCGGACCCCGACTTTTTCGTAAAAGGAAAAAAGTCAGGGGCCCGCACCTGCCCTTAAGGCAGAGTGCGGACCCTCGCACTGTCTCTAACACAGAGGGTGCAGTCCCCGCAGCAAAGGTTTTCAAACCTAAATTTTTCAAATTCCACCCAAAAATTTTGATTTTAAATATTCTAATCCGCCTTTTTATTGAATGTAGGGTATACATCATGCTTGATTGGTGGGAATGGGATCACGACGATGTGGATCTCACCGCGATTAATCATCAACCTTCGATTGATGCATTAAGGCATGCGGTTTATACAAATTCTGGGCCATACCTGGCATGAGGGCCCAGGTGGACTTTTTGCAGTGGCTGGTAGATAGGTGGAATATACAGGACCAGTGTTTCTTTATTGGTGGCCACCAGCTCGAAATGGAGCCGGAAGCAATTACTTTTTGACTGGTTTGCCTAAGAGAGGTGAACATTTGACTCTATTAGGGACTAGGCCAGGTGGCCAGTCTGTCGATAGCCTCTGGCTAGAGTTTTGTAACGACCAAACTAGAGACAAAGGGATTGATATCAAAACCATATCCCATCTTGAGCTCAAAGTGATTGTGTTTACTATTACCAGGCTCTGCGGAAGCGCAGCACTACATGTAGCCACTGGATCCCAAATGCGGATGGCAGTAGACTGCTTTCGAGGCACCATCTTTAACTGGTGCGAGGCTGTGTTGGCTAATATAAAAGTCCAACTGACTAGAGCAAAGAACGGACAACTGAAGACCTTTGGATATGGTGCTTTAGTTGTGAGCTTTGGTCTAGAGAGGGTCCCAATGTTGGTCCCACAACATCTTACCGTTGGAGTTGGAGTTCCCCGAGAGCCCAAACTGATGCGTTGGGTTGTAGTTATGGCCCGTCATCCTGAGGAGGGAACAGAAGTCATTCGATTTACTCATGAGTATTTTCATTGGTTAGAGAACCAAGTTTTTGCTATTTAGGATTTTCCTTATGCTGGGGTAGATTATCGTGGTGACCCAGACATGGCTCTTCCACCAGGAGAGCAATGGGATGACTCAGGTAAAATCATTTTCAACATTTTCTAATTTAATTTATTATTATTATTATTATTTTTATTTCATCCCAAAATTGACAGTAAAAAGTTTCAAATGAAGATGTAGGTCCACGGCGACTAGCCACTCTCCGGCCCTATGAGAGGAAACAGCCAGCTGCAGCAGCACCAGCCCCACAGGACGAATCTACAGAGACCTTGGTCGAATCGGAGAGCCATCTAGAGCGTTTGACAGCAGACATTTCATAGACCAGCATAGATGACATTCCTCTTAGGCTACAACGCTATGTGATTGGGGTCCCAGGACCTTTCAGGAGGTTCCTTTGTAGGGTGGCCCGTACAATGGTTTCTTATCGTGATCATCACAAGTGATAGGATGATCGCCTGTTGTAGACTCATATGACATTTTTGCTTTTTGTACTATCATTTTTGCCGATCATAAGGTGTTTTTCAACCTATGATCGAAGACGATGTATATTTGACACACTTCTATGCTATACTATATCACTATTACCGCTTATCTTGTAAAACATGTTATGGAATGTTTTTAAATTTACTTGTATGATTATTGCAAATGTCTACTTAACATTCGAGAAGCAATTGCATCTGCTAATGTATTTAAATATCTTGGAACATGCTGATATTCAATATAGTCAAATTCACGTTCCAAGAGACGAACTCTAAAAAATAATCTCAATAACACTGGATTTCTAATGGCATACACTCTATTAAGTTGTAATACAACGAGTTCAGAATCTAACCTCACAATCAAACTCCGAATCCCAAATGAGATGGATTCAGATAATAACTCAATCATTGTACTATACTCTGCAATGTTGTTCGTTGTTTGACCGAGGCTTACCCCATGCATAGATACCAACTCATCAGAGGGTGAATAGATGACCCAAGTTGCGGAAGAAATGTTCCGTGTATTACGACAAGCACCATCAGCAAAACCAATGTATGTTTGGAGAGACATCGACATCTGCAATATCAAGAGTAAAATCAAGATAAGCAGGAATAATGACAAAAAACACTCTCTAAGCTAAGCACACTTTTAATCTAAAACACACCAGCTAGAAAGAAAACTAACCTAACTAAAAATCTCCACACCCAGATTTAAGCATAATATCTCTTCAGGTAAAGACCATTTCTAGGTTTACCTAAAGAGACCCTGTCAAAGTCTACCAATTCATAGGCCCCTTTTGCCAGCTTTCTCTTAACAAAATAAGGACCATGCCACATGGGTACGAATTTTCCAGTGCCTAATTTATCATTTGCTTGATCGTACAATAAGACTAGGTCTCATTCCGAAAAATTACGAGGTGTAACATTTCGATCATACTGAGCTTTAATATGTTTGGCATGAGCTTCGATTGCTAATGTAGCATCACGTCGATTCTCATCTAGCTGAGCCAAGTACAACAAACATTTTTCCTCTTCGGAAGTGGCTGGAAGTAATTCTATGGCTATTTGCAATAACAAGATTTCGCATTTGATGGGTAACACAACTTCCAAACCATAAACTAGTTGGAAAGGAGTGAAACAGGTTGACGTTTTTACTGAGGTTCGATACGCCCAAAGCACTGAAAATAGCATGTTATGCCAATTCCACCTATGAATCCCAATGATTCGTCGGATCATGATGACTAGAACTTTGTTGATGGCTTCAACCAGACCATTAGCTTGTGGATAATATGGAGTTGAACTATCGTGACACAAGCCAAGTTGGTCTGTAAGTTCAGTCATCATAATATTTCGAAAATGATGCCCATGATCAGTGATAATTGCTTGTGGAACACCAAGCCTAGCAATTATATGATTGAACACGAAAATCACAGCAGTTTTGCCGCCTGCCTCAAATGTAGGCATCGCCTCGGCCCACTTGGTAAAATAATCTACTGCAAGGATGATATACGCATGCCCCCCACCGAGTGAGGGTTACATGTAATAAAATCAATACCCCATTTCGCAAAAGGACTGATGGCAATTATAGGGTGGAGAGGAGCAGGTGGAGTGCGCATCTTTCGATTAAAAATTTGGCAGTTGTGGCATTTTCGGACCGCATTAGTATAGTCTTTAAACAAAGACGGCCAGAAATAGCTAGCACGCAATATCTTTTGGGCTGTGGCAAACCCAGACATATGACCGCCACACGCTCCAGAGTGACAGTCATTTAGAACCCTTTCAGCTTCCTCATGAGTTAAACAACGTCGGAAAATAGAGTTTGCCCCGCGACGATAAAGTGTATCTCCAATAATTTTGAATTTTTGGGACTGGAATCGTATTTTCCGACACTCTGATCTTGAAATTTCAGGCCGAAAGGATTGGGTCTGGAGATAAACTATGATATCCCCATACCATGGATCTAAAGTGCTGATTAGAAACAAGGATTCGTCCGTAATGGGCTCCTCTGCCACAGTTTCCGTTTCAGCATGCGGGAAGTCACACATCAACTCCACAAAAACTAAAGATTTCTTTGACTTAGACTTTTCAAATTCTAAGTCAAACTCCTGCAGGATCACAATCCATTTGGAGTACTTGCCCCTAGCAATTGTTTGGTCAAAATATAGATCATAGGGTTGCAATCGGAAATTACTGTAGTTTTTGCGTAGTAAAATGTAATGATGAAAACGTTGGACAGCTTGAACAGCTGCCAATGCCAATTTCTCAACATGTGAATATTTTAGCTCAATGGGATTTAAGGTTCGACTAAGGTAATATATCACATGTTCACTACCAAATTCATCTTCCTGAACTAACACCATTCCAATGGTGGAATGTGAGGTGGCGAGATATAAGTAGTCCTGGTTGTAGTTGGGAGGATGCAATAACGGTGCATGGGTCAACGCGTGTTTTAGTGCATCAAAATATTTGTCAGCTATCTCATCCCAAGAGAATGGAGTATTCTGTTTCAACAACCGGGTAAAACCCTTTGTGATCTTGGCGTAGTTAGGAATGAATCACCGTAAAAAGTTTGCTTTCCCTTGCAAACTTTGGAGTTGGTGAAGACTCGAAGGAGGAGGCAATTTGACAATAGCTTCAACCTTCGAGGGATCGACACGAATGCCGGCTTTCGAAACAACAAACCCCAGTAACCGACCCGTTTCTATATAGAAAACACACGTGTGGATTCAACCTAATTCAATAATTCCTACACCTCATAAAGATTGCTCGTAAATGGATGAGATGATCAGCTCGATGTAATGAATGAGCAGGTAAATCATCGAGATAGGGTTGCACAATGTGCTTTATGTCATGAAACGCGTAAGACATGGCTCTTTGAAAAGTTGCCCCGGTGTTCTTGAGCCCAAAAGGTAATTTGAAATAAGCAAATGTCCCCCATGGACAAATGAAAGCCATTTTTGGTTGATCAGTAGGTAGAATATTTATTTGATTGTATCCGGAAAAACCATCCATGAAGGAGAATATTTCACTGCCGGCACAATCATCAATGATTTGATCGATATAGGGAGTTGGATAATTGTCTTTTGGACAGGCTCGATTAATATCCCTATAATCGATACATATTCTTATTGTTCCTTGCTTTTTGTTAACAGGAACAATATTCGATACCCAATCCGTTAACGGAATTGGATAAATGAAACCTGCTTTAAGTAATTTTTCAACTTCTGCCTTAATAGAAGCAACTTTTCGCGGGTGGATCTGACGCAAATGTTGCCGGACGGGTTTAGCATCCGGGTAAGTTTTGATTTCATGAACAATAATTGCTGGGTCAATTCCTGGCATTTCCTCATATGACCAGGCAAACACGTCGTGGAATTCTTGAAATAGGGCCTTATATGTTTGAATTTCATCTTCCGTACAAGAGGCACCTATATGAATGTTTTCAAAAATTCCAAGCTTAATCGAAATGTCAATAGGAATAGTTCGAGAAATGTTTCCCAAATTTAACTCAGAATCAGGATTTTTCATTGGATTCTGAGGTTCCTTGACATAATCAGTCGTAAAAATAGATGAAAAATCATTTTCAAAGCTATCAATCTCAGGTAAAAACGAAGACCTATGATTAAGATCTTCCCATGGTAAATCATCAACACACAGGATTTCACGAATTTGCTCATCAGTGTGAACAAGTTCGGAAAACGTTGTTGAATCTGAGTTTGATGTTGAAAGTGATTCTTCATAGACCACATTCATTAAGTCAATTTCTGTTGAAGAAGGGTCGGAAAATGACTGCACGACCTGATACGGAATTTCATATGGACTCAAAGGCATAGCACCACCAAATGAATCTATCTCAGATTCGAAAGGTACGATCCAAGGATCATCATAAACAATAGTGTCTGATGAAATCATATGAATGGTTGCAGTAGAAGGTGATACGTTGAGAGGAGGAAAGGGAAAAGTTCCTAGTAAACCAGAATCTTTAACTAATCCTACTCCAACATCCTTATAAGGGATAGTTGTTTTGCCGACATGCTGAATACTTTCAGAAGAGGCTGGGTCAGATGAAAAGTAAGTTAGCTGGTCTATAGTTACGATCTTTCCATTATGAGGGAATTTTATAAGCCGAAAGACCGATGAAACAACAACTATCATAGCGTAAGACCAACTACGACCCAAGAGAAGGTTGTAATCTAGAGGGGCATCAACCACCTCCACATCTAGATTAATAGTTTTGCCTTCAACCCCTATAGGTAAATCCTGTAGAATGCCAAAAGGATGGAACCCACGGCCATCAAAGGCCTTTAGAATCGTCGGGGATTGATTAAGTGTAGGAGAACCAAGCGATCTCCAACACTGGATCGACATAATACACGTTGAGGCTCCCTCATCAATCACAGTCCTATAGCAAGGTCTGTTTTTGACTAACACTGGAATTTGGAAAGCCATTTGATGAGGTAAGCGAGGTGTACTATTTTCTAGATCGAAAATTATAAGGTTCAAGTCCTGAATGTCAACAGATCCTATAGCTGACAATAGCAATTTACGCTGTGCTGGACATGATTGCAGCACCTCCAAAGCCAACATTGCTGAAGGTGAAATAGCCAAATCTTCAACAATGTTATAGTTCTGAGCCGCTCTCGCATGTGGATTGAAAGTTGACTTTCGAAGTATACCCTTGGCGGGCGGTTTGATTACTAAGTTTGGGTTAGGTTTCTCGATCTGTAGTGGATCGGAACCGAGAGTTGAAGTTGATGGGTTTGAATTAGAAGATTCTGCTTCCTTACCACCAACAGGACTTTTACTTCCATAATCTTGCGATCGTGTCGCAATCCTAACATGGGACATCATCATTATGGGTTCTACGAAGGCATTTGAGGAAGAACCTATCATCTTACTATCTTGACTAGGAAAAGGATCCTTCAAAAGAGCAGGCATTTGGGAACCTTTGATGATTTTTGCAACCTCAGCACGATGAGGGCAATCTCTTGTAAAATGCTCTTCATCACAAATGAGACAAGGATAACGAGGTTTGTGTTTCTCATCAGTATATTCCGTTTTTTTTGGTTTCTCTTTCAAATTTTTATCTGTTTTATTTTTCTTCTTCCCTTTCTTTTTACCGCCGGATTTTGATTTGGCTGTAGATGACTCTACAACATGAATATCAGTAGAAATTTCCACGGAAGAATCTCCTGTCGGGGAATCTGGCAAAGTTATGATGGGAGAAGAATTCTTGGAAGATTTCTTCTTACTTTTGGTATTAATCATACCAATCATACCATCAGCGGCATGAGACCCTGAAGGAGCTGCAGTTATTTGATTTTGTTTAGGAAGGTCTAGGATTTTCTCGTGTAACATACCTGACTACGTATAAACTAAGTCAAGGCACTGAGCTTGAGCAATTACTTGCTCTTCAGTAATGACTCTTGCCTTAGCTACATCCTCAGTGATTTTCGGTAATAAAGATTTGACAAACCATTATGCTAAGATCTGATCCGGAATAAAAACTTTCACTAAATGCCGTCGACGTCTCCATTCATGAATGTGATCTAAAATGTAAGTGGACGTTGACTGTTTTAATGAAGTTAATAATTCTGTGCCATTGTCATATCTGACTGGCAACTGAAAATGAGTTAAAAACGAAGTAGCTAACTGACTGAAGTTATAAAAAGTGGCTTGCGGTAACTCAATGTACCACTTGGCCGCAAGACCAATTAGAGTGCGTTGAAAAAGCCTTAAATGGATTGAATCATCTAAAATGGAGTTAGACGCACACCAGAGGTGATAAGTCATCACATGGTTCGACGGGTCCTCTCCTGATTTGCCTTCAAACTTAGGAATATCACTAGGCAACTTATTCGGCATTGGCGGACAAAACGGAAGATAGTTAATTGGATCGTTCATAAGGTGCGACAAGTCAGGCAAGTCCAAAGTTGCAATGAATGGTAACTAACGATTAGGGTCCCTGAAACCCTGGGTCATGAGACCAGCCCTAGGAGGAGGATATCCAGGGTAACTAGGAATTGGAATTGCATTTGGGATATTATATCCTCCCGGAAAACCAGGATTAACTGGACCGTACTGGGGTTGCTGAGGTTGTTGATATGTATATCCAGGGTACGGTTGATACTGATAGACTGGCTGCTGCATAGCAGGACCGAATTGGTACTGTCCCTGGTACGGTTGATAAATAAATTGAGGTTGACTTGTGACAACCGTCTTTGGACCAGGTTTTCCTACAGGCATTTGAACCGAAGTTTGAATTGTGGATCCAGACTGAGGTAAAGATGCTTGAGGAGTTGATACAGGAACAGTAGAAACTGGAGCTGTCGATACTCCAGAAGTAGGTGGGGTAGATTGAACGGATGTTGCAGTAGTTGCAGCAGTTGTTTGGGGCAGAGTTCGAGGTGAACTAGGCCCAGGCTAAGAAACTACAGAAGGTGTAGAAGTTTGAATAGTAGACTGGACAAGTTGCTGGGGTGAACCAGAAACCAAAGGTTGTCTAGTTTGAGATGACAAGTGCACATTCAGTTGCAAGATCTGTTGAGATTGAGATGGATCCCACACTAAGTTCATTCCAGGGTATGGACCCATAGAAGGTTGAGCATATTGAGGACCATAACTGGGTTGAGGGTAGGGTTGATAATTCAAAGGTACATTTCCATCTCCTTGGACAAATGATTGACCGGAAGGTGGCTGGAAACCTTGGGTTGGGTACTGACCTTGAGGTTGATAACCTTGAGGCACGTACTGATACTGGGGTTGACCTTAAGGTACATACTGAGTCTGGGGTTGACCTTGAGGAATGTACTGTAACGTAGGTATGTACTGTCCTTGAGGTTGTTCCCCAAGCGGTAATTGGGTACCTTGAGGTTGCCCCCTGGCGATAATTTAGGACCTTGAGGCTGCCCCCCAGGCGGTAATTGGCCACCTTGAGGTTGTGGATTTGGAATGGTACTTGACATCATAAGAATATCTTCTACACTCAATGGCTTAGTTCCGTTATTACCAGTTAATAACCCTTGTTCAATAGGTTGAGGAGATGCTCCCGAAAAAGTACCAGTAAGTGACTGATACCCAGAGGGAACAGAAGGACCGGCATATAAAAATGTTTCTGGAGATTGAGAAAACATGGATGACTGTCTCGACATATTTAACGGAGGATAATAACCCCTAGGTGTTGGATGAAAAGGAATGCGAGGTGGTGAAAAACTTAGTCCCGGGTTTTCCAAAAGATTGGTCAATGAAAGATACCAAGCATCCCTCCTAGGTGGACTGTAAAAGATCGATTCATGCTCCCTAAGTTCTATAGTTGGTTGATTTTCAGGGATAGGTATACCTTCTTTTGGAGTAACAAGTTCTTCAATAGCAATAAGTCCAGAAGGAAGATTTTGGGTAATGACTCTTTCTACCTTGGGTGAACCAGGACCACTGGAAGTTGGAGAGGCAAATCCTGATGTTGGAGTAGCAGCAGGTTTAGTTTTAGGTTCAAATATTTCAGGTTCCTTAGCTAAATCACTAGTAGAAGAAAAACTACTAGTAACTTCGGAAAAAGAAACAGGTTCTAAAATATAATCTGGTGCTTGCACTTGGTAATCAGGATGTACAACCAAAGAAGACTCTCCTTCTTCAGGTGACCCAACTCTACTGTCACTAGGAGTTACAAGGGCTCGTAGCCCTTCAAGCTGGCTCAGTGAAAACTCAGGAGGTTGGCCCCAAAGTCTACGAGACTTCCTTGGTAATTCAGCCACGATTAAATATTTTAACTACTTCACACGCAAACAAAGAAAAATCTCAATGAAAACCACCTAAAGCCTCTAAAGAACCAAACAATTTTGAATCACATGCCTAAAGAATCTAGGAGGTCAAACCACACACAAACAGTAACTTTCCGTACCGAAAACACTAGTTGGTGATGAAATCCAACGTCGCAGAATTCAATACAGAAATGGCGGTTGGAACAGTTACCCTGACAACCTGCTTAATGAATAGACTGGCACAAGTTTCTCCACTAAACCGTCTCGAGTGAAGAGAACCCCCCAGAAAATCCAAGTGAGTCTAGCCGACGTCTACTCCAGGTACAGTGGGATCTTCCCTCCACCGTCACCTTAGGAAAGAGTCCTATAGAATATGGTCACTATCGTTACCAACGAAAACAAATATACCTGGGGGAACAGTCTGTGATCCGATACACACGCAAGGGCAGAGTAGCAAGCTCAATCCCCTTGAAGGCTCCTTGACATAATCCAAGGTTTACCAACAAGTGACCCCAGGCTCCTCGACAATGGTTAATCCGAGGTTTACCATTTTTAATACGTGTATATCTAGTATCATTCCCAATGAGGAAGGATTGATTACCCCACTGGTTCGGACACGATCTCGTGCTTGACTCCTATAAGAGGAGCTTCCCAGAGCATAGATGTAACAATTGGAATTTATCTCCTACCGCAAGATACAACTACTTGTTTGTTTTACTATCTTGGAGAGTTAATTACTCCCTACTCCAAGATACTAGCCTAAGCTATGTTGGTGATAAAGAGCCCTAGAAATAAAAAGATTACTAGATAGATTTTACTTTAAGCATTATTTTTATTGGTTTTTTCTTAAGTCAAAAGGTGCAGAGATGAAACTTATGGTGTGAAGTCTCGACTCCAAGTCACTAAAAATGCACTTAAGATGAAAAAAATCCTTTTTCTTCAATGAATTTCTAGCTAGAGAAAGAGTTGAGAATGCAAATGCTTGTAAAAACAAATCTTTCCTTAACAAACAAATCAAAAGAAGAACTTTTTGTCTTTTCCAATGAACTCAAAACGAGACAACTAGTTATGCTCACGAAAATTTCCCTTTCTTTTCAAACACTCAAATACTACTAAAACAAACTTTTTCAAAAGAGATTTTTATTTTTTATTTTTATAAAACACTCAAAACTATTGAAAAATCTAATCTTGAGATCTATAAATTCTAAAAATCTAATTGAAGTAAAAGCTTACAAGATTTCTTTTCAAGGATGTTTTACTTAGTTATGAGCAAACTAAGGAATAATTTGTCCAGAATCACAAATCAGTCAAAAAACAACTAGCTTTTGTTTTCTTTTCTAAAAATGTAATCCAAAACTTTGAACACAAGTTCTTTCGAAGTTTCACAAAGAGAAAAACAAGATGGATTCCTCAACAAAGGCAGATTTTACAAAATGGTCAGACTCATAAGAAGGCCAACAAAAACCAAGGTGATCTGAGGTTTCTAAGGCTTCTAAGCTTTGAGTTACTACAAGACCAAAACGAAAATCAAGCCCGGCACACAAAACTTCTAGGAATTTCACCTAAAACCCTAATGCCAATGGAATTAACCTAAGAAAAGTTCTTGACAAGTCACGTGCAGATCTGGGCAGAGGCTAAAAACACATAAACAAATCCTAAGCTGACTGAATGAGAAAATTTGAAATTTTTCAAAATTTTGACAGGGTCCGTAGGCCCCCAGTCTACCCAGGTGCGGTACCGCTCTGTGTGTAAAACAAAAGTGCAGGGATGTCTGCACTGTGTTACAAGCAGAGGGTGTGGTCCTCTTCCAAAAGTACGAAAAACAAAAAATAATTCAAGATTGACTAAACCTACCCAATCCCACACACATCAAGCCAAAAACCAGAAACAAAGACACAGTTTCTCAAGTCAAAGTAAAAGCAAAGGAAAAAATAAAAAATTCAAGTCCCCAGTGGAGTCGCCATTTTGTCGGCCGGATAAGTCATTCTTGCGGACAAGACCGACCTCCCTAGTATCTAATGATATCTAGCGACAAGCAAACCAAACAAATTCTATCTTTCTCTAAATATGCAATTTATAAATAAAGGCAAACAAGTGTTTTAGGCCTACCTCGGGTCCAGTGCTAGTTTGTGGAAGCCACGCTCCGTTGATCCAAATGAGCTCCCTTGTAAAGAATCTGCAAACACAAACAAGCACACACATTAAATAGCACTTGAAAAACCAATATAATAAAGCATATTTATCATGATGATCAAGGAATTCATGAAACAAACCATATAAGACAATTTATTGAGAAAAATGAATCTGATTATATTAACTTTAATCAAAGAACTTTACAACCTTAGTGCCTTGATGCTGTACAAGCTCCTCCCAGGGTCCAGCAAGAATCTCCTCTACTTTGACAAGTTTCACTCTCTTCCCAATGAAGCCAAAAGGTATGTAATCTCTCCTCTCAAGCTCAACTAGGAAGTCTCAATTCCAATAGCATTTACCCTAAAAAATGTTCAACTTCTAACCTCCCTAGCAACCAGCCCAATGCCTTAATTTATAGTGCAATGGAGGGAAGTTACTAGGTCCACCTTCAAAGGGATAAAGCCCTCCTTCAAAGGGATAAGCTCCTCTCATCAAGGGATTAGCTCCTTTAGTTTTGGGATGCATGAACCACCTAGGAGTGAACCATCCATGTCAATATTCCTTCTAGAATCATCCAGAATTAACCCAAAGTGAGTTTTTAAGAATAAACTTGCACCTTTTTGACTTTCACAGGGGTCCACACCCACTCCTTTAGAGACAGAGCAGACAGGTCCGCAAGTAACATGACCATGGGGTGCGGGACTGTAGGTAACAGTAAGAGAAAGTGCGGAACCAGAGCTTTATTGATTTTCAAGGACTTTCTCTCATTTTTAAAGCTTGACATGAAGAGCTGAGGTTTGAGCAGATTTGTCTATTTTTGGGTGACTTGTGGAGGTTATAACGCCTACAATAATGTAGGAAGAAGGTTCGAAAGGAAACATTTAAGGGAGGAAATATTGGGAAAAGAAACACAATAATTAGAGCAATGGTTTAGTGTTGTTGGTGTGCACTAACTAGACTTGAAAATTCATAAATTGCAAGGCAAGGGAGGCAATAACAATGGGTTGTAGTTGTCACCTTGTTGACGGATGGATGATAGATGAATGAGGGCCTAGGAGAGGACATATTGTAGAAGACTATTAACAACCAAGAGGAAGGGTGACAAATAATGATTGGATTCCATAACTAGTGAGTTTATGCGACAACGAATGTTGAGACTAGATTTGCGCAATAGATCCTCTATTATAGAACAAAGGGAAACATTTTTAAA
Source organism: Pinus tabuliformis (assembly GCA_031772625.1). Lineage (NCBI taxonomy): Eukaryota > Viridiplantae > Streptophyta > Pinopsida > Pinales > Pinaceae > Pinus > Pinus tabuliformis. Next base: position 763,953,116 of record CM062812.1, read on the forward strand.
GCTACAGATTAGTCAAGTTTGGATATTGTGTGAGAAGATATGACAGGCAGTTGTATTGGATGCTCATGGTTTATTGGAGGGCAACGTGAGAGTGGACCAAGAGTGGGCCAAGATAAAACAAAGTTGGAGCATCCTAAAGAACAACTTGTGGAAGATTGTAGAGGCTTTCTTCAAGCCCTAAGAAATAATTCTCTTGAAGGACTAAGGGATTGTTAGAAGTGGAAAAAGAATAGTTCATTAATCTAATCAACCAAGGGCAATTTGAGTAGCCCTAGAGTTTCCTTGTGGAGAAGGAAATCTACAACAAAAGGATGGTATTCCTCCTAGCTCATGTCCATTGTGGGAGAAGGACACCTTGCAATGTTAGGTGGAAGCCCTCTGTTCTCTATATTAGTCTTGATTTGAGTAGCACAAGAAGACTATAGTGGGGTGAAGTCCCTATGTAGATGAGGAGCAACAATGGGAAGTTGAGAGTTGTTCACAAATAGAGTTGTGCACAAATTGATAGGAGTCTTGAGGTGTTGATGTGTTGAAGAATGAATGGTCAGTTAGGGAGTAGATTAGAGCCAAGATGTAGTAGCTAGATGGAATTGGTGCATTGATAGAGGTAGGTGCTGCAAATTGGGAGCCGAAGGATAGGGAAGGTGTGTATAGGGTATGACCAAGGAAGCTGTGAGGAGCTCTACATCAACTAGACAATTAGTGCACCTTGTATGGATAGATTTTTGGCCATCACGAAAAACACCAAGCCCTAGTTTTTTGTTGTCTTGTATTAGTGGATGTATGAGGGAAATTATCCCTAGTACAAGAGCCCTAAACAATTGTATTATCAATTTGAATAATATAACGAAGTTGAGTTGTTGTATAAATTTGTAAAAAGTTGTGTATATTTTGAGAATATGTTGATTTATTACTGTATATTATTATTCTGTGCAAAGTAGTCTTGTTGTGATACTTGGATTGGTAGCATCAATGATTTAAATCCTAGAATCTAGTATTGTGGAAAATCAACATGGAACCAGAGCTGCTTTGAAGGGAAAGTGAATTGGAGTGTGCACAACGAGGTAGTTCGTAGTGAGATGAGATTCTCTTGATCATGAATTAGAGGGTTTAGTTGAAGAAATGGAGATGTGGTCTTGAATGATTTGGAAACGAGATTGGATGGGAGTTCTGGTGAATTAGTGGTGAGCCTGGTGAACAATAGTTTTTTGTAGGGAAGGTTTCTAACCATGGAATTCCTATGATTTTCCATTTTTCATTGAGAAAACTTGAGGATTGCTTTGACATGATGAGAATGGGTTGATCAAGATTGCTTCATGTGATGGAATGAATATTCATAGGCTAGTCTCTTCATTGGATCATGATGTTGCATATTCAATATTATAGGGATTTTCACAAGTTTTGTTTGATCCAGGAGGATGAGTGCTTGCAGGATTGAGTTGTAGTGATGATGGCCTATGTTCAAACATAACTCAAACTAACATTATGGGACACAAGATCAATGTAGGATGAGCCAATGGAGATTGTGTAGACTCAGAGGGAGTATCCCTATGGAAGTGTTGAGATATTCGGGTTTAGATGAGATGAGGCAAAGGAACTACCAAGATTGCAGGGTTCATTTTACAGAGTATGCTATAATGATGGATGAAAGATGGGCTAGTGACACTAGTGATGATGAAGATGGAGGCTTCGTAGTGTTGGAAGTACCTCCCTCGCTAAGACAGAGTGTTGATATTTATAGCTTGGGAGGTACTCCAAGCCCTAGGGTTCAAGGATTGAAGGTTACAGTGCCACAAAAGTGACTTGTGGGATTTAAACCCAAGCTTGGGGTTTTGTACCCAAAGATCTTAGGGAAAAAACCTTAAGGATGATTTGGCATGTGAGTGATGGAGATAATAAAGGACCTCGAGAGAGACCAGGGGCAAAAAAAATCATTGAAATCCAAGTTATAGAAAATGAGTTATGAATTTTTTAAGTTTAGTGTGGGTGAAGAGACCTGCCAGTTTAGGTTGACCTAGCATAGTAGTGACCTTTTAGGGGTGTTTGTTGACACCCACATGAAGTGTATAAAATAGGATTTTGTTGAGGCATTTAGACACATCATAAGTGCAACAATCCATCAATATAGCTCTAAAAAGGTAGTGGATTTGAGGCAGGAAGAAAGGAAGGCTAGGAGAACGAGGTTGAGAGTGTTTTCTCTATGATTGGGTGCAAGTTTCTTGGCAACTAGGCCACATGTATAAAAGCAACCTTCTAGTTGAGTGGAGGACGTTTCTTGGACAAGTTTTTAGAGCAGATTATCTTGTCAGATTAGGACATGGATAGGAGGTATGTAATTGAGAGAATTCTGTGCTATTTTGTGTTGGAGTGTCTCTATTTGTAGGGCTGCAGAACACATTGATTATAAAAAATTGATTGGAGATGTGTTGAGAGCCAAGAGACCCAGTCTAGGGTCTTTTCCCGAACTGTAGTCAACCTAAAAGAAGATGCAGATGCATAGGGGTAGCAAAGTCTGAAACAAAGGTGTTTTCTTATCCTAGGGTGGCTGCATATAATGTTGTAGCAGATCTATTATTGTTGGGTGACTTGTGAAGGTTCCAAAGCCTACAATAATGCAATAAGAAGGCTAGAAAGACATCATTGAAGGGAAACAAGTTTGGGCAAAGAAACACAATAATTAGAGCAGGTTTAGGGCTGCTAGTGTATGCTAACCATACTTTTAGATACAGATATCCCAAGGCAAGGGAGGTAGAAAAAATGGGTTGTATATGCCACCTTGTTGATGAATTTATGCTAGATGGATGATGGTATAGGAGAGGATAGATTGGAGAATAATATTAGCATCCAAGAGGAAGGGTGATCATAGTGGTTGGATGCCCTAACTAGTGAGAAAATTCTACAATAGTTGCTGAGCCTATATTTGTGTAATAACTCCTCTATTGTAGATTCAATAAAGCAACATTTTTAGATATATAAATCAATTAAGTTTGGATGGAATGTGAGCACATATAAAGGACAATTGTATTGGACACTCATGGTCTATTGGAGGGTATTGTGAGAGTCGACCAAGAGTGGGCATAGATAAGGCATATTTGGAGCAACCTAATGAACAACTTGTGGGGGATTATAGAAGTTTGCTTCAATCCCTCATAAATAATTCTCTTGAAGGAATAAGGGATATTTAGAATTGGCAGAAGAAGAGATCATAAGTCTAATAAGCCAGGAGCAGTTTAAGTAGTCCTAGACTTGCCTTGTGGAGAAGGACATCTACAATAGAAGAAGGTTAGTCCTTCTAGCCCATGTTCATTGTGGGAGAAGGACATCTTGCAGTGTTAGGTGGTAGCCCTCAGTGCCCTATGTTAGTCTTCATTGGAGAAGCGTAGGAAGACTATAGTGGCATGAAGTCCCTAAGTAGCTAATGAGAAGCACTAGGAATTTGAAATTTTTTCACAAACAAAGTTGTTAATAAATTGACAGGAGCCTTGAGGTGTTGATGCATTCAAGGACGAATAGTCAACTAGAGAGCATATTAGAGATGAGATTCAATGACTAGATGGACTTGGTGCATATAGAGGCAGGTGTTGTAGATTAGGAGCTCAAGGACTAAGTATGTGTGTAGAGGGTATGCCTAAGATAACTATGAGGAGCTCTACATCATCTAGACAATCAATGTACCTTGTATGGATAAATTGGTGGTCATCACAATAGACACCAAGCCCTAGGTGTTGTTGTGGATGTATGAGGGCCATTATCCCTAGTAAAGGAGTCCGAGACTATTGTATTATGAATTTGAATAATATAAATACGTTGGGTTTTTGTATAAATTTGTAAAAGGTTATGTATATTTTGTGCATTTATTGCTTTATTGTTATATATTATTCCACTGTGAAAAGTAATCTTGTTGTGATACTTGGAGTGGTAGTGTTAGTGATTTAATATTCTATCCTAGAATTGAGTATCATGGTAAAACAACATTTTAATGTAAGAAGGAAGACCCATTGATTTTGAAAGTCATACAATCGAAGGAAAGTATTTACAAAAAATTATTTGTGAAAAGGAATTTTTGACAATACTATATGAAATGAATAAATGGCTCCCATACCTAATGGGAAGACACTTGAAGGTAAAAATAAATCATGATAGTCTTAAATACTTATTAGAACAATCATTATCTTTAGAAGAGTAGCATAAATGGATCACAAATATTCTAGGTTATGACTATGAAATCATCTACAAAACAGGGAAGAAAAACGTTGTTGTAGATGCACTCTCAAGAAAGTATGAGGATGTGGAAGCATTTCTTTATGAAATTTCTATTATCCAACCTAAAAGGGATGAATGTAAGAATGATGAAGATGTATGGACACTCATTCAAATGTTTCAACAAGATCCTAGTGCATTATTCAAATGTTTCAGCAAGATCCTAGTGCATTTGATTATTTTATTTGGAAAATTAATTCATTGTGTTACAAATATCGCTTATATCTATGTAAGAACTACCAAGCAACGATTCTTTTGGAATTCCACACCTCTCCTATATGAGGGAACTCGATATTTTTAAAAACTTACAACAAGTTCAAGTAGGATTTTTTTGTTTTGGGATGGACTTAAATAAGATATTCAGAAGTTTGTGTTGGAATGTTTAGTTTTCCAACAAAATAAAGTTGAGACAATTCAAACCCAGGTATTTTACAACCATTAGCCATTCCAAGTCAGCGTTGGGAATAAGTCTCAGTGGATTTTATGATAGGTTTACCCAAGTCTGAAGGCAATAATTTCATCATGGTGGCAGTTGATAGACTTACTAAGTATGCACATTTTTGTTCACTATCTCATCCTTTCAAATCCAGTACAGTCACTACTACATTTATGGTAATAGTTCTAAAGATACATGGAAACCCAAAAATTAGTGTAAGTGACAAGGATCCCATTTTCACTAGAAATTTTTGGACAAAATTATTTTCTTGTCTTGGTAGTCAATTAGGTCATGGCTCATCTTATCATCCTAATCCAATGGGAAAACTATGATAGTGAACAAATTTTTGGAAGGATATATTTGTTTCTTTGTATCTAATAAACAAACACAATGGATCAAGTGGTTGCCCCTGGAAGAATGGTGGTATAACACTTCCTTCCATATCATAGCAAAAATGACCCCATTTATGGTGCTTTATGTATATCATCCACCTTCCATCACATTGTCTTTATGAGACAATTATAGGGTTCCAACAATGGAAGATCACACCAAGCATCACCAATAAGTTCTCCAACTCTTAAAGGATAACCTAACTCTAGCACAAAATAAAATGAAGCAACATGCATATCGACATCACAGTGAAAGAAGTTTTCATGTGGGTGATTTGGTATTTTTACGACTACAACCATACAAACAAATGTCCCTTAATTAAGCTAAAAATGATAATAAATTATCACTTGAGTACTATGGCCATTACAAGGTGTTGTAAAAGATTGGTACTATGACATACAAATTGGAGTTGTATGCATCTTCACGAGTACACCCAATTTTCCATGTTTCATGCTTAAATACGGTTATAAGTGACAAGATTCCAATTCAAACTACATTTTCAGAACTTGACAGAGAAGGAAAAATCATATCAAAGCCTGAAGAAATCACAAAAAGAAGAATTATATAGCTATAAAACAAATCAATTTCAGAGTATCTCATTAAGTGGAAGAAATTATCCGTTGAAGACTCCATATGGGAGGATGAGTATTTTATTTAGAAGTATCTAGAAATCATCAAGCATTAAGGACAACACTTTTTTGAAGGATAGGGGCATGTTAGGTCTCTATAATATAATTTTAGCCCCATATTGTTATTTTTGTGCTCCATGGAAGCCCACTATTATTATTCTTATGCCCTTATATTATTATTGTTATCTATGCCCTAATTATATTTCGACCCCTTAGGCTCTTATATATACCAAGGAGGTATTGTTATTAGAATCATCCAATAATTGTTCATTTATGTGATGTAAAAGGAGGTTTCTCCCTTGAGGAGACATATTTGAAGTTGTTGATCTATATTTTCTTTTATTTTTTGATTTAATTACATAACACAATATTTATGAAAAATCCTTATGAAGGACATTAGTCTACTGCAAAAGGAGTTTTAAATTACTTGAAGGGAAATCAACACTTTGGACTCAAATACTCATAGGTGGATGACTTCAGCTTGATGGGATACTCTGATTTAGACTTTGATGGAGACAAATAAAATGGAGCATCTAAGTCAATATATGTTATGAGTCTTGGGCTAAGAGTTGTCTCCTCAAGGTCACATAAATTTCTAGCTCCAACATATTTCACAATGTAAGAATAATATGCGGCATGTGAAAAAATAATAGAGGGGATTGTGTAGCTTAGGAAAATTCTTGAATACTTGTAAGAAAAGCTAGTGAATGCTTCTCATCTTGATTGAAAATAAATTTGCAACTAATTTTTCCAAGAATCCTAAATTCCATGGTGAAAAAAAACATCAACACAAAGTATCATTTGACTCAATATCATGTAGAGACCAAGACTATTCATCTAGGACATTATTACACAAATAAGAAAATTGTAGACACCTTCACTAAATCACTTAGGAGAGAAAAGTTTGAAAATTTTGAAAAGATTCCTGGCCTCACAAACACTGCTTTAGACTAAGTAGGGAATGTTAGAAACCTAATCCTTAGGTATTTGGTGAAATTGTAAATATGTAAATATGATAAATATGGACAACTAGAATAGGAAGGGACATCAAACCTTATATTATATTGTACATTATATATATTCTTATTTAAAGGAATATGAATTGAAATTTTTAGGAGTTATCTCACCTGTCTTGATGTGGTCTAATGTGTTTATTAGGTAAAAATATGTTTCTTTATTATGCATTAGTTACATTGTAATCCAATAATCATAATACATTTTAGACATAGAATGATCTTGTGGCTAATATTATTCTTGATACTAATCACTATGGATTAATGACTTAACATGTCAATGATCCCAATTTAAAGAGAATGGAGAGTCATTGCATATGATTGGTTGGGATAAACCATCTTATATACAAGTTTTCCTTTTCCCTAATAAATGTTCAAAAAGTTTCCACATTAGCTAGTGTCATGGAGTATTTTATTTCTTTGAGGGTTTAAAACACATAAAAATACTGTTGTTATAATCTTTCATATGGCTGTGTGAGTGGTAAATTAAGGTGTTCATACTGTATGAAATAACTTATTTTCATAAGAAATGGTGTCCCTTTTGAGTAACTTATTCATGTTGTTAGAGATCATATTAGAGGGTTTCCTTTAGATACCTATGAGATAAATTTATTTTCCATCTCATTAAAATTTATTTACATTGAAAGTCATTGTTCCCATTGATTGTAACATTTGGAACCTATATACAACATCCACTCTTCCGTTGGGATTTCAATCATCGGACTATACAATAAATGCTCCACCATAGTAAGTTTAATGTTATGGAATTTCCCTAATCAATTTATGGTACCTCCATCTATAATTATTACTTGATACTTTGATGATGGAAATAGAAAACAATTGAGAATTTTGGTAATCTGAAATTAATGAATTTATGGGTACTATAAGAATCATTGAACACTGCCATAATTTTCTTTTTTATATATCCTTCAAGGTTTATCAAGTACCAATGAAATCTAGTGAATGATAGGATATGGTCAGAGTTGTTCTTTATAGTACTAGATACTATGATGGTTCTAGTTTGTAATATTATTCTTCGTTATAGTCCATATAGAATAATTTATTCAAACTGTATTTATGCTCCTTACTATAAATTTTTTCATAATTGAAACACAGTTACTTTTATCTTGTTTCATCCATTTGTTTATGTATTAAAATTATGGTTTGAGTGAGGTTATGATAAAGGTAGCAGTGCTCTTTATATACATTACTAGCCGTTATTCTACTAACCATATTTTTGATTTCGATTTAATAGCCACACTAGAGAAATTATCTAGGGATCTAGGTTTGAAGAGATGCATCTCATACAAAATGTTTTCTTTTAATATGTCCATAAAGAGATTTGACAAATAATCCTATAGAATGTTACATACTTTGAGACTTAGTTTCATAATTGTTGAATATGGTTTGTAATTAGCTCAAGATTTATGGATTGACTAAAGAATGTATCTATATAATTCTCCACATAATGTTCTTTATATCATCTATATAAATGGGATAAAAAGACATCAAAGTACTCTTTTCATTCGAAAATCTCTTAATACTAGGAATAAACCATTTTCTACATAGAGAGGTGCAAGAGTTGCCTTTAGTAAGAACCACACCATCTAGAATACCCATATTATAAGATCTTTACTATCAAATTTATTCATATAAATATTCCAAGCTAAGTAACTCCATGGTACTAAGCTGGACCCTTAATGATGCAGATCTTAATGTGATGAATAATCATGATTATGAGACAAAATCCTTATGTTATCCACATTTGTTAAAATATTTCTCAGCTTTGAAGTGTAATATCCTTGGCATAAGCTATCATAAAAACACTTGTAAAATGAGTGTTGTTGAATAATTAAATATTATTAATTCTTATATTGATATTACAAGATGAATGTTCTTCTAATTCTTAATTATAAGAATATTACAAGAATTAATTCTTACTTTTTATATTGAGAATAATTTATATTATTCTATCTAAATAAATTATATTTCCGAGTTGGTATATTTTTGAGTTGTAGAACTAACGGGTCATAGTTTTAAAAAAGCTATGGTATGGATAAGTGATATTTTGTCCATAAGGAAAAATGAAATCTACATTGAAAAAAATATAAGGTATTTATGGATGAATTATTGGGTGATTTTATAATTTATAAAAATGTTTTTATGGAGTGATTTATGGAGTGATTTAGGATTTAGGAAAAATGTGATTTATGGGTGATTTATTGAATTCTTTTAGGATTTAGAAAAACTATTGCCTTTTCTTAATTCTACGTATTATAAGCCTATGGGAAAATATGAGAACTAATGACAGGATACATGTAGACTCAATCCAAGAGAGAGGAAGGAGGGATTCCAAGAATGCATTAAAATATAATTAACTATGCTCTTTGAAAATTATTTTTCTGTTTGCATATGGTGCATGAAGAAATATGACTCAAATTTATTTTCTTGAAAATTTTCATACGATAAAGAGTCGAGATTATTTTCTTGGGAAAACCTCCATGGAATTTCGTGCATAGAGGAAAAGGGTTTTTTCATTTAATTTTTAAAATATTTCATGTGCATTGAATTCTTAAAAGATTTTCATGACTAAATATTTGTGTGAATTGCATGCGTTATTGGAAAATAAGGTCCAAATATGTCTTCGTATCTCCCAAACCATGGTAGATCTGTAAAAATGGAAAGATATTTTTGTAAATGAATCCGTTCTTTCCAAAATAATCTTCCATATTTGAAAAAATGTTTTCAACTTCTCAAAAAATGTGTCTAAAGTTGATGACTAAAACAAAAAATTATTTAATATTTAAATCTGGAAAAATGTGTTGCAACGATTCATTCTAATATTCCAAACTGTGACACCTGTGTAAAAACTAAGAGAGGTTTTCTTTAATGAATCCATTCCCAACAAAAAAACTCCTTTTTCTTCCAAAAACATGTTTTGAGATTTTCGGGAATCGCATCCAAAGTTGATGGCTAAACCATGAAAAACATAGTAAAATAGAGTGCTTCCATTTGGCTTTTTAGCCGTATAGGAATAGTTGTTTATGTACATATAGAGATAATTATTGTGTTAATATTCTTGAAAATAAATAAGTTATTCACATGCACAAAAATAAAACAATTATGTTGATATTTCTTGAAAAGAAATAATTTATTCGCATGCATAAAAAATAGAACAATTATGTTGATGATTCTTGAAAATGAATTAAGTTATTTCATTTAAAATATTACCAAGGATATTCTCATGATGCAAATACCTTAAAGTTTTAAAGAGAAATTTTGGACTCTTAAAGAGAATATGTGCTTATGTGCATAGGAATAATATCTAGTATATTGCATCTACTAGAAATGAATATGTCATTTTACATGCATGGGAAGTTTGAGTCGTGCAAAAAGAGATAAGTAATTTTTTTGAGAAAGAGTTCACATAAAACCTTTTCATAAATTTCAATTGGTCGTGTTATTGGATAAAGATTTTTTTTTCATTCTATTTATTGAGGAAATATTACAAATTTGTTTGATGTGTTAAATGATAGGAAAATATTTTGTATTGCATGCATAATAGCTAATGATTTAGGTAACTTTTGGAAAAATGACAAGTAACGTGTTAAATTCCTTGGAGAATAAATATGTATATTTGTATGCAAGGAATAATTTGTTGTGTTATAACTCTTCAAAAAGAAGAGAATAGAAAAACATTCCCTTGAATGCGTTATTGAATTAGATTCTTGGAGAGGAAAACTTGTAATCACATGCTTTATTGTGTTAATATTCCTTTGTAAGGTTCTTTAGAGAAACCTATACACTTGTATGCATGGAAAAATATAGTTTTTGTATTAGATTTCTGGAGAAAAGGAAGGTGCAATCACATAATATTGATTGTGTTAGCCTTATTTTGGGAAAATTAATATGCATTTGCACACCTAAAGGAATTAGCTATGGTATTAGATTTCTCTTAGGAGAAGATTATGTATAGTTAGTGGGATAGATCTTTTGGTAAGAAGAAAACGTCACTTTTCATGCATGAAATAATAAATGTTATACGTTTGATCCCTTGGAAAAGGAATGCATTTTTTCCATGCAAGATTTAGTTAGTTTCCTTTGGAAAGAAATATATGTTTCACATGAAAGAAGAAAAATATATCATGTCATTTTCTGTTAGAGAGGACAAGTAGTTGCATAAAATAAATTATAACTATTATGTTAACTTTGTTTGAAATAGAGCTTGCATTTTTATACATAATAGTCATTGTGAATAAATCTCCTGTGGAAACAATGTTTTTGGGAAAGAGAATGCATTCACATGCATAAGTATATAATCTATTGTGTCAATCCCTTTGGAAAATAAAACATAATAGTAGGAATAAAGAAAATTTCTTGTTGGGCTAGTTCTCTTGAAATCTTGTTATACATTTGTATGCACAAGAATAATATCTAGTATGTTAGCTTTCCTTTGGAAAGAATATGAAACTGCATGCAATATTTTGTTAGTGTTTTGTTGGAAAGTTGACGCTTGATAGTGATTTTCTTGTTATTATTGCATGTGCAATGATGTTAAATAACGAATTTCATGACATTCTGTTTATGTTTTTTGCATGCACACAAATATATGTTGAAGTGTCATCAATAAAGTTTGATTATTGGTTAATTCGTATGTTTTATCTAATCATGATATCAAGTGTGCTGATGACAACAATGGAAGGAAATGTTGGGGACTTGCAAAGGATAGTTCTTGTTTAATATTGTGGCATATAAAGATTCATTGGTGCATGCAGATTGAGGAATTCTAATTGTAGGACGATTAACTAATGGAAGCAATGACCACAAAAACATAGAGATTGAGGATTCATGGGTGAATGGTATCATGATGATTGTAATAGATTATAGCTAGTTATGTTGCATCTAAGATGATTTTTCTTTGTAATAATTTATGACAATGGTCAAGGGATGGACTCCCTTATAACCATTGAGTGAGGGGTGAACATCCTCATGAGCGTTTAATAATTAAATTAAACGTTTGTTGGTTTTCACCCTATGTGGTTTCCATGGTATATCAATGTTTAATCATGTGATTGTTCATTGTGCCATTTTTATGATGTTAATTTATTTCCTGATACGATGTTTATATTATGAAGTATGTCATTTACTAATTAAGTTAAAACAATCATGGAATTGATGCATAGTTATAACAAGAATTTTAAGTTAATATGCTACAACAAAGGCAATTAATGGTCGTGTAACTCACTATGTTTTTACTATATATTTCTCTATATATGATGATGTTTATTATAATGATCGTTGAGGGAATATAGAAAGTAATTTAGAAAGTTACAGATTGGTAAATGCCGAAAAAATATCCTAACTCCATGCATTTTACTGCAAGGTTACCAAGGGATGTTACGTGAAGGGTGCTCAAATGTTTTGCTATGAACATGTTCAAGATTTCGTTGCATTATAATCTCATATTATGGAACCTCTCATTGTATGCAAGATAATGGTTAGCATGGAAATTTGTAATTTCTTCATCTTTTGATTTATATTTTGCTCTAAGTTTTCAATTCTATGTATATTTATTACATTTATATTTAGCTTTAACACATATTTTCTAATTAAATATAGGGAAATTGCAAGTTACATACCTTTAAAAAATTTGTTTGGATATTGTTCTACAAGATGATCTTACACATAAATATGAAAGTGGTACATGTATTTTCTAAATATATATTCTTTGTAATGTGAGAGGTTTCACTTAATTTTTAGTTGCAAAGAAAAAAATATGGTAACTTTCTTAGAACTTCTTGTTTTTTCCCTTAAAAGGAAGTGAGATTGCACACTTTATCATGGGTCGACTTTTTTTATCTACTTTTGAAAATTTTATGTGATTATTGTGGATTTTCCTCTTAACAATGACTTGGGTTAAAAAATTATAGTGAAGAAAACCAATTTCTATTTCAAAAGTACCATGTTTTTACTAACAACACCTATTTTATACTAATTTTCACAAGCTATACCTCAAAAATTGTAGTGAACAAAAACAAATTTCGTTTTCAAAAGTACCATGTTTTTACCAACAACACCTATTTTAAACTAGTTCTAGTACTACCTAGAAACTATTATTTGCAATGATATAACTTCAAAATCATAATGAACCAAACTTTGAATTTTTACCATAGGTGCTTTACTATTTCACCTCAAACTCCAAAAGTTTTGTTTTCTATAACTTCCCAAAAGAATGTTACATAAAAAATGCTAAGGTGACTCAAGCTCCAATTTTTTTTTTGTCTACAACTTTCCAAAAAAAATGTTACATCAAATATGAGAAAAATACAAACATTATATGCTCTCATACCAATAGTTGTACATCAGACATAGCATGTAAAAGAGAAAAAAGTAACACCACATTTTGAGAAAGATTAATGAATGTGAAACTCTTTTGAAGAGACAACCTCTTTTTAAAATAAAACACATATACAAAATAAAATGATTATATAATAGACCATTACAATTAAATAATTTAAGCAATAATATTAATATAACAATAAAAAATAATATTAACTCAATATTTGAAACATAAGCTTTATATTTAAAATAATACTATTTATAAATAATGATGAATTTAAAACCTTTTTTCTTCTTCTATATTTTAAATTAAAAGCTTTAAATTCCTTATATTTAAAGAAAATAACTTAAATAATGATAAAAATTTAATAGTTTTACAAACTTGTAATTAAAAAAACACTTTTTTATCTGATACAAACTAACTTTTATGACAAATCTCTATTGCCCTTAAAATAAAATTTAAACATGCAAAAACTTATCTATAACACAATTTATCATGATATATAATCTTAAAACATTTATCATAATATATAATCTTAATATGTTGTTTTAGAAGATCTAAATACTTTTATCAAATTTTAATTTTTATTATTTAAAATAAATTTTAAACACATATAAGTTCGACAAAATTCATAACTTAATTTGTAATGCCAAGACACCTCTAACCATTTTTAAACCAATTATATAAAAAAATATACCAAAAAACAAACCCTACATATAACAAATAAACTAAATATACTCTTTTTGCTTACCGTAATATTCCAATAACTTTGATTAAAATAGGAAGGTGGAAAATGACAAAAACTAGACCACTATACCCATCATTTACAAGAAGCACCGAAGAGGGATCTTCGAATTAGCTGTGAATGATATAAAGCAATTGTGGAGAATCTATTTAAAGATAAAAAAATGATCGATTCCGAAATATATTAATATTTTTGGCCTTTGGAAAGATTTTTTTATTTTTCTTTGAAGCTGAGGGTATGGATCCCCATGAAAGCCTGAACATTATCGGCCAGCGAACAGACATATATATATTAAATATATAGAAACGGGATTCGTTTGTGCTCATAGGAAATCTAAGGGCGGGCTTCAGATATTCTGTTGGTCGGAGTTTGGTCTGCATGCATATTGATCCTCACTATTTAAATGATTCCCTTCAACAATATCGTCTCGGATATGGTTATACCTAGTTTGCTTGGTTTCCCTAGGTCAGGGAGTCTGTTTTCCCAAAAGGGTAAATGCCCTTTGACATCTATTTCTGTGAGTATATCACCATCCCTATATAAATATATGCTTGTTGCAGGTACTGTCTTGCGGAGAATTCGTGAATAAGTCCGGGCAATCATGAACTTTATGTCTGCGAAAGGGGGCTCTCTTCAGCCCAGCAAAGGATTGTTGGCTGTTCGAAACAGTTGCCGTCACATTCATTCACAAACTCACTCTTTACACACAAAAACAAAACGAGTGGCTTGATGTGTGAATGATGCGGGAGCTGATTTCGTCCAGGAAATGTCTTTTCCTTGGACTGAAATTAGGTAGTATACATTTTTCTGAAATTAGGTTGTTATATTATATAGGTGTTTGTTTGATAATATAATTATATTAATTTTGAATAAATGTGTCTTTGATTTATGATTGTTTTTGACTACAGTTATGGATTTTGGGAAGGTTCAACCAGAAAATATTCCAAAAAAACACGGTATATATATATATATATATATTATTTTCACGTCCAAGCTTACAGATTCCGCTTATTATCAATCAATCTCTCCCATGTGTTTGCTCGGAAGGAGGGAGCCACTATTTACGCCGGCATATTGGAGGTTTGAAATCATCCTACTGACTCTATATTCCAATTAATAAATTCATTTATAGTTTCCCGCGTATAACAGTTGTTTGATTTCGTGTTCCTCGCGTTTTTCGGAGTTGCATTATAGGCCATTATACTGGGTTCTTCTTTTTTAAATAAAAGTAACAGTGAATGTTTAACTGTGATTTCTCGGTAGTGTCATGCAGAGATTTGAGTTTTTAATAAAATATTGGCACGGTACATGATCGTAGCGTGCAATATTCTTCCCTACCAGTAAAAAGGTCAATAGGGTTAGCAGAATTGTCATTTGTTTTCAAATTCATTCTGATCCCTATAGTGTCTTTTACGACACATAATGACCCTTTGTTAGATGCTGCAAAATCTTATCGGTAGTTTTGCAGAGAATTTCAGGAGATTCATATACAGATCTCAGTAGCGTGCGCAGAGTTTGTACAGGGAGCTTTCCTCGGCCGAGCAAATTGGTTCCTCATTCGAACCTGCTAGCGACTCATTCATTTGCCTACAAGTAACTATTTCTTCGCCATGAGACTCGCAGCAGGAAGAGTTAGTTGGCGAAGGATGCTGTGTGATAGCTAGTCATGGCTGGCAATAAGCGCAAAGTTGCTACAGCATATTAATGGTATGGCCATGGTATGGCCTGGTGTACATACACTGTTGGATAATTGCGAAGGCGTGTGATTGTGTACATAGACCATTACGTAATTCCTGTTTATATACTTCTGACAGTGTATATAATGTTAAATTGATGTATATATACATTCCATGATCTATTTATCTATCTGTATTGTGAAATACTTATATAAACATGCATCATGATTAATGTGATTATATCTTTAATATTGCATAATACTTGATTATATCTTTAATTTTAACAATGGACGGTGAATGGTCGAAAAGCTCTGAATAATTTCGTTATCAATTTCATTTTTGTTAAAAGTCATTGATAATATGGATGATGCATTTTTTCTTTCACCTCTAAGCTGCTATGTCTTTGACCAAAAGCTTGCAAGAACATCCTGTTATTATCATGTTGACAAACTCCATCCAGTAGGTTGCCATTAAGGGCAACACATTTCTCATAATGTTAACAAATTAAACTTATTGGAAAATCCCCATAAAGTTTAGGCATCTTTGAGGATTTCTCAAGTTGAATAGGTATTATCACAAATTTATTAAAAATTATGCTAAGATAGAAGCACTTCTAACAACAGTAATGAATAAAGATGCATTTTTTGGACTCAGAAGCAATTAAGTCCTTTGAACATATTAAAGAGACAATGTGCCAAGCGTTGGTATTAGCTACCCTAGATTTCACAAAAAAATATTATTGTGGAATGCGATGCCTCAATAAATTGGATTGGTGTTGTTTTAATGCTGGAAGGAACACGTTACTTTTGAAAGTTGTCAAATCAAAAGAAAGTATTTACAAAAACCTATATATGAGAACGAAATGTTGACAATACTACATGCTCTGAAGAAATGATGCCCTTACCTAATGCGAAGACACTTTAAGGTAAAAACATATCATGATAGTAATAATGATTACCAATAATAAAGATAATTAATTCTCATAATAATATATTCTTATCTTTATTAATTCACCATTATCCTAGATATAATATTTATTAATAATTATTATTATTATTAGATATTCCCATTACTAATTATTTCCTAAATTTCTTAATAATTCTTTGTTATTTTTTTTTTCTATTTTATTAAATTAGAGTTTTCTGGTCGATCGTTTTCCTCTCCTCAACCTTCCTTCCGCTATATATTCCCTTCTTCCTCTCTCTTATCTGTGGATTTTTCCTAACGATGAGTCTTGTTGTCGACTTGAAATGTCGACATAAAAATGAGTACTGTGGTTAATATTTCGAATAATCATTCTCAAGATTTTCACCACAAAAATCTTCAATCATATCTTGATAACCTTAAATACTTCTTGGAATAAATATTATCCTCAAAAGGGAAACAAAAATGGGTCACAAAGATGTTGGGTTATGACGTTGAAATCATCTACCAAAAAGGGATAAAAATGTTGTTGCAAATGTACTCTCAAGAAGTGATGAGGATGTGGAAGCATTGATTTTTACCATTTCTATTATCCAACCTGATTGGCTAGATGAAGCAAGGGATGGATGAAAGAATGATGAAGAGGTATGAACACTTATTCAAATGTTGCAGCAAGATCCCATTGCATATGATTCATTTATTTGGAAAAATGATTTATTGTGGTACAAAGATCACTTATATCAATGTAATAACTCCCAACTTAAACAAAAGGTTCTTTTGGAATTTCACACATATCCTATGAGAGGGCACTCAATATGTTTTAAAACTTACCATAGGGCCAAGACAGAATTTTTTGGGATGGACTTAAAATTGATATTTAGAAGTTTTTAATGGAATGTTTGGTTTTCCAACAAAATAAAATTGAGACAATTACGACCTGAGGTATTTTATAACCATTAACCATTCCAAGTCATCACTGGGGAGAGGTCTCAATGGATTTTATTATAAGTTTACCCAATTCTGAAGAAAAGACTGTGATCATGGTGGTAGTTAATAGACTTACAAAGTATTCACACTATTGTGCACTATCTCATCCTTTCAAAGCTAGTACAGACACTATTGCATTTATGGAAATAGTTCAAAAGCTACATGGAAACTCAAATATTAATGTAAGTGATAGAGATACAATTTTCATTGGAAATTTTTGGACAAAACATATTTTCTTGTCTCGGTACCTAATTAGCCGATAGCTCATCTTATCATCCTCGATCAAATGGGAAAATTGAGATAGAGAATAAATGTTTGGATAAAGTGGTTACCATTGGCAGAATAGTGGATAAAGTGGTTACCAATGGCAGAATAGTGGATAAAGTGGTTACCATTGGCAGAATTTAATTTCCTTCTATCTAATAAACAAACTTAATGGATAAAGTGGTTACCATTGGCAGAATAGTGGTATAACACTTCGTCCCATACCACAACAAAAATGACCCCATTTATGGCACTTTGTGGATATCTTCTACCATCCATCACATTGTCTTTAAGAAACAATTCTAAGGTTCAAGAAGTGAAAAATCACATCAAACATCAACAATAAGTTCTCCAACTCTTAAAGGATAACCCCACTATAGCACAAAATCAAATGAAGCAACACGAAAATTAACATCGTAGTGAAAGAAGTTTTGATGTGGGCAATTGGGTATTTTAACAACTACAAACATACAAACAAATGTCTCTTAAGCAATCTAAAAAGTATAATAAATTATCACTCAAGTACTATGGCCCTTACAAGGTGCTGAAAAAGATTGGTACTTTGACATTCAAATTGGAGCTTCCTGCATCCTCACAAGTACACCCAATTTTTCATGTTTCATGCTTAAAGAAGGTTATAAGTGATAAGCTTCCACTTCAAACTGTATTTCCAGAACTTAACAAGGAAGGAAAAATCATATTGGAGCATGAAGCAATCAGAAAAATAAGATTCTGTCAGCTACAAAACAGATCAATTTTGAAGTATCTCATTAAGTGGAAGAACGTACCTGTTGAAGACTCCACATCAAAGGATTATTATTTTATTGAGAATCCTTTAAACACATATTTCATTAAATTTGGAAGTATTCTATTACAAGGCCTTCAACAACATTCATTATTGTGTAAATCTCCATATTAACTTAATTCAACATAAAAATAATTTTAGTAATTTCAAACCAAGTAGAGGTCATGAATAGGTAAAACATGGAGTTGATATTTACAATAGTATCAATACACAATAGGAGTGTGAAATCAAACTCTTAGAAGCAATTGATTTGAGCTAAATCATATTAGTATGTCTGACATTTAATAAAGATATTATAGTTATGGATAACAGACTAGATTCCTCGATGTTTGAATTTTGTGTCTGATGACTCTAACCCCCTTTCCGAAAACCTACAAGGGATTTATTGATTTAATGATGGCGATGTGAGGATCTTAGTGTAAATGGCAAGGATGTGTGTCACTTGCATTGCATTGAAACTATTCTACAAAAAAATTAGTAAAATGTTTTTGTGCTTAATTTCCTATAGTCCCTTCATGCCTTTATGAAGCACTAATGAGGGGGCGATCATTCATCTTCATAACATCCAGGCATCCATTATAAATGTTAGGCATTGTTGATCTAGGTATTTTAAGAAGGTTAGGCACCTTTGATCTATCTCCACTAAAAATCCAAGTACATCAAATGAGAGTTCTTAAATGGGTATTCATGTCATTCCATTGTGATGGACAATGTTACAAATTGAACTAAATAAGAATTAGTGGTCTTCTTGTAAGTAGTGGAGGCAAGGGTTTTCAAAGATTAGTAAAGTTGATGGTAGTGTGGATATTGATATCTCCTTGTAAACATTGTCAAAAACCAATAATAGTCTCAATGTATGTAAATAATAGTCTCAATTGTATGGAAAACCATGATTGACCATTACTTTCACTAAGAGGAGAAAATGATAAGAATTTTTAATGGGGAAGAAATAATTGTGAAACATAACTCAAGAATTTGAGTTGAAATTTATATAAGTCCTCATGTTCTTTAATTATTAGATACTTAATGTAAATGCAAATAAATTATTGTTGAGATATTGATTTTGAAGATTAAATATATATTAAAAGGCATTCATCTATGACACTTGATTTTTGATATAGTCTGAATAAACCACTTAAAGTTCATTATTAATTAGTCCTAATTAGTTTTGTAAAAGATATATCTTTACTTACATTAAGAGCTTTATTTCAAAAATAAATTACATTTATAAACTTATATCAATACATACAAGTAAATGCAATTGAATAAGTAGCTTCTAAGTATTGTTGGATTCTATGAGATTATTTTAAGTACAAATAGTTTCTTTAAGAATTGAAATTTACAAAATGTTTATCTTGATGGGAAAATCATGTCATATGGTGTAAAAAGTTTAAAGACATTCATTTATGGCTCATTTGTTGAATGAGCTTAAATAGTCTACTTAATGCTCATTGTGAATTCATTAATCCATGTTTTACTAGAAAATGCATTTTTTACACGGATTTTTGTTCTAGAAATAACAATGTCACATTTATAGATTCATATTAAACCACATGATAAATAAAAATCAATTAATGGTTTCTTGATTTATTGACTTATATGACATGATTACATATAGAGATAATTGATTTAAGAATGCATAGTTAGAAAAAATTGTCAATTCAAAATAGAATAAATTAGTTAGAACTCATCAAACATTGATTTTAAATGATTAATTTTCTAAAAAATATATTTTTTACTTACATTAAGAACTTTATTTCAAAAAAAAGTTGCATGTATACATACATATATACTAAATAGAATTTAGTACATACATGTCTTATTGTCTTCTATCAGATTATTCAATTACAAATAATTTATTTAAGAATTGAAATTTACCAAATGTTAGGGGTGGGAAAATCAAATGTCCTATGTTGCAGAAAGTTTAATTACATTTATTTATGGCATGTATCTTGAATGAACTTGAACAATCTACTTAACATTCATTACCAATTAATTATTCCATGTGTTGTTAGGAAAAACATTTAATTTTACATGGAGTTTTATTTCAAAAAAAATGTCACATTTATACATTTATATTAAACCTCATGATAGGAAAATAAAAGTCGATAAATGCTTTTGTATAGATCACTTAGAACTCATTATCAATTACTTCTAGATATATATATATATATATATATATATATATATATATATATATATATATATATATATATATAGATATGAAGTGCTACATTTCAAAATACATCACATTTATAAACTTCTATCAATGCATATAACCAAATAGAATTCTTCAAGTCCTATTGGATTCTATGAAATTATTTAAACCAAAAATAAACTATTTAAGAATTGAAAATGACAAAATGTTAATATGGATGGGAAAATCAATGTCTTATGGTGCAAAAAGTTTAGATAGAATCATTTTTACCCATCTCTTTAACGAGTCTCGATGGTCCACTTAACACATTGTTAATTAATTATTCCATGTTTTATTAAGAAGATAATTTTGTTTTACATAGAGTTTTGTTTCAAAACAATACAATATGAAATTAATACTCTTGAAAATTATTGAAAAGTATGCTTTCTTGCATCTATTAGCAATACATTCGATTCTTTATAATTATCTCCATATTGGGACCACACATTAGTAAACTTTTTCTCATAAAATTGTCTTGTTCTCCCTACTTCGAATTTTGTTTGCAAATAACAATGAGACTTGTCCTATGCAAATTTAAAGTCCTCTATATCAATATTTGACTTTTCAAGTACTTTTCGGATGTACTTTTCCGTAAAATTTAATGTCCATATTGTGACATCATAATTTTTTAAGCAATATTTTAATACTTCTGACTGAAAAAGCCCTAAAAAATAAGACCTACCACCAAACTATCAATCTAGTTCTCTTTGAATACGAAAATTGTGTTCATATTTGGTGTATGATTTGAAGAATACTCCTTCCATTTCAAATATCAACATCTTTTGACTTGTAGTAATGCCCATCTGCATCTGCACTGCAACCACATGTATGATATTAAAATATCTACACTTCATTGCTTAAGGACATAAACACATACCAAGTTAAAAATGATGTTAATATTTATTATGAATTATTTCATTTATATGCAAAGGGAATTTTACGAGTTAATAGTAATAAAAAATACAAATACAATGGCCCCATTAAAATGAACAAACTAATGATATGTTTAATTTATATATACAACCTAGTACCTTTATTTAATTTGTATGGAATACAATTCTTCCAAGAATGCATTTACCCACCATTAAAATCATTGATTTTAATACTTATGATGATTTCTTTAATTGCAATTGAAAAATATAATTACAATGATCTAGTTCAAGTAAAAAAACTAATTATATATTAACTTCCACATACAATATAATACAATTTTTGAATTTCAAACCTAATTAATTATATGCTAATTTCTAGAGTCTCTACCTTAGTTGCTTTTGGTGCTTCTTTTAGTACAAATTGTATGTTTATTGTTGGTGCTATGTAGAACCTAATATAGTTTTTCAACTTATATGGAATACTAAAAGTTATAAGAAAGCAATGGGTCATCCTTCAAATTACTAATTTTTAATAGGTATAATGATAACTTAAACCATGATTGAAACAAATAATTGTAATGATATAATTCAAACAAATAGACCAACTATCTATTAATTTTTGCATATAATGTAATCCATTGTAAAAATTTCTATAGCATGGGAAATTTTGATATGAGAACATTAAATGACCATTCAAATCAATAATTGTTATCAACACAATATCTCACCAAAAATAAATAAAATAAAAATATTTAATTTTTATTAATGACAAGCCAAATCAACAGTTATTTTATTAGTGTTGTGAAATAAAAGCAATAATTCACGATGTCATACATATAATAGCATGAAATAGACATCTATCATCTTAAGGTACTTATAAATGCAATTGAACATCCTGCAAAGTAACCTGCACATCTATAGCCTTCTTGAGTTTATGCAACATTCTCCATAGTTCATCAATCAACCAATTATCCTCTTGATTTGTTCCAATGAATGGAGGAGCAAAAATCACATTTTATTTGGGATTCTCTTTCACTCTCTCAAGTGAAAAATCCACTATAATAGTATTGGTTGCATCATATTGAGTATGCATTTCCCACAAAATTTTCAATGATTTAGTGTGTATAACTTTGGTTGGATTGTTAATGACCATATGTCCCTTTTGTGGTTTACAATCTTAAGCAATTTGGATAAACACAGGTTTATCTTGTATGTTTATGCAACCAACTTTTCTAAAACTCTTGTTGTGCTTTGTTTCAAAATTGTCGTCCAAATTGCAATGTCAAGGGATTCATTTTCGAAACACATTTCAAAAAATGTTTTTGCATGTGAATGAATACAAAATAACTTTTTCTCTATTGTGTAATTAGCATCAGATCCCATTTTCTCAATATTCCCTTTGCTTGTTTCCTCATCATCAATGCTATGATAAAAAATGTCCTTTAGTTAAAAAATAACTAATTTTTTTCAATTATTTTGGCTTCAACATAGTGACAAATAATATAGTCAAACCATTTCATTCATATTACAAAAATTACTAAAAAAATGTTGAAACAATACACTTACCTTGAGTGGTTTTTTTCACTATTTATAGATGAAATAATAATTTGTTTTATCATCGTGATAAAACCTAGAGTAAACATATTAAACCTTGAATCAAATGCCAATAGTACTTATTAAACCTTTAATCAAATACTGATACAAAAAAAAACATTAGTAATGCAACCTTTAAAAAGAAACACACACACATACACACACCTTTAACATTATTTTGATTGTTAATTTTATCCTTTTTATTTGTT
Organism: Pinus tabuliformis; assembly: GCA_031772625.1. Lineage (NCBI taxonomy): Eukaryota > Viridiplantae > Streptophyta > Pinopsida > Pinales > Pinaceae > Pinus > Pinus tabuliformis. The sequence goes on from CM062812.1 coordinate 763,976,456, forward strand.
CCTATAATAAAAATGTACAACATTATTGTAGTTACAAGCATTGGAGTTGAAAGAATAATAAGATAAACAATAAGACATATTATAAGTATCCGATATGATATTATCTTCATATTTGTAACTTTGCACCTCATCATCATCTTTGTTACCTTTAATTGTCTCTAAATTAAACATATAAAATATTTTGAATTTTGAAAATGAATAAAATCATTAAATAATAAAGAAAACAAGTGGACAAATTAGAAGTACCTAATATTATATTTTGTCCTTGATTAAAGCTTTGTTTCACATTCATTTGATCAATGTTTTTTTTTTCCTTGCTTGTCTCTATAATAAATATAAAAATTGTTATAAATTGTGACAATAAACAAAACTCATTAAACTATGTAAAAAATGAATCATCTTTACTCTTCCATATAATATTTTGGTCTTGATTGTAGTTTTGTGGGACATTTCTTGGTCACGATATTCATTCTCTTTATTTCCAACAATAATCAACATATGAAATGTTATGAATCATGATAATAATAATAAAAAATTAGATTAAAAAAAAGAGTTACAATGATTAATACCCATTTCTATCTCCATCATTCCATGGTCATTGTCTTGATTAATTTCATTCTTCTCATAACTCCCTATAATAGACATCCAAAAATGTTATGAATATGGAAATTAAATACATTCAAAAGGTAACAAGAGAAACAACCAAACAAATTATGTACCTGGTATGATAACTTCTCCTCCTCCTCCTATTTCGATCTCTAAACTTTTTTCAACCTCATAAGCACTATATTGATTATTTTTTTGCTTCCCACTTTCATCATTCTTTGTTTTAGAATCTTCATCATTAGTCATTTTACTAAACACTTTGACAATTAAGAAATATGAACAAAATAGTATCCAAAGTATTATAAGAGAAACAACAAAGGAACTATAGTACTTGAATTTTCCAAAAATTTAATGGATCCTAGATTTGATAGTTGAAAAGATTTGAAATTATTCAACACGATTGTCCTTTGTGACTTTGTTTGCACAACACATGCAATTATTCTTCCATATGTACAAGCCTTGATTAAATTTGTCCCCACATAAAGAGAAAAAAACACTTTTGCATCACTGCATTGTTGGTGTTTTTCCAATAATCCATCTAGAAATCATAATCTCTCTCATTTTCATCAAATGTGTGTTCAAATGTGTGAGAGTATTTTTAAGCCTCCTAATTTTGTAATTCTGAAGTATAGAAATGTATAGTAAAAACTATATCATAACTATAATTGTTTTGAGACTTATATTCATAAATGCCACTAGTCATTTTATAGTTGGACTTGGAGTTCTTTATGGAAATTTCCAAATACTTGCGTACATTATTACAAAACCAAAGTTCTACTAAGAGAATTGTAGTAAAGTCATTCAACTCATTTTTTTGGATAAGAAATCGAAAATATTCAATATAATATCCCTTGTGGAATGGTTCTTTTTTCAAAGTCAGTGTATCCAAAACAATAAGGTCAGTATGTAAAATTGGTTGCAACTGACATTGGAAAAGAGTGAAAAAGTGTTGTCAAAAGATTAGGGCCGCCAAAATGACAACCAAATTCAAAATTGTTGTCAACTTGTTGAACACTTTTTGATCCATTTATCATCCTATCAAATACTCCACATGTTCGCTGAGAAAGGGACTCTGTCTTTGTATTATGTGTTCATTTTACATAAGTAGACTCCTTCACCGTGTTGCAAAAATTGGAAAATATGATATCGTTAATTTCATAATGCTAAAAAATGTTGAATGTGGTGAGAGTTTTCTCATTCAATTTCTCATCATGGCTTTGAAAATATGTAACAGAGTTTTCTCATTCAATTTCTCATCATGAATTTGACAATATGTAACCGTTCCATCAAGTATTGTTCTATAGGTTTTCAATTTAGAACAATAATTTTTTAATTTCAATTTAGAATAATAATATTTTAATTTTATGGCATCTATTGGATGATTAAGTGGAACAGAAAACCAAATGGTTCGATCCAATAGCTTATCTACTACTGAAACAATTTCTTCCATGGTCAATCCCTGAAGGGGCCGAAGAGTAGCTTTTGTCAAACTGTGTAGACTATTTCTCTTGTAGTTCTCAAAATATTTTTTTTGCTGAAGCAAGAGTGGGTCCTTCTTTACCATTAATAAAATACAGAATTTACAAAAATCCACCCCAAAAAGTGGCGAAGGAGAACTGCCCCCCAAAGGAGCCAAGAACGGGTCGAGGCAAAGACTCGGCACAAAGACCTTACCTTTCAAAACATCAAAGCTGAACCGGAAAAATCCAAAATGTACCTAAAAAGTGGATGGACCTGAGCCAAAGGAAAAAAGGCCCTACCAGTCTACCAAGATCAGAAGAGCAACATGCCCCAACGAAACCTAAAAACAAGGAGGGGCCCGTACAAACCTCGTTGAAAATCCGAATCTCTTACTAGAAACTGCAGTGAAGAACTATCGAGTCCTAATCAACAGATCAGAACTAAATCACCAAGGAGAGAAGCACGCCTCTTAACTGGCATGCCCCCAAGCTGCTCAACCCATCGCCACCGTTGCTTAAACAGAAAGGGATCCAACAGTAAAGGACCAAATACCCCCACCAAGAAAACTGGCACATAATGTGCGATGAGGGCCCCACTAACTCGCACGATTGAACCCAATAATTGATTATCCTCGCCACATCGGATGGATGAGTTGCATATTGTGCGTCCGAGGTGATCGGTTTATAAGCAGCGGGGAAAGTGGTATTACGAGTGGGCCCAACACCACGTGTCACACTCTCAGTGGTATCGCTGCCAAACATGGAAAACCACTTATGACTTATAAGCCGTGCGACACTATGAACCTGCTCCAGAGGTGGTATTACCTTCAGCCAATGAAAAAGGAGGTTGATGCGAATGGTCAGGAAACTCTGACGTTGGTCACGGGGAATAATATTGATCGTGGTCATCTCTGCTACAAACCTTGTCATACCTTTCACCATGAACCTTTTTGACCTACCTTGAGAAGCCCTCTGACCGCTAACCATTAGTGGTTGGATTCTATTCTTTTGCTTATATACACTTCTTTGTCTTCCTCCGCCTGGTTATGACAGAGCTTATGCAGATTTCTCCACTCCATAGTTCTCCACTTCCTTGAAATTGACCTATCCTCGCAGCTGACACCTTGATTGGCTAGAATGTTTGCCAATTTATTGGCCTTTCTCCTCACATGGATAAATCTCAGAGTATGAAGTTCCTGAAGATGTGCTTGGATCCTATGAAGAACCTGAGTTAACCTCCAGTGTTTTGTGACCTTCTTCGGCCCTGTACCATTACAGATTCTCTTGGCTGCGTTTATGACCAACTCTGAATCTGCTTCTATTATGACATTTTTACAATTGTTTTGAATCAAAAATTCTAAGCATTTTTCCAAGGCCATTAGTTCAGCCATATTGCTAGTAGCTTTTCCTAAGTGACCATGGAAGAGGGAAATTATGCTTCCTGTATCATCCCTTAGAACTCCCCCAAAGCTAGCCACCCCCGAGTTACCTTTGGAAGCTCCATCAATGTTGTACTTTAAAAAACCTTCAGGGGGAGGATGCCAGTATTCCTCCTCCTTATCTCTCATGCTTGTTTCCTTGTCTAGACTTTGAGGCATGAGCCCCTGCATGTCTAATAGCTTGAAGGATTTTTAACTCTTCTACTGTGGGAGGATTTTTGGGGAGATTCCTGACCATGGTGCTAACTGTCTCTTTAAGTTGTTTTACTATTAGCTTCACCAGGCTAAGAGAGTCAGTCTTTACCTCTTTGAATATTCTTTTGTTCCTTTCTTTCCACACATTCCATATAATGAAACTCGGCAAGAGATCCCAGGCTGAATTGAGAATGTCATTATTAGAATAATTATTCCTCCAATTGTTGAGAGTGTTAGCAATACTTTCTTTGTCTCTATCAGACTGTTTGAAAATGTTGGTAAAAAAATCCCATATCCTGTTGGTGTAGATACAGCTGCTGAGAAGATGCTCAATAGTCTCCTCATGGTTCTCACAGAGATGACATCTGGAGGGTCCCAGCATGCCCCTCTTTTTAAGGTTGTCCCAGGTTAATATTTTCCTGTGGTGGACTAACCACATGAAGAGTTTGATTTTCATCCACCCTTTGTGTCTCCAAAGCTTCTGCCAAGTTTTATCTGGAGCTTGCGGTTCCCGATCTACGAGAAAACCTTTAGCTTCCTTAATATTAAAGTTGCCCTCTTTGTTGCTACCCCATCTCAGCTGGTCCTGCCCTTCTGTGACTAAAATTATTCTCTGATCCAGCATTTTTTTAAGGGACTCTGCTTGACTGTTGAGGGTCCTATCCTCTCTGCCCTCAATTTTTTTCCAAATTCTCCATTTGCCAGCATTTTGTGGATGCTCCCAAAAGTCTTTCACCTTTACTAAACCTTGAATGTCAGTCTCATGTTTGAGGCTTAGAAATTCTTCCTTCAGTATATTAGGTTCTTGTTGCCATTTTTCCTCCCAAAAAAGTGCAAGATCTCCCTCTCTTATTTCCCAGAAACTATTTTTTTGAACCACTTCTCTGTTCTCCGAGGCCTTGTTCCATATGGAGGAGCCTTTCATTGTACCTGTCATATGTATGATATCAGAAGCCAGCCAGTCATTGGCATATTTTTCCTTCCATATGCTTGCCCATTGAGCTTTAGGATCTTTAACCCACCTCCACTAGAGTTTGGCTCCAAGAGCCTTGTTGAGAATCTCAGGATTGTCCAAACTTAGCCCTCCTTGGTTCTTGGGTTTGCAGATCTTTTCCCACGAGACTAAGGCCCATTTTTTCCTTGTTTCTTCTTTGCCCCAAAGAAAATCTCGTTGAATATTCTGAAATTGCTGCAAGACTCCAATGGGGGCTGGGAGGGCTGATAGCATAAAGATTGGGATCGCATGGAGAACTACTTTAGTAAGAACCAGTCTACCAGCTAAATTTAAAGATCGGTTTGTCCATTTCCTAACCTTGTCTTACATTTTAGTTACTAGAGGATCCCATATACTCTTGTGACAGGGTTTAGTTGTGAGAGGAACTCCCAAATACTTAGAGGGAAGGGATTCTCTTTGAAAGCCTAAGATTCTGGAGACATTTTTCTGCATGGCAATACGTGTGTTAAAGAAAAAGACTTTTGATTTAGAAACGTTTACTTCCATACCTGTGGCCTTTGTGAAGTCATTCAAGATTTATTTGTAAGCAAGCACTTCTTTAACTGTGGGAATTCCCTATAACATGGTGTCATCTACAAACTGTTGATGAGTCAGAACTTTCCCATTCTCTGAAAGTTGGAGTCCTTGAATTTTTTCCATTACTCTTGCATGCTTGATGGACCACCCCAGCCCTTCCATCATGAGGATGAAGAGAAAAGGAGAAAGTGGATCTCCCTGTCTAAGACCTCTGGAAGGGAGAAAAAGTTCAGAAGGAGAGCCATTCACTAAAATTGAAAAGCTGGATGTAGTCACAAGGGCCATGACCCATCTGACCCAATTATGATCAAAACCAAATGTGGTGAGCACTTTTATGATGTAAAGCTAGTTTAGTTTGTCATAAGATTTCGCTATGTCCAGTTCCATGATCATGCCTACTCTCTTGTTACAAGTTAACAAGTGAACCACCTGTTGAGCTTGAATGATGTTGTCCAGAATTTTTCTTCCCTCTACATACCCAGTTTGTTCCTTGGAGATGAGCGTGGGCAGCAGGGGTTTAAGTCTGTTAGCCACAACCTTGGAAATTATCTTGTAGACCACATTGCATAAGGCAATGGGCAAGTATCTTTCAGGAGTTTGAGCATTTTCCTGTTTTGGAATAAGGGCAATGAAGGAGGTATTAAGAGCTTTCAAAATGGTCTTGTTCCGCCTGGAGTCTTTGACATTCTCCACAATATCCCTTTTAACAATATTCCAGCAGGCTTTGAAGAAATCCACATTAAATCCGTCCGGACCTGGTGCCTTGCTGTTTTGCATTTCCTTGAGGATCTCACTAATCTCCTTTTCAGTTACTGGTATGTTGAGATTACAATTATCCTCTCTGGATACCAGTTTAGGTATATGTTCAATTAAGTTCTTAATGAAAGGTTCTCTTCCTGAAAAGTTTTCCTTGGCAATGTCTCGAAAATGCTTTACTAACACTGCATCTATCTCCTCATGGGTTTGAAGAATTTGGCCATTCTTGTCCCTGATCGAAGATATTCTGTTGTGAGTTCTATTTGCAATGATAGATCTGTGAAAAAATTTAGTGTTTCGTTCTCCTTTTAGTGATTCTATTTGCCAATAATCCAAAGGTAGCGAATAGAGTCTTACCCAAACTAGGACTGAGGTAAAGGTTTCCTGCTCCGACACGAAGTTCATCATCCACGGCCGCATGTAGAGCCCTACTACTGCATAGAAGTAGGGCCCACCTTCAAACACTCTCTCTTTGTCCTCAATGTTTGTGAACACCACAGTGAAAAAACCCTTGGATCCTAAATGAATATCAATGCTTCCTTTAGGCTTCCAGTGGTATCTGATCCATGATTGTAAAGCCTTTTCAGTGGGCCATAGTCCCATGAATTTGCATAGGATTGCATAAGTTTGCATGTGCTCCCTGTGGGCCTGCAGCTTAGGGTTATTTAATATTACTCTGGGAGTGACTTCAGCTTTGGGCTTACATGGTCCCTTTTGTTTCCTGTCTTTTGTACCGTGTTTTTGTCATTTTCCTCTTTGTCTTTTGTGCCAACATTCGCCTTCTCAATGTTGCTTTCTATTTCCTCTTCTCTGTTTTTTCCTCCATCCATTGTTTTACTTCTGCCTGATTCTGGAGGGACCTTGCTCCTGTTAACCACTACCTTGCTGTAGGAGGGAGTGGAGCTCCCTCCTCTACCCCCGTCCATGGCAGAAATCCCACGCAGAAACCCTCAGCCTTACTCTTCCGCTCTTCCACTCTTCCCGCTTCCTCGCTCCCTTGTAGTTCTCAAAATCAAGTTGGCTTGAATAATACTTTAATTTTCCTAGTTGGTAACAATTAAAAATAGTGTTCCATTTATCCCAAATAGGTTGATCAATATATAAGAGATTTTTTTTATTAGAAAAAATTATAATTGGACAGTGGAAAAAGGAGCACAACATTTTATCATCGACCTGATAAAATAATAAATATAAACTAATCAACAACCATTTATTAGTATAATGTCTAACCATTGTAACAAAGTATAAACTAATTTTAAAATAGTCATAGCATTTAAAGATATTGGTGTCATGTTTCTTGAAGGAATAACAACTCGGTCAACTCAGTAATGACTTGGCTGGCTCAGTAAAAACTCGGCCGGCTAGGCTCTTTGAGAAAAATCCTGAAGCACATTTGTCAAAAGTTGTTCAGCCTCCTACATATCAATGGTTGGGTTGTTTTTTATTGCATATTTATAGCCCTAAAGTAATCTATCGCTGTGAGAAAGTTTTGAAAATTACAAGGCCGAAGTATGGTTATCCTAGTGGCATGAATTAGAAAACTGAAACAATGCATTGAGCCATACAATGTTTTTAAAAAGGAAAATGTTCTTGCAATGGACTAATAAATACATATTTACCTCTAATTATTCTGGAGCTTGACCAGAATTAAATCAAGGGTTTTGAGACTTCATTAGGGGCATAGAATTGGTATTATTATTGTTGTAGTCCAGTGATTGTCCTTAGGCTGAGGCAGAAAATAATCCTGGCAGTGGTGGCTAAGTATGAACTTTTTATTGGACAGTGCACTAGGCGTCATTTTGATATAATGGATATATTCATGAGCCTACTTTGATCATATGTTGTCTTATCTCTACATTCTAAAGCTTTGTGTTTGGAAACATGAATGAAAATCTTTAAAATCATGTTTTTTATAAAAAGAAAATAGTTAATGTATTTTTTACAACTACCAAGTCATTGAAATCAAACTGGTTGAGTCGATATTGAGTTGGAGTCGAAGTTAGAGCCAACCCTAAGTTGTTTCTGAACCAGAGTCATAGTTTTAAAACATTGCTTCTAGCACAAGCAACCATATTTCCAAAAACATTACATTGTGAAATAAATCTAGTGCATGCAAAATTTCCTTCTAGCCCAAAGATAAGCACATTGCCAATAACAACATTGCAAGGTGAAAAAAATCTATGTATTTTAGATTTTCTTGTAGCATAAACACACACAGACACAAACATTGTAAGGTGAAATAATTCTAGCTCGCGCTAGATTTACTTCTAGCACAAAAACAACCATGTTGACAACAACAACATTACACGGCAAGGAAACCTAGCGCATGCTAGATTTCTTTCTAACACAAACACAAGCACATTACAGGATGAAAGAAATATAACCCGTGCTAGATTTCCTTCTTGCACAAACACAAGAACATAACAACATTGTAGGTTAAAGAAATATAACACACACTAAATTTACTTCTAGCACAAACCGAAAAATATTTCCAATAACAATATTGCAATAAAAGAAATCTAGCGTGTGCTAAATTTCCTTCTAACACAATCACATGCAAAATTCCAATAACAACATTGCAAGGTCAAAGAATTCTGGCATATTTCTTTCTAGCACAAACAACCAAATTTCCAACCACAACATTGCATTGTGAAAGAAATCTAGTGCATGCTAAATTTCCTTATAGTTCAAATACAAGCACATAAAAACAATGTAAGGTGAAAAAATCTATCATGCGTTATATTTATATTTAGCAAAAACACAAGCCTATTGCCAACAACAACATTATCAAGCAAAAGAAAGCTAACACATGCTAGATTTCATTCTATCACACACAAGTGTATTGCTAATAACAACATTGTAAGTTGAAAGAAATCTAACGAATGTTAGATTTTCTTTAGCACAAATAAGCACATAACAACTTTAACCCTTAGTAGCTCCCACACACATACAGCTATTTGCATGTTTGTTTTTTGGCACCTAAAATCCCTCAAGTCATTTCATGGACTTTTTTGAGAAGCCATTGAACTTTTATCATAATTATTAAGTTATATGAAACCCACTTTGTATGCACATGGGGCCTTACTCCCCATACTCTTTTCATCTTATTTGGTCTGCAGTGCTAATGCATTTATTAGTGTGCATGAAATATCATATTTGCAACACCAGACTTTTTAGCCTCAAAATATAAAAGCATATGCACATCGATACTCTGGTCCCAAAACATATACACATACAAACACATGGGCATGATACCCCCACTAGCCTAATCTTTGCATGTACATGTTATTTACAATCGAGGGGTTGGAGTTGGGGTGTTAGAAAAATCATCCAACATAGACAAAATTTTAGAGCCTAAAAGACACTAGAGGATGTGTTCCACAATTGGAACAAGGTAGTTATATTCATCTAATGCTTTATTTATCTTTTTGAAATCAATGAAAATCTCGATTTCTCCATTCTTATTCCTAACCGGGACCATATTGGATACCCATAGGGAATGATGAATGATAAAAAATATTTTTCCTCTTAGATTCATTTTCATTTGTTATTATATTGTTGAATACATATCTAAGAATGTTTGTTGAATAGGATTATATATTTCTTGAATGATATCACATCCTGGATGATATTAGTGTCATGGGACTTTGAGCCAGTGTAATTCTATGAGAAAAAAGTCTTTATATTTCCTTAAGGAAGTGAAAAAATGTAGCCCTCTCAATAGGCATGTATCCAATACCTAGATTAATATTTTGTGGGTATTATTTGTTATAGAGATTCGAACCACATTTTTAAGAAATAAGTTCTCACTCTTTGGTTTTGCATTTGGAGGAAATGTATTAATTTATTGATAAAAATGTCAATTTTTATTGATGGTTGATCCCCTAAAAGTATCTCCCTATGTGAGGAATTCTAAAATAGGGTCATCATCATCAAAAAATATCTAGTTTGTAATATTGTTTGGTATAGAAGGTTTGGAAAATTGTTCATTAGAAAACATGTCCATAGAAAATTTTCCCAATGGTATAAATATAGGAGTTGTGTTTGAAAGTAAATTTGCATTTGCATTTTGACTTCAATGTACATAATTAATATTGAATGTTTCAAAATTACAAATAATAAACCATGCCTCATCTCTATAATTCTTAAGGTGATTAAAATACAATGAATTGAATTTCCTAAATGTTTGATAACTATTTGTAAATCCTTATTAGTTGGAGCTATTTAACATCCAAATCTATCACTTTTTTAAGGCATTGTATCAAAGCCTCATACTTAGTGACATTATTTGTGCATGGGAAATACAAGCAACAAGACATCAAATATTTGTATCCTTTAAGATCTCTAAGAGTGCATCTAGACCTTGCTCATGAACTCAACTTAGAGCCATCAAAAAGTAAAAACCATACATTTTAATTTACATCTAAATTTAGTAATTTCGAAAATAACTTTGTACGTGTTCTTACATGATTATGCTGAGAAGCGTTCTCTTTGTTGGCTTGGGGTGGGCAAACATTGTTTACCCCCAACCAATGGGAAAGCTTAAATTTTTCCCTTCTATCCAATAAAATATTCCCATGTGTTTGTCCCTCTAACCAATGGAAATTTTTCATTTGTCCAGATTGCTTTCGGCATGTTTTCTCTTGCCTATGTGTTTCTATAGCACTTTATGGCATCCTCCACCCTGTTTTGAAACCTATTACTCCTCTCTAGCAAGTTGTACCTATTAATTGTTGGTATGTTCTATGTTGAGAGAAAATTTACTTCAATTTTCTATATTAGCTCAATATCAATTCCAGATTAGCAATCACTTTTAGCATGATAGTCAAATGCAAATATAACATAAACATAAATCACAGAAAACAAGCCAAGAAAAGAGGACACAAGATGTGGTGCTAGCTAGGGGCAAACCCCAATGTGGGGAAACCCTTGATCAATTATTCTTATGTTCTTCAATAGTTCAACAGAGAGAGAGATAGTACATATACATTAGAAGTCAACATTTTGACTTGACACAATAAGACAAGAGATCTTCATTAAGAAGATAACACATGAGGTAGCTGATTTGAACTCAAGTGAAGGCATACTGCTTCAACTAATTCTCCAAGGTGATTCCATCACCATGCCGCACCCATCACAATGTTGCACCCATCAGTGTGCTGCACCCATCACTGAGTTTTTCTCATCACTATGTTGCTCCTATCACTGAGTTGCACCCATCACTGTGTTGCATTTCATTACATTATGTTGCAATCATCATAATGCATACAATCATCATTGCGTTGCACTCATCATGCTGCACTTCATCATCACTATGTTGCACCATGCTGCACTATGTTGCACCATTGTCATGTTGCACTTTGCTGCATCATTCATCATCATTATGCTGCACCATTCATCATCACTATGTTGCACCCATCATGCTGCACTTCATTATCAATACGTTGCACCATTCATTTTGCACAATGTTGTACCATTCATGTTGCACTTTCATTAATACTTTCATGGAATAGCCTTACCTGCTTGCTATGGCTTGCAGCCTAGCAAAGCAGCTAACTACCAAGTTCTTAAATGGCAGCGATACCCTAAGACTTCTAATATAGAGACAATTTCCCCCAACTTGCCTATGCCTTAGAATAGTTGTAATTAACATTGTTGATGCTAGGCTTCCCTTGCAGTGTTAGTTGTATTTGTGACATCAAATTAAGTCTTCTTCAGGCCTGAGATTAGGGCCTCTTCTGAATCTCCTTCCTACGGCTTAGAGTAGCATATGAGTAGCATATAGAAGGCTAAGTATATGCATCCCCCTTGACTTTGACCACAGTCTTTAGGGCACTCAAGGACAACATTAGGGTGACTATGTATTCCCTATCATTAGGTCAGATTATAGATCTCAATTCAATGGATAGAGTCTCCATTATGATAGCAGACATTAGGAGTTATTTAGACATCAGATTAAGGCTCTCTTTTACCACGTTTTGAGGGTCTCTTGTAACAACAAATTGTTACTAGCGGCTGGGGCATTTAGGCTTATCCTTCAACTGAGTGTAAGCCTCTTTTATGAGGGCTTACAATTCACTTCCCTCCTTAACATCGTTGTATGTGCAGCTAGGGCTTAGGACTTTAGGGCAGTGTTAGAAGCCTATCTTCATAATTGTGTTAGGCCTTCATCTCCATGCTAGCATCAGGAGCTAGGGCATCTTCTCTTAGGGTAGCGTATTCTCTTAGGAACTCTTCCTTCCACTAAAACCCAAACAAGTGGGGAGGAAGTGATCACAAGAGGTGTGAGTGTGTGTCTCAAATGACTTGCAAACCTCTTCTATTTATAGTAAAACATTGAAGATAGATGGGGTTATTTGGTTGTTCACCGACCTTGACGAATTGTCACATAACACAATTAAATTCATATCTCCATGAATACATGTTTGAATTAGATGATTTTTAGATCAATCCTACACCTCTCGATGAGAGGAATCTAGGAAAAATATCAGCTGCCATGAATAAGCAGACCCACATGGACTTTGGCCATAATTGCCAATTTTAACAGTACCCTTCTCCTTCCCACGAATCAGTCTATCACGGTCCACCATACCATACCTTTGGTATTGAATTATTGCACTGGGCATAGGGTATTAGTTGTAGGTGCCACAAAAAACAACGGAAAATGGATTGTAACCTAACTCTTATCCAAAGGATTTAATATCAGGGTTGGTGTCTGTAATGTGGATAGTGCCAATAATAGGGTGCTGCTTAACTAAGTGAAGCAATGGTCAATGTTGAAGCTGCCATCTATGCAACGAGGTTCCACTCTTTATTGGATTTTCTAGATCCTTTTTTATGCATGCAAGAGTTTATAGCTCTATCGTGTTTACAACTTTTACCTAACAAAGCGTGGATGTGTAAGAATTGTACAACATTGAAAGACCTAAGTTCCTCTTCTCCCCATTGATTACCTCTTTCTTCACTATTCCAGAGCTCTGATGTAGGCACCAAGCATAAGGTTAAGATTTTTTTCATCATAAGCCTTGGATTCCCAATTTCCCATTACTCTTTTTCAGAATTGCCATTGATATGTTTAATAATCTCAGTTTTTGGTTATTTGGGTCCTCAACAAACTATTGTTTTACTGTGTGAAAAGGAAGTGGGTCTAATCAAGCATGTCTTCTGCAGGATAGAATTTGGGAGGGTTTTCATCGGATTTGGGCACCTGTGGTTGTTTGGCATACCTAGGAAAATTGCCCCGTTCTTTTCCTTGAGGGCCCAAATACCTCTTTTGTGATACATTTTCGATTGTTTGGCATGCTGGGAAACACCGCCCCCATTTTTTTCTTGAGGGCCTAAATACCCCTTTTGTGATACATTTTCAATTTGGAAAAATGACCTACTCCCCTTATCAGTTCTTTGTTTATTGAAACCCTCTGCTTCCCATGGTAATCTCTCCTTTTACTACTACAACAATCTCTTCCTCTGATATCAATTGCAAAAGACAGCTACTATGAAATGCTACAATTTTACTACTAGTGTTCAGGATTTAAAAAAGGTTTGGTGCACCTAGCTTGGTAATAAAAACATGTGTAGAAAGTAGTGATTTTTCTTTATACGCCAATTTTGGTCCCTTGGATCCTAATATTACATGTGTTGAGTTTCAAACAACCTTTCCTCCAAAGAAAAAAGAAGACCAAAGGGTCCTAGATGTTGAAGCCTTAAAGGCCTTATAATTTGTTGCCGAGATGAAGCAGTATTTGGCTGCGAGGTTTACTTTGAGATTAGGAATGAAGCCACATGGTGTAAGTTTCCTAGGCAACCTGAATACAATATACCCCACTACGAAATTTTCAGCATATAGAGAGGTAAGTATACAAATAATGCAAATCTAAATTGTGTCACAGCTTTCCTTCCTGCTGTGAGTCAATTGCATTAAAAGATGCCTTGGTTTTAGAAAATAAATGACACCTTTTCAAGTGCATGTAGCACAAACAACTGGCTATAGAATTTCCAAGCCTTTCTAGTGTAAAAGTGATGGTTATGTTTTGAACTTAGAATACCCGTGTAAACAAAGATAGAAACCCAAATCTAAAGCCCTATGGCCAATATACAAGTATATACGTGAATATTGTTATGTAAATGCAAACCAATTCTTTTAAGCATTTTGTAAAATAGTTTTCATTCAAACACATAACAACTTCAAAGTTTTAAATTTTGAGTCATAATTAAGAGAGGATTGTGATTTCCAGGCATTAAGAAAAATTCACAAATCTTTACTTTGCATCTATAGTCATCATCAAAAGAATAAACCTAACTCTGTTGTGCATGTACAAGAAAATTCATTCAAAAATTTCAAAAAAATTTACGTCTCTTGTCCAGCCATTTTCACATCCAATTTTCTCAATATTCCCTTTATTTGTTTCCTCATCATCAATGCTATGATAGAAAATGTCCTTTAGTTCAAAAATAACTAATTTTTCTTTTCAATTATTTTGGTTTCAACATAGTGAAAAATAATATAGTCAAACCATTTCATTCATATTACAAAAATTACTAAAAAAATGTTGAAACAATACACTTACCTTGAGTGGTTTTTTCACTATTTATAGTTGAAATAATAATTTATTTTATCATCATGATAAAAACTTGAGTAAACATATTAAACCTTCAATCAAATACCAATTGTACTTCTTATTAAGCCTTTAATCAAATACCACTAACAAAAAAAAACATTAGTAATGCAACCTTTAAAAAGAAACACACACACACACACACCTTTCACATTATTTTGATTGTTAATTTTATCCTTTTTATTTGTTCCTATAATAAAAATGTACAACATTATTGTAGTTACAAGCATTAGAGTTCGAAGAATAATAAGATAAACAATAAGACATGTTATAAGTATCTGATATGATATTATCTTCATATTTGTAACTTTGCACCTCATCATCATCTTTGTTACCTTTAATTGTCTCTAAATTAAACATATAAAATATTTTGAATTTTGAAAATGAATAAAATCATTAAATAATAAAGAAAACAAGTGGACAAATTATAAGTACCTAATATTATATTTTGTCCTTGATTAAAGCTTTGTTTCACATTCATTTAATCAATGTTTTTGTTCTCCTTGCTTGTCTCTATAATAAACATAAAAAATGTTATAAATTGTGACAATGAACAAAATTCATTAAGCTATGTAAAAAATGAATCATCTTTACTCTTCCATATAATATTTTTGTCTTGATTGTAGTTTTGTGAGACATTCTCTTGGTCACTATATTCATTCTCTTTATTTCCAACAATAGTCAACATATGAAATGTTATGAATCGCAATAATAATAATAAAAAATTAGATTAAAAAAACGAGTTACAATGATTAATACCCATTTTTATCTCCATCATTCCATGGTCATTGTCTTGATTAATTTCATTCTTCTCATAATTCCCTATAATAGACATCCAAAAATGTTATGAATATGGAAATTAAATAAATTCAAAAGGTAACAAGAGAAACAACCAAACAAATTATGTACCTGGTATGATAACTTCTCCTCCTCCTCCTGTTTCCATCTCTAAACTTTTTTCAACATCATAAGCACTATATTGATTATTTTTTTTGCTTCCCACTTTCATCATTATTTGTTTTAGAATCTTCATCATTAGTCATTTTAGTAAACACTTTGACAATTAAGAAATATGAACAAAATAGTATCCAAAGTATTATAAGAGAAACAACAAAGGAACTATAGTACCTGAATTTTCCAAAAAGTTAATGGATCCTGTATTTGATAGTTGAAAAGATTTGAAATTATTCAACACGATTGTCCTTTGTGACTTTGTTTGCACAACACAAGCAATTATTCTTCCATATGTACAAGCCTTGATTAAATTTGTCCCCACATAAAGAGAAATAACTACTTTTGCATCACTATATTGTTGGTGTTTTTCCAATAAATCCATCTAGAAATCATAATCTCTCTCATTTTCATCAAATGTGTGTTCAAATGTGTGAGAGTATTTTGAAGCCTCCTAATTTTTTTAATTCTGAAGTATAGAAATGTATAGTAAAAACTATATTATAACTATAATTGTTTTGAGACTTATATTCATAAATGCCACTAGTCATTTTATAGTTGAACTTGGAGTTCTTTATGCAAATACTCGCGTACATTATTACAAAAATAAAGTTCTTCTAAGAGAATTGTAGTAAAGTCATTCAACTCATTTTTTTCGATAAGAAATAAAAAATATTCAACATAATATCCCTTGTGGAATGGTTCTTTTTTCAAAGTCAGTGTATCCAAAACAATAAGGTCAGTATGTAAAATTGGTTGCAACTGACATTGGAAAAGAGTGCAAAAGTGTTGACAAAATATTAGGGCCCCCAAAATGACAACCAAATTCAAAATTGTTGTCAACCTGTTGAACACTGGTTGATCCATTATCATTCTGTCAAATACTCCACATGTTTGTTGAGAAAGGGACTCTGTCTTTGTATTATGTGTTCCTTTTACATAAGTAGACTCCTTCACCGTGTTGCAAAAATTGGAAAATATGAGATCGTTAATTTCATAATGCTCAAGAATGTTGAATGTGGTGAGAGTTTTCTCATTCCATTTCTCATAATTACTTTGAAAATATGTAACAAAGTTTTCTCATTCAATTTCTCATCATGAATTTGACAATATGTAACCATTGCATCAAGTATTGTTCTATAGGTTTTCAATTTAGACCAATAATCTTTTAATTTCAATTTAGAACAATAATCTTTTAATTTTATGGCATCTGTTAGATGATTAAGTGGAACAGAAAACCAAATGGTTTGATCCAATATCTTATCTACTATTGAAGCAATTTCTTCCATGGTCAATCCCTGAAGGGGCCAAAGGGTAGCTTTTGTCAAATTGTGTAGACTATTTCTCTTGTAGTTCTCAAAATCAAGTTGGCTTGGATAATAATTTAATGTGCCTAGTTGGTAACAATAAAAAACAGTGTCCCATTTATCCCAAATAGGTTGATCAATATATAAGAGATTTTTTTTATCAGAAAAAATTATAATTGGATAGTGGAAGAAGGAGCACAACATTTTATCATCGACCTGATAAAATAATAAATATAAACTAATCAACAACCATTTATTAGTATAATGTCTAACCATTGTAACAAAGTATAAACTAATTTTAAAATAGTCATAGCATTTAAAGATATTGGTGTCGTGTTTCTTGAAGGAATAACAACTCGATCAACTCAATAACAACTTGATTGACTCGGTAATGACTCTGCTGACTCGGTAAAATCTCGGTCGGCTAGGCTCTTGGACAAAAATCCTGAAGCACATTTGTCAAAAGTTGTTCCACCTCCTACATATCATTGGTTGGGTTGTTGTTTATTGCATATTTATAGCCCTAAAGTAATCTATCGCTTTGAGGAAGTTTTGAAAATTACATGGCCGAAATATGGTTATCCTACTGGTAGGAATTAGAAAACTGAAGCAATGCATTGAGCCATACAATGTTCTTAAAAAGGAAAATGTTCTTGCAATGGACTAATAAATACATATTTACCTCTGATTGTTTTGGAGCTTGACCAGAATTAAATCAAGGGTTTTGAGACTTCATTAGAGGCATAGAATTGGTATTATTATTATTGTACTCTAGTGATTGTCCTTAGGCTGAAGCAGAAAAGAATCCTGGTAGTGGTCGCTAAGTATGAACTTTGTATTGGACAGTTCACTAGGTGTCATTTTTATATAATGGATATATTCATGAGCCTACTTTGATCATATGTTGTCTTACCTCTATATTCTAAAGCTTTGTGTTTGGAAACATGAATGAAAATCTTTAAAATTATGTTTTTTATAAAAAGAAAATATTTAATGTATTTTTTACAACTACCAAGTCATTGAAATCAAACCGGTCGAGTCAATACCGAGTTGGAGTCGAAGTCAGAACCGACCCTGAGCCATTTCTGAATCGGAGTTTGAGTTTCAAAACATTTCTTCTAGCACAAACAACCATATTTCCAAAAACATTGCATTGCGAAATAAATCTAGTGCATGCAAAATTTCCTTCTAGCCCAAAGATAAGCACATCACCAATAACAACATTGCAAGGTGAAAAAAATATATGTGTTTTATATTTTCTTCTACCATAAACACACATAGACACAAACATTGTAAGGTGAAATAATTCTAGCTCGCGTTAGATTTACTTCTAGCACAAACACAACCATGTTGACAACAACAACATTACATGGCAAGGAAACCTAGCGCATGCTAGATTTCTTTCTAACACAAACACAAGCACATTACAGGATGAAAGAAATATAACCCATGCTAGATTTCCTTCTAGCACAAACACAAGAACACAACAACATTGTAGGGTTAAAGAAATATAACACACACTACATTTACTACTAGCTCAAACTGAAACATATTGCCAATAACAATATTGCAATAGAAGAAATCTAGTGTGTGCTAAATTTCCTTCTAACATAATCACATGCAAAATTCCAATAACAACATTGCAAGGTCAAAGAATTCTATCATATTTCTTTCTAGCACAAACAACCAAATTTCCAACCACAACATTGCATTGTGAAAGAAATCTAGTGCATGCTAAATTCCCTTATAGCTCAAATACAAGGACATAAAAACAATGTAAGGTGAAAAAAAATCTAACATGCATTATATTTACATTTAGCAAAAACACAAGCCTATTGCCAACAACAACATTATAAAACAAAAGAAAGCTAACACATGTTTGATTCATTCTATCACACACAAGTGTATTGCTAATAACAACATTTTAAGATGAAAGAAATATAACAAATGTTAGATTTTTGTTAGCACAAATAAGCACATAACAACTTTAACCCTTAGTAGCTCCCACACACATACTCTTATTTGCATATTTGTTTTTTGACACCTAAAACCCCTCAAGTCATTTCATGGACTTTTTTGAGAAGCCAACGCACTTTTATCATAATTATTAAGTTATATGAAACCCACTTTGTATGCACATGGGGCCTTACCCCCATACTCTTTTCATCTTATTTGGTCTATAGTGCTAATGCATTTCTTAGTGTGCATAAAATATCATATTTGCAACACCAAACCTTTTAGCCTCAAAATATAAAAGCATATGCACATCGATACTTTGGTCCCAAAACATATACACATACATACACATGGGCATGATACCCCCACTAGCCTAATCTTTGCATGTACGTGTTATTTACAATCGAGGGGTTGGAGTTGGGGTGTTAGAAAAATCATCCAACATAGACAAAATTTTAGAACCTAAAATACACTAGAGGATGTGTTCCACGGTTGGAACAAGGTAGTTATATTTATCTAATGCTTTATTGATATTTTTGAAATCAATGAAAATCTCGATTTCTCCATTCTTATTCCTAACAGGAACCATATTGGATACCCATAGGGAATGATGAATGATAAAAAATATTTTTCCTCTTAGATTCATTTTCATTTGTTATTAATATATTGTTGAATACATATCTAAGAATGTTTGTTGAATAAGATTATATATTTCTTGAATGATATCACATCCTAGATGATTTTAGTGTCATGGGTCTTTCAACCAGTGTAATTCTACGAGAAAAAAGTCTTTATAATTCCTTAAGGAAATGAAAAAATGTGGCCATCTCAATAGGCACGTATCCAATACCTAGATTAATATTTTGTGGGTATTATTCGTTACAGAGATTCGAACCACATATTTAAGAAATAAGTTCTCACTCTTTGGTTTTGCATCTAGAGGCAATGTATTAATTTATTGATCAATTTTCATCGATGGTTGATCCCCTAAAAATATCTCCCTATGTGAGGAATTCTAAAATAGGGGCATCATCATCAAAAAATATCTAGTTTGTAATATTGTTTGGTATAGAAGGTCTGGAAAATTGTTCATTAGAAAACATGTCCATAGAAAAGTTTCCCAATGGTATAAATATAGGAGTTGTGTTTGAAAGTAAATTTGCATTTGCATTCTGACTTTAATATACACAATTAATATTGAATGTTTCAAAATTAGAAATAATAAACCATGCCTAATCTCTATAATTCTTAAGGTGATTAAAATACAATGAGTTGAATTTCCTAAATGTTTGATAACTATTTGTAAATCCTTATTAGTTGGAGCTATTTAACATCCAAATCTATCACTTTTTCAAGGAATTGTATCAAAGCCTCATAGTTGGTGACATTATTTGTGCATGGGAAATACAAGTGACAAGACATCAAATATTTGTATCCTTTAAGATTTTTAAGAGTGCATCTAGACCTTGCTCATGAACTCAACTTAGAGACATCAAAAAATAAAAACCATACATTTAAATCTACATCTAAATTTAGTAATTTCGAAAATAACTTTGTACATGTTCTTACATAATTATTCGGATAGGCATTCTCTTTGTTGGCTTGGGGTGGGCAAACATTGTTCACCCCCAGCCAATGGGAAAGCTTAAATTTCGCTCTTCTAACCAATAAAATATTCCCATGTGTTTGTCCCTCTAACCAATGGAATTTTTTCATTTGTCCAAATTGCTTTCGGCATGTTTTCTCCTACCTGTGTGTTTCTACAGTACTTTATGGCATCCTCCACCCTGTTTTGAAACCTTCTACTCCTCTCTTGCAAGTTGTACCTGTTAATTATAGGTATGTTCTATGCGAGAGCAAATTTACTTCAATTTTCCATATTAGCTCAATATCAATTCGAGATTAGCAATCACATTTAGCATGATAGTAGAATGCAGATATACATAAACATAAATCGCAGAAAACAAGCCAAGACAAGAGGACAGAAGATGTGGCGCCAGCCAGGGACAAACCCCAATGTGGGGAAACCCTTGATCAATTCTTCTTATGTTCCTCAATAGTTCAACAGAGAGAGAGAGATAGTACATATACATTAGAAGTCAACATTTTGACTTGACAAAATATGACAAGAGATCTTCACTAAGAAGATAACACATGAGGTAGCTGATTTGAACTTAGGTGAACGCATACTGCTTCAACTGATTCTCCAAGGTGATTCCATCACCATGCTGCACCCATCACAGTGTTGCACCCATCACTGAGTTGTTCTCATCACTGTGTTGCTCCCATCACTGTAATGCACTTCATTACACTATGTTGCACTCATCATATTGCATACAATAATCATTGTGCTGCACCCATCATGTTGTAGTTCATCATCACTATGTTGCACCATTCATCATCATTATGTTGCACCATTGTCATGTTGCACTATGCTGCACCATTCATCATCATTATGTTGCACCATTCATCATCACTATGTTGCACCCATCATGTTGCACTTCATCATCAATACGCTGCACCATTCATGTTGCACGATGTTGTACCATTCATGTTGCACTTTCGTCAATACTTTCATGGAACAACATTACCTGCTTGCTATGGCTTGCAACCAAGCAAAGTAGCTAGCTACCAAGTTCTTAAATGGCAACGATACCCGAAGACTTCTAATATAGAGACAGTTTCCCCCAACTTACCTATGCCTTAGAACAGTTGTAATTAACATTGTTGCTGCTAGGCTTCCTTTGCAACATTAGCTATATTTGTGACAGCAAATTAAGTCTTCTTCAGGCCTGAGATTAGGGCCTCTTCTAGGCCTCCTTCCTACGGCTTAGGGTAGCATATGAGTAGCATATAGAAGGCTAACTATATGCATTCTCCTTGACTTCGGCCACAATGTTTAGGGCACTCAAGGACAACGTTAGGATGACTTGGTATTCCCTATCATTAGGTCAGCTTATAGATCTCAATTTAGTGGATAGAGTCTCCATTATGATAGCGGACATTAGGAGTTGTTCAGACATCAGATTAAGGCTCTCTTTTACTACATTTTGAGGGTCTATTGTAACAACAAATTGTGACTAGTAGTTGGGGCATTTAGGCTTATCCTCCAACTGAATGTAAGCCTCTTTTATGAGGGCTTACACTTCACTGCCCTCCTTGACATCGTTGTATGTGCACCTAGGGCTCAGGACTTTAGGGCAGTGTTAGAAGCCTATCTTCATAACTGTGTTAGGCCTTCATCTCCATGCTAGTGTTAGGAGCTAGGGAATCTTCTCTTAGGGTAGCGTATTCTCTTAGGAACTCTTCCACTAAAACCCAAACAAGTGGGGAGGAAGAGATCATAAGAGGTGTGAGTGTGTGTCTCAAATGACTTGCAAACCTCTTCTATTTATAGTAAAACGTTGAAGTTAAATGGGGTTATTTGGTTGTTTGCCGACCTTGACGAATTGTCACATAACACAATTAAATTCATATCTCCATGAATACATGTCAGAATCAGATGATTTTTAGATAAATACTACACCTCTCGATGAGAGGAATCTAGGTAAAATATCAGCTACCATGAATAAGTAGACCCACATGGAGTTTGGCCATAGTTTCCAATCTTAACAGTACCCTTCTCCTTCCCGTTGGTCAGTCTATCACCATCCACCATACCATACCTTTGGTATTGAATTATTGCACTGGGCATAGGGTATTAGTTGTAGGTGCCACAAAAAACAACGGAAAATGGATTGTAACCTAACTCTTATCCAAAGGATTTAATATCAGGGTTGGTGTCTGTAATGTGGACAGTGCCAATAATAAGGTGCTGCTTAACTAAGTGAAGCAATGGTCAATGTTGAAGCTGCCATCTATGAAACGAGGTTCCACTCTTTATTGGATTTTCTAGATCCTTTTTTATGCATGCAAGAGTTTATAGCTCTATCGTGTTTACAACTTTTACCTAACAAAGCGTGGATGTGTAAGAATTGCACAACATTGAAAGACCTAAGTTCCTCTTCTACCCATTGATTACCTCTTTCTTCACTATTCCAGAGCTCTGATGTAGGTGCCAAGCATAAGGTTAAGATTTTTTTCATCATAAGCCTTGGATTCCAAATTTTCCATTACTCTTTTTCAGAATTGCAATTGATAGGTTTAACAATCTCAGCTTTTGGGTATCTAGGTCCTCAACAAACTATTGATTTATTGTGTGAAAAGGAAGTGGGTCTAATCAAGCATGTCTTCTACAGGATAGAATTTGGGAGGGTTTTCATCGGATTTGGGCACTTGCGGTTGTTTGGCATGCCTGGGAAAATTGCCTTGTTCTTTTCCTTGAGGGCCCAAATACCTCTTTTGTTATACATTTTAGATTGTTTGGCATGCTGGGAAAAACTGCTCCCATTCTTTTTCTTGAGGGCCTAAATATCCATTTTGTGATACATTTTCGATCTGGAAAAATGACCTACTCCCCTTATCATTTCTTTGTTTCTTGAAACCCTCTGCTTCCCATGGTAATCTCTCCTTCTACTGCTGTAGCAATCTCTTCCTCTGATATTAGCTACAGAAGATGGCTTACTATGAAATGCTACAATTTTACTACTAGTGTTTGGGATTTAAAGAAGGTTTGGTGCACCTAGTTTGGTAATAAAAACATGTGTAGAAAGTAGTTATTTTTATTTATATGCCAATTTTGGTCCCTTGGATCCTAATATAACATGCATTGAGTTTCAAACAACCTTGCCTCCAAAGAAAAAAGAAGAGGAAAGAGTCCTAGATGTTGAAGCCTTAAAGGCCTTATAATTTGTTGCCGAGATGAAGCAGTATTTGGCTGTGAGGTTTAGTTTGAGATTAGGAATGAAGCCACATGGTGTAATTTTCCTAGGCAACCTGAATACAATACACCCCACTACCAAATTTTCAGCATATAGACAGGTAAATATACAAATAATGCAAATCTAAATTGTGTCATAGCTTTCCTTCCTGCTGTGAGTCAATTGCATTGAAAGATGCCTTGGTTTTAGAAAATAAATGACACCTTTTCAAGTGCATGTAGCACAAATAGCTGGCTATAGAATCTCCAAGCCTTTCTAGTGTAAAAATGATGGTTATGTTATGAACTTAGAATACCCGTGTAAACAAAGATAGAAACCCAAATCTAAAGCCCTATGGCCAACATACAAGTAAAAACATGAATACTGTTATGTAAATGCAAACCAATTCTTTTAAGCATTTTGTAAAATAGTTTTCATTCAAGCACATAACAACTTCAAGGTTATAAATTTTGAGTCATAATTAAGAAAGGATTGTGATTTCCAGGCATTAAGAAAAATTCACAAATCTTTACTTTGCATCTATAGTCATTATCAAAAGAATAAACCTAACTCTGTTGTGCATGTAAAAGAAAATTCATTCAAAAATTTCATAAAAATTTAAGTCTCTTGTCCAGCCAATTAGGGCCAATTTATATTGCTTAGGTACCAGTCTAGTCAGTAGGCTGGTTTAATACCATGCCCAGTCCAACGGGGTGATTTGACCAATTCTGATTCTGACAAGACCTACATATGAAAAAGCATTCAAACAATTGCATTGCTTTCTGATGTTGAATAATAAGACCCTAGTGACTGTTTCTACTCAGAAAAACCACTTGAACACTTGCATGATAAAGATAGAATAAACACCCAAGGGGGTCTATAAAAAATTCTCCAGACCTAAAGCTAAATTACTGGCACTTTTCATTGTTTGATATTGAGAAAGGGAAGCAAAAACACATATTGAAATTTCAAATTGTAAACAATGAAAAAACATGAAAAGTTTTACTTTTACTGTCACTTCAGTGATCAATAAACAACATCCTCCAGTCTCTTAAGAAGACCCTCAAGTCTGTCCAAGTCTTGTTAGTGATTGTCCTACCATATCTCTCAATTTGGCTCTCAAAGGTAGAGAGTGCAATATTGGTATGGAAATATGCACGGGTAATGAAATTTCTTGAAATAAAGATGCACATTCAGCACCCAGAAGCATCGAAACCCACAATGGAAAGCTCACATATAGGGCAGATATTTCCTTGTATTAGTAGAACAAAGCATGTTGTACAATATGGACAGGACACATCCTTCTGATTGACCATGGTATATAGGTGTAAAAGTTGCTGCACCACCAACAAAAGGCTTTCTAAAGTCAAAATCATAACTCAATTTTTTGGCATCTTGTAGTTACCTTTCGCATGCCTGCAGAACTTGTTGCACCTTTGTTGAATGGTTTGTAGGGGTTCACTTTCCAATAGTCATCAAGAAAAGTTAACTATTGTACTAAATCTCCATCCCTTATAACAAACACCCATGGTATTCAACAAAGCCAACCTCAAATGGAATTTTTGAAGGTTGCTATGACTAAAAAAAACTGCAAGGTCTTTCTATTGAACAGTATCATCCTTAACTTCCTTTCTCTTGAACTGCATCTAAATACCTAGAACACAACTGCAAGCTCACATATAGCACATAGATTTCCCTTTATGATTGGAATAAAGTGTGGTGTACAATGTGGACAGGACACATACTTCTAACCATAGTATAGAGGTGTAAAAGTTTCTCCAAAAACAACAAAAGGATTTTTGAAGTCATAATTCAGTGTTTTTAGCATCCTGCAACTGCCTCCCACATGCCTGCAGAACTTGTTGGGCCTTTGTTGCATGGTTTGCAGTGAGCTCATTTTCCAGCAGTTATCAAGCCAAGTTAGCAGTTGTACTGAATTTCCCTAGCAAACACCTATGGTGTTCAGCAAAGCCAACCTCAAATGGACTTTTTGAATGTTGCAATGAGTAAAATAGGCTGCAAGCTCTTGTTGTTCGACAATATGATCCTTAAATTCCTCTTGACCCCCATTTGAAGACCCATAACACATTCTTTAGCAATTCCAATCAATTTCTTCACCTTCTCAACCTCCTAAATAGAATCTACATCAATAACTGGAATTACATGCAAGATTGTAAAAAATAACCTTAATGCTTCACTAAACTTCCCATCTGCTGTGGATTTGTAAGCTAACTTACCATCTGTTGTGGCTTTGTAAGATTGTCTAAGTTTCTAATCTAATAGAAAAAGCTTAAATACCAAAGCTGATGGACCTCTAACATTTGAGCTAGCAGCCTTACTCTAGCCTCCCTTTATTGCTAAGAAGACCATAGTGAAGAAACAAATGTAGGAAGGTATATATGGCTACCCATGTAAAGATCCAAAAACAAAGGTTTTAAATTTTAATGGAGTGAAATTATTAATACCAAGTTGTTTACTTGAGAGCTGCATCGCCATATTAATGTTACTAGTAGCTGCATTCTCACCTACAAGAAAATATTTTCTGTATCCATATTTGAATTACTGTCATATGTGGTGATGGCATAACTAATGACATTATGAGTTGTACCTACAACATTTGCAGCTTAGACATTTTTAGGAGCTTCAAATCTTCTACATCCCATCCTACCTCATTGTCATTTTCTCCTCTCACTTGACCACTACAACCTCGCCATTTTGTTTTTCAACTCCAGAAGTGTCAAGGTCTTAAACCCTATTGGCTGTAGCTCCTTCATCCTCTTCTTCATGGACTGCACCCCCTGCATTATCCAACCCACCAGAAGTGTCAAGGTCTTAACCCCTATTGGATGCAGCTCCTTCATCCTCTTCTTCATGGACTACAACCCCTATATTATCCAACCCACCCTCAAAAAGGCCTTCGGTAACCATCAATAACAACCATTCACGATTGCGACAAATTGATGGAGGAGACACAATAAGTGATGATTTCTTTCTAGATGGAAGAGTTGGCAGATTGCCACCTAACTATTAAGTACAAGCATATCAGCAATCTCTGTAAGCCCATGAACTGCTGCACTCACATATGGGAATTATGAAACTGACCCATAACATCATTTTATATTTATGCAATCCCTAACATCTTCAAAAAATTATCAATATTGTCCATGACAAGATACAAAATGAAAGCCTTTCAAAATTATTTAATATTTGGTAAGCATATTCAACAATGGCAACATTTCCTTACCAAGGGGCCTCAGTTCCAAGTGTATACTAGTGACCTTAACATCTCTCTATTTTGCAGAAGCAACATCAGTTTGAATAGTTTCACCCTACACTGCTAGGTTAAATCATGCCTTCTCATCTTTGAAAAAGTGAAGAGTCGCTTCTGGGAAGCCTTTCAGATGCAGCTAAGCAATCACCGCCTGTCCACAAATCAGTTCCTAATCATCCTCATAACATTGTCATACTTCCTTTTTATCAGTGCTAGCTTGAATATACACTCATGCATCAATCTGTATGACACAGTTATTTCCAACTCATTTAGGCAATTGACAGAATTCTCAGACACCTTCATTACTTGAACATCAAGTGTTCCAATAAGGCCACCGTTTCTATTTGGAATACAACAAATCACAATTGTCACCCTGATCACCACTCTTAAGTTTTAACACAAATAATCTTATGCAGAGAACAATGTACAAGCTCCTTGCTTCAAATGATGATTGCATGCTTTCTCAGCAAGGCTACGTTTTCCATGTCATCTGACTAAATGTATTTAACAAATGGAATATGGAGGTCCCTAGGTACAATCCTTTGTTGCAAACCAAGGTCACTGTCTTTTCTTCTTGCATTGTGTCACTCTTCTATCCCAACACTATCTTCTGGCCCAAGAAGAAGGTTTTATGTTCCTGCACAGAAAATTGTATCTACAGTTACTAGACAACTAGACTTCTTGATCACCTTATTTTCTGCAATTTTAATCACTTGGTTATGACTCATGTCAGTGAATACTGATTGATTGCAATCAAAAAAGGCAGCAGGTCCTCCAAGTCGCTGTCTTTTCTTCCTGCATTGCGTCACTTCTCCCAAGTCCCAACACTACTCTCTGGCCCAAGAATAAGTTCATATCACCCACCATCAACATCAAAATGTATTAGGACAACATTCTCCATGGGGCTAAACAACAATGATCATCATCCTTGATCCAATTCATGTATCCAACCCTTCTTATCTATATAAGTTGAGAGTATTTTTGAGTTGCAAATTGATGAGCAAACAAAAAATGGTCATTGTTGCAGTATATGGTGCCCTCATAAAAAACAAAAGTAGATCTTTCTCTTTCTAACTTGAAAAGAATCATCCCACTATCATGCCCAATAGCAAGAATATTCATATCAAGATGTGCTACAAGGATCCAAAAGCAATCATTGTCTCTATGAAATGTTTGGACACCTATACAATACTTGGATACATCTCAAACTCAGATACTTTTATCTTCTAAATTTTAACAATAATGTCGTGGTGTGGATGGAACATCACAGGAGACATATAGTTCACATGCCCTCTTAAAAGTTAAAATATCCAACTTCCAACTTTGGCACCCAAGAACAAAAAACATACTAACTTTTCACAAATGAATTATCTACAAATTTTTCACGTGCCCTCCTAAAGTTTTAAACTTCCCAAGCCTTGATCTCTGAGAACAAACTTACTTTTCACAAATGAATTATCTACAATCTTTTCACATGCCCTCTTAAATTATCCAACTTGCTAGGCCTTGGTACCCGAGAACAAAAAAAACTAACTTTTCATAGATGAATTACATGCAAACTGAGATGCTACTCAATAAATAAGGGTAACAGGAAAACAAAAGTTAATAAATCTCTAATGAAATAGACATAACTCCACCAAGCAATTGAATCTACATGCCATTCAATCTACTTGGTGACCATCTGCTCCTGACACAATCAATGGCAAGCTGGGATGAAAAGCAGCAGCTCAGTTCACTCCACGGTCATGACATTCCAAAACATATTTGACAACAACATCACCCTCTCCAAAAATATATGTGTTCGTTTGTGTTAACCTTAATATCATCAGCATACAGTTTTCCTCCTTGGAGCAAAAATATCCCTTACACAATCAGTTTGATCGAAGGGGCTTAAAATGACCAAATCTTCCTTAGGATGAAAAGAAACACACATTACACAAAAAATGTCACCAGTAAGGTTAGATACAAGTTCAAGATTTCCATTTCCATATCGTTATTGTTTGTTCATCGTTGGCACTAACAATATAAGGATACTCATTGTGGAACTTAACTCTCCAGATATAGGTAGCGGTGCATATTGTAGTTCCATATATTGATCTTAAAGTCATTCCCTGTAACATTAACAAGTAAATTGGAGTTATAAAAACTTTTCATAATTGTATTTTTGACTGTTATGTCAGATGACTTGTGGATAATATCATTTACAATCAAGGCCACTCCTCTTTAGATGTCATAAATATACACGCACAATGTCTACATAAGAAGCTACATGGCTGGGAAGCTTCGCTAAACCTACCAATTCTAAAATAACTTCGTTCCTTGGATGGGAGAGGGTGGGATTTTTTCTTGCACCTCTCCTTTGGCTAAGTGGCTGCACTATGAGAGGCATTTATAAGCCTGCCAAAATCACCAAGGGCTTGTCATCTGGCCCAATCCCCACCTATTCATAAGGTTTTAAACTAGGTATACCAGTTTGATTACCTTGCAACCTTTTTCCTTGTGTGTAATTTCTCACCCCACCCTCCATCTGGTAGTGAGACTGAGATATTCCTCATATATACAAACAATAATTGACTCTATTCCTCATAGCCCATGAAGAAGAGCTCCAAACAACAATTGACTTGCAAACAGGGAAAGATAACATTTTCTTCCCAACCACCCAAGCTAGATCGAATTGACACCACTACAAAACTTGCCACTAGACATGTGTAATTTTTAGACATTTTACAATATAGAGCAAGTAAAGGTAATCTCCTAGTTGATCCATGAAAATTTTGTCAAAATACATGAGGGATTCACACAACACCAATGTGTTTAAGACCCTCTCCATGTCACCAAGGTGTTAGACACCCACCATTCTAGGATATAAAAATGTATCCGTTGAAACCGATATCAATCATCCAATTGATGGAACTACTGAAAAATGAACCTTGGTGATCAGTTTCAAAGTGCTGCTCAATCTCTGAAATACATAAGAAAAGAGGTTCACATGGACCACAAAACATGCAATAAATATCCAAGCCAGTTGGCTTACCTACAGACACAAACACAACTAAGCCTTGTGAAAATGTACTCCTCTAACTGACCCATCATGCTCATAAAATCTATCAATGTTCCCATTTGATAATGCCATAACTGAATAACTCCACCGTGAAGATTGGCCAGGGTCCATGACCTTTTCATATAAAAGCTCAACCCCTTTACCCAGTTACTATGGGACTCGAATTTGGTCGACATTGGAAATGATCTTCCAGCTAATATACCATAAAAGTGGTTGAATTAGCATACAAAACTAGTACAAACCCTAGACTGAACCGCACTTGCAATGTCATGAACGATCCAAACCTTTTGCCCCATATTAATGTGGTATTATAGTGATGCGTTATTATTCCTCCTTTAAGATTCTTATTTATAACAAATGTTTTGAGGCATTCCCCTCCTTTATGGGGAGAAATTGCTTAATGTGAATTTTATAGATTTCCTTGCTCTCACTACAAATCTCATTTAGTCGTTTAGTGGAGGGAATGACACAATGTCTTGATATCGTCACTACATCAATAGGCATCATGGTTAATCAAGAAAAGATAGAGGCCTTCATTATTTGGGCATGAAGACTTTCTAGATTGGCTTGTCAATTAGGGGAATATTGTTTCTTAAGAGAACTTAAGGTTGGGTTCCCTCACTTACCTTGATAGTCTCTCTTCATAGAAACTTGAGGTAAGTGAATTCAAAGAAAATATTCAAGTTATGATAACTTATGTGTTATTTATGTTGACGATGCATATGCTAGTAATGCAATCGGCATTGATAACGAAAATCCTGTAACTTTCTCAATAAAGGAAATCATTTTCCTTTTCTACAGGGAAATCCCTTTACTACTGGGGGAAGGATATTTCGTTCCTCTAACTCAAGGAATCACCTTGCCAGTATAAAATGAAATTCCTTTTCTTACAGAAGATTAGAGAAGTATAAATCTAAAAAATAATTAAAAAGTAATTTGAAGAACGAACTTGAGAATTGGTTGAAACATGTTCTTGAGAGGAGATCCTAGAAAGAAGCAAACCATAGTTAATCATTAAAAAAGAATAACTTCTAGAGACAAAAATGATAACTACCAGTACTACAAAAAAGACTTTTGGGGGCACCAGACGCTGCCTCCAAAAGTGGGAATTAGAAGCGGTTTTAGCATTAGTTGTAGTTTTTTAAACCCTCACTCACCCCCACGGCCCCTAAAAGCATCACCTCTAAAAGTAAAGCCTTTTAGGGGAAGTTTTTTAAGAGAGATGAATTGCCCCCAAATGTGTCACTTTTCAAAGGGGGTTCCAAACTTGGAAAGTGACTTTTGGGTGCAATTTTTTAGACCCCCCCCTCAAAGCATCACCTCTAAATCTCAAGCCTTTTAGGGAAGGTATTTGAAGAGATAGCATTGATGGGTAGCCCAAACGGTTAGTTGAAGCTCCCCTGCCAAGTCATTGGCCCTTTGTTATGAGGCGTTGGTTCAATTATCCTTGGCTTCGTCAGGGTCAAGCCCAAAAAGTTGGGTCAATTAGGTGTGAGGGTCCGTCAAGTGGGCTAGCCTGAGGGCATTGTGAGGACAAACAAAAACGTCTTTTAAGAGATATGAACCAGCCCCAAAAAGTGACTTTTAGGGGTGATTGCAATAGCCCTCAAAAGTCATCTTTCAAGGTTGGTTGTAAATCACCTCCAAAAATTCACTTTTGGGGGCAATTTAAAACCCCTTTGAAAATTGACCTATGGGGGCAATTTAAAACCCCCCTTGTAGCAATCTACAAGGATGGCTTACAACCCCCCTTGTAGCAACTTATTAGGGTGGTCTACAAATACCTTGTAGCAATGTTTGGGGACATTGGGAGCCCCCACCGTGGCAACTTGTGGGGCCATTAGAAGACCCCCTTATAGTAGACTATACATACTTTCAAATTTTTAGATTGTGATACTTCCGCACTATTATGTTGGGCACGAGTGAAGAGGATCAAAAAGTTAGGTAGTTGTATCCAGTTGAGGTTGGCTTACATGACGCATCAATGAATTCATCAAATCAAGGAGAGTTTGCAAATGGCATTGACTCAGCATTGTGCAAACCTTCATTTGAGCATACGATCATCTCTTCACATTCACTACATAATGAAAACACTGAAGAAAAATGATGATGTCATTGAATATAGTGTTCATCCTAATGTATTCTATGGGAATCTTAGGAGGTGTTTGGGAATGTTCTTTTTGTTGTTGTTGATTTGTGCTAAAGGGCATGGAATTATCAAATCATGAAGGGGAAAAATATTTGCATATTTCCCAATAACAACCAAGCAAGTTGAAGGACCAATCCCTCCTAGCCTAGTCCTTTTACCTCTTTGCGTTATGTTTCCTTGCCAACAAACTCCTATGCTTTATTTCGATAGCCTTTGGTAGGGCATCACTGGTAGTAGAGTTTGTTTAATTCTCAAGGAGATTTCTCCACTTAACACAAAGACATTTAGGTATATTGCCATATAATGAATTTTCATTTAGTATCTCGCAGTTGGTTTGGTCTCTAACTCTTTGACTCTGTAGTCTGTTGGGTTGTTAGTGCATCTATCATATTTACTTTCCCTCCAAAGTGCATCCCTCAAGTCCAATATTTTCCCTAATGTTCTTTCTCCTCACTCTTTCGTCCCAAGGGAGAAATGCAAGGGGTGGTCAAGGTCGTAGCCAAGGCCAGGGTTGTGGTTGTGGAAGAACTCAAGCTCAACCTCAAACCACCCGAAATTAGGGTCGTAGAAATAACAATGATTTAATCTTGGAAGAAACTTGGTCTTATTGGACTAATGCACACCCATGGGCTCATTAGATTATTTCAAGTTGGGACAATGAATTGAAGCAACATGCAACAGATAATGAACTGGAGCTAAATGAATGGCAGGATCTCATCCCTAACCCCGATACCAAAGGTCGATACACCTAGTTCCAGCAGACCCTTTACCTTTTCTGGATGATGAAAAATCTCTTGGCAAAAGCTTTAACGTCCACCTTTGTAGGAATTTTGGAGTTGGCAACAAAAATACTGGAAATCCACAAGGAATTCTAGCTCATTCAGTGCCATATTCAATAGCAAAACACTCATTTAAGTCGTATTGAGAATCATATTCCCTGCCTTCCACAAACTGAATAAGGACACAATATCCATTTTATAAAGTAATTAGGAAAAAAATGGAAATTATTTTTTATTATTAAATTGATAATTATATAAATTTGTCTTGAATAATTGGAAATTTTTTTGTCATAATGACTTGGAACCTTGTTATTAAATCTAAACATAAACATTCTCAATATACGTGATAAAATTTCTATGGTTTTGAATTATAAATCTATTTTTTCTGCATAACCAAAAAGGTGCATCTTTCCTACATTAATGTTCATAATGATAAACTTTGTGACCTATTAAGCTAAAAGTCTAAAATATTGCTCAAGCAACCTACTCCCAAAGACTAATTTTAGTTTGTTGATCATAACATACTTATTTCTCATTAATTATCACTTCCTAGTTTTCGTTGGAGATTGAACAAATACAAATGAAATACAAGACCATAGCAATCTCAATTTTGGATTTGAACATTTAGAACTCACTATTTTTGTTTTTTTCTCACCAATTATTCCAAAGCAATTAGATTTCTATGCTGAAGTTTTAAATATCCCATAGCTTCCATGAGAGAAAATAGATTTATGTACTTAATTTTCCTATGGATTTTGAAAATTGAAGTTGCCTCCTCTTATCAAGCAACCTAGTCATATGCTTTGTTGACCTCCAAGACTGTAATAATTCCATTAACTATTGATCACATAAATTTTGTTTCTCACCCCCATCATCTACCACATTCTTGATGATTTTGAAAAAGTGATTCCCAAAAGAATCCTCGAGAGGCCCTCAAAATAGAATCAAAAGATCCTCCATGCGCAAAGATCAAGTCGACCTACATGAAGGGGCAAGTCAGCCTAAAGAGAGCAATTTGTACCCCTCACAAGCCTATAAATAAAAATACCTTGCGTCTAGAGAAATATTTTGGACCAGAAGGATAGTGGGCAGAGTGGAGCGCATGTCTCTGAACCTATCTTGCTCCCTATATTGATCGCTCTCCCTGCAATCATCATAACGTATTCTATGAGGAGGGCTTCAACTCCTCCTGGGGATGTTGCTTCTGCTATGTCTCCAGTTACCTCCCATTTCACCCCCTGTAGAATTGTTTGATACGAATCAAATGTGAGAGAATCTATGAATGACTATTTACATAGATAGCTTTGCTCTGTCGCTTGTTATGGCTGTCTAGCTGATGTGTCAAATGATTTCTTGCAAGTATTGTGACAATCCTCGGCTTCGCAAATGGAGAGAGGGCAAAGGAATGAATGTGTGTGGGATAATAATGGCTTCTCTCAATTCTTTAACTCACATTAAATTGATATAAATTAATATTATACATAAATCATTTATAAATTAGGTAATTATTTATTATTAAATTGGGATTTATATAAATGATTTATTAATGTTAATTTATAGTGATTTTTAATATATTTTTGTTAAATAGAATTATTTGAATTATTATCATATCAAGATTTTTGTTGATTTTTCTATTATTATATTTTAATTCGCTTTAAACATGTTTAAAATATGCTTTCATCTTCATGTGTGGAGGTTATCTACTTGCATATTGAAAGAGCCGTTTTTACCTTTATATGTGGAGGTTATCTATTTGCATATTCAAAAAGTTTTGATGTAGCTTTTGCATTAAAAAATGACTATTGTGACTCTGATGGTGAGAAAGTAATCTATAAATAGAGTTAAGAGTTATTTAGAATAAATAGGAGATTCTTTCCCATTATCTATGACTAA
Source organism: Pinus tabuliformis (assembly GCA_031772625.1). Classification (NCBI taxonomy): domain Eukaryota; kingdom Viridiplantae; phylum Streptophyta; class Pinopsida; order Pinales; family Pinaceae; genus Pinus; species Pinus tabuliformis. Next base: position 764,011,224 of record CM062812.1, read on the forward strand.
TCTTTGAGAGATTGGGTATACATTCCCTAATTATCACATAAACAAGAGTTTAATCTTGCATTTAGTGTTTTATCTCCATGGAGGTTCGCTAAACAAAGGGAATACCTCCTCCTATGCGAATTTGATTATCTCTCCCTCCCAAAGTATTGCTAAACATTAAGAATTGAATCTTCATTACTTTAAAGATGCAGTCTTGTCGAATATACCAAAAACATAGTAGGATTCTTTCATTGTGGACAAACTCAAGTACATGTTAGAAGGAAGTATTCCTCTATGGATGGTTAACAAGTTGATCAATAACTACAATCAAATGCTTCAATATATATACTTAATGATCTCTAGTCATCATCTAAAGAGTTCAAGAATCAAATAAATTCCAACCTAACTTCTAAGTATATAGTAAGCTTGTACTTTAAAGTTTATATTATTGTAAAATTTTACAATTATGGAAGTTGTGGCAAGGTATTGGGGGAGGGACTATCATTTTGGAGCAAAGCTAGCCTCTTTCTAAAGGATAGTTTCTAAAATTGAATCTATCTTCAATGTTTGTCTCTTCAACCCCACTCTAGATTTGAATTTTGAATATCCCCCTACTTATTTTGGGATGAGACAATCTTTAAAAAGTGGACATAAATATATTTGGGATGTATAACAAGATACAAACCAATCAAGGAAGGTTATACACACATGTGCTAAAATTTGCATTGAAGTTGACTTGAGCAAGGGTATAACAATGCATATTTAATTAAATATTCGCGATTTTAACAACCCATCCATTTGATTACAATAATGATACTTTATGTGTATCTATGTGCAAAGAGAATATACTTGAAAAACACCTTCCCAACAATAAAATGATTATAAGAAAAATTGAAAAATAACAGCTAATGGGTGGTAGGATTGAATGAAGGATCAAAGATCATGAAAGAAGAGGTGTCCAAGTTTAGTCCCAAAAAAATATTCTATGACACCCTCCAAGGAGTGTGTTATTAAGAGTGACATAAACATGATCATGGATTACATCCCAAAATATTATGGGAAAAATAGGAAGCAACATGAATGAGATATTATAGATTTCAAAGAGAGTTCACTTTATTCAATCCAATGGAAGCAAGGCAATTGGTGCTACTTGAGCCTCCCTAAGCTCTAAATAAATTGGTTGAAAGCAAGAAATCTAAAAGAGGAATGTAAAGAAAGGAATATCGAGTGGTTAATATGCTGAGAAGTATTTTTAATCATTGGAATTTAGTATTCAAATAAAAAAGGCCATGCTGATGCCTGGCCACACAGAGCTGATGTAGTGGCAACGTAGAGCCCGAAGGGAGATCAAATTCCTTTTGAGGAGATCGAGTTTCAGAAGTCGAGAGTCAGGGTGTGATACCGAGAGGCTAAGAACTAGATTTTCTAGCCAACAGAAGGTCAGAAGGAGGAGCAACATAGTCCCCAATATAGGTGACACAGAGACTGCATGGGATTGAGGCAGTTCTGCACAGAGGCTGATGCAGAAGGGACACAGAGGTTCACTGCTTGCAAGATCAGAGCTAGATCTTCTAGTGACAAGGTGAGATCATCTCACTATTCATTTTGTTTAGTTTCTTTCTGTATAGAATAACCAGTTGGGCATCCAATGAATTGTACTTAGAATTACAACTGCATAATAATAAAACCCTCAAATGCTGCACCAGTTTTCCCACACTGGGTTTTTCTGGGGACATCTGTCCAAAAATAACTGTGTAGATGTGTTGTGTATTTATTTCTTGCTCATTTTCCTGTTTCGCATTTTATTTAAATGGTGAAGGTTGCCATATATTCATTTTAGTGTTTACTGTAGGAAACAATAAATATTTTTTGTTCAATAATTAACAAATAGGAGAAACATAATCAATTGTTGCAGTAGGAATTTGGGCATCCAAATTTTCACAATTGAGTGATGAGTAGATGGCTCACTATTGCAGATGGATGGAGAGCCAAAATTATGCAAGTGCTTAGGGTGGTACCTCCATAAGAGGGAGATTTACGTGAGAGATTGGATGATCTGATGTCAAGGAAATTACACTCCGTGAGACATGATTTCCTATGGAACTTGGTCGGATGATCATATTAGTTACTTGATTAATCGAGTGGCATGAGGGATCCAACACATGATGAGATGAAAAAGTGATTTCCAGAGATGAATTTGAAGACAACATAGAGAGGATATATGCACCATGATTACTATATCTAGAGAGATAGCTGACTAAGAGGTTGTGGCTAGACTATTTTCAAAATGGAAAATAATTTTTTTAAGTTAAGGAAGATATTAAGCCGTAAAGTTAAGCAATCATTTAACTAGAAATACACCAATACGAACATCTCCATCACACCATTTTGTGATTTTTATATTGCAAATATCATTTTATAATTTCCTTTAAATAAATACAAGTAAAGGCTAAATTTCCCATACTTTCTTAATCTTTAAAATATAAATGAAATATTAAAAATATTAAAAAATAAAAAGGGATTTAAAATAAATGTTTTAATTTAAATATAAAATTATGGTTGACATAAAAATGCTTTAAGAGTATGATAGTTTAGAAAAGAAGGAAAACCTTTCATAATATTACACCGCAATCTATTAACTATTATTCAATACCTTTCACATTAATGTATTATGTATTTTTTGAAGCAAGTGTTTCATTTATAATTAACAAAGTTCAACTTTTCTATTATTACAATTAAATACATTTCACATTAATCTATTATGTATTTTCTATTATGTATTTTCTATTATGTATTTTCTTTAGACACGAGGAAAGCAAGGTTCTCGAATAAAGTGTTTCATTTATAATTCAGGAAGTTCAACTTTTTTATTATTACAATAATTTTTGATAATATTTACGTGAATTGAATTTTCTATAACTAAAAATAAAAAAAACATAAAATATGATTTATTCAATACCTTTCACATTAATGTATTCTGCATTTTCTTTATCCATAACTAAAGCAAGGTTCTCTAAATAAAGTGTTTCGTTTATAATTCACAAAATTAAACTTTTCTATTATTACAATTAAATATATTATTACAATTAAATACATTTCACATTAATGTATTATGTATTTTCTTTATACATGAGGAAAGCAAGGTTCTCTAAATAAAGTGTTTCATTTATAATTCAAGAAGTTCAACTTTTCTATTATTACAATAATTTTTTATAATATTTACATGAATTGAATTTGCTATAACCAAAAGGAAAAAAAAAACATAAAAAAATAATTTTTAAATATCTTGGTAAAATATAAAACGTAAAATATAATTTTGAATATCATGGTAAAATATAACAATATTTTACGGCCTGGAGTATGCCGTAAAACTGCTTCTGCTTGGCTAAGAGCTCGTCTTCCTCGGACGTAAGGAAACAGGTTAACGGCCCAAGACCCAGAGGCATCTGGCAGGAGTGAAAGCCTGCTCCTTTACGGACCACCAGCGGGTTATTACAGGTGGCGTGGTTTTGGTTTTCCTTGATAACAGTGATGAGTCAAACCGACATTCGCGGATAGCAACCAGATATGGCTGTCCTCTCTGTTGGTTTGACACCTGAGTTTGATAGGTTTTGCCACCTTCAGAAAAGAAAAAAAATAAAAAAAATAAAAAATAAAAATAAAAATATAACAATATTTTTACTCATATGTAGAATGAACTTCAACTTCATCAAAGTGTAGTCATTGAATAATGAATTTCTTATTATCTATTTTTTTCCTTTACTATAGTGTGATGTTCCTTCGACAATGATAACATATAATATTTCAGTTTATTTCCTTGCAAGTTAAATATCGAATATTATAGTATTTTAAGACAATGACTCAAATGTCTTAAGAGAATTATTTGGAAATTTGATAGTAAGTAATGTAGCTTTGTAGGAGTTCTTTTGGTCAATTTTGAGTAAATTGAGATTATATTTCTAACTAAACTCATGTGGTCAATTTTGAGTAAATTGAGAATATGTTTCTAACTAAACTCATGTGTAATTATAATGGACTCTTCATTCAATATTCTATTTTTAAATGATTTTTTCTTTATTTTACTCAATGGATTCTTTCTTCAATATTTTATTTTTAAATGATTTTTATTTATTACTTTTTAAAATTTTAGTTCTGAGATTTCTCTCGTTTATATAATCATATATTTATACAAATAATTTACTTAATTATATAAAAATTTATATTTTAAAAATTATAATATTCACATTAATTTATTATGTACAAATTATTTAGAGTTATCACTTTATCATGTAAAAATTATTTACATTTATCAATTGTATCAATTTTATATTTAGGTGGAATACATTTATTTATTTAGGTAGAATGCATTCATTGTAAAAATTTGTAAAGAAATTTCTATTTTAACACAATCATAAAACTTTTATCTAGAATATTAAATTATTTAGAAAACTTACAAAATTGAGTATTTGGAATGTTACTTTCAATAATTTCTTTGGCCTGCTTCCTGCAATATTTTGTTTTCTACAACTTTAACAATAAATTCTTTCACGAGAAATATTCACAATTATCAATCCCTTGATAGTCAAACCTTTTCTTCTCTTAAAATCCATCATCCAACCCATGTTGGAGAAACCACTCTCTTTGTCTATATTTTGCATTTTGTATGGAATTATAACACTGCATTCTTTTTCTTAGCATACTAATTAGCATTTAAAATAGGTCAATGATTTTAGTGGGATTCAATCAAAGATGATTATTCTTGGTCCTAAACTTATTTTCTTCTTGAGCTTAACCTTGTAATGCAAGTGTTAATAAATAGATTATTTGACTCTATTTTTCTTAATGTAACTATTTGCTTGTTCTGATTAAAAGTTTCTAGTCTTATCATAAAATATTTTTAGGGGTCTTGCACTTATATTAAGGATTTATTTTATTTGTAACCATAAGAGGTGGATGAGCTATTCTACTGTTTTTATAAATACATATTAGAGTTTATGTTCTAAAATGTTATAAGGTTTTTTTTTTTTTTTTTTTTTTTTTTTTTTTTTTAACTAAATTAAAAAATATTTACAATTTATTTATATTATGAAGTTAACCTTATTTATCATAGAATTAAACATAATATGTTTTATACATATTTTTCAACTTAAAATCTATAAGCTATTAATATAAGTAAATATATATTTTAGGTTTAAGCTATGTATATATTTTGGGTCTAAGCTATGTCTTAAAGTTGCTTTCCCTTGGCTAGTAGCTTCCTTTTCTTGAAGTCAAGGAAACTGGTTAACCATAGAAAATCTAGAGGTATCTAGCAAGAGTGAGAGCATACCCCCTTATGGATCACCAATAGTTAATTTCAGGTGGCATGAATTTCTTTGAATAATAATAATGAGTCGAACTACATTGCCAAATAGTAGCTAGTGATAACTACCACATGACTAGTTTAAAAACTGAATTATAATAAATTTCCCAAAATTACAAAAATAATGTAAATATAAATATAATTAAAAAATCATTAACACAATTTATAAATAAATAAACATTAAATTTCAATAATAATAATACTAATACTAATTTAATTAAATAAAATTTAATATATTTTTCCTTTATCAAACCTACTCTAATATTTCTCTTAATTAAATAAAATTTAATATATTTTCCCTTTATCAAACCTTATCTAATATTTATCTAATATTTATATAATAAATGGTAAACATTGTACAGTACTTTTTGTGACTTTGCTCGGAACTTTTCCATCTATTTTCTAAAATTTAACCTTATTTTATTATATTTCTCATATGAAAATATCATTAAAAAGGAATATATATTCATTAATATATTTTTTAAATAATAAATTAAATCGTTCATATAATTTTATAGATCATAAAAATAGAATATATATTCATTAATGTATTATTTAAATAATAAATTAATTTGTTAATATAATTTTATTTAATCCATAAAAAGAATTTAAAATTTTATTTTTCTTTTCAAGATTAACCTATTAAAATTATTATAATACAATTATATTATAGAATGTTCAAGATTCTTTTATTAATCCTTTTAAATTTTGGAGTAAAATTTTGTAAAACTTTAAGAAAAGTTTGTTAATATATTGTGTTTTTTTGGTTTTAATTTGATGAAAATTTTAAAATTAAATTTTGGAGTAAAATTTTATAAAATTTTAACAAAATTTTGTTAATATATTATGTTTTTTTGGTTTTAATTTCATGAAAAGCTAAAATAAAATAAAATTGGAAATGGATAAAATACATCAAAATTATTTGATTTCAAGTGATATATTGTTTATCTAAATCATAATTTAGCTTATAATTATTTTTAAATAATTTTTTCTAGTTCTAAAATAACAAAAGTAGTTATTTAAAAAATTTCATTATAAATTTATAATCTATTAAAAAATTGTATTAAATTTATTTCATTCTCTTTCTTCTAACACTTCATTTCCCTTTCTTACCTCTCAAAGTGATTTAGTCCATCTTTGATAACTTTCTCTCAACTATAAAAAAATATCAAATTATGTTCACTAATGTGACATCAAAGATGAACTAGTATAAGAATATGATTTTGAGGTGGCTCTAATGTCCTATGAAGAAAATTATATATCTTGATGCTTTTTCAAAGAATAGTCCCTCTTTCAAGTGAAAAAATCATGATATATAGCTCATGGGGAACACTTCAATTCACGATTGTAGTGGTATGAGGTATGATATAAACCGTATGATTCAAGGTTTGAATCCCTTGTGTGTCAAACCAACAAAAAAAAGAAAATAAAATAAAACACTCCCATATTATATAAATGATATGCTACTTAATCAAGTGAGTTACAACTTATCTATGAGAGATATTTTTGGAAATCAAGCACTCGTATTTTTATAGGCATAGGTAATCTATTTCACAACAGTAAACCCAAATATATTGTTGGGTTTATGCTCTCTCTAGATATATTTGTGTGTTTGTACGTATGTATCCAATTATATCTTGTGAACGTGTAATCTAATAAGGAAATGTTGCTCTAGTTTCACAAATAATTGCCATATATACTATGGATGATTCAATCAAATATACTAATTATGAGAATTTTGAGGTCCAAAATGGGCCTCCTAAGAAAAATGTATAACCAAAATAAAATTTATAAGAACCAATAGGATTCAAGTTGATGATGTCAACCATGGGGGATGATTCACCATTTTTGGAGTAAAAAAACAAAAATTTTAAATAATAATAAAATAATAAAACTATTTTTTCAACTCATATTTTAAACTTATCTCCCTAAAGTTTTACTTAAATTTTGAGCAAGAATTCTTGTTGGATGCAAAATTTAATTCCTCATTCAAAGAGTACCCATGTTGCATACTTTGGATGGACCTTGCTACACGAAAAATGAGAAATACATGAAAAAATGTGATTGCAATCACGTTTTTCATGTAAATCTCATTTTTCGTGTAGAAAGGTCAATTGAAAGTATGCAACATGGGTACTCATTGGATGAGGAATCAAATTGTGCATCCAACAAGTGTTTCCCCTCGAAGTTTGAGTAAACCCATAAGGACATAAGATGAAAATACAAGTTGAAAAAATAGTTTTCTATTTTTTCCCTCTAAAATTTGATGATGTAATCTAATCTTATTTTATTATTTCCACTATTATTTTATAATTTCCCTAGGAGGCCCATTTTATACTTAAAGTTGTATATGGTTTTAAAACTCTTTTAGCTTAAAGTATAAATACACAATATAAATCATTAAGTAAATTAAAGATGAATCAAAACATCAACCATTAAAGGGAGGTCATGAATTTAACATTTGAGAATTTATCTTAAGTCCTCTGACACCTTCCTCTAACCTTTATAAGAGATCACACTTCTCATCAACTCCTTTATCATATTCTATTCACAGTGCTAGAAAAACATAAGGACAAAGAAATCAAGAGAAATATTAAAGTTTTAAAATCTAGGTACATAGTTTTTTGATAGATTTATTTTTCTTATTAATCTGAACTAATCATATTTAACTTTATAAGACATTTTTTTTAAAACTGAAATGAGAATTTATGGAGAATCAGTTACTTCAAAAAATCACCTACCACTATTGCACCATGTACAACTATTTATGATGTATTTGGAGACTTGAACTCACCCAATTGAGGAAATGAATTGTTTACCAAACCACTTGAGCTAAGATGCTTTAACAACTTTATAAGACATTGAAAAGCACCTTTACACAAATTTCATTTTACGAAACACATCTAACAATGTTCCCTTTATTTAGAGACACATGATCTAGATAATTCCTTGTGAATAGTATACGATGACAAGAAAATCACCTCAAATACATAAAAGGAATTATTGGACCCTTGAACCATCACCAAACTTGACCATTGTTTTGTGCTTAGGCATGAATTACAATCTCTTCCCTCCAAAAAAAATCATATTATTGAAAATACCCAATCAATAAACAAAATAAATTATTTGAAAAAGAACCATGGCGAGGAATTACTCCTTTTATTCAAAATTCATTGAGAAATATTCTCTTATTGAGTAGCTTTTTCAATGTGCCACTAGATCAAATGACCATTTAAGGGCTGATCACAAGTAAATAGGCCTTGGCTAGGACTCCATATTGGGAAGAAATCAACATTTTATTTACATCCTCCCAAAAACCATCTTACTCAATACTTGTTTATCCTTCAACCCCCCAAAAATTTGTTATTAGCTCCCTTATGTTAGACCCTAGAGTTGGGCAAACTTTTAATGTGGTGCACACTAGAGGTGACATCCCCATTACACCATTTTAAACATTTATATCACAAATAATGTTATTTTATGAGGATTTAGTTGAGGGTCGAGTGGCGAAAAAAAATTCAGGGTTTCCACTTGGGTGCACATGGAATCACACGATGATGGCTTAGTGGAACAAGCGTGATAATGGCGCGACATGACCAAGCAACCTAAATGAACACATAACCTACCCAAGTGATTAAGAATTGAAGTTGAGGATTGAAAAAACACATAATCTCGATGGAACTATGCCTAAAGGGTGTGGCATGAATGGGTAATGTGCCCCCCAAAAAAACGCGAAATGATTCAACACAATGGAGAGAATAGAGTGAAGTACTGAGACAATCCAAGGGACGAGTTTGCATGAACTAAGGTATGATAACACATGGGTGAGTCAAACTATGGGGTAAAATCGAATTTGGGTTAAGCTAAAACAACCAAAGGTGAAGGGTCACAATAGTAAGGGATAACCACATGAGGAGGAGGAATATGAATATGTCAAAGGTGAAATCATTAGGAGAAAAAACAAACATAACAAAATAAGATACAATGGACTAAGAGAGCTAAAACAAAGGAGAGAAGTGAGGCAAGTATAAGCAGGGGATGAGACAAAACCAAAGGATGAGGGAGGATTTTGGCTAGGTTTGTGTTAGGGCAGAAAAACCAAGTGAGTCGAGTGCTAAAGACCATAGGGTGCTACGATAGGTTGAGGATGACCCAATGGGTTGGCTAGACCAACTGGTAAGGTTTCTTCGGCTACTAAATTCTAGTTTTTGCTTGTTTATTGTACAGAGGGTCGAGTAGTTGTCTTGGGACCCTTACATAAAATGTTTTACATTGGAATGTAGAGAAGAAGGCTAGAGGGCTATGTGTGTGGTTGTGATGATATTGTAGTTAATGTGAAGTCTTTACACATGTTTCTTATGAATGATTTTACTAAAGTACTGTGACAATAAGTTATGCTTTCACTATATTAAAGGGTTATGAGATTCTACTAAATAGATGATAATATAAAACTTATATAAAGAAACTTGTCGTGAGGTTTAGTTCAGGTGAAGTAACATCGTAATACAATTGGAAGTTGTGAAACATGTCATTGTTACATGCTCAAGGGGTCACGATGTGCAAAACACAGTTCTTTGTAGCCATGTGGATCCCTTTGTGTTTTGATGGGTGGTAACACAACTGATACTCAAACCACATGAAAGTTAAATTGAAGAGAATAGAAGGAGGTCCATGCACAAATCTAAGTAAATGTGAAGGTGGTTTGTAGTTAGTACAAATAGGAATCCAAAAGTTAGTGGAAGATTGTAGGTTTTGTTGCCTTTTTGTCTTTCAGGTTATTTGGGTGAAATGGATTTCTATAATTAATTTCGAAGAGGGGAAAAAGGGGATTTGGCTATTGGTTACATTGAGAAAAATTTAAGTGATCATTAGCAATGTCACATCCAAAGTATATAAGAAGTAGGTCACTATGATGAGGACTAGGGCTAATCTAGTGGACTAGGACGAGGTGGCATTGACAAACATAGTCTAATATGTTGAGAGAAGCTTGACAAGGATGGTATATGTTATTTAAGGATGAAACAATGAGTTTTATGAAATCCAGAGGATACTCAACATATTAAAGAAGTTATTGATGCAAGTTCATACGCTATATAGTGATATAATCTCAAGGTAAGGAAGCTAATAAAAGATACTTAGAGGAAAAGGTCATGTCACTTGTGGAATTAGAAAGACACCAAGACAGTATGGTAGTGGTGTTGGATAAATCCATAGGGAAAAGTTAAAGTAGTTCATCTATGAGGTTGAAGTTGAAGGAACTGGAGATGTATGATGGGATAAGAAGTGCTAAAGTACTTGGGAATTTCTATTGGGATGTGGAGTAGATGCTATAATAGATGAAAGGATGTTTGAAGGAAATGAAGGTTAATGCGGATGTGATGTATCTCATAGGTGCTGAGTCATTATGGTAGAGAACTTTAGTATAATAAATAGTAGTTGGTTGCACCACAATGAAAATTTTGACTTGCATAGAGTTAGAGGAAACTTTGTATGCATAGTTTTGACCAAGAAATCGGGAGTGGGTGGAAAGATATCATCTCAATGTTTTCAAGCATATCAAGAAAATCCAAACCCATATCAAATACTTTTTAGGACTTATAATGGAGATCAGAGAAATTCATGATAAGAATAGGATGTATAACTTTTTCAATTATCTACAACCATAGGCTAAGAAGGAAGTCATGAAGCATGGTGCATAAACTCTTGAAGAAGCTATCATCAAAGAAAAGAAGATTTTGGACTACCAGATAGATGAATATGCCAAAGAAGAATTTTGGAGTGACAAAGGAAGGAAGGAGGACTAAGAGAAGGAAAAATATTCCAAAGAAGGAAAAGTAGCCGGTGTAGCCAAGGGGGAGAGGCCCACTTCATGTTGGATGTGTGGAGAAGATCATCTGGAAAGGAATTTCCTTATAATGTAGAAGGTGGCTATCTTAGAGTAGTAGGATCATGTGAAGTAGGGATGATGTAGATAGTGATTTTCTCACAGACTTAGAGAGGAGACCTAAGTTTAGTTGTGAAGATGGCTACTCTATTCAAGGATGACTAATAGTTTTGTGGAGTTTCACATGGAGATATGAGTAGCATATATTTTGAGATTGTTCTACCACACCATTTGAAGATCAGGACCACTCTAACAGACTGGATAAAGGAGTTAGAGAGGAGGGTGAGAAATCTAGTGCAAACATTAGAAGGTGAGACATCGAAGAAGGATATTGTGATGGCATCAATGGTTCAAAGATGGGACCAAGTGAGTGCACCTTGGTATCTTGAGGCCACAGAAGGACGACCACTGCATCAACATTGAGCCTAAGAGGTTAGCAATGATATTTTGAATTGGAGAGACTAGTTGAGGAAGCAGAGGGTAGGATTAGCTCATATCCACCTTTTTTATCCTATGTGACAAGGAAGTATGGAGGAATGCTTCTAGGAGAGTAGATGAGAGATGTGGGTGGTGGTTACTACGACTACCACAATTTACATCACATTGATCCATGAGTAGATGACTCGCTATTGCAGTTGGATGGAGAGCTAACATCATGCAAGTGCTTAGGGTGGTACCTCCATAACAGGAAAATTGACATGAGAGCTCGGATGCTATGAGGTTAAGGAAATTACACTCTGTGAGACATGAGTTCCTATGGAACTTGGTGGGATGATCATATTAGCTACCTCATTAATCAAGTGACATGAGGGGATCCAACACATGATGAGATGCAAAAGTTATTTCTAGAGATGAATTCGAAGAAAACATTGAGAGGAGCTATACATCATGACGACTATATCCACAGAGAGAGGTGATCGAAAGTTTGTGGCTAGACTATTGTCAGGATGGAAAAACAAATTGAGTGGGGGAGGATCTTAGGCCCTAAATTTGGGCATGCCATTAAGTAGGCATGCGACAATGGGGACATCTCCATCGCACCATATTGTGACTTTTATATCACAAATAATATGACGTTATGATGGTTTGGTTGAGGGTTGTGCAGTGTGCCAAGGCTTCAACAAAATCATGATGTTCGTACATAACCTAGAATTGCAGGAAGTAGCATGCCTAGGTGAGTGGCAAGAAACAATTTTAGGGTTTACACTTGAGTGCACATGGAATCGAAAAAGGATAACTTTGTGCATGGGCACCACAAGGGTATGGCATGAAAAGTGCCCGAACCGAACACATAACCTGCTCAGGTGATGGAGAACCAAAGATTAGGATTGATAGAGCCCATCAACTTGGTTGCATGACACCACAAAGGCGATCACATGACCAGGTGACATTCCACCAAATGAAGCATGGAATGTGTCAACACGATGGTGGGAACTTAGTTGAGTACCAGGACTAGCGAAGGGAGGATCTAGCGTAAACCGAGGTATGACAACGCACGGGTGAGCTGATGGATGGGGTGAACCAAATGTGGGTTAAGTTGACCCAACCTAGGGTGAATGGTCACAACCATAAGGGAGAACCCCATGAGGAGGAGGCATATGAATATGTCAAAGGTGCAATAATTAGGAGACCAAACACACCATGAACATAACACAAGAATGGGAGAGCCAAAACAAAGAGGAGAAGCAGTGCAAGAATGAACCATGTATAAAACAAAATTGAAGGATGAGGGAGGTTCTCGATTAGGTCTATGCTAGGGTAGAAAAATCGAGCTAGCTGAGTGTAGAAGACCGTAGGGTGCTGCAATAAGGTAAAGACTACCTAACGAGCTGTTAGGACCAAGTGGGAGGGCTTCTTTAGCAGGTAAATTCTATTTCTGACTTGTTTGTTGTAAATTCTTTTAAAATAATGCCCTCACGGAATTGGAGAAATTAAATATATATGTGAGACATGCGTTTGAACATATCTGAAAAGGGGAGATTCTAAGAAAAAGGCATAGATATGGCCAAAGCTATTGAGAACGCTACCACTTTGATCAAATTCTGTCTAAGAGATTGAAACCCGCCCATTGATTTCTCGCGCAGCCCCTGTCGCTGGCTTTCTTTGGTCTTGTCAAACAAAAAGCAAGACAGGGACAAGAGCCACCTTCCAATCAACCTATTATTATCATCATCTCATTCCAAGATACCAAATCAACTTTGTTAAAAGAACGGCCAAATCAAACAAATGGCTGGGCCAGGTGCAGTATTCGGAAGTAAGGTTGCGAATTTGTAAGTGTTTTCAGCCTTTCCATTTCCATTTCCAATTTCATATCACAAACGATACCGGCTGTCTATCGAGACAATATATGACTAGTCGCTTCCGAGAATGTTCGCCGCTTTATGAGTTCGCATAGGGAACAATACCCCGCAAATAAAAAAAGAGTTTTGCAAAGACAAAGTTATTAGAAAGGTTGGAATCAATTTCTTTACTGTCTTCTGAGAGATTCCCCGTATTAACTTTATAATTCTGAGTCGTGAGAAGCCACGTTTCATTCGAAGAATGGTTGAGGTGATCTTGATTGCGTATTGTCTGTGATGGGGAGAGTTTTATGATTCTCGCCATCTGATTCTAGGTCACCTCTATATTTATGCAACTTCTATCACTATCATTACTTCAGTCGGTTATAAATTTGTTTAGACGGATGACATATGACGGATGACATATGCTGTTATAAATTCGCTCTTTCTTGTTCCTTTCCTTCATCATTATTTGATTTTTTTATATTTTTAATTATTATTTTTATCCGCCGCTATGCTGAATGAAAGCGTTCTGTAAATAGTTAGAAGTATTGAAGATTGAGGACACTTGGTGCAGAAATATTTGACATCTATTCTTAAAATATATGAATATGAATATATCTATGGGCGCGCAAAGATACTATCCATGTATCTTCTTCTGCGAGGACTCGAAGCAACAACTGCAAGAGCGGACGAATGCTTGAAGATTGTACCAGACGGCCATTTAGATGTACAAATTTAATGAGAAGTATCGGGATTTCCATCTCTTTGACCTCTCTTTTTTTCCATATAAAGAGAAGCATAGATGGTGGAGCTTTGACCATGGTATTAAAAGCAGAAGTTGCATGACTAGCGTTATATATTTCTATAAATTGGCGCATGTTAGAGGTGTTACTAGGTTGCGTATGTCTAGTACATATACTTGAGAGTGGGCTGGTAAATGCATATTCTGTTTGTGGAAAGTATTTTTATATTTTTAGGCTGTGGTATTCTCTATTTTGTTTGGTTCACGGACACACATTTGCAGGAAAATTTGGGCAGATCAATCCCATCTGAAAATTTGGGCAGATCAACTCCAAAAGGAATCTTTTAAGGCCTTACTCCAAGGGCGTTGAGGAGACCCCGTGAGGACTGTACCTGAGCTAATCCCTGGGGCCTTTTGAAAATCTGGGCAGATCAACTCCAAAAGGAATCTTTTAAAGCCTTATCCCAAGGGCGTTGAGGAGATTTGACCCAATGAGAACTGTACCTGAGCTAATCCTTGGGACCTTAAAGTATTCTCTAATTGTATAAGTTGCTATTTGTATTTGTTCTTACTAGATGAAAGAAGGGTGCCCTTTACTTGTTATATGCTTTGAAATTTTTATGTTATATTTTTTAGTTGAATTGGTGAGGATTTTAGTAGATATTTGTTTGAATCATAATTTACTTGTTAGATGTTTTGTTTGAATCATAATTTACTTGTTATATGTTTTGGAGTTTTTATGTTATATTTTTTTAGTTGAATGGGTGAGTATTTAGTAGCTATTTATTTGAATCACAATCTAAACTTTTCATAGTAAGAGTGTGCAATACTCAGTGCTTAATTTATATATGTAATTATAAATGCATTTTAAACCATTGTGGACAAAAAATTATTTAATTAGGTTAAAAAATAAAATAAAACTTATAATAGTTACACAATGCCATCAAATATATATGTTGGGCCACTTTTCAATAAAAGGAAAAAAAATTAAAGATAAGACTTTTTTTCAATATTAACTATTTTACAAATTTTTAACCAAATAATTTTAAAAACTTGAGTTACAATAAAATAAAAGAAAATCAAATAAGTAATAAAATTATAAAATTGAGAAATTATAAATAAATTTTCAAAAAATTAAATTTTAATAAATAAAAAACTAGAAATTATAATTTTTTTTATAAATATTAAAAGAATAATTCTTATTCTATTAACAAATAATATTTCATTAACTGTTGTCCATAGAGTCTTGCATAGATAGTGATCAAGGGCTTTGTTAAGGCACTTCTTGTCACGCCCCTACACTGGTGGTACTCTTCCAACCACACTATAGGAGATGTGGCACCACTGACCCTTTTGTTTTCACCAATACTTACGATCATGGACTGTGCCTTACTTCTATACTTAGTTTATTTTTGTCTTTTACCAATTACTTTCATTCATTATAACACAGTAGTTAAACATCGATCAGCATTAACATAAATGCACAATAATATAGATGGGAGGGGCAACTCCTTGTAATGAGCCTGCCCACAATAATAATATATCAATATACAAATCTTGAGGAAGCCCCAGATTTGCACTTAGAATATTTTTACAATCACTAGCACAACACGTTCAGCCAGCTCATCGGTACGCCCACATAGTCGTCCGAACGACTCTTGCCTAGCTCTTTGTTTGCCTCCGCACATTCACCTGAATGCATTTCATTCAACTTTTCTAACTTGTCAGGCGCTCCCACCGAACACCCAACTTGCCCACCGGTGGGTGTTCTCCAGCGAACACCCAACTCGCCAAGTCTCCACTGACGAGTTGTTCACCGTGCACCCGTTCAAGACTTCACACAAACCACTGTTCACTAACTCGTGTCATTCAGGCAGGAGCCCTACCGCGCCCTCGCATGTCCTCGAATGACTTTCCGAATGGTCACCCAAATGACCTCCTGCACAACCTCCAAATGACCTCCGAACGATCCTTCAAACGATGTGTTGAACGAATGCCTTTGAATGACTTCCTACACGAACGCCCTCAAATGACTTCCTGCACGAACGCCCTCGAACGAATTCCTACACAGACACCTTCGAATGACTTCCCAAATGATCGTTTGCCTGGACACCCTATCACGCCATTGAATGACCTTCCTCTAGTTCGGCTTAGGTGCTTCGGCCCTGCACTCGTCCGCCTGCACCTTCACCTAGATTTCAGAACCTTTTTGCACTTCCTCGCCTTCCACCCTTGGATGTTTAGAAAGCTTGTTCATTTTGTGCCTTAGCTTCATCACCAAGTCTTTCCATATATATGGTTCACCCCCATGCGAAACGTTGTGTCTCCATGCTAGTCGACCCACCGTATCTTCGTTTTAGCCTTCATTTCATTTCTTGAATGGGTCGGCTCACTCGTCGGCTGAACCAACCATCTTGTCTCCGTTTGCCCTCGCCAGCCCGTCGGCCCGCCGGGACCGCCCATAGCCTATATATCCAAAGACCTCGAAAAACACTTAGTTTATTCTGCGCATTTCCTCCCACTGTATTGCTGCTCCTCAACTCGTCGCCTCCGTGTGAGCTCGTTGTATAGCCTGCAGCTCGTGGCTGCTACATTCTCCTCCACCTAAAGTCATTGTCATCCTCGACAATCTTCCATCCTAGCAACCTCCTGTCACCAAGATATCATCCACACAACTGTGTGTATGGGTAGTCCAACTATTCACTACTCAACCTTCTCTCATGCCATAGATATGCCACTATGCTGCAAGGAATCATGTGCTGGTACCCATCATGTCGGTGATTAGTTGGGTAGCTAATCCAACCATGCATTGCCTCGATAAGAACTCATGCCCCACATCTTCATGACTGTCCACTACATGCTTTCTGTCAACCTGTGTCATCTCACCCCTAGATGCCTGCTCAAAGTGTTTGGAGACTCACTGCCATGAGCAGCTAACAATGAGTCTCATGCTCCCTGATAGTCTAAGATGATGAGGAGGGAGCAGAGCCTGAAGGCTCTCCCTCACATATCAACTCAATCCACCTATCCGGATCCTCCACTTCCATTCTCTGCAAGTATGCCTCCCAATATTTTACCTAAACATTTGGCCTCACATACTCTTCGTCATCGTCATCCTCCATTGCCTCCAACCTCCTAGATAGATCCAAGATGCTATCTGACAATGCCTTGATAACCTGTGACTGCTCCATAAGTTTTGTCTCTGCAACAGACAAACGCTTACAGATCTCTTCATTTTTCTTTCCATCCTCCATACTCATCACTGTCAGCTTACGCTCGGCCTTAGTTACTCCCATAGTTGGTACACCAATGGGTGCATCCTCTCGCTGTCATAAATGTACAATTTCCTCATATGGGGAACAATCATCGCATCGAATTCCTTCATGAATTCTATACCCAGTACAACTTCATAGTCATCTATTCGCACCACAGTGAAATTGAATTTCCCTATCCATTCACCAAGTGTCACATCCATCTTTTCGGCTACACCAATCATAGAATCTGGAGGAGAATTCACTGTCTTCATTTGTGCCTGCACCGGTACAAACTTTAGCCCAATCCTTCTCACAATATCCTCACTCATAAAGTTGTGAGTTGCACCACTATCTACCATAGTAAGCACATCCACACTCTCAACTTTCATTTCAACATACTCCAATCTGTTCCTCTCAGGATCTCTCCTAGAGACTGCTTCCATGGCCACTGCAGCTCCCAATATCTGCATAACCCCTAAGGAAGTTTCTTGTTTCTTTGCATTGGATTATGTCATGGCAGCCACCTTTGTTCTAGAAGGACAATTATTTACCATGTGTGGTTCCTCACATATCCAACACTTCAACGATTTATTCGTCTTCAACTTGTCATTCGATCTCGAAGTCTCCTCTTTCAGTTTGTCATACTTATTCTTCTTCTCATTAGAACCTTCATCGAAGTGTTCTACCAAATGATCCACAGCAACAAAAGCCTCCTCAAGTGTCTTAATATTTTGTCTCTTCACTTTATTCCATGCCCAAGGTTTCAGACCTATGATAAAGTTGAACACCTTATCCCTTTCCGCCATGTCTGGAAGTTCAAAAACTGCACTTGCAAACTCTCATTGATATGCCTGCAGACTCCCCGTTTGCTTCATATACTTTATCTTCATCCTTGCATCCCATGTTTCATCCTGTGGACTGAAGTGGGTTTGCAAAGCCTTCTTCATTTCATCCCACGAAGTTATGTCCCCAGCATTGCCATTGGCAATTTGGTCCATCCTTCTTCACCACCACATCTTAGCATCCGTCGTCAAGAATTGAGTAGCTACTTTCACTTTGGTTTCCTCATCGGATAATCCTAAGTGCTCCAAGTATTGGTCCATGTCCCATAGAAAGTTGCCAAGAGTCTTCGTACTCCTTGTACCATCATAAGAATCCAACTCTTTGATTTTTATATGAGTCACTCCTCCACCTGAGTTGTGCCTCACAACCTTCTTGAAAACCACGATCTCATCTCGAGCTTCATCAAGAGCTTGTTGTAATTCCAAGATTTTAGCCAAACCTTATACTCTTACTTCACCAATCTTCTTGACCTCTTCTTCTATTTGTGTATACTTCCATTCTGTGTACTCATATCGGTCCTTGAGTTCCTCAAGTTCTTCTTTCATCTTTACATAGACTTCACGAACCTGCATGTTCTCTGCCTTCATCGAAGTCCATTTAGAACCCCATTCCTCAATTCATTCCAATACCCTATTCAGAAAAGCTTCACCTGCATTATGAGTAGATTCGCCTATCACAACCTGAGGTTCCTTTGCCATCTCTGCCATCAGCCTTCTTTGCAATCTTGTATAGACCATAAACTGTCAATCTGAATCACCAAATCCTTGGTACCAACTGTCACGTTAGTGCAGCTTGCACCAACTTCCTTGTCTTGATCAACTCTGATACCAACTATCACGTTAGTGCAGTGGGATCAACTTCCCGTTGAAACCCGATTATCAGCTCTGATACCAACTATCACATTAGTGTAGTGGGATCAGCTTCCCATCGTCAATCAGCTTTGATACCACCTATCACGCTAGTGCATTGGGATTAGCTTCCTATCGTTCATCAGCTCTGATACCACCTATCACATCCCTACACTGGCAGTACTACTTTTTCAACTTGTATTTTAAACTTATCTCCCTAAAGTTTTACTTAAATTTTTAGGAAGAATACTTGTTGGATGCAAAGTTTAATTCCTCATTCAAAGAGTACCCATGTTGCATACTTTGGATGGACCCTACTACACGAAAAATGAGAAATACATGAAAAAATGTGATTGCAATCACGTTTTTCATGTAAATCTCATTTTTCGTGTAACAGGGTCAATCGAAAGTATGCAACATGGGTACTCATTGGACGAGGAATCAAATTGTGCATCCAACAAGTGTTTCCCCTCAAAGCTTGAGTAAACCCATAAGGACATAGGTTGAAAATACGAGTTGAAAAAATAGTTTTCTATTTTTTCCCTAAAATTTGATGATGTAATCTAATCTTATTTTATTATTTCCACTATTATTTTATAATTTCCCTAGGAGGCCCATTTTATTCTTAAAGTTGTATATGGTTTTAAAACTCTTTTAGCTTAAAGTATAAATACACAATATAAATCATTAAGTAAATTAAAGATGAATCAAAACATCAACCATTAAAGAGAGGTCATGAATTTAACCTTTGAGAATTTATCTTAAGTCCTCTGACACCTTCCTCTAACCTTTATAAGAGATCATACTTCTCATCAACTCCTTTATCATATTCTACTCACAGTGCTAGAAAAACATAAGAACAAAGAAATCAAGAGAAATATTAAAGTTTTAAAATCTAGGTACATATTTTTTTGATAGACTTATTTTCTTATTAATTTGAATTAATTATATTTAACTTTATAAGACATTTTTCTAAAACTGAAATGAGAATTTATGGAGAATCAGTTACTTCAAAAAATCACCTGCCATTATTGCACCATGTACAACTATTTATGATGTATTTGGAGACTTGAACTCACCCAATTGAGGAAATGAATTGTTTACCAAACCACTTGAGCTAAGATGCTTTAACAACTTTACAAGACATTGAAAAACACCTTTACAAAAATTTCATTTTATGAAACACATCTAACAATGTTCCCTTTATTTAGAGACACATGATCTAGATAATTCCTTGTGAATAGTATATGATGACAAGAAAATCAACTCAATACATAAAAGGAATTATTGGACCCTTGAATCATCACCAACCCTGATCGTTGTTTTGTGCTTAGGCATGAATTACAAGCTCTTCCCTCCAAAAAAATATTGTATTGTTGAAAATACCCAATCAATAAACAAAATAAATTATTTGAAAATAGAACTATGGTGAGGAGTAAAATTCAAAATTCATTGAGCAATATTCTCTTTTTGAGTAGCATTTTCAATCTGCCACTAGATCAAATGACCATTTCAGGGCTTATCACAGTTAAATAGGCCTTGGCTAGGACTCCAGATTGGGAAGAAATCAACATTTTATTTACATCCTCCCAAAAACCATCTTACTCAATAGTTGTTTATCCTTCAACCTCCTCATAATTTGTTATTAGTTCCCTTATGTTAGACCCTAGAGTTGGGCACACTTTTAATGTGGTGCACTAGAGGTGACATATCCATTACACCATTTTCAAAATTTATATCACAAATAATGTTATTTTATGAGGATTTAGTTGAGGGTCGAGTGGCAAAAAAAAATTCAGGGTTTCCACTTGGGTGCACATGGAATCACATGCTGATGGCTTAGTGGAACAAGCGTGACAATGGCGCGACATGACCAAGCAACCTAAATGAACACGTAACCTACCCAAGTGATTAAGAATTGAAGTTGAGGATTGAAAAAACACATAATCTCAATGGAACTATGCCCAAAGGGTGTGGCATGAATGGGTAATGTGCCCCCCAAAAAAGCACGAAATGATTCAACACAATGGAGAGAATAGAGTGAAGTACTGAGACAATCCAAGGGATGAGTTTGCATGAACTAAGGTATGATAACACATGGGTGAGTCAAACTATGGGGTAAATCGAATTTGGGTTAAGCTAACACAACCAAAGGTCAAGGGTCACAATCGTAAGGGATAACCACATGAGGAGGAGGAATATGAATATGTAAAAGGTGAATCATTAGGAGAAAAAACAAACATAACAAAATAAGATACAATGGAGTAAGAGAGCTAAAACAAAGAAGATAAGTGAGGCAAGTACAAGTAGGGGATGAGACAAAACCAAAGGATGAGAGATGATCTTGGCTAGGTCTGTGTTAGGGCCAAAAAACCAAGCGAGTTGAGTGCAAACGACCATAGGGTGCTATGATAGGTTGAGGATGACCCAATGGATTGTCTGGACCAACTGGTAAGGATTCTTTGGCTACTAAATTCTAGTTTTTTCTTGTTTATTGTACATATGGTCGAGCAATTGTCTTGGGACCCTTACATAAAATGTTTTACATTGGAATGTAGAGAAGAAGGCTAGAGGGCTATGTGTGTGGTTGTGATGATATTGTAGTTAATGTGAAGTCTTTACACATGTTTCTTATGAATGTTTTTACTGAAGTATTGTGACAATAAGTTATACTTTCACTATATTAAAGGGTTATGAGATTCCACTAAATAGATGATAATATAAAACTTATATAAAGAAACTTGTCGTGAGGTTTAGTTCAGGTGAAGTAACATCATAATACAATTGGAAGTTGTGAAACATGTCATTGTTACATGCTCGAGGGGTCATGGTGTGCAAAACAGAATTCTTTGTAGCCATGTGGATCCCTTTGTGTTCTGATGGGTGGTAACACAACTGATACTCAAACCACATGCAAGTTGAATTGAAGAGAATAGAAGGAGGTCCATGCACAAATCTAAGTAGACGTGAAGGTGGTTTGTAGTTAGTAAAAAGAGGAATCCAAAAGATAGTGGAAGATTGTAGGTTCTGTTGCCTTTCTGTCTTTCAGGTTATTTGGGTGAAAGGGAATTCTATAATTAATTTCGAAGAGGAGAAAAAGGGGATTTGGCTCTTGGTTTCTAGTATCGGTTACATTGAGCAAAATTTAAGTGATCCTTAGCAAGGTCACATCCAAATTATATAAGAAGTAGGTCACTATGGTGAGGACTAGGGCTAACCTAGTGGACTAGGATGAGGTGGCATTGACAAACATAGTCTAATATGTTGAGATAAGCTTCACAAGGATGGTATATGTTATGTAAGGATGAAACAATGAGTTTTATGAAATCTAGAGGATACTCAACATATTAAAGAAGTTATTGATTCAAGTTCATATGCTATATAGTGATATAAGCTCAAGGTAAGGAAGCTAAGAAAAGATACTTAGAGGAAAAGGTCATGTCACTTGTGGAATTAGAAAGAGACCAAGACAATATGGTAGTGGTGTTGGATAAATCCATAAGGAAAAGTTAAAGTAGTTCATCTATGAGGCTGAAATTGAAGGAACTGGAGATGTATGATGGGATAAGAAGTGTTAAAATACTTGGGAATTTCTATTGGGATGTGGAGTAGATGCTATAATAGATGAAAGGATGTTCCAAGGAAATGAAGGTTAATGTGGATGTGATGTATCTCATAGGTGCTAAGTCATTATGGTAGAGAACTTTAGTATAATACTTAGTAGTTGGTTGCACCACAATGAAAATTTTGACTTGCATAGAGTTAGAGGAAACTTTGTATGCATAGTTTTGACCAAGAAATCAGGAGTGGGTGGAAAGATATCATCTCAATGTTTTCAAGCATATCAAGAACATCCAAACCCATATCAAATACTTTTTAGGAATTATAATGGAGATCAAAGAAATTCATGATAAGAATAAGATGTATAACTTTTTCAATTATCTACAACCATAGGCTAAGAAGGAAGTCATGAAGCAGGGTATATAAACTCTTGAAGAAGCTATCATCAAAACAAAGAAGATTTTGGACTACGAGATAGATGGGTATGCCAAAGAAGAATCATGGAGTGACAAAGGAAAGAAGGAGGACCAAGAGAAGGAAAAATATTCCAAAGAAGAAAAAGTAGCCGGTGTAGCCAAGGGGAAGGGGCCCACTTCATGTTGGATGTGTGGAGAAGATCATCTAAAAAGGAATTTCCTTATAATGTAGAAGGTGATTGTCTTAGAGGAGTAGGATCTTGTAAAGTAGGGATGATGCAGATAGTGATTTTCTCATAGAGTTATAGAGGAGACCTAAATTCAGTAGTGAAGATGGCTACCCTATTCGAGGATGACTAGTAGTTTTGTGGAGTTTCACATGGAGATATGAGTAGCATATATTTTGAGATTGTTCTACCACACCATTTGAAGATCAAGACCACTCTAATAGATTGGACAAAGGAGTTAGAGAGGAAGGTGAGAAAGCTAGTGCAAACATTAGAAGGTGAGACATCGAAGAAGGATATTGTGATGGCATCAATGGTTCAGAGATGGGACCAAGTGAGTGTGCCTTGGTATCTTGAGGCCACAGAAGGATGACCACTGCATCAACATTGAGCATAAGAGGTTAGCAATGATATTTTGAATTGGAGAGACTAGTTGAGGAAGCAGAGGGTAGGATTAGCTCCTATCCACCTTTTTTATCCTATGTGACAAGGAAGTATGGAGGAATGCTTCTAGGAGAGTAGATGAGAGATGTGGGTGGTGGTTACTACGACTACCACAACTTTACATCACATTGATCCATGAGTAGATGACTCGCTATCGCAGTTGGATGGAGAGCTAACATCATGCAAGTGCTTAGGGTGGTATTGCCATAAGAGGAAAATTGACATGAGAGCTTGGATGCTATGAGGTTAAGGAAATTACACTCTGTGAGACATGAGTTCCTATGGAACTTGGTGGGATGATCATATTAGCTACCTCATTAATCAAGTGACATGAGGGGATCCAACACATGGTGAGATGCAAAAGTTATTTCTAGATATGAATTCGAAGAAAACATTGAGAGGAGCTATACATCATGATGACTATATCCACAGAGAGAGGTGATCGAGTTTGTGGCTAAACAATTGTCAGGATGGAAAAACAAATTGAGTGGGGGAGGATCTTAGGCCCTAAAGTTGGGCATTCCATTAAGTAGGCATGCGACAATGGGGACATCTCCATCGCACCATTTTGTGACTTTTATATCACAAATAATGTGATGTTATGATGGTTTGGTTGAGGGTTGTGCAGTGTGCCAAGGCTTCAACAAAATCAAGATGTTTGCATATAACTAAGAGGTGCAGGAAAGAGTATGCCTAGTTGAGTGGCAAGAAACAATTTTAGGGTTTGCACTTGAGTGCACAGGGAATCGAACAAGGAAAACATTGTGCATGGGCACCACAAGGGGATGGCATGAAAAGTGCCCGAACCGAACACATAACCTGCTCGAGTGATGGAGAACCAAAGATTAGGATTGATAGAGCCCATCAACTTGGCTGCATGACACCACAAAGGTGATGACATGACTAGGTGACATTCCACCAAATGAAGCATGGAATGTGTCAACACGATTTTGAGAACTTAGTTGAGTACCGAGACTAGAGAAGGGAGGATCTAGCGTAAACCAAGGTATGACAACGCATGAGTGAGCTGACGCATGGAGTGAACCAAATGTGGGTTAAGTTGACCCAACCTAGGGTGAACGGTCACAACCATAAGGGAGAACCCCATGAGGAGGAGGCATATGAATATGTCAAAGGTCCAATAATTAGGAGACCAAACAGGCAATGAACATAACACAAGAATGGGAGAGCCAAAACAAAGAGGAGAAGCAGTGCAAGAATGAACCATGTATAAAACAAAACTGAAGGATGAGGGAGGATCTCGACTAGGTTTATGCTAGGGTAGACAAATCGAGAAAGCTGAGTGTAGAAGACCGTAGGGTGCTGCAATAAGGTGATGACTACCTAACGAGTTGTTAGGACCAAGTGGGAGGGTTTCTTTAACAAGTAAATTCTATTTCTGACTTGTTTATTGTAAATTCTTTTAAAATAATGCCCTCACAGAATTGGAGAAATTAAGTATATATGTGAGACATGCGTTTGGACATATCTGAAAAGGGGAGATTCTAAAAAAAAGGCATAGATATGGCCAAAGCTATTGAGACCGCCACCACTTAGATCAAATTATGCTTAAGAGATTGAAACCCGCCCATTGATTTCTCGCGCAGCCCCTGTCGCTGGCTTTCTTTGGTCTTGTCAAACAAAAAGCAAGACAGGGACAAGAGCCACCTTCCAATCAACCTATTATTATCATCATCTCTTATTCCAAGATATGAAATCAACTTTGTTAAAAGAACGGCCAAATCAAACCAATGGCTGGGCCAGGCGTAGTATTCGGAAGTAAGGTTGCAAATTTGTAAGTGTTTTCAGCCTTTCCATTTCCATTTTCATTTTCATATCACAAACGACACCGGCTGTCTATCGAGACAATATATGACTAGTCGCTTCCCGACAATGTTCGCCGCTTTATGAGTTCTCATAGGGAACAATACCCGGCAAATAAAAAAAGAGTTTTGCAAAGACAAAGTTATTAGAAATGTTGGAATCAATTTCTTTACTGTTTTCTGAGAGATTCCGCGTATTAACTTTATAATTCTGAGTTGTGAGAAGCCACATTTCATTCGAAGAATGGTTGAGGTGATCCTGATTGCGTATTGTCTGTGATGTGGAGAGTTTTATCATTCTCGCCATCTGATTCTAGGTCACCTCTAGATTTATGCAACTTTTATCACTAACATTACTTCCGTCAGTTATAAATTTGTTTAGACGGATGACATATGCTGTTATAAATTCCCTCTTTCTTGTTCCTTTCCTTGTTGGGTATTTTTAATGGGGAAAATACCAAAAACCAAATATTCAAACACACAGAGGCAATGCTCTGTTTCTTTTGCTCCAGGATCTTTTGTGCACACAGAAGACTTAAAAAAATTTCACCGAGGAACAGAGGATTTCACTATAAAATATTTCTATTCATTAAAACAAAAAAAACATTCACTGTGTCTCCATAAAAACATTCACTGTGTCTCCATATGAGAATTTACACTGCTGGAAAAATTCCCATTAACATTTACTGCTGTAAAACCTCCATTCACATTTACTGGTGTAAAACAATTTTACATACTGCTGTAAAAGCAAAACTTACACAGGCTTACAAAATTCGCTCCACCATTTTCTTTATGCACTTGCAAAACCACACATGGTTTTTCTTACACCTCTGTTTTACTATGCCTCACAAAAACATTACAAAAGACATTTGTGCACTGCTGTGCATACAGCCTCTGGTTCTTCTTTTCGCTGCTGCGAACACCTTACATTTACCTCCCGTGTGCAATACATGTAAATAAAAGTCAACACACTCAAAAAAAACTTATTACATACGTTTTTTTACATTTAATACATGCCGTATGTAAATATATAAAAAAAATAAAACGTGCCCATAACGAAATTTATGATATCCACCTAAAACTATGAGAAATACCATGTGCCGTAAGGAAATAAAAACAAACTACCTACTTCCTACGAACAACAATAAAAACATTAAATTTCCTCGCGGCGGTCAACCCATAAACCTTTCACTCCACGCAAAACATTGAATTGATGTGGGTTCGTATGCAGCTCCAGGTGATCAACGGCGGAGGAAAGTGGAGCAGATCCGACGGTGGATAACCATATCGGAAGACCAACAAGTGCTGAACGTTAACCTCCGAGAAAATGACGTTGCGTTACGTCAGGGCTGAACCATGTGTCAGCTCCAAATTGTATCGGAGCTCCTTGCCGGATTATTCCTTCTGCCTGAAATCAACCCGAGAGCTTTCCGGCGAGGTTTATTGACCGGTTTCTGGCAGCTGCGTTGAAATTAGATTTCAACACTCCCCTTTAATTTCAACAGCTGGGCATTCGGTCATACCCAGACACTTTCTCAAAAATTCAAAGCTTTTCTGATCCAATGGCTTTGTCAAGATGTCTGCTACCTGTTCTTGAGTCCTGCAATGTTCTAGGACAATTTCTCCATTGTTCACCAATTCTCTGATGTAGTGAAACCTGGTATCAATGTGTTTCGTTCTCTTATGAAACACTGAATTCTTTGACAATGCAATAGCTGAGCTATTGTCACAAAAGATCACTGTCGCTTTTGCCTGCTCTTGGCCTAAGCTTCTCAACATTCTTCTCATCCACACTGCTTGACATGCTGCTGTTGTAGCTGCCACATATTCAGCCTCTGCTGTAGACAATGCTACAATGGACTGCTTCTTAGAAGCCCATGAAATGGCTCCTGAACCCATATTAAAAACATAACCGAAAGTGCTCTTCCGATCATCTACACTTCCAGCCCAATCGCTATCTGTGTACCCAACCAAATCTGAATGTTCTGAGGCATGATATAAAATTCCAAACATTTTGGTACCTTTCACATACCTCAAAATTCTCTTTGCTGCCTGCCAATGTGCCTCCTTCGGCCTCTCCATAAATCTGGAAATTAAACTAACAGCATACATTAAATCAGGCCTAGTAGCTGTTAAATACATAAGGCTGCCTACAATGCTTTTATACAAGCTAGGATCAAAATCCTTGCTGCTGTCCTCTCTGCTGAGCTTTAATCCCATTACTGTGGGAGTGATGGCTGCCTTGCACTCTTGCATGTTAAATCTGCCCAAAACTTGATTTACATATCTTGCTTGAGATATAAAAATTCCTTTTTCATTTTGATCTACTTCTATGCCTAAGAAGTATCTCAAGAAACCCATGTCAGTCATTTCAAATTCATCCTTCATGACTGATTTAAAATTCTCAATGAGCTGATCATCATTACCTGTGAAAATCACATCATCAACATATAAGACAACAATTAAAATCTTACCATCCTTTTCTTTGATGTAGACTGTGGGTTCTCCTTCACATTTGTCAAATTCATTATCTAATAGATAAGAATCTATCCTGCTGTACCATGCTCTTGGCGCTTGCTTCAGCCCATAAAGAGCTTTCTTCAATCTGCACACTTTGTGCTCTTCACCTTTCTTCTCATATCCGAGAGGCTGTTCCACATAAACCTCTTCCATTAACACTCCATTTAGGAATGCTGACTTCACGTCCATTTGGTAGACTTTCCATTTGTTTTGAGCTGCTATGGACAACACTGCTCTCACGGTTTCCATTCTTGCAACCGGGGCGAAAGTCTCCTCATAATCTCTCCCATACTGCTGCTTGTACCCCTTGACAACCAGCCTTGCTTTATGCCTTTCAATCTTGCCTTCAGCATTGCTCTTGGTCTTGTAGACCCATTTCACACCAATAACTTCTTTGCCTTTTGGTAACTCAACCAAATCCCATGTTTTGTTTCTCTCTATGGCATTCATTTCCTCATCCATAGCTTCTATCCATTTCCTATCTTTAATAGCTTCTTCAAAATGAATAGGATCATCAACATGACAATACAAGGCAAATAAGGAATTCATTCCTTCTTCATAAATTTCACTTAGATTTCTAAACTTCTTACCTCGTTCACTTGGTGTGCAAGTGCTTGAAGATGCACTTGAATTTCCTCCTTGTGGTGTGCTTGGAGAAGCACTCTCATTGATCCTCAATGGTGTCCCTTGCTGTCCTTGTGTTGGCGCTGCTGTTTGGGGATGTATTTTAGCCACCTCCTCTTCATCTTCATCATGAGACAAATAGTTCTTGACATTCACTGTTTTCTCTATGCTTCCATCCCAAGCTTCTTCCTCAATGAATTGAACATCTCTGCTCACAAAAAACTTCTTGCTAGATGGAATATACAACTTGTAGGCTTTGGATTCCTCACTGTATCCAATGAATAAACATTTCTCCCCTTTGCTGTCCAACTTCCTCCTTAGCTGATCTGGAATGTGTGCATAGGCCACACATCCAAAAACTCTCAAGTGGGTGACACCTTTCTTTCTCCCACTCCATGCTTCTTCTGGCACCTTGTTCATCACTGCTTTTGTAGGACACCTGTTCAAAATATACACTGCACAATGTACAGCTTCAGCCCAATACTCATTTGGCAAATGCTTTGCCTTCAGCATGCTCCTCGCCATATCCATGATGGTCCTGTTCTTCCTTTCAGCAACTCCATTTTGCTGCGGAGTGTACCTCGCTGTAAACTGTTTATGTATTCCATTTTCTCTACAAAACTTTAGGAATTCCTTGGAGATATACTCACCTCCTCTATCAGTTCTCAAAACTTTAATGTGCAGCCCGATTTGGTTTTCAACAAATGCCTTGAAATTTTGGAATTTCTCAAACACTTCATTCTTGTTTTTGAGGAAATATATCCAAGTCTTTCTTGTAAAATCATCAATGAATGTCAAGAAATATAGGCTGCCAGCTAATGATGGAGCTTGCATTGGTCCACACAAATCTGAGTGGATAATCTCTAAGGGTGTCTTTGCCCTTATGCTTTTCCCTGATGGAAAACTTTCTCTGTGTTGTTTGCCCAATATACAACCTTCACAAAGGCTGTCCGGCTTCTCTATCAATGGTAATCCCTTTACCATTCCTTTTCTGCTCAATAAGTTTAGACCTCCAAAATTTAGATGCCCGAATCTCAAGTGCCATAACCAGTTCTCATCCTTTGGCACGCTTTGGAAGGCCTCTTGGGTGACTGCTGCAATTTCACCTTTGTTTTTCATGTCTGCCCTGATCCGGAGAGGGAACATCCTGTTCCTTGTCATCTTCACTTCAGCAATGCATCTTTTGCTGGGTGGTATGTCCATGATGGTGCACACATCATTTACAAAGTAAACATTGTAACCCTTTTGGATAAGCTGTCCAACACTCAATAGGTTACATCTCATTCCGGGGACATAGTAGACATCTGCTATGGTTTTCCTTTCTCCTTGTTTTGTAAATATTTTTACCTCCCCTTTTCCCATAACAGACACTTTACTATCAGTTCCTAGTGTGACCTCTGATTTCAAATTCTGATTTAAGGCTGAAAAGAGGGCTATATTCCCTGTCATATGGTTGCTGCAACCTGAGTCTAAAAACCATATGTCCTCACTATGTGTTTCAGCCATGTTACAAGCTAACAGGACATTATTTTGACTGCTGTTTTCTCTTGTAACATTTGCATTTTGTCTACTGTTCATATCATGCTGTTTCTTTCTACAATCACTTGCATAATGTCCATACTTTTTGCAATAATAGCATTGAACATTAGATTTATCATACCTTTGTCCTTGAGCATGATGTTGTCCTCCTTGTTGGCTGCTGCCCTGACCTTGGTTCTGATTTGGATTGCTGCCTCTTCCTTGTGCATTTGATGGGCTGTTCCTTCCACCTCTGTTCTGGCTTCTGCCTCTTCCTCTCTTGTTTCCTCTGCCTTGACCTCTTCCTCTTCCAAAGGACATCTGGGTCTTGAAGGCTTGCTCAAGAGATGAGTTTTCATTCCTACTCAACCTCTGCTCATGTGTTATCAGTGATGCATGTAGCTCATCAACTGAATAGTTTGAGAGATCCTTTGTCTCTTCAATGGTGGTGACTATGGCATCAAACCTTGAGGGTAAGACCCTTAATATTTTCTCCACAATCCTTCTGTCTTCAATGGTTTCTCCATGAGTTCTCATTTGTGTGATTACACCAATCACATGAGTGAAGAATGAGTCAATGTTATCTGACTCCTTCATGCTCAGATTCTCAAAAT
Organism: Pinus tabuliformis; assembly: GCA_031772625.1. NCBI lineage: Eukaryota > Viridiplantae > Streptophyta > Pinopsida > Pinales > Pinaceae > Pinus > Pinus tabuliformis. The sequence continues at coordinate 764,042,165 of CM062812.1, forward strand.
CCTTTCTCAGCAATTGTAGCTTTGCTGTCTTCACTCTCTCCATGCCTTGATAGGCTGTCTTGAGGGTTTGCCATGCTTCATTTGCTGTCTTAGCTGCTGCTAACTTTGGAAACACACTCTGGTCTACTGTTAGATACAACAACATACGGGCTTTCGAATCCTTCTTCCTATTGCTCTTCAGCTGATCTCTCTCTCCCTGAGTTAGTGCATTGAACTCAGTTTCATCTGCTGGTTCTTCAAAACCTTCCTCAACTATTTCCCATAAGTCTTGAGAGGCAAACAGGGCTGTCATGGTTATTGCCCAGTAGTCATAGTTTTTCCCATTAAACTGTGGGAGCTGGGTATTAAACATACCCATACCAGTGCTTGTGCTAGCCATTCCTTGACTGTGTATGTTTAAAAACAACTGACTGTCTCTTCAATACCAAACAAGATAGCTATGAGGAATACCTGAAACCTTCGTTGTCTGAGTCTTCTGTCTGCCTGAGAGGTTTTGCTGCAGCAACAACCTTCTCCCTTCAGCTTCTTTAACTTCTTTAAAGAGCCTAAACCTGCTCTGATACCACTGTTGGGTATTTTTAATGGGGAAAATACCAAAAACCAAATATTCAAACACACAGAGGCAATGCTCTGTTTCTTTTGCTCCAGGATCTTTTGTGCACACAGAAGACTTAAAAAAATTTCACTGAGGAACAGAGGATTTCACCATAAAATATTTCTATTCATTAAAACAAAAAAAACATTCACTGTGTCTCCATAAAAACATTCACTGTGTCTCCATATGAGAATTTACACTGCTGGAAAAATTCCCATTAACATTTACTGCTGTAAAACCTCCATTCACATTTACTGGTGTAAAACAATTTTACATACTGCTGTAAAAGCAAAACTTACACAGGCTTACAAAATTCGCTCCACCATTTTCTTTATGCACTTGCAAAACCACACATGGTTTTTCTTACACCTCTGTTTTACTATGCCTCACAAAAACATTACAAAAGACATTTGTGCACTGCTGTGCATACAGCCTCTGGTTCTTCTTTTCGCTGCTGCGAACACCTTACATTTACCTCCCGTGTGCAATACATATAAATTAAAAGTCAACACACTCAAAAAAAACTTATTACATACGTTTTTTTACATTTAATACATGCCGTATGTAAATATATAAAAAAAATAAAACGTGCCCATAACGAAATTTATGATATCCACCTAAAACTATGAGAAATACCATGTGCCGTAAGGAAATAAAAACAAACTACCTACTTCCTACGAACAACAATAAAAACATTAAATTTCCTCGCGGCGGTCAACCCATAAAATTTTCACTCCACGCAAAACATTGAATTGATGTGGGTTCGCATGCAGCTCCAGGTGATCAACGACGGAGGAAAGTGGAGCAGATCCGACGGTGGATAACCATATCGGAAGACCAACAAGTGCTGAACGTTAACCTCCGAGAAAATGACGTTGCGTTACGTCAGGGCTGAACCATGTGTCAGCTCCAAATTGTATCGGAGCTCCTTGCCGGATTATTCCTTCTGCCTGAAATCAACCCGAGAGCTTTCTGGCGAGGTTTATTGACCGGTTTTTGGCAGCTGCGTTGAAATTAGATTTCAACATTCCTTCATCATTATTTGATTTTATCTTTTATTAATTATTGTTTTTATCTGCAGGAAAACCTAAAGCCGCTATGCTGAATGAAAGCGTTCTGTAAATAGTTAGAAGTATTGAAGATTGAGGACACTTGGTGCAGAAATACTTGACATCTGTTCTTAAAATACATGAATATGAATATATGTCTATGGGCGCGCACAGATACTATCCATGTATCTTCTTCTGCGAAGATTCGAAGCAACACCTGCAAGAGCAGACGAAATGCTTGAAGATTGTACCAGACGGCCATTTAGATGTACAAATTTAATGAGAAGTATCGGGGTTTCCATCTCTTCTAACCTCTCCTTTTTTCCATATAAAGAGAAGCATTGATGGTGGAGCTTTGACCATGGTATTAAAAGCAGAAGTCTCATGAATAGCGTTATATATTTCTATAAATTGGCGTATGTTAGCGGTGTTACTAGGTTGCGTATGTCTAGTGCATATACTTGAGAGTGGGCTGGTAAATGCATATTCTGTTTGTGGAAAGTATTTTTACTTTTTTTAAGGCTGTGGTATTCTCTATTTTGTTTGGTTCACGGACACACATTTACAAGAAAATTTGGGCAGATCAATTCCAGCAGAAAATCTGGGCAGATCAACTCCAAAAGGAATCTTTTAAAGCCTTACCCAAGGGCGTTGAGGAGATTTGACCCCATGAGGACTGTACCTGAGCTAATCCTTGGGGCTTTAAAATATTCTCTATTTGTATTTGTTGTTACTAGATGAAAGAAGAGTGCACTTTACTTGTTATATGCTTTGGAATTTTTATGTTATATTTTTTAGTTGAATTGATGAGGATTTTAGTAGCTATTTGTTTGAATCATAATTTACTTGTTAGAATTTTGTTTGAATCATAATTTACTTGTTATATGTTTTGGAGTTTTTATGTTATATTTTTTAGTTGAATTGGTGAGTATTTAGTAGTTATTTATTTGAATCACAATTCTTAGTTCTAAACTTTTCATAGTAAGAGTGTGCAACACTGGGTGTTTAATTTATGTATGTAATTATAAATGCAATTTAAATAGTTGTGGACAAAAAATTATTTAATCTAATTCTAGGTTAAAAAATAAAATAAAACTTATAATAGTTATACAATACCATCAAATATATATGTTGGACTATTTTTCAATAAAAGGAAAAAAAAATAAAGATAGATGGACTTTTTTTTTTAATATTAACTATTTTACAAAATTTTAACCAAATATTTTGAAAACATGAGTTACAGTAAAATAAAAGAAAATCATATAAATAATAAAATTATAAAATCGAGAAATTATAAATAAATTTTCAAAAAATTAAATTCTAATAAATCAAAAACTAGAAATTATATATATATTTTTATAAATATTAAAAGAATAATTCTTATTCTATTAACAAATAATATTTCATTAATTGTTGTCCACAGGGTTTTACATAGATAATGATCAAGGACTTTGTTAAGGCACTTCTTGTCATGCCCTACACTGGTGGTACTTTTCTAACCGCATTATAGGAGGTGTGGCACCACTAACCCTTTTTTTCTCTTTTGACAAATACTCACGGTCATGGACTATGCCTTAATTCTATATTTAGTTTATTTTTCTTTTTTACCAAGTACTTTCATCCATTATAACGTAGTAGTTAAACATCCATCAGCATTAACATAAATGCACAATAATATAGATGGGAGGGGCAACTCCCTGTAATGAGCTTGCCCACAATAATAATATATCAATATATAAATCCTGAGGAAACCCTAGATTTACACTTAGAATATTTTTATAATCACCGACACAACACGTTCAACCAGCTTGTCGGCACGCCCACACGGTCGTTCAAATGACTCTTGCCCAACTCTTTGTTTGTCTCCGCATGTTCACCTGAATGCGTTTCGTTCAACTCGTCTAACTCATCCGGCGCTCCCACTGAACACCCAACTCACCCACCGGTGGACGTTCTCCACCGAATGCCCAACTCGCCAATCTCCACCGGTGAGTCGTTCAGCATGCACCCGTTCAAGACTTCGCATGAACCACCGTTCACCAACTCGTGTCATTCGAGTGGGCGCTCTGCCATGCCCTCACACACCCTCGAATGACATTTTGAATGGTCACCCGAATGACCTCTTGCACGACCTCTGAATGACCTCCAAATGATCTTTCGAACAATATCCTGAACGAATTCCTTCGAATGACTTCCTGCACAAACGCCCTCGAACGACTTCCTGCACGAACACCTTTGAATGACTTCCTGCACGAACGCCCTCAAACGACTTCATGTGCGAACGTCTTCGAATGACTTCCTGAACAATCGTTTTCTTGGATGCCTTGCCACGCCCTCGGATGACCTTCCTCTGGTTCGGCTTTAGTGCTTCGGCCCTGCACTCATCCACGTACACCTTAACCTAGATTTCAGAACCTTTTCTCACTTCCTTGCCTTCCACCCTTGGATTCTTAGAAAGCTTATTCATTTTGTACCTTAGCTCCATCGCCAAGTCTTTCCATATATATGGTCCACCCGCCTTGCGAAACGTTGTGTCTCTAGCTGACCCACCATATCTTCATTTCAACCTTCGTTTCATTTCTTGAATGGGTCAGCTCACCCATCGGCCGACCCAACCATCGTGTCTTTGTTTGGCCTAGCCCGCCCATCGGCCCGTCAAGACTGCCCACGTTCTATATATCCAAATGAACTCCACAAACACTTAGTTTATTTTGCACGTTTCCTCCCACCGTGCTGCTACTCCTAAACTTGTCACCTCTGTGCGAGCTCGTTGTATAGCCTACAGCTCGTGGGTACTACATTCTCCTCGACCTGAAGTCATTGTCATCCTCGACAATCTTCCATCCTAGCAATCTCCTGTCGCCAAGATATCATCCACACAACTGTGTATATGGGTAGTCCAGATGTTCACTACTCAACCTTCTCTCATGCCATAGATATACCACTATGCTGCAAGGAATCATGTGCTAGTACCCCTCATGTCGGTGATTAGTTGGGTAGCTAATCCAACCATGCATCGCCTCCATAAGAACTCATGCCCCACATCATCATGACTATCCATTACATGCTTTCTGTTAACTTGTGCCATCTCACCCCTAGATGTTTGCTCAAAGTGTTTGGAGACTCACTGCCATGAGTAGCTAACAATGAGCCTCATGCTCCCTGATAGTCTAAGATGATGAGGAGGGAGAAGAGCCTAAAGGCTCTCCCTCACATATCAACTCAATCCACCTATCCGAATGCTCCACTTCCATTCTATACAAGTATGCCTCCCAATCTTCTACCTAAACATTCGACCTCACATACTCTTCATCATCATCATCCTCCACTACCTCCAGCCTCCTAGATAGATCCAAGATGCTATCTGACAATGCCCTCATAGCCTATGACTGCTCCATAAGTTTTGTCTCTGTAATAGACAAACGCTTACAGATCTCTTCAACTTTCTTTCCATCCTCCATACTCATCATTGTCAGCTTACGCTCGACCTTAGTTACTCCCACAATCGGTACACCAATGGTTACATCCTCTCATCCGTCATAAATGTACAGTTTCCTCATATGGGGAACAATCATCACATCAAATTCCTTCATGAATTCTATACCCAGTATAGCTTCATAGTCATCTATCCGCACCACAGTGAAATCAACTTTCCCTGTCCATTCACCAAGTGTTACATCCACCTTTTCAGCTACACCAATCACATAATTTGGAGGAGAATTCACTGTCTTCACTTGTGCCTGCACCAGTACAGAGTTCAGCCCAATCCTTCTCGCAATATCCTCACTCATAAAGTTGTGAGTTGCTCCACTATCTACCATAGTAAGCACATCCACACTCCCAACTTTCATTTCAACATACTCCAATCTGTTCCTCTCAATATCTCTCTTAGAGACTGCCTCCATGGCCATTGCAGCTCCCAATATCTACATAACCCCTACGGAAGTTTCTTCTTTCTTCGCATTGGACTGTGTCATGGCAGCCACCTTTGGTCTAGAAGGATAATTCTTCACTGTGTGTGGTTCCTCACATATCCAACACTTCAACAGTTTCTTCATCTTCGACTTGTCATTCGATCTCGAAGTCTCCTCTTTCGGTTTGTCATACTTCTTCTTCTTCTCATTAGAACCTTCATCAAAGTGTTCTACCAAATGATCCATAGCAGCAAAAGCCTCCTCAAGTGTCTTAATCTTTTGTCTCTTCACTTCATTCCACACCCAAGGTTTCAGACCTATGATAAAGTTGAACACCTTGTCCCTTTCCGCCATGTCTGGAAGTTCAAAAACTGCACTTGCAAACTCTCGCTGATATGCCTACAAACTTCCTGTTTGCTTCATATTCTTTATCTTCATCTTTGCATCCCATGTTTCATCCTGTGGACTGAAGTGGGTTTCCAAATCCTTCTTTACTTCATCCCACGAAGTTATTTCCCTAGCATTGCCATTGGCAATTTGGTCCATCCTTCTTCGCCACCACATCTTAGCATCATTCGTTAAGAATTGAGCAACTACTTTCACTTTGGTTTCCTCATCGGATAATCCCAAGCGTTCCAAGTACTTGTACATGTCCCATAGAAAGTTAACAAGAGTCTTCGCACTCATTGTACCATCATAAGAATTTGACTCTTTGATTTTGACATGAGTCACTCCTCCACCTGACTTGTGCCTCACAACCTTCTTCAAAACCGTGACCTCATCTCGAGCTTCGTCAAGAGCTTGCTACAATTCCAAGATTTTAACCAAAACTTGATCTCTTGCTTCACCAATCTTCTTGGCCTCTTCTTCTATTTGTGTATACTTCCATTCCGTATACTTGTATCAGTCCTTGAGTTATTCAAGTTCTTCTTTCATCTTCGCATAGCCTTCACAAACCTGCATGTTCTTAGCCTTCATCGAAGTCCATTCAGAACCCCATTCCTCCATTCGTTCCAATACCCTGTTTAGAAAATCTTCACCTGCATTATGACTAGATTCACCTGTCATAGCCTGAGGTTCCTCCGCCATCTTTGCCATCAGCCTTCTTTGCAATCTTGTCTAGACCATAAACTGTCAATCCAAATCACCAAAGCCTTGGTACCAACTGTCACGTTAGTGCAGCCTGCACCAAATTCCTTGTCTTGATCACCTCTGATATCAACTATCACATTAGTGCAATGGGATTAGCTTCCCATCGAAACCTGATTATCAACTTTGATAGCAACTGTCACATTAGTGCAGTGGGATCAACTTCCCGTCGTCAATTAGTTCTGATACCACCTGTCACGCTAGTGTAGTGGGATCAACTTCCCATCGTTCATCATCTTTGATACCACCTATCACACCCCTACACTAGTGGTATGCTTCCAACCGCACTATAGGAGGTGCAACACCACCAAAACTTTTATTTTCACCAATACTCATGGTCATGGACTACATCTTACTTCTATACTTAGTTTATTTTTCTCTTTTACCAAGTACTTTCATTCATTATAACACAATAGTTAAACATTCATCCGCATTAACATAAATGCACAATAATATATATGGGAGGAGCAACTCCCTGTAATGAGCTTGCCCATAATAAGAATATATCAATATACAAATCCTGCGGAAACCCTAGATTTACACTTATAATATTTCTACAATCATTGACATAACATGTTCAACGAGCTCGTTGGCACGCCCACACAGTTGTCTGAACAACTCTTGCCCAACTCTTTGTTTGCCTCCGCACGTTCACCCGAACGCATTTCGTTCAACTCGTCTAACTCGTTAGGTGCTCCCACCGAACACCTAACTCGCCCACCAGCGGGCGCTCTCCACCGAACGCCCAACTCGCCAAGTCTCCACCGGTGAGTCGTTCACCGTGCACCCATTCAAGTCTTCGGACAAACCACCATTCACCAACTCGTGTTGTTCAGGAGAGCGCCCTGCCACACCCTCGCACGCCCTCGAACAACTTTCTGAAGGGTCACCAGAATGACCTCCTGCATGACCTTTGAATGATCTTCGAATGATCCTTCGAACGATGTCCTGAATGAACACCCTCGAACGACTTTCAGCGTAAACACCCTCGAACGACTTCCTTCACAATTGCCTTCGAACGACTTCCTGCACGAACGCCCTCAAACGATTTCCTGCACGAATGCCTTCAAATGACTTCCCGAACGATCGTTTGCCTAGACGCCCTACTGCGCCTTCGAATAACCTTCCTCTGGTTCAGCTCGGGTGCTTCGGCCCTGCACTTGTCCGCCTGCACCTTCGCCCGGATTTCAAAACCTTTTCGTAATTCCTCGCCTTCCACCCTTAGATTCCTAGAAAGCTTGTTCGTTTTGTGCCTTAGCTCCATTGCCAAGTCTTTCCATATATATGGTTTGCCCTCCATGCGAAACATTGTCTCTCCATGCTGGCTGACTCACCATATCTCCATTTCAACCTTCGTTTCATTTGTTAAATGGGTCGGCTCGCTCATCGGCTGACCCAACTTTCGTGTTTCCATTTGGCCTCGCCAGCTTGTCGGCTCACCGGGACCACCCATGGCCTATATATCCAAACGACCTCCACAAACACTTAGTTTATTCCACGCGTTTCCTCCCACCGTGTTGCTTCTCCTTAACTCTTCGCCTCCGTGCGAGCTTGTTGTATAGCCTGCAGCTTGTGGGCGCTACACTTCTTAATGTGAAGTCACTAGTTCAATTCCCCACCTTGATTGGTGTGATATATTGGACACGATGAAGATGTAGTCCTACTAAACTTACAAAAACAATATATTTTATTAATTGTTTATCTAAAATTCTTATCATTTCATTTCTAACCTAGGAAAGGATACTAAAGAAGATAAATCAACCATGAAGTACAATATATTATATTAATTATATTACAAAAGTTTACCTATTATATTACATATCTAAAGAATACTTTATTTATGAGCCAACATTCTTTAAATGTTTTGTATAGTTTTTTTTTTTTTTTTGCCTGACATCCTTACACATTGTACTAGGCTATAGAATGAACCTCTCAAACCAATAATAAATACAAATTTTAAATATAGTTTTTTAGAAAATTTGTTTTTATTTTTATAATTTTTTTGATTAATTTTGAAAATATATATAATTTTACTAATTTTAAATATCAAAATTTTATAGATTTGAAAATATATATGGGGAATATCTATTTTTTTGAATTTGTTATTAGTATTATATGGTTTTGGGTTTACTTATGAGTCCCTCCCAAAGCATTCTAGCAATCAATATATTCTATAATATTTATATATATAAATTATTGATTTATATTTGGAAGGCAGCTTTTACTATGCTAAATGAAAGCATGCTCTAAATAATAAAAAATATGTACTGAAAATCGAAAACACTTGCTAAGCCCATCTGACGACGTGCACAGATACTATGAATATATATATATGTATATGTGGACGTGAATAGATACTATTCATGTATCTTTTACGAAGACTCGAAACAGCACTAGTGAGAGCCAATTAAGTGCTTGAAGATTGTACCAGACGATTAACATTTACAGCATGTACAAGACCATTAACATGTACAAACTTGATGAGAAGTCTCGGGGTTTTGGTCTCTTCCAACCTCCCTTTTTCTTCCATATAAAGAGGAAGCGTAGATGGTGGAGTTTTGACAATGGCATTAAAAGCAGAAGGTGCATCTAATTTAAAGCTGAAGCCTAGGGTTTCGTTTTGGCCATTGATACTAGATACATAGTCAAAGATTTTGGTATTTTAAATGAGAAAAATATATGGAGTTATTTAGTAGATGCATAGTCAAAGATTTTGGTATTTTATTTGAGAAAAATTTATGGAGTTATTTATCGTTTTAAAGTAGATATTTTTTATTTTATTTCTAATTACCGTAGTTATTTGCTAGTGTATATTTTAATAATGAATTCTTATGTTTTTTTGGTCTTTGGTATATGTATCTATATATAGGTGGCTGTGATATGTTTATTTTATTTGATGAATTTCTATGTCGTAAATATTTTTCATAGTTCATTCTTTTGAATTAAGGAGGTGTATTTATCTATATTTTTGATTTATTTTTTGTATGCTTATATGAAATATACTTTGCAAAATGTAATCTTTTTATCTCATATATTTGAAATGATAAAGTCTTCTAAAATTGTTTGAAGTTTTTATAAGGGCTTGTGACTAGATCTTTTTCTAAAGTGATCTTTTTAATATCTTCGGTCATATGACTTTTGAGCCTAAATGTGAAAATACATATGAAATGATTTTTTATTTATATGATTGAAAACTAAGAATTTAAAAAAAGAGACAAAGATGAAATAAGATCGATGAAATAAATTGTTGCAAATTTAACTGCTGATGAGATTGAACTTCGTATTGAACTTATGGTCCCTTGGATAGGCACAACTTGCCAACATGTTTTTTGCCAATTGTTTACAAATGTAAACTACTATTTTATATGTTATAAATATTTAATAAATTTTTAAAAATTTATATGAAAAATTAGAAAAATAAAATATAAATATAAAAATATAAATGTATAGCTTAGCATGTACACCAAACATAAAAAAAATAAATTAATTATGTGGGGAGACATGTCTATTTTGGAATAAGTCTTCCATAATTTTAATTTAATTATTAGTAATTATCAAGTGGATGGTAAAGATTTAACCTCCATAGCATATACTATAATATTCATAGTAGTATACATAAACCAAATGCAAAGATTTATTTCCATAGTAATGATGTAATTTTACCCCTTTTAACTAAGTTCATTAATTAAAAAAATATGTCATTCTTAAATGAGGTATGTTTTTCTGGGCATGTCGTATTGATAAGCCATGGTTGTAACACTCTCCTCCCACATTTACCCAAGCTAACCAGTCCATTGGGGTAAACATGTGACAAAGAGTTACTATGATATGATTCAACCTCCTATATCACCTTAAGGAAGTAGAACCATCAAACCAACACTTTAAAGACCTCCCTCAGGAGATACATGACCTTAAGTAGCTAACCACCACCTCTAGATGTCCAACCCCTGAGAGAAATTTCTTCTTGACTAAAATATACCCCCAATCACTACCATGAAAAGCCCTCCGTGTGACTGAGACCCTCCATTCACTCCTAGAACAAGGATTCCATGTGATTGTGGCCTTTTCCAGGTAGTTCTATGTGAGCGACCCCGAATTTTGAGCCATATTTTTAGGCTAGGACTTAGGCCTCTTCCTAGAACTTCATGAAACTTATAGAAATGACAAATAATATTGAGATAAGGACACTAATACAAAAAAATGAATAATGACTTAACCTGAATGCTACCGGCCATGACAGACATTCGTCAAACATATAATAAATATGTAGTCTACAAGTCATAACAATGGATTTTAACATAAGGGTCTCATACTTATTTGAGATTCATCAAGAAATCCATGTGCCATCTCATAATAATTTCATTATCATTTATTAGGTCATACATTTATTAATATTTCATTTTCTAATTAAAATATGATGAGAGCCATGACTAAGATTTGTCATAAAACATGCTTATAACCAAGATAATAACAATGATAGAACAACCATTAGAGCCACATAATATCAAGTAAATTTACACATAAAACACAATAGGAAAAGAAATCTTATTAACATATGCAAAAGCCAACCAAACCAGGGACTTCAATGTACCACCCGACCATAGATTGGGCTGAACCAAATCGTTCTTTCAGCCAATCACCATCGTTCCATATTCCAAGCATGAATATGGGAATTAAAACAAAAGAACCAAGTCTTCCTCAGGATTTACCACAATCCACCAAGGGATTCCTAGACCCAAGCGCTCATCTATACAACTAGGCTTTATTGAAATCCCACCAAGGGATTCCTAGGCCCAAACAAGAAACATACACTGCCAAAATTTACCACAATCCCAACACATACATGTCAAGGGATCACTAGGCCTATACAAGCATGGATGCCTCCAGATCTCTCCACCTAAATCATGAGGAATTTGTCCATCTCCACCCTTTCGAGTTTTCCATATATCCCGCCATTCACCGATCAAGGATTCCTAGGCCTAACAAGGACATACACAATCAGACTTGATCACAATCCAACCTTCATCGGTCCAGGGATTCCTATGCCTTGTGTTTCCTCCTAAGACCACCCCACTCAGTTTCTAAACCATCTGAGAATCCAACTCAACCAAGTAATAGAAACCCCATCACATCGTGGCTATCTAGAAATGGCAAGGCAAGACTGAAAACCACTGTCACACTTGGAAAAAACCATGACAGTAATAATAAGAGAACCAAATACACACATGCATGTACCATGCATGCCAAAAGTAGCAAGGAAATCATACATGCAACTTGATACCTCCAAGTAATCCTACTGTAGCCACTTGATCCTGATCTTCCTTTCTTGATAATTTCTTCCTTTTTCTTTCTTGCTCCAAATCACAAGTATGCCACGCTCCTCCAAGAGTGCTCCAAGAAAATTCTAAGTGTCCAAGAGTATGAAAGAGATAATAGAGAGAGAGCTCCAAAACTAAACTGACAAAAGGTTGTGAACTGATCCCGAGAAGCCTTTTGATTAATGAGGCCTCCATTTTCTTCAATTTCCATTATTTTTCATTCATTTAGCCCCTCACATGAAACCTGTGACCTTTCACATTCCTTTTCTCCTAATTTCTATTATTTTCATAAATAAAATGGAAAATAATGCCTCTTACCTTTCCAAAGCCTTTGCCATTTCATTTTCAAATTTCCTTAGCCATAATAACCAAATGAACACCCACACTAGGATGTTTTTTCCAACATTAAGTTTGGAATATGTGTCCCATGAACTTGGTTCCAGCACCTTCGAGATGTCTAGATGTGGTCTGGAGGGTTCGTGCACCGTTCTACTGCCCCGTGCTACTCTACTTTCATGTAGATCCGGATCCGGGTTAATAAGTACTTGTATAAATCATAGCTACTTAGCAGGGCCTTTGAGAAAACATTTAACAGCTTTAACTTGTTCACATACTTAGAATAAACTCAGAATCTCATACATTTATGACATAAGCATATAAACAGTTATATTAACCATACAAAACGTCACATCCATTATAATTCACATTTAACATAGAATTACAGAAACAACTTAGCTTTTTATTCAACTTCTTCATTAATACATATACATACACCCTGCACACTCAACTGCAAGGGTCTACGCACCCAGCTGCAGACACCTCCAGGCCTCTGCGCACACAGCTACAGAGCCTCTATCCACTACCCAAACCCTTGACTCGGACTTACAGACGCTTCAAAACTTTCCTTCTCAAAAACCCATTACATATCAGATCCAAGAGTACATACCAAACACTAAGCTCCCTCTACCCATAGAGCCTCGCTCTATTTATACATTTCCATGGACCACGATCCATGGGTGGGCCGACTCAACTTATATTTCTTTACATTATTTTTGGGCAGACTACCCTTTGACTGAAATTACTACAATCCGAGCTCCGCGGATCCTGCAAAGTCTTTACCCTATCTTTACCAAAAATTTTAGGCTTTGTGCCCCATGATCGTTGCACAGGGCTTCCGCTACCCAACACTATTACATGCCCCCCCCAAGGGGAACAGTGTCCCCAGTGTTCAATGACACCTACAACTAGCAAGATCACTTAAAAGGAAAACATACTTCTCATGGAGCTTTATAACTTAGCTCGATGTAGTATTTACAATGATCATATTGCTAAAAAGCAAACCAACATGACAAACACAACAACATGACAACCATACCACTTATTGGAGCTTTATAACACAGCTCATGGTGGTATTTACATCCATATATATATATATATATATATATATATATATATATATCTAAAAACACCATGCCAAAATATATATCAATATACATCCGCTCAACTAGATAATAGAGAAGCATACATAACCCCCATATGATCAACCATCTCTAATGTAGGTTCATCGGGCCTAAAGTGTTTCTACTACACTTTAACTTGCTCAATTTCTTGATTCCAGAGCATGGACATCTTTCTCTGCAAAATACACTGAGGTTCCGGTTGGGATTCTCCTTCTGGATCCACCTATAATACAAACCAATTGATAACATGATCAACATCCTTTACATATCTTTTAAGCAATGAAACATGGAAAATATCATAGAATTTCATTGTCAGAGGTAGTGAAAGTATGTAGGCCATTGGTCCAATCCTCTCAAGGATCTCAAAAGGCCCACAATACCAAAGTTCCAATTTCATACATGACTGAATCGTCAAGGAGCTATTCTTGGGCTTGATGCGAAAGTACACATGTTCCCCAAATTGAAACTCCTTAAACAACTTGCGTTGATCTGCATAACTTTTCTACTTGTCCTATGTTGCCTTTAGAATGTTCTTGATAACCTACATTTCCTGTTCCATCTCTGCAAACATGTCCGGCCTATCAACTCCATGTTCATTGGATCACTCCAACTAATGGAAGTATTACAAATCTGCCTGTAAAGTGCCTCAAACAAACTCATCCTCAATGACTCCTGATACCCATTGTTGTAAGAAAACTCTACAAGTGGAAGATACTCTTCCCACTTTTGTTGTGGATGAATGATGTACATTCTCAACATGTCCTCCAGAATCCTGTTGACCCTCTCTATTTTCCCATTTGTCTGTAGATGATAAGTTGTGTTGAAGGCCAACACTGTACCCAAACCTACAAATAACTCTTTCTAGAACTGAAGTGAACTTAACATCTCTGTTTGACACAATCTTCTTTAGTACACCATGCAACCTCACTATATATCTGATGAAGACCTTTGCTACGTCACTAGCTAAATAAGTAGACTTCATTGGAATGAAGTGTGCTACTTTTGTTAACATGTCCACCACCACAACCATGATAGAATTATGTTGTCTAGATGTCCTTGGTAAATATGTAATTAAATCCATGGAGATGACCTCCCATTTCCACTCTGGAATCATAATCGACTATAGTAATCTACCTGGATGCTTACACTATGTTTTTACCTGATGACAATCCAAGCATCTAGCCACAAAATCTGCCAATTCCTTCTTTAGATTTGACCATAATAGAACTTCCTCAATGTTGTAAATGTCTTATGATATCCTGGGTGACTTGAATGTGGTTTAACATGTAATTCCATTAAGATAATCTTCTTGAGCTCACTGTTTTTTGACACATATATCCTGTTCCTAAATCTAACCAAACCATATACTGTAAGATGATAGTACACATCCTATTCACCTGTACCTTGATGCAACCAGTGCCTAAGCTCCATGTACCTGTCATCCCACTATCAAGTTTGTAAGATCCAATCATGTAGATCCATCCCACAAGAACTCATAGTTGCTATGTTATTTACATGTACTCTCCTGCTATGGACATCTGCAACCTTGTTTTCCTTTCCCTCAATGTACTTGATCTTGAAATGAAACTCATTGATTAGGGCAAACCATCTATATTGCATGGAATTCAGATTCGGTTGGTCAAACAAGTATCTCAATCTATTATGATCACTAATTAGTACAAATATCCTACCAAGAAGATAATGCCTCCACATATTCAATGCATGGGTAATTGCTACCAAATCAAGATCATGCGTAACATAATTCTTCTCGTGATCATTAAATTTCTTGAATTCATAACATACCACCTATCCCAACTACACCAGGACTCCACTAAGTCCCCTCTTGCAAACATATGTACATACAAAAAACTATTTGTTCAGATTTGCAATATTTAAAACCGGAGCATTTGTGAACAACTACTTCAATTGCTCAAAACTGGATGCACATTCCTCTGTCCATTCAAACTTATTACCTTTTCTTTGCAATCATGTAACAGGATATCAAATGCATGAGAAGTTCCTAATGAAACTCCTATAGTAAATTGTTAACCCCATGAATGACCTTACCTCATATACATTTATAAGAGGTCCCCATTCCATGATAAATCTTATCTTTTGTAGATCCACTCCTATGCCTTCCTTGGAATCAACATGTCACAAGTAGTGTACCTTTTTCTAAAAGAAATTGCATTTGCTAAGCTTGGAATACAACTGATTCTCTCTTAGTAATATCAACATTGTCGCTAAATTCTTGGCATGCTCTTCCTCATTCTTAGAATATATCAATATATCATGAATGAACATAATAAAAATCTTGTTTAGATAAAGATACAACACACTATTCATCAAGTACATAAAAGTAGTTGAAGCATTAGTGAAACCAAAAGGAACCACAACAAACTCATAATGCCCATACTTGGTCTTGAAAGCATTCTTGTAGATGTCCTCTTCTTTTATACGTGCCAGATGATATCCTAATCTCAAATCAATCTTTGAGAACACTACTACTCCTTTCAACTGATCAAACAAATTGTCAATCCTCAGGAACATATACTTGTTCTTGATGGTTACCTTTTCGAACTACTTGTAGTCAATGCATAACCTGAGAGTACAATCCATCTTTTTGTTTCTTGTTTTGTTTGTTTGTTTGTTTTCTCTTTTATTTTTTCAAACAACATTAGTGCACCCCAAGGCGATACACTTTTGGCCTAATGTATCCCTTGTCAAACATTTCCTTCAACCACAATTTTAGGTCTACTAACTTTGATATGCTCATCTTGTATGGTGCCTTTGATGTTGTTTCTTCCCTTGGTACCAACTCAATGGAAAATTCCACTTCTCTATGAGGTGACAACTTTGAAATCTCTGTGGTAAATACATCTTGAAACTATTGTAAAACTAGGTACTTTATCAATATCTCTCCGTCCCGAACATCCTTACCTTTATCACTGGAAATATGTATTGCAATCAACGCACACCTTTTTTGCAACTACGCTTTGCCTGCATAAATGTAACCATCCTAACTGATGTTTCCTTCTTCTTACTTTGCAAGATTCTCTATCCTCCATTGTCATCAAATCATGCAATAAACTTGTCATAATAATCCACCATGGTCCTATGAAGATACAACCAGTCCATACCCAACAACATATTGTATGATCCCAATGAAGGCACATTAAAATGTGCTAATGTAGGCATACCATTCAACTCAAATGCACAAGCTCTTACCCAATGATGAACTCTTTTCTTTGTACATGTAGCCAACTGCACTAACCAAGATTCTGCATGCACTTATTTATTCAAACCACACTTATCCACCAGGTCAGGATTAACATAACTATAATTATATCCAGGGTCAATCAAAATAGAAACAACTTGATCACAAAGCTTACCATCCATCTCAATAATGGATGCCTAGTGATCCACTTGCCTATTATCCAATGCTGCATATATATGTGGAATGCTCTGCCCAACATCCCCAACTATCTGCACTTGATGAGCACTGTAGATATGAGGTCTATCACTCTAATTCTATGAACAATACTTCTTAAGATGCTCCTTACCACATATCCAACACTGCAACTATCCCTTACTATTACCCTTATTCTACTTATCTTTAAGCTAAGGTCCATTAAACTTCTTGTAATGTGCAACATTTTATTTCTCACCTACATCCTAGGGCCTTTTTCTTTTCAAATTCCATTTACCTTTAGTCTTGTCTTTCCCTTACCAACCTTGCTGAGATTCTTTCTTACGCCTTGATTGCTCATAACAATGCTTCAACTTCCCAATGACTTCTTCGAGTGACTGAGGCTCATCATATTCAATCCAATCTCTAAAGGCTAATGGTAATCCACTGAAAAATGTATAAATTTTTTCCTTCTCATGCTTAAGATACAATACATACCTCAACAATTCTAGGAACTTGTTCATATACCCCTCATCTGTCATTGATCACATGTTTAGCGTATAGAACTCCTTGGATTTATTTTCGTAGTACCTTTTTGACAAGTACTTCTTCTTGAAAAGTCTCTTGAATTCCTGCCAAATCAACTCTTTTTTCATGATGTAAATGACATGCTTCACGTCTTCCCACCAGATGTCTGCTTTCCCTTTGAGGTTGAAGATAACTATTCTGACCTTCATATTATCTGTGTAATCATGCAACTCAGAGAATTTGTTCATCCTGAGTAACCATATCTTTGCATTTTCTGACTTCTTAAAATCTCCATCAAATGTATGTGGTTTGGATTCCTTAAAATCATATAGAAAATATTCCCTGTCACTCCTCTTGTAACGATGATAATTATGATGACCATGGTATTGTCAGAACCAGAACTAGAATAGAACTTGTGTCCATCACCTCACTTATCTAGTTGTTTTATATACTACAACACCCTTCAAACTTTTGGTTTACACTCAATTTCAAAGCCTTCATTGGTCTTGTACATTGTTGTCGCAAACACCGAAGCTTATTTCATGAGATTTCTTAAAGTATTTTGATACCTTTTGAAGGTTGTGTTAACTGTTGTCTTTTGGCATGATTGGATGTCGCACAATGTGTAGAATCCTGTTATGATGGTTTCAAGGGTCTATCTTTATGTATATGAGTTGTTATAACTATGTAAGCATATGCCGCACTCTTTCACAAAGTTTTGAGCACTATCGCACAAGTGTCGTCATGGTCGTCCCAAAGTCTATATTAAGTGTTGCATTTTTCGTAAATGGTTGTAAAGTTGTCACACAGAGGGAAATGCATTGTTCATGTGTCCTAGGTGATCTATGTTGTTGTTTTGTCAAGTATTCTAAGTGTGAGATCACAATGGAAGTCTTATCACTATTCACATTATTCTAACCGGTCTTACACTTAGCCATTTCTGAGAAGGCTTTCCAACTAAGCAACTTGGCTTCAGTCGACCTCCTTGAACTATGCATGACCAAATTCTAGTTCTCTAGCTGAGACCTTACCCCTTGACACTACATAATGCTCATTTCCTACCTCCTAGGATTGTTGCAATGCATAGTTTATGTGCTCAAGCTTCGGCCTTGACCTCCAGAATTGTGCAATTATTCCTCCCAACCTGTCCTTCACTACGCACTGCACAATACCAAGCCTCAAACTCATCCCTTGATCTTATGAACTGTGCAATTACACAATAGCCTTGCCTCCCTTGCTTCCCAAAATTACGCAGTGTGTCCTCTCAAGCTCATCCTCTTAGCTTGTCCCACTGACTCTCAAAATTGCACAGTATTGTTCCTCATTCCTACCTAAAATGCACACTGCATGGTATTAGAGCTCAAGCCTCACCCCTGGCTACTGGAACTACACAATGTGCAATTACTGAGCCCTCTTTGTTGACCTATCACCTAGTTCTGGCTCAGATAATGGATCAAAATGAACTATATTAGACTAGGGGGTTTTTAGACTAATGTTGTCTCATCATGAGTGAATTGCAGATGCATGCAGTCTATCAAACCATGTAAATATAATGAAGAAGGATATGGAGGAGGGAAGCTTGCTGAAAGACACACTTATAGCTGAACACACAAGTTGAGTTATCAAGCAAGAAAAAGGGACATCAGTTTGAGATCGCAACTCATGACCTAAGATCATTGAAGATTCCTTATCATCAAGTCATATAGAGAAGAAGTATCCATTCAATACTTAGCAACAATAGTTCCTTGAAATTACCACATCAACACGAAGTCCATGTCAGTAGTGCCATATCATGTCATGTCAGAGTAGTCACATACCACACCTTGTGGGCAATGATATAACATATGTTTCAGAAATGTATTGTAAAGTGAAAGTCCAAAGGACATGTGTGGAATACGAAGAGTCATGTAAAATTGAAAAGTCATAGGAAGACAAATACTCATGAGGTTATCCAAAGAGTCACAAGGAAGGGGAAGCGTCACCCCTTGGTTATATATACTCCCTCATTGAATGAGAAAAGTAATTTTCACCTTGGATCTTCTTGCGAGGCATTAGAGAGACAAATCAGTTCTTTTGAGGAGCAAGGAGTGGCTCCAATACTCCACTATTGGAACTAGTGATGTTCATTGTATGCATGTGTCTTGGAACTTTTACTTAATAACAAAATCCTTCAAGGCCAACACGTTCTTCATACATGGATTATGGATATTTGTAAAACTATTATGTGAATGTTTGTAATTCATGTTTTCTTTCATCTATGCTAAAGTAGTTGAACTATTTTGGTTATTATGGTACTTATCATATTGAGAATGTGCTATAATTGTTATTATCACTGTCACATTGTCGTGGACTATTCCGCTAGATATTAGACAAATATTCTTTGGCATATTGGTTTCAATGATCATCTCATCTCTGTGAGCTATTCCGCTTGATGTTGTACGAGTCCTTCTGGTTCATGTGTGTCTCTACTAGGGTGGTACTACTACCTCTCTCTTAGAGGCTCACTTCTCCTTGCCTCCACAGTGAAAGAACTTTAACACACATGTGATTAAACACTCACTAGGAACATCCCCCTTGCTTTTTGAAGGTGCATTTGCACTCCTCTCTCTTGCTAATAGTTAGATCCAGGGCACATATTTAATATATATGGAAACTAGGCCAATATTCTAGATGGGGATCCTACTCCAAATGGTGTGAGGGATATTTGGGACTTCACATTATGGAGACCCCTTGGTTGATCAATTTCCAGCACCGTCAACACTGGTGTACCCAAGAGCTTGCCATCTTTGATCATGTCATCCCTATCTGACCTGTGCCCACTATGAGACCTACTACCATATGCCCCATTAGTCCCGTCCTCCTGCCCATGACTGATCCTAAGTCATCCCTATCTTTGAAAGTCTGATAAACTCTGAAGGATAATTGCATTAACCTCTACTTGTTTCTCCTATGCCTGAATGATTCTGTCATTATCTAATTTGCAACTTCTTATTTCTGCCTTAAAAATTCTCAATGTGTCTTCTATGTTAGGAGAGTTCCCATCACCTTGCTGCTCATTTGATCTATAGGGAGAATCTTATGAATTTTAGTCTACCATCTTGCTATTCATGTTTGGTCCTCTTCCTGCAAGTATACCACATCATCTAAACAAAAATATAAACATAATCAACATACCTCAGTATAGTTCACGGGATGATATCTCGTCTGCAAGATCAACCAGATTAGCACACCACCTATATAAACATAATCATAACAATATGTAGACATCATCTAAATCATCATCCAGTTAACATGCATGACCATACCAACTGCATACCATGATCCCATGCACAACAACTATAACCATGACAATGCATGCATACATCCACATAGACAACTAACATACACAACAAATGCATATTCAACCGACATGCAATCACGATAACACATCTCAAAAACAACACCTTCAACTTCTATATAACAACACAAAAATGAGCACCACCATGCATAGACAATAAGCACATAGACCACAAGTATAAATAACACATATGAAACTGACATGTATGCATGAAAAATACATTCTTCCCATCCAATCCAAGGGGTGAACCATGCTCTCATACCACTCTGTAACACCCTCCTCCCACATTTACCCAAGCTAACTGGTCCACTAAGGTAAATATGTGACAAAGAGTTACTATGATATGATTCAACCTCCTAGATCACCTTAAGGAAGTGGAACCAATAGGCCAACACTTTAAAGACCTCCCTCAGGAGCTATAGGACCTTCATGAGCCAACAAACCCCTCTTGGTGTACATAGCTTGAGAGAACTTGCTTCTTGACTGAACTAGACCCCCATTTGCTCCCATGAAAAGCCCTCCATGTGACTAAGACCCTCCAGTCGCTCCCACAACAAGGCTTCCATGCAACTATGGTCTTTTCCGAGCATTTTTTGTGATAGCGACCTTGAATTTTGAGCCACTTTTTCAGTTTAGTAATCAGGCCTCTGCCCATAAATTCATGAAACTTATAGAAACGATAAATAAAATTGAGACAAGGCTATTGATACAAAAAGTTGAATAAGGACTTGACTTGACCCCTACCAACCATGATAAACATTCCATCAAACATATCATAAACATGTAATCTATAGGTCATAACAAAATATTTGAACATAGGGGTCTCATACTTATCTTAGATTCGTCAAGAAGGCTTGATCCCCTCTCATAATAGTTGCATTTCATCTATTAGGTCATAAATTTATTAAGATTTCATTTACTAATCAAAACATGATGAGAGCCATGAATAAAATCTGTCATAAAACCATGCTTATAACCAACATATAGCAAGTAGAATAACAATGATAAGACAACCATTAGAGCCACATAATATCAAGTACATTTACACATAAAACACAAGAGGAAAAGAGATCTTATTAGCTTATGCAAAATCCAACCAAGCTATGGAATTCCACGTACCACCGGACTGTAGATTGGGTTGAACCAAATCTTCCTTTAAACCAATCACCCTTGTGCATATTCCAAGTATGAATGTGGGATTTACAACAAAACAACCAGGGCTTCCTCAGGCTTTACTGCAATCTACTAAGGGATTCCTAGGCCCAAAACCTCATCTATATAACTAACCTTTAATGCAATTTCACCAAGGGATTCCTAGGCCTAAACAAGAAACATTCACTACCAGGCTTTACCTTAATCCCACCACATATCGGTCCAGGGATCACTAGACCTATACAAGCATGGAAGCATATGGATTTATCCACCTAAATTGCATGGATTTTTTCCGTATCCATTGTATAGGCTTTACCGTATATCCCGCCATTCACTGGTCGAGGATTCCTAGGCCTGATGAGGGCATACACAATTAGGCTTTATTGAAATCCACCCTTCACTGTTCCATGGATTCCTAGGCCTTGTGTTTCCTCCTGAAACCACCCCACTCATTTTTGAAACCATCCGATAATCTAGATTAACCAAGTAAGAGAAATTCCATTATGCCATGGTTATCCAAAAATGGCAAGGCAAGGCTGAAAACCATTGTCAAACCTGGAAATACCCATGCCAATGATAGCAAGAGAACTAAATACACACATGTATGTACCATGCATGCAAAAACTAGCAAGGAAATTATACATGCAACTCGCTACCTACGACTAATCCCATTGTAGCCACTCAATCTTGCTCTTCCTTGGTTGATCTTTACTTCCTTTTGCTTTCTTGCTCCAAATCCGAAGTATGCCACACTCCTCCAAGAGTGCTCCCAGAAAACTCTAAGTGTCCAAGAGGATGAGAGAGAGAGAGAATAAAGAGAGAGAGCTCCAAAACTAAGCTAACAAAAGGTTGTGAACTGATCCTCAGAATCCTTTTTATTAATGAGGCCTCTATTTTCTTTAATTTCCATTATTTTTTATTCATTTTCACCCTCACATGAAACCTATGACCTTGCACCTTCCTTTTCTCCTAATTTCCATTATTTTCATAAATAAAATTCCAATTAATGTCTCTTGCGTTTCCAAAGCCTTTTCCAATTTCCTTAGCCATAATAACCAAATGAACACCCACACTAGGCTTTTTTGCCCAACATTCAACTTGGAATATGTGTCCCATGACCTTGGTCTTATTTTTTTTTCCTTTGTTAACTTTATTACATGTATTTTTAATGTGGGGTTTTTACAATGGTATTGGCTCTTTGTATTGTAATAAATATAATTTCAAAATTAAGAATATCCATGATAAAGTGAGGTGAATCTCCATGGTTAAAAATCTTGTTGAATGTTTTTAAAAATTTATATATGTTTAACTTATATATTATTATGGAAAATAATAACAATAATAATATAGTTGCTTGTTATGATGTTTTTAATTTTAGCAATTTGGGATATACGATGGAGTAAGTATTTTGATACTTATTAGTCCCCACCAATGCATGACTCTAGCAATCAATTTATTTTACTACCCATTAATTAAGATTTGATTAATATATTCTAGAATATATATCTATATATATATATATATATATATATATATATATATATATATAATATATATATATATATATATATATATATAAGATTTGATTAATATATTCTAGAATTTTTAGCTATATATATATATAATCACTAATTTGTAATCATCCCATTTGTTCATATTTTGAAAGTTTTATTTCCACTTTCATGAAATATTTTAGCCATATATTATGCTTCCCCTTAGGTTTTTCCGACTTCCATCACTATCCTTATTCACATTCGTTCATTATTTATCATTTTTTGTCATTTTATTGCAAAATCAATGATACTCTACAGTTGTAGGCCTACTTCCACTATTTATTAACTTGCTTATTTTTCTAGGTCAATTTTCGTTGGTTTTTACATGAGTTTTTCTATTTCCAATTAGTATAATGGTATCATATTTTCTATATTGCAAATTCAATGCACCTTGAAGTGTGGTATAAATGACATTCATTTCACTTAGATTTTCTATATACATTTTGTGTTGAATTTGGTCTCAACTATTTCTAAATTTAAAGTTATCAAAATTTATCTGCAAGATTTGAATATTTTTACAATATTCTAAATTTTAAGATTTTTCTTGGTAAAGTTAACAAAACAAATAAAACATTAATAAAGTAGGAGTAGCTAATAGATATTTCTCAGTGGCAGAAAACATTGAAGAAAAGCAAGAGGAAACTATTGAGTAATTTCTTAATTGTAATGAATTCGTTATTAACTATTATTAGTTTGCATTTCCATCCTTTGCAATGGTAGGGACTACACTGGCTTGTAACACTTGTTTCGATTTAGTATTCACAATTTCCTCTGTTGCATTTTAAGTCTTATATTTCTTAATAAAGTGTCTCAAAACATAACATAGTTTTATGTTTATATAGTTTCAACTTGGCATGATTGAAAAATTACAATTTTTCTTGAAAATTTGGGAAGAAAGATCAGATATTCAATGTTGTTTTTAAGTGTTCATCATTTTTTTTTTCGAGTTAGGTTTGAAAAAAGTACACTTTTATTTTTCACTATTTTTTATATTGATTCCAAGTGAATATTTCCTTGTAAAAAAGTTTCCTATTTTATTTTTTTTGCTCAAAATTGTGAGATAGAGTAAGAGAGAATAACCAAATGGAGGGAGCACAATAATATTAAAGTTAGGGGAACCACTTAGACCCTTACTTCCCCATAAATAGAATTGAACAAGCCAACAACTTCCATATATCCAAATTTACAAATATGAATGTGATAAAGAGAGATGGAAAAGATGGAAGAAGTTAATGTCTTGATAATATTTAGGTGAAGGAATTATATCAAAATTGTGAAGAAAGAAGGGTTGAGACTACAAAATGGAGGAGGTGATACCATAATTGCCAATTTAAATTCATTAATACCAAAATAGAATTAACAACGTTGTGGGGGCATGAAGAGATCACGAATCCCACTGCATGTGATGAGATCCAAATGTTACTCCTTTGTATCATTTTGTTAACATTCTGTAATTTAATCTAAGCCCATCACTTCTAAGCTACCATAGTGAAAAACATGGTAGAAGTGGACTTAGACACCCAAAGAAACAAAAGTTATAATTTAATTATTAATTTGACAAAATATGGAATAATATTTATCATCTCTAAAGTTCATTCATAAAATCAAAATATTCGCTTAAAATTACAAGTGCATTTTAATTCTTTAGCCAAGATTTCCAATCCTTAATAAACTATTATGACCTCAGTTTCATTATTGATAACAATTCTAATATCTAAACTCTTTATATGTAAATGACAACATAGATACATGCCTCTCTACCACTCCAACCATTCATCTATATATTACTCTCTCCCAATTAAGTGGAATATTTGACGAATTTACTAGTATTTTAAAGCTAATGTATATTATATATGAGTATGACTAATTTAATATTTTTATATAAATTAAATATGCAACATTATATCACTTCCACATTGAGCATGATATTGTGATTCTTGTTTCTATTTATTTATTGTTATATAACATTACAAAAAGAATACTCATAAAGTTGGTTGTATTTTTCTTATATTATTTATATCATCTTGATTTTAGATATTATGAATGGTTGAGTTAGGAATATGTACCACATGTCAATGACATGATCGAATTTATTTTTCCACATGTTTACTATGAATTTTAAGAGTTATAAGAGGTTCAAGTTGGTAAAAGTAGGTCATTCATTAAATGCAAATGTCAAACAAAACAAAATGGGTAGAGTGAATTTATTTTTCCACTTGCTTACTATGAATTTTAAGAGTTATAAGAGGTTCAAGTCGGTAAAAGTAGGTCATTCATCAAATGAAAATGTCAAACAAAACAAAATAGGTAGAGTGTTTGATATTGTTATTCGTTTTTCTATTTGTTTATTTTTCATTCTAAAATAATGCCAAACAATTTAGAGTAGAAACTGCAAATAATTTATAGAAATTTTTTTTAACCATTGTATATAAAAATAGATTTTCACTCTTAATCATAAAACAATTATTTTCTATTTCTAAATTTTTATATATCTATCACAAAAACAATTGCCATAACATTACATCTAAAAACTGATATTTTATAAATAAAACCACACTATTATTATTTAATTTAACATTCTAAAGCACATACACTTTATTGTAATAATTATATATTTTGCAACTTAATTTCTAAACAAATTTAATTTCTTAATCATATTTATATTTTCAATATTTATATTTCACACCCTATATTATATATATCACCCAACTAAATTAACTCTAATATCCTAATCGTTATTATTTAATTTAATATTCTAAAACACATGCATTTTTTTAATAATTATATTTTTTTCAACTTGATTTTTAAACAGATTTAATTTCTTAATCATATTTAAATTACAATATTTATATTTCACACCATATATTATATATATCACCCACTTAATTTAACTTTAATACCCTAAGTGTTAGAGTTATGCAACCTTTCCTTGCATTTCGTTTTAGAGTTATCAACTTAGGTGAAAATTCTTGTCTTTAATGGTTCACGGGACATATGGTTAGCATAAGTGGAACTTCTATAATGATTTTTACAGTCTACTATTCATGATTATGATCTCTATCCCATACTTTATCTCAATAAAAGCATCCTGTTAAACATTACAAAGAGGAACATTGCCCGAGGGTCACCTCTAATAAATCACTTGTTGATAAAAGTTAATTATGAAATAAAAACCAGTGTTACATGGTAGCTTGTTTCTACTGGTTAGTAAAAGAATAGTAAAATTATGTACTATATATTAAAGAAATTAGTTACTATGCTTTTTTTATATGGTTTAATTTTATGATTATGGTCTAGTTGTATGATTTGATAATATGTTTATTAATTTTTAATTTATTGTATGAATAGTGTAATGATTTTTTTTGTGAAATTGAAACTATAGTTGCTTCTTAATTTTGAAACATAATTTACATTTATTCTTCATAATTTCACATTTATCTTAAAATTTATTATATTTCTTAAAAAATATAATATGAATTTAATTTATTATTTAAATCTTGGAATTATATGTTTTTTAAATTTAAAATTAAAAAGTAATTATATTCCTTATTTAGAGAATTATATAATCACTTTTTTAGTTTTATCTATTTTGTTTTATGGTAACTTAAATAACAAAATTTATATATATTAAAACTATTAATATATACCACTTAAAATTTGTATATATTAAAGCTATCAATATATACAACTTATTTTATAATTAATGCAGGGCTTTAATGTCATAGAACATTAATACACAACATTATGTGATCAATAATATTAAATCATATCACGTTGTCAATTATATTAAATAAACGCCCCGCCTCGAGAACCAAAAAATTGAAAAAATTAATTACACACCTATTACTTCTCTCCGAAATGTATAACATCAAATGTATATAAAATTCAAATTATGATTTTGAGATAAAAAATTTAAAAGCCTGAACCCTATTAAAATAAATAAAATTATTTTTAAAAATATAAAAAATATTTTTAAAATTACACTTTTTTAATTTTAATTTTTTTAAATTTATAGATTTAATTGAATAATAGGCAGTCAACTTAAAAATAAATTGATGTAGGAGTATCTAGCTCACTATGACCAGGTGAAGTCTCTCCAAGTTGGAAGGTTGTTGAGTATCTGGATTGTTTTTTTTTTAATTAGTTTATAAGGTCATGAGGTAGGATTTTATTTTATTGTACTTTTAGTTACCATGTGGTCAAGTTAAATGTCGGTTAGGGGTTGTTATGGTTCAACAGTAATAAACAGTAGTTTAGGAATTGATCTGTCAACTTAAGACAGAAAGGACAAAATTATCTAAATGCAGATCTTGTAATGACAACCGAAACTGTAGTTACACAACCAATTATTTCTGTTCAACTGACAAACAATTGCAGTTTCAATTAACTGTAACAAAAATGTATAAAAGCAGCAATGTAAGACAAGAGGAGGGTTCTGCAATTTCATAACAGAGAAATAAAGAAACAGAGACAGATCTTATTTCCAAAATTGTCCATCTGTATTCATTGCCTATCTACTGTAATACTATATTTTCTTTTTATTTGTTTATCGAATTGTAAGGAACAATATTGACAAACAGTGAATGACCACGGTAAGGTCATGTTGTTTTTGTGTTCTCGTCGAAGGGACAAACCACAACAAATTCATGCAAAAGTCCAAACACAGAGCGAAAGACCAGTGAGTTGAACCACAGTCCGAGTACTGAAAGATAGCAAAATGACTGAGAGCAAACAAGACCGAAAACAGAGTGTCAGAGAAGCAAACCACAGCAAAGGTATTTCCAAACGATTCCTCATAATTTTCACAAGTCAAACAGTTATAACAAAACCATGTTCTCATTGCTATTGACCGAGACATAGATGTATTACATTCATTGATAAATAAAAACAAGTGTCGCGTCTAGAGTGGACAAACCCTAACCCAGGGTTTGGTAACAGCAAACTCCAATAATCATTCAAACGAGTAGTTAACCAGAACAGGAATTACAACCAGGCCGAAGCTTCATCCTTGAAAGGGACACCGACTATAGTCGAAAAGCAAAAATGACAAACTACCAAATCTACAGAACACCCAAAACCCTAACAATGCATTGACAGATTGAAGAGCCAGAGCCTACCGGCAGAGGTTGCCACCTTTGGAAGACCGAAACCTGGAGGAACGCGCATACCCAAGTCGAGCCATTGACCTGCACACACAAACAGTGATCTGGATTTAAACAGGAATGCAACAAATTATAGAGATAACCATATACACAAAGATGCAACAGAAATAATACTTCATTTCATTAATGGAAAATACTAAAATATGCTTACAACCAGAAATGGAAATAAACCAGCTAGGGCGATGGTAGCTTATCTCTAAGAAGAGATGTGTGACTACATGCCTCTGAATTGTGTTACAATGAGGCTCAAAGGCCTATTTATTGTTGAGAAACAATGGAAAACCCTTCACATTCCAAAACCTAACCCTAGAAGATGAAACACCAAATTGTGGGCCCCGTTTTTGGGTAAGTTGGTATATCAACTTCCCGGGGTCACGAATTGGTCGTATTAACTCCGTTTGATGCGCATGATAGCCCGTTGGAAAGATCTCTCTGAGGAATATGACAGAAAAGACGATTTTTTGACATTAAAATCACCAGCGGTAGATTTCCCAAAAAACATTGTTTAGGGCCTCAAAACAGCTCCGGAAGTTTAGGACCCGAAAAACTGCTAAAAATAGTAAACTACGCTATAATTAAGGAAACTGAAAAACTGAAAGGGACAATTGTGGGGGTCCAGATGGGATAGGTGGGTGGCCACTAACATCCACCTGGATCAAACAGAGCACTGTCAATACAATTGTAAAGTGACAAATTGAAGTCGAAACAAGCATAGAAACAAGAGGGTTTTTCATACATTACCTGAGTAAGCCAGACCGAGGGTTCAAGGAGTAGAGCCATTAACAAATTGACAGAGCTGAGACAGAAGGAGCATTCCTGGTTAGTGCCAACACCATGAGGAGGTTGAATTGAATCAGGGAAGGGGTCAATACCTGTGCAGAGCCCCGAAACTTTACTAACTTGCTACCTGAATCCAAAGACAATGAAAATTAAACCATTTCCCATACAGAACAGAGACCAGAGACGACCATAAATATAACAGAGACAACAGTATAATAATGGAGACAATGAAACAATAACACATAATGATATTTGGATGAGACACCAGATTCTACAACCACTTCATACCAAAAATGGCAGGACGAGACTAAGAAGCTTACCGTGAGAATAGAAGTCGAGCAAGTGCACCACCAGAACCAGAACGGATACGAGCCACCGGAGGAAACCACCGACAAACACACAATCAAGTTGGGAAGGCCGGTATCCACTCACAGTCATACCCGGAGAAGAACCAGGGATTTCCATATTCGCCAGAGCAAAAACCACACAGCATAACCAACAAACCCTCGCAACAACCTCACAGGCGAACAGAACAATCTCGAATGACCGGGAAGCCAAAGTGTTTTGGCCAAAGAACAAACCGAGGAACCAGGCCCGAGGTGTGTAGGTAGGAATTGAATGCAGCATTAATTCGTTCCCATCGCCAACCAAATATCTACTGACCACATTGCATGCAACCGCCGGAAATATCCCCCAAATCTAACACGTCATAAAGTTCAACAACAAGTGCAAAGCCTCGGACATGTGGAAGTGTGGGCTGGGTTATGTTAGAGTGGTACCAGAGTAGTTGTTTATGTTAGTAGGAGGAATGGAGAGAGGAAGGTGAGGTCGTGGCAGAGGTGCTTGAAGATTGGTAGAGGAAGGATTGAGAGAAGAGATCAGAATTCTTGCTGCCCGTTTGGAGGTAGTAGAGGCAAGTAGACGAAGAGATCCAGAAATAGGCGATGACAGTGAAGAGGAAGTTGAAGTAGCAGCAGATGGACCAGAAGATGAGACTACAGAAGTGAGATTGTTGAGATCTGTTTTAGTAGCAAGCAGTAAACCTAAGCCAGAACTCCCGACGTATGACGGCAGCCTGCCTATCGAAGTTTTATTGGATTGGATTATTGAGATGGATAAGTATTTTGAGTGCGAGGAAGTCAGCGGAGATTGCAGAGTTAAGTTCGCTGCGACGAAATTGAAGGGACGCGTAGCCCTATGGTGGGATAGTGTCTAGAACGAGAGGAAGAGATTGAGCAAGGTGCCGATTAAAACCTGGTTAAGGATGGTGGCCAAGTTAAAGGGCAGATTTCTGCTAAGGGACTATCAGATTGCATTGCATAGGCAGGTGCAGAATCTAAAACAGAAAGGATTGACGGTAACGGAGTACACGGAGGAGTTTTATCGAGTGAATTTGCGAGCCGGATATACAGAGGATACAACGAAAAGAACAACTAGGTATGTCAATGGGCTAAGGTTAGATATTTTGGATGAAATCAGTATTTTGTCTCCAAACAACACAAAGGAAGCATATCAAAGTGCGATGAAGGCTGAGGAGAAAATTACTAGGAGGCAGAATGCTCAGAGAGGACAAGAAGCCAGTAGAGGGAAAGGCCAGTCCTATGGCAGAGGCCGAATTGCTAACATAAACGAGGAAGGAAGCAGTTCTAAAGCTTCCAGATCAGTAGACAGAGGTGATAGCGCGAGAGGCGGTAGGTCATCCCAGCGAGGCAGGGGAAATGGCTGAGGTAGAGGGGCTGGTTATCAGTGTTATAGGTGTCATAAATGGGGACATCGATCGTTTGAATGTCTAGAAGCAGATCCAGCTAGACAGCGGGGTGCGTATGTGGTGCAACCAGAGGAAGTAGCAGCACCTCCCCAAGAAGTAGAGAATGCTCCAGAGATAGGGGAAGCTTTGGTGCTGCACAAGGTGTTTTTAAAACTAGTCAAGGAGATCACCGAACCGACACAGCGAAGGCTTTGTTCAGAAAAATTGGCAAGTTGCGAGGTAAGTGTTGTAAGTTAATTATTGACAGCAGTAGTACTAATAATTTGGTGTCCACAGAGATGGTGGAAAAATTGGAGTTGAAACGCTCGAAGCATCCCAACCCTTACAAAGTTTCATGGCTGCAAAAAGGCCATCAGTTGCTGGTGGATGAATAGAGTGAGGTAGAGTTTCAGATAGACAGATATATGGACAAATTTGTTTGTGACATCATGCTGATGGAAGTATGTCACATACTGCTTGGCAGGCCTTAGCAGTACGATAGGAAAGTGGTTCACGATGGATTGACGAACTGTTATAAATTTGTGAAGGATGGAATCAAGCATATGCTTGTACCCATCAAGGAAGAAGGGACAGTAGAGATTAGCAAACCAAGAACATTGTTAGTCAGCGGAAAACAATTTTTAAAATAGGTTGAGGACAGTGAGATAGGTTGTGCGGTTGTAAAGAAAGCAAGGACAATATTGTTGCATACAGAGGTATCAGATTTACCTATGGAGATCCAGCAAATGTTGCAGGAGTTTATGGACATAGTTGTAGATGACTTGCCAGGTAAGTTACCCCCCAAACAGAGCATAAGTCATCATATTGACTTCATACCCGGAGCCAGTTTGCCGAACAAAGCGACATACCGAATGAGCCCCAAGGACAATGAAGAAATTAGGAAGCAGGTGCAAGAGCTGTTGGACAAGGGATTGATAAGGGAAAGCTTAAGCCCTTGTGCTGTTCCAATGGTCCTCACTCCCAAGAAGGGAGGAGAATGGCAAATGTGCACTGACTCAAGGGCCATCAATAAAATCACCATCTAGTACAGGTTTCCACTGCCGCGGATGGGTGATATGATGGATTGTTTAAGCAAGGCAGCTTATTTCTTTAAGATAGACTTGAAAAGCGGGTACCATCAAATTCAGATACGAGAGGGGGACGAATGGAAGACAACCTTTAAGATGAATGAGGAGCTGTACGAATGACTGGTCATGCCATTTGGGCTGAGCAATGCACCCAGTACATTCATGAGGTTAATGAATGAGATGCTAAAGGAGTACATTGGGAAGTTTGTGATAGTATACTTGGATGACATACTAATTTTCTGCAGGACAAGGGAAGAACACCTTCAACATGTGCGTAAGGTGCTGGAGAAATTACAACAGAATAAACTGCTAATAAATTTGAAGAAATGTACTTTTCTGCAGAAGGAATTGATTTATTTAGGGTTTGTAATAGCAGAGAATGAACTGAAGATGGATCCGGAGAAGGTGGCAGCGATAATGAATTGCCCATCTTCGAAGAATTTATTTGAGGTATGTAGCTTTCATGGATTAGCAAGTTTTTACAGAAAAATCATAAAGAATTTCAGCAAAATTTGTGCACCTATGTTGGACACCATCAAAAAGGCCAGCTAGCCTTTTCGATGGATAGAGGCAGCAGAGAGAAGTTTCCAGTTGTTAAAGAGGAAGATTATTGAGAGGGCGATCCTGAGATTACCCGACTTCAAGAAGTTATTTTAGGTTCGCTGTGATGCCAGTGGGACATCAATTGGAGTTGTACTCAGTCAGGAGGATAAGCCTGTAGCTTTCTTCAGTGAGAAGCTGAATGAGAGTCAACAAAAATACTCATTGTATGATAAGGAGTTATATGCTGTCATACAGGCATTAAAACACTAGAGGCATTATCTATTGGGAAACGAATTTGTGTTGTTTTCAGACAATTCTGCACTATAGTATGTAATGCAACAACACAAGCTAAACCACAAACACGCCAAATGGGTGGAGTATTTGCAGAGTTTCAATTGCATATTGAAGCATATTAGTGGGCAAGCAATTAAGGTAGCGTATGCGCTGAGTAGGAAAGATCTACTTCTACAGGAAAGCACTGTGTAGGTGCTACGTTTTGAGCAATTAAAGGACTTATACCAGACAGATACAGATTTTAAAGAGGCCTATGAGGCATGTTAGAATCCCTTAGTGAGAGATAATAGTCCTTGGTTGGACTACAACCTACAGGAGAAGTTACTGTTTAAGGGAGGACATCTGTGCATACCTGAATGCTCGATGAGGGAGAATATTATTCGAGAGAAGCATAGTGGAGGTTTGGCCAGACATTTCAGCATGGAAAAGACCCTCGAGAAGTTTAGTCATTTCTACTTTTGGCCAAAGATGCAGAGAGATGTACAACGGTTTGTGGCCAGATGCAAAGTGTGCCAGTTAGCAAAGGGTCACAGTCAAAACACAGGACTATATACACCATTACCTATTCTAGGCAGGCCATGGGACTCAGTCAGCTTGCACTTCATCTTAGGTCTACCCAAGACACAGCGAGGATATGATTCAGTAATGGTAGTAGTGGACAGATTCTCAAAAATGGCGAATTTTATTCCTTGTAGAAAAACTAGTGATGCCACCCATGTGGCCCACTTGTTTTTCAATGAGATTGTCAGGTTACATGGATTGCCTAAATCTATCCTTTCGGACAAGGATGTCAAGTTCATGGGACACTTTTGGCATACCTTATGGAAAAAAATGGACACACAGCTAAGTTACAGTTCTGTATATCACCCACAAACCATTGGGCAAACAGAGGTTGTAAACAGGAGTCTTGGAAACCTGTTACGAAGCTTGGTCGGGGAGAATTCACAGATGTGGGATCGAGCGCTTGCATACGCAGAGTTCACTTACAACGACTCGCATAACCGCAACAAAGGTTTCAGTCCATTTTAGATCCCGTATGGCATGCATCCTCGTGGAGTGCATGAATTGCGGGACCTTGGACTGTAGGAAAGGCGAAGCATAGATGGAGAAGATTTCGCTAACGAGATGAGAGATTTGCATGAACAGGTAAAAATTAAATTACAGGACATCAGTTTAAAGTACAAACAACAAGTAGATCTGAAGAGAAGGGAAGTATAGTTTGACGTGGGGGATGAAGTCCTTGCGCATTTACGCAAAGAACGCTTCCCTAAAGGTACGTACAATAAATTGAAGTATAAAAATATATGACCTTGCAAAGTCCTTCGAAAGTTTTTAGCGAATGCCTACGAGATACAGTTGCCACCCGGAATAGGCATTTCACCTATCTTTAATGTAGTAGACCTGTTCCCTTACACGACTAACCTAGAGGAGAAGGAAGAAGATGGAACCACGTGGCCTACACGGAGTACCCAGGAGAAAGGAGAAGCTTGGAAGAGACAAATGCCTTACGTTCAACCTCCCGAGATCGAAAGCATTCTCGACACTCAGGTAGTTAAACGAACTCGACAGAAGGAGTATGTACAGTACCTAGTCAAGTGGAAGAACCATCCTATTGAGGATAGTTCGTGGCTTGATGCCAGGTAAATTGAACAGACAGGTTCTTCAGTCGAGAAGCTCATGGACCTGAGCCATGATTTTCTTTTTGCTCCAGGATCTTGATGCAGGAGCATCTAGCTCACCATGATTGGGTGAAGTCTCTCCAGGTTGGAAGGTTGTTGAGTATCTCGATTGTTTTTTTTTTAATTAGTTTATAAGGTCATGAGGTAGGATTTTATTTTATTGTACTTTTAGTTACCATGTGGTCAAGTTAAATGTTGGTTAGGGGTTGTTATGGTCCAACAGTAATAAACAATAGTTTAGGAATTGATCTGTCAACTTAAGACAGAGAGGACAAAATTATCTAAATGTAGATCTTGTAATGACAACCGAAACTATGGTTACACGACCAATTATTTCTGTTCAACTGACAAACAATTGCAGTTTCAATTAACTGTACATAACAAAAATGTATAAAAGCAGCAATGTAAGATAAAAGGAGGGTTCTGCAATTTCATAACAGAGAAATAAAGAAACAAAGACAGATCTTATTTCCAAAACTGTCCATCTGTATTCATTGCCTATCTACTGTAATACTATATTTTCTTTTTATTTGTTTATCGAATTGTAAGGAACAGTATTGACAAATAGTGAATGACCATGGTAAGGTCGTGTTGTTTTTGTGTTCTTGTCAAAGGGAAAAACCACAAAAAATTCATGCAAAAGTCCAAACACAGAGCGAAAGACCAGCGAGTTGAACCACAGTCCGAGTACTGAAAGACAACAAAATGACCGAGAGCAAATAGGACTAGAAATAGAGTGCCAGAGAAGCAAACCACAAAAAAGGTATTTCCAAACGATTCCTAATAATTTTCACAATTCAAAGAGTTATAACAAAACCATATTCTCATTGCTATTGACCGAGACATAGATGTATTACATTCATTGATAAATAAAAACAAGTGCCACGTCCAAAGTGGACAAACCCTAGCCCAGGGTTTGGTAACAGCAAACTCCAATAATCATTCAAACAAGCAGTTAACCAAAACAGGAATTACAACCAAGCCGAAACTTCATCCTCGAAAGGGACACCAACTACAGTCGAAAAGAAAAAACGACAAACTACCAAATCTATAGAACACCCAAAACCCTAACAGTGCATTGACAGATTGAAGAGCTAGAGCCTATCGGTAGAGGTTGAAACATTTGGAAGACCAAAACCCAGAGGAACCCGCGTACCCTGGTTAAGCCATTGACCTACACACACAAATAGAGCACTGTCAATACAATTGTAAAGTGACAAACTGAAGTCGAAACAAGCATAAAAACAAGAGGGTTTTTCATACAGTACCTGAGTAAGCCAGACTAAGGGTTTGAGGAGCAGAGCCATTAACAAATTGACAGAGCTGAGACAGAAGGAGCATTCCTGGTTAGTGCCAACACCATGAGGAGGTCAAATTGAATCAGGGAAGGGGTCAATACCTGTGCAGAGCTGCGAAATTTTACTAACTTGCTACCTGAATCCAAAGACGACAGAAATTAAACCATTTTCCATACAGAATAGAGACCAGAGATGACCATAACCATAGCAGAGACAACAATATAATAATGGAGACAATGAAACAATACCAGGGAATGATATTTGGACGAGACACCAGATTCTACAACCACTTCATAACAAAAATGGTAAGACGATACTAAGAAGGTTACCGTGAGAACAGAAGTCGAGCGAGTGCACCACCAGAACCAGAACGGATACAAGCCACCAGAGGAAACCATTGAAAAACACACATTCAAGTTGGGAAGGCCGGTATCCACTCACAGTCATACCTGGAGAAGAACCACACAGCATAACCAACAAACCCTCACAGTAACCTCACAGGCGAACAAAACAATCTCGAATGACCAGGAAGCCAAAGTGTTTTGGCCAAAGAACAAACTGAGGAACCAGGCCCAAGGTGTGTAGGTAGGAATTGAATGCAGCATTAATTCGTTCCCATTGCCAACCAAATATCTACTGACCACATTGCATGTGACCACCAGAAATATCCCCCAAATCTAGCATGTCATAAAGTTCAACAACAAGTGCAAAGCCTTGGACACGCGGAAGTGTGGGCTAGTGTGGGCTGGGTTACGTCACAAATGCATTATGTGGTAGGGATAATAATGTGTAGTGCTTTCTCATCATCACTTTCATAAATTGTGGAGCTTTTCCGTCATCAATTTCATAAATTGCATTATAAGGATAAATTACTAGGTTGTATAAGTATTTTGGATGAGTTCAAGAAGAAAATTAGTACGAGTGAATATTATCCACCCTCGTAGACCGAAGGTGGATAGACATTGTTAGACGATCATAGTTAATATAATTTGAGTGTGTATTTATTTTCAGTTAATATTCAATACTGTCAAGCAATGTATATATTAGTGAACATATTAAATTCCTTGGGACAACTTGATCTCCTAAAAAGCATAAATAGACAAATATTTTGATGATTTTGATATAGAAATTTTTGCTATGAGCTTATTCTCAAACAAGTATTTTGATGATTTTGATAGAGAAATATTTGTTGTGAGATTATTCTTAAACAAGTGTTATTGGATGTAGCTCAGTATTTTAATTATATAAATATAAACAAAAAGAAAAAGTGAAACAGAAATTGTTAACTATGATATTAGTGAGATCATTAAAATTTATTTAGTTGTGTTGTTTGTAACCTAATCTTTAATATTATTGTACATAACTTCCATATTTTCAACGATAAGTAAGTTAAATCATAATGAAAATGCTAACTCCTTATACCAGCAAAAAAAACAACTATCTATGAAAATAATAAAAATAAAAAATAAAAAATTACCATTAAATGTTGACATTGAATATGTAGGTAGATTTGGTTGCCAATTATGTGGAATCAGGTTATTTGTAATGAACACTTTGCCCATGGCAAGAGTTATCAAACGAATTCTGTGGAATCAGGTTATTTACAATGAACACTTTGCCAATGGAAAGAGTTATCAAACGAATAGAGAGAAGAGTATTGAGAGGGTAGTTCATAACCTAATTGGAAATTCAACTCCTTTGCTTTAGTTTTCATGAATTAGTAGTTGCCTTGTAATTACAAACAGAGTATTGCTATGTTGTACATCCAATATAAAAACAACACAAAATAACTTTGTATAACACCTCACTTGCATTAGTTTTACTCATTTAAGATTATTGTCTCTATTTTGGTGCTTAATAATGAATAAAATCCAATTAGTTTGGTCACCAAGGTCGACAGTCATCGAGAAAAAGCTTAAATATGTTTTTTTTCCAATATTCTTCCCAATGCTAGAAATAAACCCTACATGGAAGAGAACATGAAATTGTTAGGTAATTATGTATGGCATTGAAGAAGCTATAAATAAATATGACATTTCTAAAAGGAGAGAGAAAGGAAAAATAGATGAAATGGATTAGTGTACTTCACGATAAAAGAAAATACTAAAGATTTTAATGCCTATTGTATTTAGTGCTTGCAAGATGGCAGAGCTTCAATTTTCTTTTCCACTTTTGATTTAAAGTTCCAAAATTGACCATAAATGATGAGGAAAGAATGAAGCGTGAAAAGTGGGTTTTAATTACACTATACCTGCAATTGTAGTTGATTAGTAAGAAAAGGAAATGTGCCACCTCAACAAAAGAAATGTGCAACTTCAACTTTTCAAACGATCATTTTGGCGTAGATAAGAACTTCTGGTGAAGTGTGTGTTGTCATTTATCTACCCCATGTTTAATGTGAATACTTCACCCATATTTAGGCATATTAAAATTTTTTGATGATGTTTATTGCTAAGGTTAATCATTTCCATCATCGTAAATTCAGGGAGGCCTTGGAAATCGAAAAAAGGTCCAATAATTTAAATAAAGACGATGGTTGAAATATTCTAGTTTGTTTCTGTTTGCGGATTACTCTATTTTTTAGGGTTTGATGTTTCTATTTATGAATTTTTTTTCTATATAGGTATTTGCATTTAATGTTAATATTCTTTTGATCCGTTAAAAAAAATTGCCCTCCCTTTTGATTGCTTTGTTTTAGTTTTAGTCTCATTTAATTATTAATTTTGTTATAGGATCTTGACTCATTAATCATGTCTTGATTCCTCTTTATATATATATATATATATATAGATATATATATGACTCAGTTCCCTATCTTTGGTTGACTTGGATTGTTTGTTTCTTATTAATGTTTATGTTCTTCAATCTTTCTTATATATATATTCTTAAACTAGTCATTATAGGAATATTATTTCATCTCAGTAATCATTATTGTAATATTATTTTTCATAAACTAACAATTAAGTAATTATTATTCTTAAATCATCCCTTTTCATTTCTTTTTTTTTAATTTTAGTCTCTTTTAATTATTATTTATGTTATAGGATCTTGACTCATTAATCATGTCTTAAATCTCATTCATATATATATATATATATATATATATATATATATATATACTTGTTCCTTGTATTTGGTTGACTTGGATTGTTTGTTTCTTATTAATGTTTATGTTTTTCAATCTTTATTTATTAATAATATTTCTATTATTATTATTTTATTTTTTATTATTATGAATTATAATATTATTATTCTTAAACTAGTGGCTATAGGAATATTATTTGATCTTGATAATCATTATTAAAATATTAATTTTCATAAACTAGACGTTATATGATCTTTTGGTCTCTACATCATCCTCTATTTAAGCATGTGTCGTGATTTGCATCTCCATCTAGTCTTGATGATGAACCATACTAGTTGGTTCAAAAAGCGTTGGCAAAATTTTCTCCTATGTGATATCTACTGAAAAGACTCTTCTTAATGTAATATAGATCACAGAAGCTAAACAGAAGATGGAGTTGGAATATAGCCGTTAAGTAGTTAGAATGATGGGAAAGCTGATTAATTTTTTTGACTATAATGAAAGAAAATAATTATTAGAAATTAAAGATTAAAGTTACATTGATAAAATGAAATTATTTATTCAAATTGCTTATCTTAATTTTTTTTATTATTTTAAATTAATTTGATTTAGATTGTAAATATCAATTTATTAATTATTCAATTTGATAATAGAAAAATAACTATTTTAAAATTAATGAGTATGCAATTGAAAATGAAATATAATAATAATAATTAACATATTTATGATTATGGTCAAAGTTGAACTAGAGAATTAATAAATAAATAATCAAATTTGCAATAGAAAATATTCTAAATACCAAGCATCTCATTTGTTTTGATAAAACTAAAATCCTTGCCTCTCCCCTTTCATTCCAATCTTGTCATCAGGAAAGCCCTCTAGATTGAAAAACATTATAGAAACTTTAATTGATAAGCTTGGTACCAATTAATCCATTCTTGGAAACACACTATCTATTTCCTATCTTCCAAATGCGGCCCCTCTAATACTAATTATAATGCATCTTAATCATGACCTCTACTCCTCTTTCTATCCTTCTTTCTTCTCAACCTTCCTGTTCATTCAATTCTCCCTCTTCTAATTAAATATATTTTAGTCCTCTATATTCACATCTTCTTTTCCTATTCAATTTAACATACCATGTAGATTATTATTAATTTATTTTAAACTAAAATCTCTTAATTTATCTTTTGACTCTAAATAAAATTAAAATGAAAATAAATTAAACAAAAATAAATAAATAAATAAATATTTTAAACTAGTTCAAATTTCATTATATTTTTGCCCCGATCGAGGTGGAGAACTACGACCAATGCAGGGCAGTGATGGGATGGGGAGGTGGTCGGCAGGCATCATACAGAATGGCGATCATTAATAGAGCTGAGGTGAAGGGTGGTGGAGCAGTACGCATACCAAGGAAAGGAACGAAACAAATTATGGCAAGGGCAGGAGAAAGGTTCGGCGACGATTATCTACAACTTCAGATGCTAGGTGGCGAAACACATTTAAGAAGAGACACAGGCGGAATGATAGACAATAGGAAGGTGGGGAAGGTGGAGAGGGAAGGATTAGTCTGGCAGAGAGACGTAAATCAAAGACTCAGGTGTGGTCTAAGTATTATGATGGAGGGAGGAAGAAGGGGAAGACAGGAGAAGGAGGGTGAAGGGAAGACCACCGGGAGAGAGCAGGAACATATTACGATGGCGACCGATAGCTCTGAAGAGAAGGATATGGAGATAGGGAAGGAGGATGGTGAGGTGAGAGTGACCTTTGAAGTCGGGCAGAGCAGCAGAAACAGCAACAGAGGCGGGCCGGGTAAAAGAGGGAAAGGAAGGAGACGCAAAGGGCGAGGGAGAACGAGGCAGGATGATTATGGTGGAAGGGAGATTCCGGTAACTGATCAGCCGAAGAGAGGGCGACGTTCCATTGGGCAGGCAGCTCAGGCAGCAGAGGCAGCCTACACCAAGGGAACAAACGAAGACGTAAGGAGGATAATCGATGCGTTGGAGAACAGAGTGTTGGAAGAACCTTCGGACCCCGAAATGGAAGAGTGGGATACCCTGCTGCCGGACCCTGGGAACACGAGAGGGAGATTAACGCTGTACAAGCAAGCATTACATATGTACTGGGTGATGAAGCATCTGCTTGCCAGGGCCATGGAGCAAGTTGCAGTTGAGATGACAGAGATCGCCCAAGGGGTGCCGGACATGAAGAAAGAGATGGCCAGCCTGCAGTTTATGACTCGGAAACAGGACATCAAAATAGAGGAAATAAGAGGTATGCTGAAGGACCTGACAAAGGCAAAGCGAGAAGAGGAGCCTAAGCAAGAAATTACGGTAGATTGAAGTGTCTACCCAGTTACTCTTTTTGTTTTTTGCATGCTGTTATAAACTGTAGTGATCCTATGTTTAAGGTAGCTTGTCAGGTTTCTGATTATAGACAGCTAGGAACAAATTGCAGATAGAAGACTGTAAGGATTTTTGATAGACGATGGTTTTATGCTGGATAAGTAAACTTCTTCAGACAATATTTTTGAGGGACGAACAGATCTGGTTTCCCCTCGGGGTGGGTTGAGGTCGCCTTTGCATGTATATTTTATTTTCGCTGTATATAATAGAAATGGAAACACCGTAGCTTACAAAAAAAAATTCATTATATTTTTTTTCCACATTAATTCTAATTTGACCCATCTTAAAGTAATATATATCATTCTAATCCCATCCCCTTATACTATCCCTTTATTATACATAATAATTGAATGATTATATATATATATATATATATATATATATATATATATATATATATATATAATAATAATAATAATAATTGAATAATTTCATTTATTATCTCTTTCTCTCTCTCTATATATATATTTTTGCTATGCCTATTCTTAACTAATTTAATTTAAAATCTTTATTATTCAAAATATTTTTTTTTTGTTAATTTGATTATTTATTTATTAATTTTTTAATTCAACTTTAACCATAATCATAATCATGTTGTCTCCTTGGGATGGTTCAATTGGCAATGGTCATGGAAATGAAGTCTCACTAAACTAGAAGTCTTGGGTTCAAATCTTGTGTTATCCCTTGGTCGAGGTGAGAAGTTGGATATGATGAACATGTAGTCCTACCAAGCTTACAAAAAAATAATAATCATAATCATGTTAATCATTATTATTATATTCCATTTTCAATTTCATACTCCTAATCAATCTTAAAGTAGTTATTTTTTTATTATCAAATTGAATAATTAATAAATTAATAGTTACAATCTAAATCAAATTAATTTAAAATATTTTTCTTTGACTATATTGAATTTGAATAATTAATTTCATTTTACTAATTTAATTTTAATCATTAAATTCTAATAATTATTTTCTTTCATTATAGTAAAAAATTTAATCAACATTCCCATTGTTCACTCCCATTGTTCTAACTACATAACGTCTATATTCCAACTCCATAATCTATTTAACTGGTCTAACACTCTTCAATTCATCAAAAAAGCTTAATTTCCCTAAATATGGGTGAAGTTCTCACCCGAAACATCAGACATATAAATAACAACACACAGTTCACCAGACGTTTTGATCTACATCAAATTAATGACTATGGAAAGATTCATACTAAAAGTTTTTTTTGATATTGCATGATTCACATGCACAAATGATAGTTAGCTTAATCCTTATGGGAGATGAGATGCAGGCTTGAGGCCCATAACTGGCCAGTTATGAGTATGAGTTTTCACCACCTCTCTTGTAAAAATCCCTATAAGTTGTAATTAATGTAAATAATATTGTGCTAGAGGCGTGGACATGGATTCAAGTATTGAGGAGGAAGAGTTAACTATGCTAAGTGTAAACCAAACCACCTCAATTATTCCCCACCTATCTCCTTGATGGAATTATAGATTTTTTGGTGCATACATTGAATGGTGTAAGGTAAATTGAAAAAAAGGATGCACCACACCATCCTTAGTCTCAAGAGGCATGTTGAGGGAAGAACACACATCAAAGGTATATGAAGAAGGAAGATATAACAGAGGGAATATTGAAAATATAGGAGGAGAACAATTGGGTTAGAAATTAGCATCACTACAACCTCAGTACCCCACAATGTGAGTGGAGAAGAGTTGGGGAGCCACTGCATGAAGGGAACTATCATTCATTCTTTTGGGGAATGAAAGGTGGGAAGGATAGGGAGAGATGAAAAACAATGGATCAAGGGAAACAATAGTGTAGGAATGATGAGCATAGGGAATGGCTAATTCACTCGGTGCTTGTGCTTTGGGGTTGAGAAAAACCTTGGAGTGTAATGAGACCTCTAGATTGAGAGAACCTTCCCTGAATCCTTTATTGATTCACCTATGATTGATTCTTGAGAGTCTGAGGGAGTCACTGTGGTGTTCTTTACTTGGGAGTAGATGATAGACCACCTAAGTAGTGGACTCCTCCTCTTGAGTCCCTTTTTGATTGATTAATGGTGTGGATACCCTCAATCACTTAAATCCTTAGAATTTGAATTTGTCTTGGTGGTAGTTAGATGCAAGAAATATTACAATGAATCTATCCTATGATTAGGTGGAGAGTTGAAGTCCCCCTCCTAGTTGCTAATCATTCATATATTATAATATAAGTGTTGTTTGCATATCGATTTCCTTGAATACTTAATGTTGTTACTATATAGCATTGGATGTATTACCATTATTAATCAAGAGATGTGTATCCATGTATGTTTTATGATGAATGTGTTGCATGATCACTGTCAATATCTTAGAGGCTTGTAGCGTCCTCTATATGTTGTTATACTCCCTAAGATGCAAGGTTAATTGCATGTCTTGTGTGATTGTCGAAAACCTAAGTTAAGCTATCACGGAGTTTGAATTTCCATAAATTAATTGTTACTATTACTAGAGGATCTCTATGTTATGCACTATTAACATTGGACTATTTTAAGGGATATATATTTCTTATCATTATTTAATATGGGTCCTTGTGGTATAGTTGATTATTGTCTCTTGGTTTTGGAGCAATACTTGAAATACTGCATTTGTGCGTGGATATGTCCAAGGAAATGAGGGTGACTCAAGGCCATTGTGGAATAATTTTTGGTGCTATTGTAATGGGGTTTCAGAGCAAAATAGTGATGGATTAGGTTTGAATGCAGTGGCTAAGAAAAATGAAGGCTTACTTAGTCATGGATCATTAGGGGGTTAATGTAATATATATGCATATATTTATATAAGTGGAATTGATGGTTCTTCATGAACTCATTTGCAAATAATGG
This sequence comes from Pinus tabuliformis, assembly GCA_031772625.1. Taxonomy (NCBI): domain Eukaryota; kingdom Viridiplantae; phylum Streptophyta; class Pinopsida; order Pinales; family Pinaceae; genus Pinus; species Pinus tabuliformis. Next base: position 764,086,596 of record CM062812.1, read on the forward strand.
TATTGCTTGAACATGTCAATGACTTAAGTGTTAGTTATCTTTATATAATGAAGGTCTAGGCTTCTCATGGTTGTGACCATGGTTGCATGACGTGGATTAGTGTTGTTGATAAAGATCGTGAGTTTTCTTGCATTCTCATTCTCATGATATGAGAGATTTGGAAATTCTTATGCTGTTGGTATATTCATAAGTGATTGCATGACTCAGATGGATGTTTAGGGAAGTCATATATGATCATGTTGTGTGCGAATTCCATAATACACACATTTTAAATAGTACGAGGTCTCTGTGATTGGAAGTGTGTTGTTTTAATGTGTTGAGTATTCTTATTGTGGATTTTATATGGATGGATCAACAAAGTCTAGTGTGGTTGTTACTGAGTTTAAATGTAATATTTTCCATGACTAATTGTATGTGTGTATTTATCTCTTTTTATAAGCTTGTATGGAAACTGATTGACCTTATAAGGGGTGAGGATACCAGCACATATCATTGGGCTCAACTAATTATTGCTACAACACAAAGTGATAGAGAGGCATGGAATCGAGGCTAAGAAGGCTAGTAACTCTAATGATGGGAGGTTCATTTAAATAACTTCTCGAAATGACTGTTATGAGGGGCAAGAGCCATGTAGTATGAGTGCACAACAAAGGTGATGGAATCATGCTTTAGGGTTAAAACCATAGGCTAAGAAATTAGCCAATATCCACGACATGAGAGGAATAAACACATAAGGAAAGGTCTCTAAGTGTTGAAGGGCTCAATGGTGGGTTCTTTTCATCATCGGATAAAGGGATTCTTAGTTCACGACCTACGAGCAGGGTTGGCTTGTCATTTTGATGTGACCCTGGGAGATGTGAGCTATAAGATAAAAATTACATATGTCGAGTAATGTGAATAAATAATGTCCACAGTCACAATCCCTATGGGGGTTTCCTATTGGTGTTGCAATGGGAAGGAGTTGGCGCATGATTACATGTAGGTTCCATATACTGGGCTCCATGGTGCACCCCAAAAGTCATTATAGTGGGAAGTGATCTTTTTGCACATGGAGATGAGACATTGATGAGACCCAGGCTATGGTTGAGGTGGTAGCATGAAAAATTTGTGGCATGACACATGGTAGGTTCCAAAGACCTTATCAGATAGCCAAGTGGCCCTTTTTTTAGTGACATATAACATCATCATAGGGGGGCATGTAGTGATATGATGTTAAAATGAATTCAACAGAACACATAATATTAGTGATGTGGAAAGGTAGCCATGCAACAAGGTCTAGTGTTTCCACCTTGCATGGTGATGTTGATGGGGCTCACGTATGTGGTAGAGGTCACATTTTTGCAATCACAGGGTCTCAAGTCTTGTGTACTACACAGTTTAGCCGTGACTAAGAGGATCTAGGGGGATAACAAACAAGATTGGCAATTGACATGAAATATTCATGTAAACTCCCCTAGGAGTTGAATGTGTGTGCCACTCTATAGTAGTACCAGAAGACAGGAGCTATGAAATAGAAATATTATTGTCACTTGGTGCAAAGTTCGCATTGTGGGATCTCATGGGAATTACACTATTTTGTGTTTTGGCATGAAGGGGTGGGGCACGATGAACTGGAAAACCATGTGGAGGTCATAATTTGGTGTGGAAACACTACGTGGTAGTACTTGCTGATGTGGTGAGGGTTTATTAATGAAACTTTAATTGTTGTAGCTTTTGATCCAACTGTTCAATTCTAATAAAGTTTATACCATCAGAAAGCTGACAACGAGCTTAACACAATGGTGTATTCAAAAGTTAACTTTTCTAACCTTGGGTAAAAGGAATTTGTAACCCCGTTTATTTAATAAGAACATGCAGGTTAGGTTAAATAAAAGAAACACCTTCCACTACCTAAAAATAACATAAGGGGGTGGGAGGGTGTCTTCCAATAGTCACATGAGAATGAACTTCATGGAAATTTTAATGAGGCAGAACAATTATGAATGATTAAGACAATAGTAGTAGATGCAGGTTAAGAAAATAATAAATGGATCCACATGGAATCCATGAAAGGATTTTTGCTAAATTATTTTAAAGGATGCATGTAAAGGAATTGGGTAAGAATTATTTTTAGCTAAATTTGATATATTTTGTTTATTAAATTTAATGCATGTATTGTGTGTATGGCCAAGAATGAGCACAGTTAAGGAATACAATTTTCAACACGTAAAGATTTGTAAGTCTCAGTAATATGTGTATGCATTGAATTTCCATGTTGAACAAAAATTAAATGAATGAATAGTACACTTATGAGATAAAATAGGTTTGGTAATGCATTAAGACATTACATGAAAATGTGGGAGGTATGAAGTAAATGTAGGGACTGCATTTGTCTTCATGAGTCTATGAGTATTATCCCAATAGCTTATAAGCTTAAGACTAGTGATTCTACCATATAATTTTGAGTTTGTTGATAAGGAAAATGTAGTTGGAATATTGGTTTTTCCTAGTCGTTGTGAGAATTATATCGAATTATTGATATATGAAAATAAATTTTCCATTAATACCTAGTGGTTGATGACAAAGGAAATAATCCTTAAATATATCAAGATCACTAGAATCCTTATTATCCATTCATGAATTACTATGATATGATTTGTTCATAACATTCATATCATGAATCAAGATGGTACATATGGTTGGTGCATTGAGTGCATGCATGCTTATATGGAACAATCATTTGCTTGATTGATGTCATGAAAGGAAATAACTTCTAAAACTCTTAAGGAACTGTTGAGTAGTGAAATGAGTGGCATGAATCCCTCATACTACTAAGCAAAGTGGAAACTAATTATCTTGGGAAAAGTGTTGTCATTGATGTCAAATGAATAGTCATTGATGACAAGTAGTGTCTACTGCAAGGAAAACTTGATGGAGAGTTTCATGGTTGTCATTGATGTCAAATAGTCACTAATGTGTGTTTGAGGTTTGTAGATGTTTGTAAATTATTGTGGTGGATGTAGGTTGTTGATAAAGTTTCTAATGGCCTACATTTGAATGAAATGTGTTTACAAGAGACTTGCTCAAATGTATTTTTTAAATTTCATATATCAATAGTGCTCAAAGAGACATTTCCAATAGTTTAAGGTAGCTTACAAATATCCTAAGGGATTAGAAGGTATGGTAGTTTCAAGTGTGGCAAGGTTTTTAGATCTCATGGTTCCATCAGAGGCTACATTAGTTTGTCATAGAGTTTTGATCAGAGGTCCCCATAGCTGTGTGGTCCCATGATTAACAAAACCTAAGAGGAAACCTTTCTTCAATTAGCTTCTATATAAATTGATGTCGCACCATGCCAAAGTTCACCATGCCTTGTTAAGTCTTGGATATGGTGGTGTTATTTGAGGGAGGGCAGAAGGAAGAGCTCCCATTAGCTGTTGTGTAATTTGATGGGCCATTAGAGAGGTTTGATCAAATACCTAAGTGACGATAAAATCTTATTGTTGATAGAACCCATGGGAGAGAATATTCCTAGAATTTGACACACAATTTCCCATTTAGACTACAAATCTTTTTTCATAAAAGCTATTGGTTGAGGGCCACAAATAACAAAGTCTTAGAGATAGATAAATATTTGTTATACAACATGAAGATTCATGTCCCATCATGGAGGTTTACGTTGAGGTAGAAACGTAGGGTATGGAACTATTAAAATATTTCAAGGAACAAATATTGTTCATGAGATTGGAAGATAATGTGAATTTCACATTCTAGGATAATTTTTATTAATGAAGGAAATTGTCGTTTTACACTAGGACCCCAGACCCTCCTGCATACATGATGATATTTAAATAGAGACACGTTTCATCATGTGATTGGATGACGGTGATGAGATGGTAGATGAGGTGGAACATAGGTGGTAGTGACATCAGTAGGATGCAACATGGCGTGCCATGACAAGTGGCATGTGGCATGCAATTTTGGCATTTTTCAAATCGTTGGGTGGGCTAAATCCAAGTGACACATGAAACCGGTCATGAAGTCACACATGGTAGAGTGATGAAATGTGATGATAGGTTGAAGACATGTCATCACATCATGCTAAGGTTTAAGTTGAAGTTTTCATCAAGTGCAACACATTTGACGAAAGTTAAGAGATGGGAATGTTCCCGTTTGGTGACTAAAATTTGACTTTGTGTCACACCAACTTCAAGAAATGGGATTTTGATATGGTGGGTGTGGTGCTAGACTTAAAGTGTGAGAAAAAAAAAATATTTTTCAACTAATAGGCATATTCACATCCCACCATAAAAGTTTGAGATGGAGGAATTAGTGCAATGGAAAGATAACATAATGGTGTGGTAGAGCTTGATCATAAAACTTAGGAATATAATGATAAAGAACCAAACGGTTAAAGCCACAAAGGTTTAAGTGACTCCCATGATTAAGTGGTGGCCTCAACACCTAGTGGCATGCACCAAGGGATAAGATATTAAGAGTGCACCATATTTGAAACATAATGTTCTAAGTACCATTTTAAGAAAAAGTTCTAATTGAGAAAATAAATAAATTTATTCTGTGAGGATGAGGATCAATTGAAACTCCCTATCAAATTTAATGAATGGAAATCAAAGGCGAAAGTTGTTGGTGTTGATTGTAGCCATTAGCTGAAGGTACTCCTTGACCCATGAAGAAATTAATGGAGACACTCCTCGACCTATACAGACTGGTAATAAAGAATATAGGTGAGCCCTATGAGAAAATTTAAGCTACATACTCGAGCTTTGTGTATGAGTAAATGAATTTCTTCCTTTAACAATGTATTGTACTAATTTTGAAACCTCATGCCATGTGTGAAGTGCAGGTGAATTGCATGCTACTTAGCTGAGATAAATTATGGGGGAACTCAGTGTGTGTGTGTCAAATTACACTGTAGAGGAGACTAAGTAAGGTGGTGGGTGCCTAGAGAAGAAGATAAGGCCAAGATATCATGAGAGTCGTGAAAAAATAAATAAACAAGTTGTTGTGTTGTGAGTGAGAGGGTTGAGTAAGGAGTGTCGATTGTTGAAGAGTTGAGGAAAGATGAGAGAAATTTTAGCCAAGTGAATGAATAGGCTGAGCTAAGTAGAATGTTGAAGAGCGGGCTGAGACTATTAATGGTATAGAAGAGAACATAAGCTAGGATTATAGGGTAAGAGGAAAAATTGGTTCCTATGCATATCTTAAGTTGTTGTAAGAGTCTACAAGGGATGTAAGATCCTATAAAATGATATGCTAAGTTAAACAATGATATATCAAGTTGAGTGAGAACCATAATAAAAAGAAAAAATAAGGGATAGAGAACCTATAGATGAAACGTATAAAAATGTATGAAATATAATGGTTTGCAAGTATAGTAGGTTGGTGCTTACAAATTAGGAAGTCAATTATTCCATTGATGTAGGTGTTTAAGGAGGAAATTGGGGGTTGGTGCCTCCTGCAAGTGGATTCTTGAAAAATCAATGATTTGGTCCTTTTGTAAGATGATCAGATGTATGAAAAGAGGGAGTTTGTGCTTCATGCTGGTTGGTGCCTATAAAAAAAAAATTAGGCAGTTGGTGGTTCCTACTATTTTGTTCCAATAAAACAATAGGGTGTTGGTGACTGCTGCAAGTGGGTGCTTGAAAATTAGGGAGTTGATTCTTCCTTCTAGTTGGGGCCAATAAAAAAAATTAGGGAGTTAGTGCTTCTTGTGAGTGGGCGATAATGAAACTTAATGTAATCAGAATTGGTTCCTTTTATTTACATCATAATCCAAACAAATCTTTTATGGTTTTCCTCCTAGAAGGGTTTCACATTAAAATATCTATGTACAAATGTGTACGGTGTGGATGTGTACTTGATATGTTGTTTAATAGTTAAATGGATAAATATGGTAATACATGTTAAAATTTTCCTTAATACTAATTCACCCCCACACTCTAAGTATTAACTTGGTTTCCAACGAATTACTCATGAATTTTGAGATATTTATATTAATTGAGAAGTGGTTATGTAAATCTCAGTTTTGACCCTTTGGGTTGTTGGAATAAATTTTTGATTGCATTATGAAATTATTATAATGATTGTGATGAAAATATATAATGCAAAAATAGTTCCAATTCAATATATCTCAATTTCATTGACAGTGATGCAATTATTATGTGTCTAATAATTATGAGATCAATTTAGGTGATGTAAATTTGTAGTGAATTGACTTTATTTATGAACACTTACCATTGTTTAGTTGATTGAAAGTTCATATTATAGGAAAAGTTCTAGATTGCGGTGTGAGATAGAAGCCACTATGCCAAATAAAAATATCACTACCGATAAAGGAGCCCAACATCATACGTATAAAGGTCTTATGTTTGTGAGATATGGCTTATGAATGAAGCAAATTTAGGAAGTTAAAAATTCTGATTTGAAAATTTTGAGTATATCTCATGGGAATTGAATGTTGTGATACAGTTGAAATGATGAATTAAAGAGCCTAGGAAAAGGCCATTATGGTGACATTACATCCCTTTGAAACACTTTGATTACCTCATGGGAGAAAGTCATAAAGGGAACCTTGACTATATGACATCATAATAAATGCATTTTAATTTATGTTACAACACGCTACAAGGACACTTAGTTATAATACTCTAATGATCTCTTCAATAATCCCATAAAAGAAAGATATAGGATAGGAAAATGATTTAAGGATAGTGGTTTCCTGGGCCTAGAAGGGTTTGTAATTGATGGGGGAAGAAATTTGTCACACGCTAACTAGGATGTGAGTATAAGAGGCACTTTCCAATCCAAACAATAAGACGAACTTGTTAATTTTGGAGGAAAATGATAACCATATAGATAAGTATTGATTTAAAGCTTTACCTCTTATAAATTCAACTTATTTTGAGGAAAAAAACACGTTTCCTATAGAAGGATTACAAGTTGAGCAAGAAAATGGATTGCAACACATATGTGATTTTAATTTATGGCATATGTACTAAACAAAAAAATGTTAGAAGTAAGTGGGTTGATATGTAAGAGAAGCGAGGCATTTTGTGCCTAAGAATATAAGAAATGGCACAAGGGTACTTACATCTAAAAATTATGATTTCATTATGTAATATTCAATGCTAGTAATATATTTTATTACAGGAAAATTCTGTTTTTTACAACACAACTATATAAGGTCTAGAGGTAGCCAAACCAAACATAATATACGTAGTGATAAAAGGAGAACAACTGAAGAAAACCATATTCTTGATGTAGCTAACAAAATTATTAAGACCATTGTTGTAGTGAAATACAACACCTAAGCTAGTGCTACTACATCCAAAGAAGGTCCAAGATAGGTGAGAACATTGAGGACAATGTTCCTCTAAGGGTTGGGGATTGTGACACCCCCTTTTCATTTCACCAAAATTTGTGATGTAATTAAACACTTGCAATGCTTGGAAACCAAGATTTATATTATGTATAGAAAATTATTATGTGATGTACTAATTTATTTTGTTAATAAAAATTCTAGAGCTAAAGGAAAAAGGTAGTGAACAAATCATGATGCCTTGGGGATGGGGTAAACGTGACTAGGGATGAAAATATGAAGGGGGGTGGGGTAAGTCCTAGCCTTTATTGAATAAATATCATTTTCCCTTGATGTGATGGTTAGTATTCCCAATAATATTCTAGAAAAATATTACAAAGATGAAGGTTTAGGGCATGATTATAAAAATAATATGGAGAAATCGTTAAGGGGTTGTTGGTTCTTATTTTCTCCTTATCTTTTCTCTCATACTCTCTCACCTAGAAATTCAATTTGGCAAGAGAAATGGTGGAAAAACCCAGAGATGTTTAGACCCTGTGACTGGTTAACAGCCGTGAGAGACAACCTACATGATCGATATTGAGTTTTCCTATGTGGTGAAGGAGAGTGGCCTTCACTTTTTTTGTTAAATCCTATTTGAAAATTTTATTTTGAATCCATGAGTTTAGTTTTCCCTCAAGGAAAAAATATTTTGCATGGGGGTGGAAATTGTGAGATAAATTATAGCATAGATGAGCTTAAGGTGTGTTGAATGTGGCTCACCCTACATCAATTCCAATATTTTCTACTTAAAATGGATATATGATTATTCCTGTGTTATTGATATTTAGCTCATGAATGATTTAGTGATATGTAGGAAAAATTGTTGTTATTATATTAATTTATTTATGATCACTGTGTTGGTTATGACAATAATGTCTAGAGTAATGAGCATGAATTCACTTAACTACATGCTTTGTTTTCTTCAATTTCCTCTACAGGCTATAAGTGATTTCATGGAGTTTAATGGTAGAAGCCCAAAATGTTATTTATGGGGTAAATAGGTAATCTTGAAATTTTCGCTATTAATTTTCCTCTAAGAGGTTCCACAGGTTGAAACTTAAACCATAGTGAGGGAAAATCTCATTGATCATGTACTTAAATTTTTCTCCCCAAATCATGTACTTCAACTTTTATATCTTGGTTCACTATATTTCTAGTCATATGATTTGGGGAATTGGGCTTCTCGAATGCTACTTCAATGATGTCATTTTCAAATTTTTGCTATAGGTCTTCTTCTCAGAGGTTCTAGATGCTAAAATGTAGACTATAGTGAGTGGAAATCTTGTTGATAATTTGGTTCGATCTTGAGATCTTGATTTTCTATATTTTTGGAGTTATTCTCTAAGAATATTAAGCTTCCTGAATGCTCCTAAAATAATTCCGATTTGTTACTTTCACTAAAGTTTTTCTTCTATGTGGTTTCAAAGGCTAAAAATTGGATCATATTTAGGGGAAATCCAAAGGAAATTTTGGTAGAGATTTTAGATCTTAGTTCACTAAATTTTCATAGATATTCCATGAGGAACTCAAATCTCCTCAATGTTCCTGAAATTAGACCTCAAAATAGGCCATCTTGGAAATTTCCCATAACTTTCTTTCTAAGAGGTTCCAAACTATGAAACGTGGAGGAGATTGAGAAAATATCTCAAAGTACATGTGGAAATTTAAAATTTTTTCCTGTATAATTTTTGAGATATACTCTATGGAAGATTAGGGTTTGAGAGAAATAAATAGTCCACACAAATGGTTTAATGAATTTCCCTAACAAAAAGTGGCTTTATGTATGATATCCACACAATGTAAATGCTTTAGACAATGTGTGATGCCTCACATCCCTAATGAAGGATTAGGGGGTTGGGTAAATTACAAAGGTGTTAATTTTAGATAACAATGGAATGTTCTATGCTTAAGACAATTTACTTCAATATTCCTTTAGCAACCCAATGAAAAATTTCAATTATATCCAGTAGAAATCACATTAACTTATAAACATTGACAGTAAATTCAGATAGAACATAAAATCATATGCATAAGACAAGTTAAGACAAAAGGACACAAAATGTGGCAGATTCTAGGGAAAAGTCCTAATGTGGGGAAACCCTTTGATCAAATCTTCTTATTATTATTCAATAGTTTAGTAGAGAGAGAGATTACAAATACAAGCCCAAAATAGGTATGCCAAATAAATAGTCAAATCAACCCTAACCATAAAGTCAATGGTGTTCAAATTTGCCTGAAAACATCCTTCAAACAACAATCCAATTTTTTCTTCAAACTAGCTCAAATTCTTTGGTCAAATCTAGTCAAAGGAGAGAGAAATTCTATTGCAAATTTTTGTGGTCAAAATAGAAGTCAACCTGAAGTTAATACTAGTCAAACTATCCCCAAACACATCAATTTTTGTGCCAATAAATGTAACCTCCTAAAATCAAACTTATGGCACAAAAATTGAGGTCAATGCTCGTCAAATCTCCCAAAGTCAATGCTGGTTAATGCCCTTAAATATACGACCTGTTTCACCCAGAAAAATTGTGCTCCTGCCACATGTGTGAAGTAGAGAGAGAGGGAGTTGCCACACGTGCGAGAAGAAGAGATGCCTCCAATGTTGTACGACCTAATCAAGAGAGAGAAGAAGATGTGATGAGATGATGTCCAAATGAGGAAAATGTCTCTCTTATTTATGCACTTCGTTAAGGGTGACGAGACACATTTATTAGGCTTCATGAGCCTACATTTGACTGAAGCCGATCTTGACAATTTTTCCATAAGAGAAATAAATTCATAATTCCATTTCTTCCTATCAGAATGAGATGATATTTATATAAAAATTGTACCTCTCTGAGAGAGGAATCCAATGAAATAATCATCTCCATCATATGAGCTATCCTAAGGTGGATTTTTTTCCCTATTTGGAAATTTTAACACTCCCTCTCAACTAGGGAGAATTTCACCGACCAATCCATCATTATGCCATCCTGTACAATCATGCCATCAATTCTCCACTCTACTCTGCTATGTTGAAACATGAAGCAATAATGAAGAAGAAGTGATTGAGAGTGTATCATACCAATATCCACTGACTAAAGTCAGTCCTTGATCCTAGATCAAGTTGTTGAACACCATGCATCTCAGTGACAGGGAGTATGTCAATACACAATGCATCCATCTGTAGTGCTATGGTCCCTAACTAGCTTTTCCTAGCTCATTTTCCAGATGAGAGGTACTTTCCATGAGTTCCTGACTCTATGGGTAGGATGTGTGTTGGGGCATCAACAGGAGAAGGTGAACCACTCATCCTTCTCATATGCCATAGGATAAGGTGAACCACTCATCCTATGCATATGTCAATCGTAGGGAAAGGTGAACCACACACCATACATGCATGTGTATGGGTAGGGAAAGGTGAACCAATCACCTTGTATCTAGTGCACCACTAGGGGGAGGTGAACCACTCACCCTATGGTCACTCATAACTAGCTCCAAGAAGTACCCCATGCCCTCATGAGCTCCCATATTTCTGTGTCCAACTCATATGGGACCCTCAGAAGAGGGTCATTCCATGACTCCAAGTCTCTCTCAGAAGGTTAAGAATTTGACCTTCCCAAGAGGCTTCGTGAGAATGTCTGCAACATACTCATCTATCTTGATGTGTTCGAGCCTAAATACTCCCCGTTGTACCATATCCCAGATAAAGTGGTACCTAATATCAATGTGCCTAGAGTGGTTGTGCAACACAAGATTCTCTGATAAATGAATCCCACTCTGGTTGTTACAGACTATCACAGTCGTATCTAGCACATGCTCAAATAACTCACTAAAGAGCTTCCTCAACTAGAATACTTCACAACAGGCCATACTCACTACAATGTATTTGGCCTCAGTGGTGCTTAGTGCAATTGATTTCTGATTCCTACTAATCCAAGATATAGAAGCAAACTCTAAAGAGAAGCAACACCCAGATGTAATCTTATGATCCACCACACTTCCAGCCCAGTCAGCATTTGAAAATCCATGTAGCCTTAAATAGCTGACAATGTATTTGAATCCATAGTGGATAGTTCCCTAGATATATCTCAAGAGATTCTTGGTAGCAATCCAATGAATGTGACGAGGCTCAACCATATATTGACTCAACATGTTCACAACAAAGCATATGTTAGGATGGGAGTTGACCAAGAACATCAGTTCTCCCACAAGTTGATGATACTTGGCAGGGTTCACTAATTCGGGCCCAACAACACTTTGACATAAATTCTTAAAGTTTAGTTCCACCAGATTAGTCAGAGACTTGCAGTACACCATTCCAAATATCTCAAGTAGCCTCACAATATATTTTCCTTGAGAAAGGAAAATGTCACCTGGATTTTGCCAAACCTCCAACCCTGGAAATAAGGCATCAGTCCTAGGTCCATCTAAAACTCAGAAGCCAACTCCTTCTTGCATTTATTAATGAGAGGGTCATCACCTGTTAGAAAGAGATCATCCACGTAAAGGACTAGAATGAGAGGTCTGTCCTTTTCAACCTTGAAGTATATGTTCGGGTCAACATCAATTCATGTAAATCCTAGTTTCATAAGATAGATATTGATCCTCTCATACCAGGCCCTAGGGGCTTGCTTCAACCCATATAGGGCTTTCTTCAACCTGCATACACGTGTCTCATGATCTTGAACTTAAAACCCCTTAGGTTTTTCCACATATACTTCTTCCTTAAATGAACCACGCAAGAAGGTAGTTTTGACATCCATCTGATGAAGGTTCCATATTTGTGAGGTAGAAAGGGCTATGGTTGAAAGAATGGTGGTGTATTGGGAAACTGGTGCAAATATCTCATCATAATCTACTGCTTCCTTTTGAGAGAAGCTTTGAGCTACAAATTTGGTCTTGAATTTATCAACACTCACATCAGCTCAATGTTTTTTCTTGTAGAGCCATTTCAAAATGGGCCTTATCCTTGGGTTTAGGAACCAAATCCCAAACATCATTCTTCATGATCAACTCATACTCCTCATTCATCACATCCTTACAAACCTATTGCTTCAGGGATTCTTCGAATGTACAAGGCTCAAATTCTACAATGGTATTCATGGAAGCTAAGTACCTTTGGTACCTATTCGGCATCTTACTTTCACTGAATGTCCCCCTATATGCAATGTGTTTCTTGGCATATTCAAGAGTATATTTGAGCCACAAATGCCTCTTCCTTGTAGTAGAGGGTTCATTAGGAGGTGGATCAATGGGATCCATCAAACCTTCAACATCGGGCATCGGTTCATCAGACGAAGATTCATCCCCCTTTTCTGCGTCAACATCATCATTGGCCTTCCTAGGAATAGGAAGATCTTGAATCTTTCCAAGTGCAGAATCTTCAATGAAAGTGACATCATGAATTAATTCCACCTCCCTTTGACCATGCACACAAATTCTATACACCTTCGAAATTTCACTATAGCTCACAAATGTTCCTTTCTTCCGAGATGCATCTAGTTTGTTTGTTTTCTCTTTTGGCACATGAAAGTATACGAGACATCCAAAAATTCTAAAATGAGAAACATCAGGTTTCTTACTAGTGAATACTTCTTTGGGTGTCTTGAAGTCTAAAGCTTTATGTGGGCATTGGTTTTAGACATACACAACTGTGTTGGAAGATTCTGCCCATAAGAACTTTGGAAGACCTTGATCATGAACATAGCCCAAGTAGCTTCAATGATAGTATGATTATTCCTTTCGACAACACCATTTTGCTCAAAAGTATAAGTTGTTGCGGTCTCCCTCTTAATTCAAGCTTCTCTACAGTAGTCTTTGAATTCATTAGCCTCATAGCCAGTCCCATTATCAGTCCTCAGAATTTCGATCTTCTTCCCTGTTTGATTCTCGACCAAGGCTTTGAAGGTGAGGAACCATTTGAATGCTTCATTATTCTTCTTTAAGAAATAGATCCATGTATTGTGAGAGAAGTCATCCAAAAAAATAACATAATACAAATATCCACCCAAAGATGTAACGGGCATCATACCTGATAGATCAGAATGGACCAATTGAAGAATATCAATGGTTTGAGTCTCACTTGAGGGGAATGACCCCCTTGTATGTTTTCCATCTTCACATACCAGACAAACACCTTCATGATTCAAGTTGACTTTAGGCATCCCTATGAGCATCTTCCTTACATCGGGTAAGGATTTGAAATGAAGGTGAGAAAATCTTAAGTACCATAATTTAGATTGAAGAGAGGTGTCACAGATCATTGCTCCCAACAAACTTCCTCCAACATAATAGAGACCTCCAACCCTGAATCCTAGAGTGAATGCATCTCTTGGATTCCTTTGCCAAAGACAAACCTTCCCATTAATGAATGACACATTAAAGCCTTTGCCTTCCATCACATAAATAGAAACCAAGCTCTTTTTCAAGTCAGGTACATATAACACTTCCTGTAGGTCAAGGGTTTGACCTTGATTTAAGTGAAGAGTAACGGTCCCAATTCCTTTCACAAGATAAGTGGCATTATCCCCAAGTATGATCTCCATATTTTCCTTCTTCTCAACCAAGTTCGAGAGAGCTTATTTATACTCAGTGAAGTTCCTTGAGTCACCACTATCAATCAATCGATGTTCCAATGTATCCAGAGGAGAGGCAGTGGAGAGGGAAAAAAATAAGATAAAATTCATTTTTCTTTGCAACATTAACTTCATCATACCTAGATTTTCTTGACTTCTTGGGAGAATGACCACCTCCATTTTGAGTAAAAGGAGCATTCCTCTTCCCTTTTTTATTGAAGCTGTTGTTGTTATTTTTTTCATCATCCCTTGAAGTATCCTTCTTGTGAGGTCACTCTCTACTATCTAGTGAAGTGACCAAACTTATTATAATTAAAACACCTTCTTTTTCTTCCTTCTTTGAATCCTAACATGAACCCTTGTCCTTGATTCCTTGGACCAACATTGTTCCTTCTTCTAAAATGAGTGGAGAAGGCAGTAAGATTGTTTCCATTTGAGGGATCGTCTTGTTCCATCATCCTTATTTCTTATTGAGTGCATATGGTCAATAGTTCCTCAAATACCAGAATCCTGTCATTGTTGAGAATGGTGGTGTTGAACACATCCCAATCTATTGTAAGGCCCCCAAGTGCAATAAGGGAGTGTTCCTAGTCACCAATGACTTCTCCAATAGATAGAAGATCATTATTGATCTCGATGATCCTCATGAAGTAGGATTCGATGCATTCTCCTTTATCCATATTGATGTATTTCAACTTTTTATTGAGAAAGAGAATTTGATTTGCATTGTTCACTAAGAACATCCTAACTAGCCTTTCATGCATCTCCTTAGATGTTTCCAAATCAAAAATATATGCAACCAAAGGCTTATGAATAGAATAAATATTCTTCTTAGCTTTTACCTCGTCTTTCTTGTACTTGGTTTGAACAGTAGAAGATGCACTTGAAGGAGGCTCGGTTATTATTCCTTTGACATAGTCCATGGCATCATTTTCTTCAAAAGTCAAATCCAATGTAATCTTCCATCTATGATAGTCAAACTTGTCCTTAAGATTTTCCTCGTAATTGAAGAAATATGTAGTCATCATTGGGACTAATTCCAAGTCCTTGTCCAACAACTTCCGTTAGTGATTGCTTTGCTTTCACTCTTTCTTGGGCTTTGTCTTCACCTCAATTTCGATACCATGTTAATTTTAGATAACAATGGTAAGTTCTATGCTTAAGACAATTTATTTCAATGTTCCTTTGGCAACCTAATGAAAAATTTCAATTATATCTAGTAGCAATCACATTAACTTATAAACATTGACAATAAATGCAGATAGAACATAAAATCATATGCATAAGGAAAGCCAAGAGAAGAGGACACAAGATGTGGTAGATACCAAGGACAAACCACAATGTGGGGAAACCCTTTGATCAAATCTTCTTATTAATATTCAATAGTTTAACAGAGAGAGAGAGAGTACAAATACAAGCCCAAAATAGATTTACCAAATCAGCAGTCAAATCAACCATAAATAGAAATTCAATGGTGGTCAAAGCTTCCCCAAACATCCTCCAAATAGCACTCCAATTCGGCCTTCAAATCAACTCAAATTCTTCAGTCAAAGCCAGTCAAAAGAGAGAGAAAGTCTACTGTAATTTTCTGTGGTGAAAAAAGAATTCAACTTGAAGCCAATGCTATTCAAACTATCACCAACTACCTTGATTTTTGTGCCAATAAATGTGGCCTCCTAAAATCAAACTTCTGGAACAAAAATCAAGGTCAACGCTGGTCAAATCACCCAGAGACATCATTGGTCAATGCCTTGAAATCTGCAACCTATTTCACCCAGAAAAACTCAGCCTCCTACCACACATGTGAGTAGAGAGAGAGGGAGATGGCACACGTGCGAAGAAGAAAAGATGCCTCCAATGCTATATGACCCAATCAAGAGAGAGAAGAAGATGTGATGAGATAATGTCCAAATGAGGAAAAGGTCTTTCTTATTTATACACTTCGTTGGGGGTGAAGAGACACATCTATTGGGATTCATGAGCCTACAATTGATTGGAGCCAACCTTGACAATTTGTCCATAAGAGAAATAAATGCATAATTCCATTTCTGCTTGTCAGAGTGAGAAGATTGTTGGGTCTCCAAAATTTCATCCACTATCACCTTCATTTTCATCATTTTACCCTCCTTCCGTAACTTTGTAACTCCATAACCCTACATTTAGTAACCATTTTCATAATCATATGGGTTTATTATTATTATTTTCCAAGTCATTGCTTTTAAGTATTTTAAGTGAATTTGTGAATAAATATTAGGAAATTAACATGTTTTCATATATATCTATATATCTATATCTATATATATATATATATATATATATATGGGTTTATTATTATTATTTTCCAAGTCATTGCTTTTAAGTATTTTAAGTGAATTTGTGAATAAATATTAGGAAATTAACATGTTTTCATATATATATATATATATATATATATATATATATATATATCTATATATATATATATATATATATATATATATATATATATATATATATATATAAGTGTTGAGTTTTGTGATATTGTATGCCTACTTGGAGATTCTAGAATGGTCCTACTTGGCCACCCAACCAAAATTTGAATTTCAAATTCCAACTCATGAAGATTTGTGGAATACTTGTAGAAGATGTGGATCATTAGCTATGCACATTCAGAGGAGAAGAACCATAGATGATAGGATTTTTGAGAGAATTTGTATCTTACATTTTTAGGAGATTGGTTGTAACCACAAGAGATAAATGTAGATTTAGGAGAGATCTAAGGATCTATATTTATTGTATAGTTATCCTCAATTTTTGTATAAATAGGAGTGCACCCTTCATACAAAAAGTTGTTAATTGTAACTAGTAGCTAGTGGTTAAGTATTAATTGCTGATTATTAATTGTTAGTTTCTAGTTGAAGGTTCCAAGTTGCATCCAAGATGTGATTTGTAAAGTGAGGAGAGATAATTCTTGTAGTATCTTGTAACTCATTTTATGAAATACATACTGCTAGTTTGATCTCCAAGATGTGATAGTTTATTTAGTGTGCTTGATGAGGAATGGAGGTCCCCCATCAACCACAATTTGTATGCCTTTGTACATATTGGTAACATAGTGTAGTTGTTTTATTTCATTCATTTTCAAAGCAAGTGTGATTTCATTTCAGCAGGTGTGAGTGTGATTTCTTTTCAATAAGTGTGATTTCAATTCTGCAAGTGTGATTTCATTTATGCAAGTGTGGTGTGATTTTCATTTATGTAAGTGTGATGTGATTTCAATTCTGCAAGTGTGATTTCAATTTCAAGTAAGTGTGATTTCCTTTATGCAAGTGTGATTTCAATTTCTTTATGTCTGGTTTGGTTTGGATTAGATTGATTTAACTTTTTTGTTAATTAGTTTTAACTACATTAGATTAATCTATTCTAATAAATAACCACCTAGTACATATAGTACATGTATACCTTGTTAGTTGTACAAACCCCGGGTTGACAATTAATGAAAGGGATTTAACTTACAATTAAATCACCCAACATTTTGGCGCTATTGCCGAGGAGATATACATAGGTGTTTATTTTGAAGTTTAGACAACTCATTATAGTTGCATTCATTTTTAGATGCATGGTTAAAATCATATTCAAATCATTTTTCATATTTAATTAAAAAAAAATCAAAATTTGTACTAATTTGTGTACACGATAGGAATTATCAACCAATTGGAGTTATTCACAACCAATTTAGAGATTGAAGAATGTTCTTCCAAGAAATTTATCAGATCATAGCAATAGTTGGTTTATCTGCCTCTTAAGAAGAGTTTATATCAACTGCATGCAGAAACTTGTCTATCTCTCCACCTACACAAGAAGATCTTCAAATTTCTTTTGATTCCTCTTGTCAATTGGTTGAAGAGACTAAAGATTCATGCAATACTTTTGATGAGGAGAAATCAATAAAATCTAATATCGAGGAATGCATAATAGATGAGGATATTCAATGTGATCTAAACCAAGAAAGGAATCAAGAATGTCATTACCTTATTGAAAGATGGTTCCAATCAAGGATCAAGTCACATCACTCTTCCATTCTTCCTTACTTCTTAATTGTATTATCAAAACAGATGGTTTTTCATGCCTTGATGTGTTTTAATGCATATTTTTTAGAACTAAGCATGAATATATTTTTACTCCTGTTACGCACATGGTTACACTAGAAATATGTATACACGTGAAACAATTTTTCTATTTCTAGTAGAGTAGAGTAGGATAGAACCAATGAATAAAACCAAGTTTGGTAATGTGTTTAAAAAAAAGGTTTTTAAGTTAGATTTCATTTTATTTGTAATTTTGGTTTTGGTGGTGCAGTAAGGGGCACCCATATCACTAATCATTTGTAGGAAGATGTAGAAAGAGAAGGAATATTTGAGAAGAAGGAGAACAAATAGATTTTTGAGAGCCACAACTTGAAGTTAGAGATCAAATCCTTTTGCTTTGTATTTTAAATTTCACTTTCTAAATGAATAAAAAAGTTTCAATATTGTTGATTATGCTCTCTTCTTATGCTCTCTGTGACCTGGAAGATCAAAAAATAAAATTGAACAAAGTTAGTTTTAATTTTTGCTATAAAAACTAGATAAGAGATCTAAATTCATAATCAAAAGTATAATTACATGATTTTAGAAAGCTCAAAAAATAGAACATATATCTCCAATGGATCCAACATTACCGAAAATGCCTGTTTTGACTCTTTTTTCACCTTATTTGATAATAATTTGAATAAAATATCACTGCTTTAATTTTATACCCAAATTTGTTGTAAATAATCCTATAATTCGACCAAAACCCTGTATGTGTGCCCCAAACATGGAAACTTCACATAAACCTGAACTATATTTCTGATTTGTGGTCGAAATTGTTGGATGTTAAAATATGCATTTAGCTCGCAGATCTGAATTCTATAGTCATGTGGCACCATACGATCGCGTTGGGTGCCAAAAATCAGGGGCCAATCCCAATTCATCTGCTGCACCCATTTATCTTTTAAGTGCTGGTCATATGCAGTTTTCATGGGATCGTGGGCTAGGTAAGGCCTAGCCCTTAGCCCTGCCTATGGTTCTATGGCTCTAGAGGACGTGGGATAAGCCTTATCCCGAACCCATCCCCTAAATGGGGCACGTTAAAAATTTAAATAAATGTTTGGGATTTATGTTAATAAGAAACATGGTTAGCCGAGTTGGTAAAGAGATTTGTTGGTAGGTTGGAGGTCATGGTTTCGATTCCCATGGAGCAAAGTTTGAACCTACAAAAATTTTTGGCCCACTACAAGGGGGCCACGTGGAACTCCCTCGTTGGCCAACCACAACAAACCGTGAACCAATGAAAAAAACACGTGTAAACCAACTAACCAGTGACAGGTGTCAAACACTCATTGGCCATTGAAGATTTCTTCAAACTTGCCAAGTCATGACCCAGTCAATGTACAGACTGTGGATTGGGCATTCCTACAACCTAAATACCATTTTTTAGCTGTTTCCTAAAACAAATAGAACACAATTCTAGGAGCATCCAATGTTGGATTTCAGTGAAACAAATTGAAACAGATTCAGAGCAATGATATCTATGCTTTGGTGTTGGTTTCAATCTTATCCAATAATTTTAAATTTTGAGCATTTTCTTGATCCACAAGATCATGGGTAAGGGTGGAGCACTAGAGAAAAAGAAAAAAATTAGTTACGAATGTAGACTTTCATAAAAACCTACAAATATTAAAAATACAACTGCGATAATTGAAAAACCACCATCTAAGTCTAATTGTAAGTTGTAAAGCGGCAAGACAATGCAACGATCCATATTTTTGGTAGTTGGAGAATCGACACAATTCAGTAGCTTATGAAAATTTGGTTTGTGGTCTATTCATGAAGCATTAACTATGTGGAGAAGATATCTCAAGCTCAAAATTGGTTAGAAACACAATGAAGAAGTCACCAACAAAACAATAACAGGTGATCCATGGTACTGATCAGGTAAAAGTGCATTTATTTATTTGTTCTTAAATTTTCTTTATTAGTATTATTTCTGAGTTTTTTGTGTATATATAAAATGAATAGGGACTAAGCGCCTCTCTCTTTTGATGGCCTTACATTTTATTGCAGAAATTGCTAAGTTTTTGCAGGTTCCAGGATGATGAAATAAGATCACTATATGCACGAGTACCTTTTTAAAGACCAAGTTTCTTTCAGAAGAGCATGCTCATTCAATGTAAAATTAGATGAACTACACCATTGCTACTAAACACATACCAATTTTACCATTGCTACATATTTTAAGCTTGCATTCGATCAATAACTGTCCATCTCCCTACTACCAAAAAATCATTTTCCTTTCCACTCTTCATACTTTCCTACCTAATTTTCACTCACCCTTAACCCAAAAATAAAGTCATTCAACTCCCTTAAAAATTTGAATCATCCCATTTTCCATTTCATTCCTATCAAATAAACCTTGCTTCAATGAAAATTTTCCATTTATGGTCCTTCAAATTATTATTTCATACTCGTGTTAGATGATGGAGGATTCATTAAGGCCTCCCTTCTAACAAGTTTTGACCCACCGACTCCGACACATCATCTGGGATCAAAAACATAGATATTACAAGTACGTTGAGCCTTGCATTACTTAATGGCAAGTTATCTCGCTAATAAACAATGGGAATACATCAATGTCCTCTGTTTGTCGGATCTTCTAGGTGACTCAACTTTGACACATCTATTTGTACCTAGTAAGATGTACTTAGGCATCTTGACTCTCATTGACATCAATGGTGATTAGTCTCATGTTGGTTAATGACATTCATTAATGTCCAATAATCAAAAAAATTTATTTTCTATGTTTGACATCAACACATCAATTCACATAGATAAGAATTATGCCACTGACTAGGAATGAATGAAGATTACGTGATTTCAGCAGTTTACAACAAGACTCAATTCAACAACCATAGGAATAAAGATTCCAATCTCATCCTTAATTCATACAACCAAGAGAAAGAAGAAGCATAGCATATTCTTTTACTTCACATTCCATGATTCAGAAGCAATAAACACACTCTTCTATATACATATCTTGTTCACTTTTCAGGTAGGTGAAGGTATGTACTTTCCTAATTTTTAATCATGTAATTCCTTAAATGCTAAAATTACAATTTTGGAAAATCCCTCACCACCTTCATATTCCCTTTCTCATTTTCCAAAAACTAAAAATACCTTTAGTTGGGGGAAGGGATTCACATTTCATGCCACATGTCACATTTCATTTCATCCTAACCAACATATTTTTCCCAATAAACTATTATTGTATTTTGATTCAAAAAGTTTATATGTTCTGCAATGATCAATTGATGAGCACATTAAATGGCTGATAGCCACTATGGGACTTAAAAAGGAATTCTTAATGTTTTCAAGTATTTTAATGCAACAAAAATAAAATAAAAACATATTTTACACAAGAACCAATACTCATAAATTTTTGGTTGTCACACAAGAACCAACCATAAAAATATATGTTGCAATCAAATGTATTTCAAAGTATACTTTGCAAAAACAATAAAATTGTCAAATGATATGATTACACAAAGTTAAAAGAGAATCAATACAAAGCCAAAGATCATAAAGAAGCAAATCTTTTTAAGAAGATAAACTTATGATTAAGTGAATCAATGCAATAGTTGCATGAGGACATGCAACATCTTTAGTTTGGGGGTATGTTGGGTCTCCAAAATGTCATCCACTTTCACCTTCATTTCCATCATTTTACCCTCATTCCATAACTTTGTAAATCCATAACCCTACATTTAGTAACCATTTTCATAATCATATGGGTTTATTATTATTATTTTCCAAGTCATTGATTTTAAGTATTTTAAGTTAATTTGTGATTAAATATTAAGAAATTAACATGTTTTCATATATATCTAAAAGTTTTACGAGTTTTGTGATATTGTAGGCCTACTTGGAGATTCTAGAAGGGTCCTACTGTTATGAAACTAGCTTAGAAAAAGATAGAAAAGATAGATCAATGCCTTAGAATTCAGCCTCTTCGAGGGGGCAACCTCCTTTACATTACACAAATGAATGATTCTTTGATGATTCAAATGAAAAAAACCTCCTTCCTATATATAGGAGTCTAAGGAGTCACAATATAACCTAGCCGACCTAACAATAATAATATAAGGCACAAAAATAATAATACAGGGATTCTATGGGGCACAATAATAAAAATATGGGGACAATAGGGGCACAACAATATTAATAAGGGATATAACTACAATAGTAATGGGGTAATCACTAGTATTATAGGGACCTAACATGCCCCTCCCTTTAAAAAAGTGTTGTCCTCAACGCTTGAGTAGTTTTGGATGCTTTTGTATAAATTTTTCATCCTCCCATGTGGAATCTTTAGCGGATAAGTTCTTCCACTTGATGAGATACTCTGAAATTGATCAATTTCGGACTGCTTCCGGTTCCAATATAATTCTTCCTTCCTCATCAAGTTCTGGCAATATTGTTTGAACTGGGAGCTTGTTGCCTATAACCTTCTTTAAACATGAAACATGGAAAACTAGGTGCACTCGAGAAGCTGCATGAAGCTCGAATTTGTATGCCATAGTACCAACCTTTTGCAACACCTTGTATGGATCGTAATACTTTGGTGATAATTTATTATCCTTCTTAGCTTGCCTGAGGGACATTTGTTTATATGGTTGTAGCCATAGGAATACCCAATCATCTACATCAAAACTTCTTTCGCTACGATGTTGATCTGCCTATTGTTTCATTCTATTATGCGCCAACACAAGGTTATCGTTTAAGGGTTGGAGGACTTGTTGTTGATGCTCGATGTGATGTTCCACTGCTTGAACCTTAGAATTTTCTCTTAAATATGATGTGATGGATGGTGGCTGATATCCATAAAGTGCCATAAATGGGGTCATTTTTGTTGCTGTTTGGGAGGAAGTGTTATACCACCATTTAGCCAGAGGCAACCATTTGACCCATTGTGTCTATTTGTTGGATACAAAGCAACAAAGATATCCTTCCAAACATTTTTTTAATATCTCAGTTTGCCCATCAGATTGAGGATGATAAGATGAGCTATGAGCTAACTGAGTATCGAGATAAGAAAATAATTCTATCCAAAAATTTCCAGTGAAAATGGGATCTCTATCACTTACAATAATCTTTGGGTTCCCATGTAGCTTTTGAATTGTTTCCATAAATGCAGTAGAAACTGCACTGGCTTTAAATGGGTGTGATAATGCACAAAAGTGTGCATACTTGGTAAGTCTGTCAACTACCACCAGATGACACTCTTTCCCTTAGACTTGGGTAAACCTGTGATAAAATCCATTGAAACCTCCTCCCAATGTTGGCTTGGAATGGATAAATGTTGTAATAGACCCAGGGTCTTAATTGTTTCAACTTTAGTTTGTTGGCAAACCAAACATTTTGCCACAAAATTTTGAATATACGATTTAAGGCCATCCCAAAAAAATTCCTTCTTAACCCTGTGGTAAGTTTTTAAAAATCTTGAGTGCCCTCCTAAGGGAGAAGTGTGCAATTCCATAAGAATCTTTTGTTTGAGTTGGGAATTATTACAGAGGTATAAGCGATATTTGTACCATAATGAATCATTTTTCCAGCTAAATGTATCAGATGTATTGGAATCTTGTTGTGACTTTTGAATAAGTGCCCACACTTCATCATTCTTCCATTCCTCCCTTGCTTCATTTATCCAACCTGGTTGGATAATAGAAATGGTGCACAACAATGCTTCCACATCCTCATCCTTTCTTGAGAGTGCATCTTCCACCACATTTTGCTTCCCTTTTTTGTAGATGATTTCAAATTCATAACCCAACATCTTTGTGACCCACTTTTGTTGCTCTGTAGAGGATAATATTTTTTCTAAAAAGTATTTAAGGCTATCATGATCCGTTTTTACCTTGAAGTGTCTTCCCATTAGGTAGGGTCGCCATTTCTCGAGTGCATGTAGTATTGCCAACATTTCCTTCTCATAAATGGCTTTGTGTAAAAACTTTCCTTTGATTGGACAACTTTCAAAAGCAATGGGCCTTTCATCTTGCATTAAAATAGCACCAATTCCTTTTCCTAAAGCATCACATTCCACAATAAAGGTTTTTGTGAAGTCCGGTGTAGCTAAGACCGGTGCTTGGCACATTGCCTCTTTAAGATGTTTGAAGGCCTTTGTTGCTTCTGGAGTCTATGAAAATGCATCTTTCTTCAATAATGTTGCTAGAGGTGCTGCTATTCTCCCATAATTTTTAACAAACTTGTGATAATACCTTGTCAACCCGAGAAATCCTCGTAGATGCTTTATGGATGTGGGGATTTTCCATTCCTTAATGGCTTTAATTTTGCTAGGGTCTACCTTAACTCCTTCATGAGATACAATATGACCCAGATATTCCACCTCTTGTACTCCAAAGAAACATTTGGATCTTGTTGCATATAATTGTTTCTCTTCCAATAGTTGTAGCACCCTGTCAACATGTTCAACATGATCCTTCCAAGACTTGCTGTAGCTTAGTATATCATCAAAAAATACTAACACAAATTTTCTAAGGAAGGGTTTGGAAATGGAATTCATCAAACTTTGAAATGTAGAAGGTGCATTGGTAAGGCCAAAAGGCATGAAAAAAATTCATAATGACCCTCATGAGTTCGAAATGTTGTTTTCAAAATGTCTTCAATCTTCATTCTGATTTGATGATATCTTGAATGAAGATCCAACTTGGTGAAGTAAATTGATCCATGTAATTCATCTAGTAATTCATCAATGATAGGAATGGGAAACTTATCTTTAATAGTGAGCTTGTTGAGCTCCCTATAATCTAGACACATGTGCCATGATCCATCCTTCTTGTGCACCAATACTATTGGAGCAGAGAAAGAACTTTGACTAGGTTGAATTATACCAGCCTCTAGCATTTCTACAACCATATGTTCAATTTCACTCTTTTGGGCATAGGGATATCTGTAAGGCCTGATGTTTGGAGGAACACACCCTGGAATCAGATGAATAGTATGATCATGATCACGATCATGAATAGGTGGGAGACCTTTGGGAGTCTCAAATACCTTGGAATGATTGTCCAAGACTTTTTGGAGATCTGGAGAAATAGATGATTTCGATGTGGAAACATCCAGTGAACATACTTGTGCAATTACACCTCTTTGTTCCTTTTTTAGAAGCTTTGTCATATCGTTAGAGCTAATTATCTTTCCCAGTTTCCCTGCAATACCCCTTAATTCAAATTCCTTTCCTTTCGCAGAAAATTTCAAGAAAAGTTCTTAAAAATTAAAAGCTATTGTACGCAAGGATTGTAGCCATTGGACTCCTAGTACAACATCAACACCTCCCATTGGAATGGAAAGCATTGGGCTAGTCAATACATATTCTCCCATGGATAGCTTGATATTATGGCACTTTGCAGAGAAATTTATTGTTCCTCCATTTGCAACCATCACTTGACACTCTGGTGCTGGATATAGGAAGCAATTCAATTTGTTTGCTACCTTATAATGAATAAAATTATGGGTACTTCCTGAATCAATCAACACTATTACCTTTTTCTTCTTGTCCTTCTATCTTGATGGTTTGAGGAGTGCTAATTCCTGCCACACATTACAAGATATGGTCAGATTCATTTATTATTTATCTAGGCTTTGTTCCTAGAGTATATCCTCTTCTTTTGACCTTTCTTGCTCCTTTTCTTCTTCCTCTTCACAATCTATGTAGAATAATTTCTTCTCAGCACAGTTATGACCTTTAGTATATTTGCTATCACAACTATAAAAAGGCCCTTTTGCTCTTTTTTCTTCCAATTGTTATGGTTTCAACCTTATAGGTTGTGGAAAACTAGGGGCAACAACATTTCCATCTTTATAGTTGTGAGTGTTATGCTTCTTGGTTGCTATAATTTTGTTTTCCATTTTTCTTGCTAACCTGAATGCCTTCTCTAATGAATCAGGTTCCCAAAGGCAAACATCATGTTGGATATTATCCTTTAAAGTCCCTATGAACACATCAATCCTATGCTCCTCTAGAATATTTTTTACCCTTATGTTCAATTTTTGGAACTCTTCAATGTGCTCCATTATTGAACCCTTTTGTTTGAGACTTATCAATTGGCTAAAAAATGTGTTTCCTTTTGTATCCTCATAATGTGCTGTCAATTCTTCCATAAAAATTGCCTAAGTGATAATTTGTTTACGAGAGCAAAGCCATTAATACCATACAAACTTATTTGGTTCCAAATATAAAGTTTAAATACATACCTTTTGTGTGTTTTGCACATTATTGTGATTGAAAAATTTCTCCATCTGTAATATCCATGTTGCGGGATCCTTGCCATCAAACTTCCTCATATCAATTTTTAGAATACAGTGGGTCTTCAATCCAACATTAGAGTCTATGAAATCATGACTAACATTTCTTTTGTTTGCATCATGAGTTTCCTTTACTACCCTTTCACCATTTGTAAGTAATTCTTGTAGAAAATTTGTCAAATCTATCTTCAAATCTGCCATGTCTGTCTTCAAATCTGCCATGTATCTCTTCAAATCTATCTTCAAATGTATCTTCAAATCATCCATCTTAGCTTCCATTCCCTTTATCTTAGATTCCACAACCTTTATCTTCGCTTCTACTAGCTTTTGTGAGAGTGACATTTGTTGCACTTGGTCTTGTAATTTTGATATATCATGTAGCATTTCTTCCTCTTCTTCATGAGTCATGCTAGAGCTTTTAGGTTGCTTACTAGGTGTTTTAATTTTCTTTCCTTGGGGCATCAATTACTGATAATAATTCTCTACTATGCCCTTTGAATTCCATCAAAATAACTTTTCAAACCAAGCTCAAGCAAAAAATTAAAAAAATCTACACACCTTTTTTCACTTTGTAGGAACTTCATATTGCTTCTGATGTATCTCTGTAATTTCAGATCATCGAGTTCTAAAATTGTGACCTGCAGTAGCCCTCTTTGTCCTCTTTCCAATGCCACCAGTCTGATCCAAATTGGATTCTCCAAGGAATAGTTATGCCAAATATCCCGCAGTGACTTGATTATATACTAGTTCAGTAGAGCGAACTTGTATGACATGCCACGTGTCCTTGTTTCGACCATTGGCTCTGAAAATATATACAAGAAACTTTAGTCCATCCTCTTTCCATACCTTCTTATGAAACATCAATCTGATTCCCAAAGAGAAAGTTATGATTATTTTCCCCAGGTCACCTGTTTCGAATGTAATTCAGGAGTCTGCAAAAAGACCAACTTCCTCAGATCATATCTCTGCAAATATAGCGCGAAAAGATCTGAAATTCAGACCCAAGGTTCAGTGCGATTTCATCTCAAATGGGTTTTTTTTTCACTTCTGAAACATTGCAAAAAAAAGTTATAGTGAAAATGCCACAATGACCTATTTAGAGCAGCAAAATCCTAGAATCCAAAGCTTTGATACCAAATGTTATGAAACCAGCTCAAAAAAAGATAGAAAAGATAGATCAACGCCTTAGAATTCAGCCTCTTCAAGGGGGAAACCTCCTTTACATTACACAAATGAATGATTCTTTGATGATTCAAATGACAAAACCTCCTTTCTATATATAGGAGTCTAAGGAGTCACAATATAAACTAGCCGACCTAACAATAATAATATAAAGGCACAAAAATAACAATAGATGGATTCTATGAGGCAGAGTAATAAAAATATGGGGACAATAGGGGAACAACAATATTAATAAGGGATATAACTACAATAGTAATGGGGTAATCACTAGTATTATGGGGACCTAACATCTACTTTGTCACCCAACTACAAATTTGAATTTCAAATTCCAACTCATGAATATTTGTGGAATAATTTTAGAAGATGTGGATCATTAACTATGCACATCCAAAGGAGAAGAATCATGGGTGAGAGGATTTTGAGAGGATTTGTATCTTACATTTTTAGGAGATTGGTTGTAACCACAAGAGATAAATGTGGATTTGGGAGAGATCTAAGGATCTATATTTATTATATAGCTATCCTCAATTTTTTGTATAAATAGGAGTGCACCCTTCATACAAAGGGTTGTTAATTGTAAGTAGTATCTAGTGGTTAAATATTAGTTGTTGATTGTTAGTTGTTAGTTTCTAGTTGGAGGTTCCATGTTATGAAACTAGCTCCCAAAAAGATAGAAAAGATAGATCAACGCCTTAGAAATAAGTCTATTCAAGGGGGCAACCTCCTTTACATTACACAAATGAACAATTCTTAGATGATTCAATTGACAAACCTCCTTTCTATATATAGGAGTCTAAAATAATAATATAAAGGCACAAAAATAACAATAATGGGGTTCTATGGGGCACAATAAGAACAATATGGGGACAATAGGGGCACAACAATAACAATAAGGGATACAACGACAATAGTAATGGGGGAATCACTAATATTATAGGGACCTGACATGCCCCTCTCCTTCAAAAGAGTGTTGTCCTCAACACTTGAGTAGTTCTAGATGCTTCTTTATAAAATTCTAATCCTCCCATGTGGAATCTTCAAAAGGCAAGTTTTTCCACTTGATGAGATACTCTGAAATTGATTGATTTCGTGGTTGTCAAGTTCTTGTTTCTTTGACTGCTTCAGGTTCTAATATGATTTTTCCTTCCATATTAAGTTCTGGAAATATTGTTTGAATTGGAAGCTTGTCACCTATAACCTTCTTTAAGCATGAAACATGGAAAACTGGGTGCACTCGGGAAGCTATAGGAAGCTCCAATTTGTATGCCATAGTACCTATTTTTTGCAACACCTTGTATAGGCCATAATACTTTGGTGATAATTTATTATCCTTCTTAGCTTGCTTGAGAGACATTTGTTTATATGGTTGTAGCCGTAGGAATACCTAATCACCTACATCAAAACTTCTTTCATTGTGATGTTGATCTGCCTCCTGTTTCATTCTATTCTATGCCAAGGTGAGGTTATCCTTTAAGAGTTGGAGAACTTGTTGCTGATGCTCAATGTCATCTTCCACTGCTTGAACCTTAGAATTTTCTCTTAAATATGATGTGATGGATGGTGGATGATATCCATAAAGTGCCATAAGTGGGATCATTTTTGTTGTGGTATGGAAGGAAGTGTTATACCATCATTCAGCTAGAGGTAGCCATTTGACCCATTGTGTCTGTTTATCAAATACAAAGAAATGAAGATATCCTTCCAAACATTTGTTTACTATCTCAGTTTTTCCATCATATTGAGGATGATAAGATGAGATATGAGCTAATTGAGTACCAAGACAAGAAAATAACTCTGTCCAAAAATTTCTAGTGAAAATTGGATCTCTGCCGCTTACAATAATCTTTGGGTTTCCATGTAGCTTTTGAATTGTTTCCATAAATGTAGTAGAAACTGTACTCACTTTAAATGGATGAGATAATGCACAAAAGTGTGCATACTTGGTATGTCTATCAAATACCACCATGATAACACTCCTTCCTTCAGATTTGGGTAAACCTGTGATAAAATCCATTGAAACCTTCTCCCAACGTTGGCTTGGAATGGATAAAGGTTGTAATACTCCTAGGGTCTTAATTGTTTCAACTTTATTTTGTTAGAAAACCAAACATTCCGCCACAAACTTTTGAATATTTGATTTAAGGCCATCCTAAAAAAAATCCTTCTTAACCCTGTGGTAGGTTTTTAAAAATCCTGAGTGCCCTCCTAAGGGAGAGGTGTGTGATTCCCTAAGAATCTTTTGTTTGAGTTGGGAATTCTTACATAGGTATAACCAATCCTTGTACCATAACGAATCATTTTTCCAGCTAAATGTATCAGATGTACTGGGATATTGTTGTATCTTTTGAATGAGTGCCCACACTTCCTCATCATTCTTCAATTCATCCCTTGCTTTTTTTATCCAATCTAGTTGGATAATAGAAAGGGCACAAAGAAATGCTTCCACATCCTCATCCTTTCTTGAGAGTGCATTTGCCACAAAATTTTTCTTCTCTTTTTTGTAGATGATTTCAAAGTCATAACCCAACATCTTTGTGACCCATTTTTGCTGCTCTTCTGAAAATAATCTTTGTTCTAAAAAGTTTTAAGACTATCATGATCTATTTTTATCTTGAAGTGTCTTCCCATTAGGTAGGTTCACCATTTCTTAAGTGCATGTAGTATTGCCAACATTTCCTTCTCATAAATAGCTTTGTGTAAATACTTTCCTTTGATTGGAAAACTTTCATTGGTAATGGGTCTTTCTTCTTTCATTAAAACAACACCAATTTCATTTCCTAAGGCATCACATTCCACAATAAAGGTTTTTGTGAAGTCTGGTGTCACTAAGACTGGTGAGCTCACTATTAAAGATAAATTTCCCATTCCTGTCATTGATGAATTATTGGATGAATTTCATGGATCAATTTACCTCATCAAGTTGGATCTTTGTTCAAGATATCATCAAATCAGAATGAAGACTAAGAACATTCCAAAAACAACATTTAGAACTCATGAGGGTCATTATGAATTTTTTTCATGCCTTTTGGCCTTACTAATGCACCTTCTACTTTTCAAGGTTTGATGAATTCCATTTTCAAACCCTTCCTTAGAAAATTTGTGTTAGTATTTTTTGATGATATACTAATCCACAACAAGTCTTAGAAGGATCATGTCCAACATGTTGACATGGTGCTCAAACTATTGGAGGAGAAGCAATTATATGCAAAAATCTCCAAATGTTTCTTTGGAGTACAAGAAGTGGAATATTTGGGTCATATTGTGTCTCATGAAGTTGTTAAGGTAGACCCTAGCAAAATTAAAACCATTAAGGAATGGAAAATCCCCACATCCATAAATCATCTACGAGTATTTCTCGGGTTGAAAGGGTAGTATCACAAGTTTGTTAAGAAATATGGGAGAATAGCATCACCTGTAACAACATTATTGAAGAAAGATGCGTTTTCATGGACTCCAGAAGCAATGAAGGCCTTTGAACATCTTAAAGAGGCAATGTGCCGAGCTCCCTATACTATGGACACATGCGCCATGATCCATCCTTCTTGTGCACCAATACTACTGGAGCAAAGAAAGAACTTTGACTAGGTTGAATTATACCAACCTCTAGCATTTCTGGAACCATATGTTCAATTTCACTCTTTTGGACATAGGGATATCTGTAAGGCCTGATGTTTGGAGGAACACTTTTTGGAATCAAATTAATAGCATGATCATGATCACGAATAGGTGGAAGGCATTTGGAAGTATCAAATACCTTGGAATGATTGTACAAGACTTTTTCAAGATTTGGAGAAATGGATGATTTCAATGTGGGAACCTCTAGTGAACATAATTGTGCAATTATGCCTCATTGTTATTTCTTTAGAATCTTTGTCATTCCGTTAGAGCTGATTATCTTTCCCAGTTTCCATGCGATGCCCATTAATTCAACTTCCTTTCCTTCTGAAGAGAATTTCATGGAAATTTCTTGAAAATTAAAAGCTATTGTACCCAAGGATTGTAGCCATTGGATTCCTAGTACAACATCAACACCACCCATTGGAATGGAAAGCACTGGGCTATCCAATACATATTCTCCCATGGATAGCTTGATATTATGGCACTTTCCTAAGAAATTTATGGTTCCTCCACTTGCAACCATCACTTGACACTCTGGTGCTAGATATAGGAAGCAATTCAATTACTTGGCTATCTTACAATGAATAAAATTATGGGTACTTCCCGAATCAATCAACATTATTACATTTTTCTTCTTGATATGCCCTTCTATCTTGATAGTTTGAGGAGTGGTAATTCCTACCAATGCATTACAAGATATGGTCAGATTCATCTCCTTTTTCCTACGATTTGTCAATACATATTCTCCCATGGATAGCTTGATATTATGGCACTTTCCTAAGAAATTTATGGTTCCTCCACTTGCAACCATCACTTGAAACTCTGGTGCTAGATATAGGAAGCAATTCAATTACTTGGCTATCTTACAATGAATAAAATTATGGGTACTTCCCGAATCAATCAACATTATTACATTTTTCTTCTTGATATGCCCTTCTATCTTGATAGTTTGAGGAGTGGTAATTCCTGCCAATGCATTACAAGATATGGTCAGATTCATCTCCTTTTTCATACGATTTGTTCTTGGTGTATATCCTCTTCTTTTGATGTTTCCTGTTCCTTTTCTTCCTCCTCTTCACAATCTATGTAAAATAATTTCTTCTCGGCACACTTATGACCTTTAATGTATTTGCTATCACAACTGTAACAAAGCCCTTTTTCTCTTTTTTCTTCCAATTATTGTGGTGTCAACCTTGTAGGTTGTGGATGGCTAGGGGAAACAACACTTCCATCTTTATGATTATGAGTGGTAGGCTTCCTTGTTGCCATAGTTTTGCTTTCCATTTTTCTTGCTAACTTGAATACCTTCTCCAACGAATCTGGTGCCCAAAGGCGAACCTCATGTTGGATGTTATCTTTTAAAGTCCCTATGAACACATCAATCCTATGATCCTCTAAAATATATTTTACCCTTATATTCAATTTTTGGAAGTCCTCAATGTGCTCCATCATTGAACCCTTTTGTTTGAGATTTATCAATTGGCTAAAAAAAGTGTTTCTTTTTGTATCCTCATAATGTGCTATCATTTCATCCATAAAAATAGCCCAAGTGACAATTTTTTTATGAGAGAAAAGCCATTGATACCATACAAACTGATTTGGTTCCAAATATAAAGCTGCAATGCATACCTTTTGTGTGTTTTGCACATTGTGGAGATCGAAAAATTGCTCCATGTGTAGTATCCATGTTCTGGGATCCTTGCCATCAAACTTCCTCATATCGATGTTTGGAGCATGGTGGTTCTACGATCCAACATTAGAGTCTATTAAATCATGATTAACATTTATTTTGTTCTTATCACGAGTTTCCTTTACTACCCTTTCACCATTAGTAAGCATTTCTTGTAGAGATTTTTTCAAATTTGTCTTCAAATCTATCTTCAAATCTTCCATTCCTTTCTTTAAATCAGCCATCTTAGCTTCCAAGCCATTCATCTTAGCTTTCATGCCATCCATCTTAGATTCCACGTCATTTATCTTAGCTTCTACACCTTTCTTTAAACCATCCATCTTAGCTTCTGTTACTTTTTGTGCAAGTGAAATTTGTTCCACTTGGTCTCGTAATTTTGATATATCATGTTGCATTTCTTCCTCTTCTTCATGAGTCATGCTAGAGCTTTTAGGTTGCTTACTAGGTGTTTCCATTTTCTTTCTCTAAGGCATCAATTACCGTTAATAATGCTTCACTATGCCCTTTGAATTCCTTCAAACTATTTTTTGAAATCAAGCTTATGAAAAAATTAAAAAAGAACTACACACCTATTTTCACTTTGTAGGAGCTCAATATTGAATCTGATGTATCTCTGTAAGTTTGGATCTCCCAGGTCTAAAATTTCTTCATGCAATAACCCTTTGATTAATATCTCTAACCCTGCATGTCTTATCAAGATTGGATTCTCCAATGAAGAGTTATGCCAATTCTCCCATGATGACCCGTGTATAGACTAGTTCAGTAGAGTGAACTTATACGATGTGCTGCTGGTCACTGTTTCAACCTTAGGTTCTGAAAATGATACCCAAAACACTACAGTTTGTTCTATTTCTGTAACTTCTTACGAAAATTCAATTTGATGCTCAGAGCAAAAGTTATGATGATTTTCCCAAGATCACCTATTTTGAATGTAATTTGAGGGTCTGGAAAAACCCTAAATTCCTCAAACTATATCTCTAAAATTATAGCGAGACAAGATTTGAAATTCATGCCTGAGGTTTGGACCGATTCCATCTCAAATGGTTTTTTTTTAGCTTATGAAACTTTGTAGCAAAAAAGTTATAGTGAAAATTCCACGATGACCTGTTTGGAGTAGCAAAACCCTAGAATCCAAACCTTTGATATTGAATTTTCTGAAACTAGCTCCCAAAAAGATATAAAAGATAGATCAATGCCTTAGAAATAAGCCTCTTTGAGGGGGAAACCCATTTACATTACACAAATGAACAATTATTAGAGGATTCAATTGGAAAAACCTCCTTTCTATATATAGGAGTCCAAGGGGTCATTATATAACCAAAGCTGACCTATAAATAATAATATAAAGGCACACAAATGACAATAGTGGGATTCTATGGGGCATAATAGTAACAATATGGGGACAATAGGGGCACAAAAATAAAAATAAGGGATACGACGACAATAGTAATGGGGGAATCACTAGTATTATAGGGAAATAACATTCCAAGTTCCATCCAAGATGTGATTTGTAAAGTGAGGAGAGAGAATTATCGTAATATCTTGTAATTCATTTTATGAAATACATACTGCTACTTTGATCTCTAAGATGTGATAGTTTGTTCAATGTTCTTATTGAGGAATGGAGGGCCCCCATCAACCACAATTTGCATACCTTTGTACCTATTGGTAACATATTGTAGTTGTTTTATTTCATTCATTTTCAAAGCAAGTGTGATTTCATTTAAACAAGTGTGATTTCAATTCTTCAAGTGTGATTTCATTTATGAAAGTGTGGTGTGATTTTCATTTATGCAAGCGTGATTTCAATTTCACGCAAGTGTGATTTCCTTTATGCAAGTGTGATTTCAATTTCTTTATGTTTGGTTTGGTTTGGATTAGATTCATTTAACTTGTTTGGTAATTAGTTTTAACTACATTAGATTAATATATTCTAACAAATAACCACCTAGTACATATAGTACAAGTATACCTCATCAGCTCTACGAACCTCAGCTTGACAATGAATGACAACGATTTAACTTATAATCACCCAAAAATGATATTTATATCAAAATTGTACCTCTCTGAAAGAGGAATCCAATGCAATAATCATCTCCATCATATGAATTGTCCTAAGGTGGAATTTGGCCCTAGTTCCCAATTTTAATAAAAGGGGTATCAAAGATGATTGTTAAGCTCGTGAAGAAAAAAAAAATGATACTATATATCCTTAATGAAGCATTAAGGCACCATGTATGTGACATGTAAACTCCTTATGAAATATGATATGGCCACGTTCCTGTGATAATGAATCTCAAGGCCTTTGGTTTCATGTAGTAGGCCTTGATTACCAAGGAACAAAGAATAAATCTTGATGCAAGGAGTAATAAGTACATATTATTGGGATATTTAGATATAAACAAAACATATCATATTTATGATGAGATAAATAATAATTTTATTCTTTCTAGGGATGTGATTTTTCTTGAATCTTCCAAGACCGACAATGTTATTAAGTGACTGATAGATCATTTGGATAGTTTCAACAATGAAAAGGCATATCATGAATTTTATAATGAGATTACACATCTTCAAGGGGGAATCCCTATCTTATATTAATATATGCAATATCCTTTTGAAGAACTATCCCCCCGCTTTTGAAGTTATGACCACTCATTTAGATCAAGAATACCCTTTTGAGTAATTTGATTGAGAGGTTTGGAAATATATTTCTTTATGCAAGGAAATATTAATCAATGGAGAAACTTGGAACATATTAAAAATATCCTCCAAAATGGGTCACCAAAAAACTTGAAAGTGGTCATATCGATGAAATTGGAAAGACAAGAACCAGAGGTTCTACTAGAAATATGGAGGTGATGTAGATAATTTTTATGTAGTTTATGTTGACGATATGGATATTTCATATATTTGTGAATTGAATTAATCTACTAAATTTGAACCAAATTCCTTTAAATAATTTACCTCTCGTGATGAATTAAAATAAGAAATATGGGCGGGGGGTATGATTATCTCATAAATAAAGGAACATGGAATTTCATGGACTCTCCATTTAGAACCAAACCAATTGGATAAAAATGTGTCTATAGTAACAAGTAAAAATTATATGGTTCACTTGAAAATCACAAAGAAAGGTGCATGGAAAAAGGATTTTCATAGAAATAAGGTGTTGATTATGAAGAAACTTTCCCCCGACAATAAAATGGTCCATCATTTAGACTCACTTGCCTTTGGTAGCCTAGAATGGATGGAAAATTCCTCAAATGTATGTGATGACTAATTTCTTGAATGGAGACTTGAAAGAAAATGTCTTCATGGCTCAGCTTGGAGGTTTTTTGTAAATGGAATATAACAAAAATTATGTAATTTTTAAAATTTATTATATGGAATAAAACAAACACAATGAGCATGGTATGCAAAGTCAACTGATCATATTTAGAAATTGGATGGAAAACACATTAATCTAGATTATGAAACTATTTTTGTTAAGAGAATTGGAAAACTTGTTGCATATCTTGTAATTTATGTAGATGATATATTAATTATAGGGAACAATCAAAACTATATAGTTGAGGAACGAACTTGGGATGAAATATTTGGGACATATTCACTACAACTTGTGCATTTAATCGACCTAACCTTCAAATTATATATTCCTCTGTCAAAAGAAGTATTTTAAAAAATAGTTGAAACGGCTTTGCATTTTTGAATGGAATATTTTATCTACTTTGATGCAATAGAATATAATTCTCACATTAAAAGAAGGAAATGAATTTGATGATGCAACAAAGTATAGAAATGTTATAGGAAGCCTTATCTATGTCACCATTACTAGACTAGATAATTTATTTTCAATCAAAATTATTTTGATATGTTAGATCACTATAATACTAGTGTATCCCCATATTGTTATTATTGTGCCCCATAGAATCCAACTATTGTTATTTTCGTGCCCTTAAATTATTATTTTATGTAGTCCATAATTATATTTTGACCCTTTAGACTCTTATGTATACCAAGGAGGCCTTTTCACTCAAATCATCCATTTATTTTTTTCATTTATGTGATGTAAAAGGTTGTTTCAACCTCAAATAAGCTTATTTTCAAGTCGTAGATCCATATTTTCTTCTGTTTTGTGATCTGGTTACATAACATTTGGTATCAGAACTTTGGATCCTAGGGCTTTGCTACTTCAAACAGGTCATCTTGGAATTTTAGATATAACTTTTTTTATGTGATGATTCAAAAGTTGAATTTTGTACCACATGGAGTAGAAATATTTATTAACATGGTGTAAAATATTTAGAACTTGGTTCAATATATTTTCAAATATATGGTCCAAGGAATTTAGGGTTTCTACATGCTCCATAATTCAGTCTCAAATAGGCATTTCCTTGGTAATCGTCATAAATTTCTCTTCTGACATCTGATTTAAACTTAGTAAAATATGACTGAAATTGAACAAAATGTAATTTTTCAAATATCATTTTTAGGATGGAATGGTGAAACAATGATATGTGGCATCCGTACAAGTTTGCTCTATGCAACGCATCCATAATCAAGTCATCATGGGAGATTTGGTAAAACATTACCTTGAAGAATCCAATTGTCTGGTAGTTTAATTGTGCTTTAAATTACTTTACATTAAATTGTTAATCTAGGATCGTAACCTTGTGAAGTATATGACATAATATATGCTAGGAGTTTAGCTTTCAATTATAAAGGAAATAAATTGCAATGAAATAAAGTTATACTCTATGAAAACGAATAAAATGACATGAAATAAAATATTAATCTAGAAAAGAATTCGAGAATCAATATAGGAAAAAAATGAAAAATAATCTAGGAAAACATGTAAACTCAATCTATGAAATCTTGTAAATTTAATCTAGAAAAAATTTGAAATATATTTCTATGAAAGTAATCAACTCTAATCACAAATATGAATGCTTTAAAATTTAAATCTTTTGTATTTTCCTATTTCTCAAGTTCTTGATTACAATATGGAAAAGAATGAAGGGACAATTATAAACTTGAAACTAAGGTATCTATAACAAGTAAATAAATCAAATCCTAAATTAAGTAATCATTATAATGTAATTTATTTCTTAATTAAAAAGAATAGAATTGTTAGAGAATTGTGATGAATTCAGAAACTAGATTAAATCAGGTCCAAAATGAGTGACATCTTTCTTAATTTTATGTGAAATTTAGAGTTCTTTCTTTTATTGTTACTGTTGGCATTATGTTTCCGGTATGGCTATATGTTACAGATGTTGTACTTGATGGCAACTCCCGTGGCAAGGCTCTTAATATGATGAAAATTAAGAAGTACGCAGGAAATCAGTTCAGAAGGTGCGTACCCACAGGTACACCATGCAGGGACCGCGTCCAGATACGCAGGCCAGCCGTTCAAGAGGTGCGTACCCCCAGTGCACTCATTTCAAGGCAGAGAAAAGCAGACGTGGGGTTTCTTATGTTTAATCCTTGGTATTTAGCCGACGGTATTTGTGTTATTACGGTTTTGGCTCGTGGTATTGTTCCATGATTTTAGGAGGAGCTTGCCTATATAAAGCAAAGGAGATCACTTGGCTAAGTATCTTTTGCAATTGAATATCTTTAGATCTGAAATATTGGGTTATGGTCTTAAAAGCTTGATCTATATGAAAGGGAAGTTGAAGGCGAATCTGTGAAGGGTGATCTCTCGAGCGCATGAACAGATCTGAGCAACTGTGCCACTCTGGTGGACTGCATATTCGACCCTAATCAGAAGTACGCAGGAGTTAAACAGAAGAGCTGCGTGGGTATGCAGAGCAGAAACAGGAGATCTGCGTGGGTACGCAGAGCAGAAACAGGAGATCTGCGTGGGTACGCAGAGCAGAAACAGGAGACCTGCGTGGGTACGCAGAGCAGAAGAAGGAGAGCTGCGTGGGTACGCAGAGCGACTAAGGTTCAGGTGCGTACGCATAGTGAAAGTACGCGGCGCGATAGTATTTCTGGGTGCGTACCTGCAGTAACAGTACGCGATGCGATAATGTCTCTAGGTGCGTACCTGCAGTAATAGTACGCAGTGCAGTTGAAGGAACAATGCGTGGGCACGCAGTGTGGCAGAAGGATCTCTGCGGGTATACGCAGGAAAGCAGAAGGTGAACTGCGTAGCGACGCAGGCCACAGAAGGGAAAACTGCGTATCTGTCTTAAGATGTTCTGTTGATTGAATTTTTCTGTTGATAAGGTGTTCTGGGTTAGTTCTGTTATTGCTGATCTGATAACTGTAGTGGACTGTAACTTTTATGTACTTGATGATCATTTGATGCTTTATGAAAAGAAGTAGGGGGTTGTAGCTCCCTTCCAGGAGAGACTGGAAAACAAGAGAGAGAGAGTTGTAGCTCTCTGCAGGTTGCAGCCTGCGTACTGGTAAGGGACTGCACCAGTACAAAACCATTGTAAAAGAAGTTTCTAATTTGAAAGAAGATAGAGACATATTGCAGCAGGTGGTTTTCACCCACATTGGGTTTCCACCTTACATCTTGTGTTCTTTGGTGTGACTATCTGTTTTTCTATGGTACTGACATGCAAAAATAATTCAAAGAACAAATAAGGAAGATTTATTAAAAGAATTAGATAATACTGATTCACCCCCCCTCTCAGTATTATTTTCAACAATTGGTATCAGAGCAGGTCCTTCAGAGAAGCTTGATCGCTTGAAGGTAGATCGTTCATCATGAGCAACTACGAGAGAGAAGCATCAATCAGGCCACCGGTTTTTGATGGAACAAACTTCAATTATTGGAAGGTAAGAGTTACCGCCTATCTTCAATCTCTTGGTACAGAAGTTTGGGACATCGTAGAGACAGGCTATGCTTTTCCTTCAGCTACTCCTATAGATGCAGCCGAGAAAAAGAAGTATGAAACAAATGCGAAAGCAGTCAGTACTCTGTTAGGATGTATATCTCAATCAGAATTCATGAAGGTAATGCACTATAAATCCGCAAAAGAGATATGGGACAAAATTGTCACGAGCTATGAAGGAGACGAACAGGTAAAGCGTGCTAAACTTCAAACTCTCAGAATTCAGTATGAGACTCTCAAAATGTATAATGATGAAAGTGTGGCTAACTATTTTCTTCGGGTAGATGAGGTTGTTAATTGTATGAAAAATTTGGGTGAAGAAATAAAAGAGGCTATTGTGGTTGAAAAGGTCCTAAGATCATTATCCCCCAAGTTTGAATCTAAAGTATCTGCAATAGAAGAAAAGGAAAGTCTTCGAATTCTTACTATGTCTCAGCTACATGGAATTCTAACTGCTTATGAAATGAGAAAGGGAGGTCCATCAGACATAAGAGAAGCTGCTTTCAAAGCATCATGCAAAGGAGATTATTATGAAGCAAGCCACGTCCCGGAAGAAGAGGAAGAAGAATCAAATTTTGTCAGAAATCTTCAAAGGGGTTCTGGAAGGTTAAGAGGTAAGTTACCTTTTAAATGCTTTGCTTGTGGAAGAGTAGGTCATTATGCTGCAAAATGTCTTTATAAGGATAAAGGAAAGGAACCTGCTAGATGGAACAAGAAACAGAATGCAAATAAGAAAAGCTACTACACTCATGAAGATAGTGATGGTCTATCAAACAGTGATGAAGATGAACAAGGTAATGAATATAAGTTGTTAATGGCATTTGAAGATGATGATTATATGGATGCTATAGATGTGGATAAACTTTATGATGAAATTACTAGACTCAAGAGATGTATAGAAGAAAAGAACATGATCATTGATACTCTACAATTTCAAATTGATGAAAAGGAAAAACATCTTGAAAAATTAGAAGGTGAAATTGTTGGTCTTAGAAAAGAGATTGAGAAAACAAAAGCTATTAATCTCAAGTTTGTCAAAGGATCTGAAACTTTGGATGAGATTATCAATGTGCAGCGGTCTCCACTAAACAAGACAGGTCTAGGCTATAATGGAGAAACTTCTCAAGCATCCACCTCAAAAAGTTATCTTGATGCAGCAAGAAGAAATGAGCAAAAGAACAATGAAGATCATCAGGTAAAGCAGGGACGAATTACAAACAGAAACTATCAGGGGCAATCCATCTTAAGGGTGAACAAAAGCTACAACCAACCACAGGTAAAATCTTCTCAATTTGGTTCAAGAATAGATGAAAATAGAAATTACAATCAGTTGGCTGGTAGATTCAATAACCGCAGAAGTTTCTTCAATGGACAATGCTTTTCTTGCCATAACTTTGGTCACAAAGCAGCTCAATGTGTTGCATATAAAACGATCATGACTAGGGAAGCTCAAAAACAAAGAAGTATGACAGGGATTACAAAAAGGACCTATAACAACTTCTCGGTTCTTGAAAATGAAGTTGAATGTTCTATTTGCAATAACTTTGGTCATGAAGACTCTGAATGCAGGAGCAGGTTTCAGCAGAAAAAGGAACAAGCCTCAAGCACCAAAACATGGAGAATAAAGGAACCTCAAACAGAAAGATGTGGGATAGCATTTTATGCAGAGGGACAGGAAAATCTATGGTACATTGACAGTGGATGTTCGAAGCATATGACAGGTGATAAAGAAAAACTTGAGTCTTATTCTGCTCTAGAAAAGGGAAAGAAAGTCTCTTTTGGAAATGATACTCCTGCAACTATAAAAGGAAAGGGCATTGCTCAGTTAAAAGAAAAGGTCAAGGCTGGAAATGTTTTGTATGTTGATGGATTGAAGCATAATCTTCTAAGTGTCAGCCAGATGTGTGATCAAAGAACCGAGGTTATATTCAGATCAAATGGATGTCTTGTTCGTGATCTTGATACAGGTAAAACAGTGATCAAAGGCAAAAGAACTCCAAATAATCTGTACATATTTGAAGAAGGACAACAACAATGCTATCTGAGCAAGGATGATGAGCACTGGCTATGGCATCGGAGGTTGGGGCATCTAAGCTTTTCACAAATAAGGAAAGCATGCAAATATCAAGCAATTCGCGATCTTCCAGATATCAAAATTCCTGACAACACCATATGCAAATCATGTCAGTTTGGAAAACAAACCAGAACTAACTTTCCAGAGAAGGAAGGATCAGCTAGCATGCCTCTCGAGCTAGTACATACAGATACATGCGGTCCATTCAGGAAAAGAACACCTAGAGGAGAATAATACTTGATATTATTCATTGACGATTTCTCCAGGTTTGTCTGGCTAGGACTTATGAAGCACAAAGATGAAGCATTCGAAAAATTCAAATCCTTCAAAGCTTTGGTTGAAAATGAATCAGGTCACAAAATTAAGTGCCTTAGATCCGACAGAGGTGGGGAGTTTACCTCAAATGAATTTTTCGATTTCTGTGAAGAACATGGGATAAGAAGAGAATTATCTACAGCTAGAACTCCTCAGCAAAATGGAGTTGTGGAAAGAATGAACAGAACAGTCCAACAAATGGCTCGTGCTATGCTTGATGAATCAGGAACTCCCGCAACTTTCTGGGGAGAAGCTGCACATGCTGCGGTTGTTATTCTCAACAAAACAAATGTGAGGGTGAACAACACTCAAACTCCTCATGAGCTCTGGAGTGGTAAGACTCCTTCGGTAAAGCACTTCAAAATCTTTGGGAGCAAATGCTATATCAAGAATACTGATGAGCAGCTTGGCAAACTTGAACCTAGAGCAGATGAAGGCATTCTTCTTGGTTACTCTCCACATAGCAAAGCATACAAATGCTACAATAAAAGACTTGGCAGAATTGTTGACAACATTGATGTAGTGGTTGATGAGAAGGGATACATTCCTAGGCAAGTTCATCATGAAGACATCGGAGAAGATGAAGGCTACTCTCAAAGACAGAATGATGAAGAAGAAGAACCTCAAGAAGAACCTCAAGAAGAACCAGAGGAGCATACAAGAATAGAAGAGAAAACCCCATCCAGATATGTTCAGAAGAATCATCCAGAATCTCAGATTGTGGGGCAGAAAGAAGCAGGTGTACAAACAAGAAGAACAGTTGCAGAAGCCTCAAGCTATTTGGCATTACTCTCCTCCACTGAACCACAAAATGTGAAATAGGCATGCAAAGATGAATGTTGGGTGAAAGCAATGGATGAAGAACTTGAGCAAATCGAAAAGAACAACACTTGCGAGCTGGTTCCTAGACCAAAGGATAAGAATGTTATCGGAACAAAATGGGTCTTCAAAAACAAATTGAATGAAAATGGAGAAGTAATTAGAAACAAGGCCAGACTTGTTTGTAAAGGGTATGCGCAGCAAGAAGGAATAGACTTTGAAGAAACCTTTGCTCCTGTTGCAAGACTTGAGGCCATCCGAATGTTCCTTGCTCTCTCAAGTTTTCAAAACTTCAAAGTATTTCAAATGGACGTGAAATCAGCTTTTCTAAATGGAGACTTGG
Organism: Pinus tabuliformis; assembly: GCA_031772625.1. Taxonomy (NCBI): domain Eukaryota; kingdom Viridiplantae; phylum Streptophyta; class Pinopsida; order Pinales; family Pinaceae; genus Pinus; species Pinus tabuliformis. The sequence continues at coordinate 764,129,791 of CM062812.1, forward strand.
AAGAAGAAGTATACATTGAACAGCCAGATGTGTTCATTCTTGGAAATGATCCAAATCTTGTATGCAGATTGAAAAAGGCTCTCTATGGTCTCAAACAAGCTCCAAGGGCTTGGTACTACCGTTTGGACAAATATCTTCATCAACAAGGTTTTTCAAAAGGATCAGCAGATAGCAATCTTTATATAAAAGTTGAAAATGACAAATTGCTAATACTTGTTGTGTATGTAGATGACATTATTTTTGGGAGCAATGAAGAAGCTATGAGTCAAAGCTTTGCCTTGGTCATGTAGAAAGAATTTGAAATGTCCTTGCTAGGAGAACTGACATATTTCCTTGGTTTGCAAGTCCAACAAAAAGAAGGAGGAATCTTTTTATCTCAAACCAAGTATCTCAAACAGATTTTGAAGAAATATGGTATGGAAGATGCAAAACCAGTATGTACACCCATGGTCACAGGATGTAGCCTCAGTGCAAATGATGAATCTGCAGCAGTACATCAACCAACCTACAGATCTATGATTGGAAGTTTACTTTATTTGACAGGTACCCGACCGGACATCATGCATGCAGTTGGAATAGTTGGAAGATTTCAGGCAAATCTGAAGGAGACTCATCTTCAGGCAGTGAAGAGAATTTTCAAATATCTTCAAGGGACTCAAAATTATGGCTTATGGTATCCTAGAGATACAAATCTTACACTTCATGCTTATACAGATGCAGATTGGGCCGGAAGCGTGGATGACAGGAAAAGCACAAGTGGTGGTGCGTTCTTTATGGGTTCCAGACTAGTATCTTGGTTCAGCAAGAAACATAGTTCAATTGCCTTGTCTACAGCTGAAGCGGAATATGTTGTTGCTGCATCTTGTTGCACCCAACTCCTTTGGATGATGAAGACTTTGCAGGATTTTCAAATCACTTGTACACCACCAATCCCCATCTTATGTGATAACACAAGTGCAATCAGCATCTCAAAGAATCCTGTTATGCATTCAAAAACCAGGCACATACCAATCAAGTACCATTTTCTCCGGGAACAAGTACTTGAACAGAAGGTCAAGTTGGAGTATGTTCCTTCTAAGGAACAAGTTGCTGATATTCTCACCAAACCATTGCCCAGGGACACTTTTGAATACCTCAGGCAAAAGCTGGGGGTTGTTGATGCATCATCTTATTGTTGAATCTTTTCTGATTGATGGTACAGGTTCGGGGGGAGCATATAATGCATTGTTGGCATTATGGAGGATGTTCAGAAGGAGATATTGGAACTAGCTGCAATATGTCTCTATCTCTTTCATGGTGGATTATGGTTCTTTGTTGCAGATCTGGTTCATATTCAGGGGAGCATGTTCTTAGGGGGAGCATACCCCTTTGCCCTTGATGTCAAAGGGGGAGAATGAAGCTGAAGATTGTGAGGTTGCCATCAAGTCCAAAGGGGGAGATTGTTGGCATTATGTTTCCGGTATGGCTATATGTTACAGATGTTGTACTTGATGGAAACTCCCGTGGCAAGGCTCTCAATATGATGAAAATTAAGAAGTACGCAGGAAATCAATTCAGAAGGTGCGTACCTGCAGGTACACCATGCAGGGACCGCGTCCAGATACGCAGGCCAGCCGTTCAGGAGGTGCGTACCCCCAGTGCACTCATTTCAAGGCAGAGAAAAGCACACATGGGGTTTCTTATGTTTAATCCTTGGTATTTAGCCGACAGTATTTGTGTTATTACGGTTTTGGCTCGTGGTATTGTTCCATGATTTTAGGAGGAGCTTGCCTATATAAAGCAAAGGAGATCACTTGGCTAAGTATCTTTTGCAATTGAATATCTTTAGATCTGAAATATTGGGTTATGGTCTTAAAAGCTTGATCTATATGAAAGGGAAGTTGAAGGCGAATCTGTGAAGGGTGATCTCTCGAGCGCATGAACAGATCTGAGCAACTGTGCCACTCTGGTGGACTGCCTATTTGGCCCTAATCAGAAGTATGCAGGAGTTAAACAGAAGAGCTGCGTGAGTACGCAGAGCAGAAACAGGAGATCTGCGTGGGTACGCAGAGCAGAAACAGGAGATCTGCGTGGGTACGCAGAGCAGAAACAGGAGACCTGCGTGGGTACGCAGAGCAGAAGAAGGAGAGCTGCGTGGGTACGCAGAGCGACTAAGGTTCAGGTGCGTATGCATAGTAAAAGTACGCGGCGCGATAGTATTTTTGGGTGCGTACCTGCAGTAACAGTACGCGGCGCGATAATGTCTCTGGGTGCGTACCTGCAGTAATAGTACGCAGTGCAGTTGAAGGAACAGTGCGTGGGCACGCAGTGCGACAGAAGGATCTCTGTGGGTATACGCAGGAAAGCAGAAGGTGAACTGCGTAGCGACGCAGGTCACAGAAGGGAAAACTGCGTATCTGTCTTAAGATGTTCTGTTGATTGAATTTTTCTGTTGATAAGGTGTTCTGGGTTAGTTCTGTTATTGCTGATCTGATAACTGTAGTGGACTGTAACTTTTATGTACTTGATGATCATTTGATGCTTTATGAAAAGAAGTAGGGGGTTGTAGCTCCCTTCCAGGAGAGACTGGAAAACGAGAGAGAGAGAGTTGTAGCTCTCTGCAGGTTGCAACCTGCGTACTGGTAAAGGACTGCACCAGTACAAAACCATTGTAAAAGAAGTTTCTAATTTGAAACTTCATGGATTATAAAACTACATCTTACAACAAAACAAGAATATAAAACTATAAAATAAATAACACAAGAGTTTATCAAATGTATTTTTTTCCATCATAGTTTGGGATTATGCCTCAAGAGTTCCTCACTTTTAATGGAGAAGAAACTCCTATTTATACAAAGACTAAGATAATTGATTAATAAATGTATATCCATAAATATCTCATATATCTCATATATCCACGTATCTCTCTTAGATCCACAAATATCTCATGTGGTTACAAACATGTGTTAACATCTAGCATGTAACATCTATATATATCCTCCCACAAATCTCTAAAATATTTGAAAAGAAATCTTATCAAAACTTTCATGATTCTTCTCCATCAAATGTGCTTGAATGATGATCTCAAATCTTTCTCAAATCTTCAAGAGTTTGAAGAGGAAATTAGAATTTGAGACTTAGAGGCCAAATATGACTTTGCCGGAATCTTCAAATATGCCTACACACATTACAAAACTCATCCAACTTTTAGCTATAAGTGAATACATGTTATTTTTCTAATATTTAACCATAAATACACTCAAAATACTAAAATAAATGATTTAGAAAATAATAAGTATAAACCCATATGTAATCATAAAAATGGTCTTAATGTAAGGTTATAAGATAGTGGAATATGGTTAAAAGTGAATTAAAATATGGTAACAAAGATGAATTTTTGTAGACCCAACATTCCCCCAAGTGAAGATGTTGCATTGTTGGCATTATGATTCAGGTGTTGTCCTTGATGGCAAACCCATTCAGGTGATAAATCAAGAAGGACGCAGGAAATATGTTCAGCAAGTGCGTCCCCGCAGGTATACCATACAGAACCCGCGTCCAGGGACGCAGACCAGCCGTTCAGGAGGTGCGTCCACCCAGTGCACACATTTCAAGGCAGAGAAAAGCACGTGGGGGTTTCTTGTGTGGTATCTAGCCGACGGTTTTGTGTTTCTATGGTGTCGGCTCGTGGTTTTGTTCCATGTTTTGGGGAGAAGCTTGCCTATATAAAGCAAAGGAGTTCATTTGGATTTTGCATCATCTTGGTTGAAGATCTCTTGGTGTGATCTAGTCCAAATCTATAAGGGAAAATCTTCTAATGGACTACGATCTATATGGCGCATGATCAGATCTGTGGATCTGAGTGTTTGGGTTGGTTCTGAAGTCCTCTTATCTTCTATATCTGAAGGGACGCAGATTCAGTGAAGGGAAAGTGCGCCGGGACGCAGTACAGTGAAGACTCAGGTGCGTCTCTGAGGCAAAGGACGCGGCGCGACTGTGGTATTGGGTGCGTCTCTGAAGCGAAAGACGCGGCGTGATAGTGTTTCTGGGAGCGTCGGTCGCAGAAAAGCAAAAAGGAACAGTGCGTCTGCACGCAGAACAGCATAAGGTAGACTGCGTCCAGTCGCAGGTCACAGAAAGAAAATATGCGTCCCTGTCTTAAGATGATCTGTTGACTGTATATTTCTGTTCATAAGGTGTTCTGGGTTGTTTATGTAATTACTGATCTGATATCTGTAGTAGACTGTATCTGTTGTATACTTGTTGATCATTTGATTCTTCATGAAAAGAAGTAGGGGGTTGTAGCTCCCTTCCAGGAGAAACTGGAAAACGAGAAAGAGTTGTAGCTCTTTGCAGGTTGCAGCCTGCGTGCTGGTAAAGGACTGCACCAGTACAAAATCATTGTAAAAAGAATTTCTTGAAAGAAGATAGAGACATATTGCAGCAGGTGGTTTTTCTCCCGCATTGGGTTTCCACCTTACATCTTGTGTTCTTTGGTGTGACTGTCTATTTTCTTTATTCATGCTCATTGTTTTATGGTACTGATATGCAAGAATATTTCAAAAGATCAAATAAGGAAGATTTGGTAAATTGCTAGATAATACTGATTCACCCCCCCCTCTCAGTATTATTTCCAACAATTGGTATCAGAGCAGGTCCTTCAGAAAAGCTTGATCGCTTGAAGGTAGATCGTTCATCATGAGCAACTACGAGAGAGAAGCATCAATCAGGCCACCCGTCTTCGATGGGACAAACTTCAATTATTGGAAGGTAAGAGTTACTGCATATCTTCAATCTCTTGGTACAGAAGTTTGGAACATTGTAGAATCAGGCTATGCCTTTCCTTCAGCTACTCCTACAGATCCAGCTGAGAAAAAGCAGTATGAAACAAATGCAAAAGCAGTCAGTACTCTATTAGGAAGTATATCTCAGACAGAGTTCATGAAGGTCATGCACTTCAAATCAGCAAAAGAGATATGGGACAAAATGATCACTAGCTATGAAGGAGATGAACAGGTAAAAGAAGCTAAACTTCAAACTCTCAGGATTCAATATGAGACTCTCAAGATGTATAATGATGAAAGTGTGGCTAATTATTTTCTTCGGGTAGATGAGATTGTTAATTGTATGAAAAATTTGGGTGAAGAAATAAAAGAGACTATAGTAGTTCAAAAGATTCTAAGATCTTTATCCCCCAAGTTTGAATCTAAAGTATCTGCAGTAGAAGAAAAGGAAAATCTCCGTGTTCTCACTATGTCTCAGCTGCATGGAATTCTAACTGCTTATGAAATGAGAAAGGGAGGTCCATCAGACAGAAGGGAAGCTGCTTTTAAAGCATCAGGCAAAGAAGATCACTATGAAACAAGTCATGTTCCAGAAGAAGAGGAAGAAGAATCAAATTTTGTCAGAAATCTTCAAAGAGGTTCTGGAAGGTTCAGAGGTAAGCTACCTTTCAAATGTTTTGCTTGTGGAAGAGTAGGTCATTATGCTGCAAAATGCTCTTATAAGGATAAAGGAAAGGAACCAGTTAGATGGAACAAGAAACAAAGTGCAAATAAGAAAAGCTACTACACCCATGAAGATAGTGATGGCTTATCAAACAGTGATGAAGATGAACAAGGTAACAAATATAGATTGTTAATGGCATTTGAAGATGATGATTATGAGGATGCTGTAGATGTGGATAACCTTTATGATGAAATTACTAGACTCAAGAGATGTATAGAAGAAAAGAACATGATTATTGATACTCTACAATTTCAGATTGATGAAAAGGAAAAACATCTTGAAAAATTAGAAGGTGAAATTGTTGGTCTTAGAAAAGAAATTGAGAAAACAAAAACCATTAATCTCAAGTTTGTCAAAGGATCTGAAACGTTGAATGAGATTATCAGTGTGCAGCGGTCTCCACTAAATAAGACAGGTCTGGGCTATAATGGAGAAACTTCTCAAGCATCCACTTCAAAAAGTTATCTTGATGCAGCAAGAAGAAATGAGCAAGAACACAAGGAAGATCATCAGGTAAAGCAGGGACAAACGTCAAACAGAAACTATCAGGGGCAATCCAGCTTAAGGGTGAACAAAAGCCACAACCAGCCACAGGTAAAATCTTCCCAATTTGGTTCAAGAATAGATGAAAATAGAAATTACAATCAGTTGGCTGGTAGATTCAATAATCGCAGAAACTTCTTCAATGGACAATGCTTTTCTTGCCATAACTTTGGTCACAAAGCAGCTCAATGTGTTGCGTATAAAACAATCATGACTAGGGAAGCTCAAAAGCAAAGAAGTATGACAGGGATTACAAAAAAGACCTATAACAATTTTTCAGCTCTTGAAAATGAAGTTGAATGCTCTATTTGCAATAATTTTGGACATGAAGATTTTGAATGCAGAAGCAGGTTTCCGGAAAGAAAAGTACAAGAACAAAAAAGGGAACAAACCTCAGGCACCAAAACATGGAAAATAAAGGAACCTCAAACAGAAAGATGTGGGATAGCATTCTATGCAGAAGGACAAGAAAATCTATGGTACATTGACAGTGGATGTTCAAAGCATATGACAGGTGATAAAGAAAAACTTGAATCTTATTCTAATTTAGAAAAGGGAAAGAAAGTCTCTTTTGGAAATGATACTCCTGCAACTATAAAAGGAAAAGGTATTGCTCCTTTAAAAGAAGATGTTAAGGCTGGAAATGTTTTGTTTGTTGATGGACTAAAGCATAATCTTCTAAGTGTAAGCCAGATGTGTGATCAAAGAACCGAGGTTATATTCAGATCAAATGGGTGTCTTGTTCGTGATCTTGATACAGGTAAAACAGTTCTCAAAGGTAAAAGAACTCCAAATAATCTATACATATTTGATGAAGGACAACAACAATGCTATCTAAGCAAGGATGAAGAGCACTGGTTATGGCATCGAAGGTTGGGACATCTAAGCTTCTCACAAATAAGGAAAGCTTGCAAATATCAGGCAGTTCGCGATCTTCCAGATATCAAAATTCCTGACAACACCATATGCAGATCATGTCAGTTTGGAAAACAGACCAGAACTAACTTTCCAGAGAAAGAAGGATCAGCCAGCATGCCTCTTGAGCTAGTACACACAGATGTATGTGGACCATTCAGAAAAAGAACACCTAGAGGAGAGGAATACTTGATATTATTTATTGACGATTTCTCCAGGTTTGTTTGGTTAGGACTTATGAAGCACAAAGATGAAGCTTTCGAAAAATTCAAATCCTTCAAAGCTTTGGTTGAAAATGAATCAGGTCACAAGATTAAGTGCCTCAGATCCGACAGAGGTGGAGAATTTACTTCAAATGAATTTTTCGAATTCTGTGATGAACATGGGATAAGGAGAGAATTTTCTACAGCTAGAACTCCTCAACAAAATGGAGTAGTGGAAAGAATGAACAGAACAATCCAGCAAATGGCTCGTGCTATGCTTGATGAATCAGGAACTCCTGCAACCTTCTGGGGAGAAGCTGCACATGCGGCAGTTATTATTCTCAACAAGACAAATGTCCGAGTGAACAGCACTCAAACTCCTCATGAGCTCTGGAGTGGTAAAACTCCTTCGGTAAAGCACTTCAAAATCTTTGGGAGCAAATGCTATATCAAGAATACTGAGGAGCAGCTTGGCAAACTTGATCCTAGAGCAGATGAAGGAATTCTTCTTGGCTACTCTCCACATAGTAAAGCATACAAATGCTACAATAAAAGACTTGGCAGAATTGTTGACAGCATTGATGTAGTGGTTGATGAGAAGGGATACATTCCTAGGCAAATACATCGTGAAGACATTGAAGAAGATGAAAGCTACCCTCAAAGACAGAATGATGAAGAAGAAGAACCGCAAGAACAATCTCAAGAAGGACCTCACGAAGAAGCAGAAGAAAGAACTAGAATAGAAGAAAAGACTCCATCCAGATATGTTCAAAAGAACCATCCAGAATCTCAGATCATGGGACAAAAAGAAGCAGGTATACAAACTAGAAGAACAATTGCAGAAGCTTCAAGTTATTTGGCATTACTCTCCTCTACTGAACCACAAAATGTGAAAGAGGCATGCAAAGATGAATGTTGGGTGAAAGCAATGGATGAAGAACTTGAGCAAATCAAAAAGAACAACACTTGGGAGCTGGTTCCTAGACCAAAGGATAAGAATGTTATCGGAACAAAATGGGTTTTCAAAAATAAATTGAATGAAAATGGAGAAGTAATTAGAAACAAAGCCAGACTTGTTTGTAAAGGGTATGCACAGCAAGAAGGAATAGACTTTGAAGAAACTTTTGCTCCTGTTGCAAGACTTGAGGCCATCCGAATGTTTCTTGCTCTCTCAAGTTGTCAGAACTTCAAAGTATTTCAAATGGATGTGAAATCAGCCTTTCTGAATGGAGACTTGGATGAAGAAGTGTACATTGAACAGCCAGATGGTTTCATTCTTGGAAACGATCCAAATCTTGTATGCCGATTAAAAAAGGCTCTCTATGGTCTCAAACAAGCTCCAAGGGCTTGGTACTACCGGTTGGACAAATATCTTCATCAACAAGGTTTTTCAAAAGGTTCAGCAGATAGCAATCTTTATATAAAAGTTGAAAATGACAAATTACTAATACTTGTTGTGTATGTAGATGACATTATTTTTGGCAGTAATGAAGAAGCTATGAGTCAAAGCTTTGCCTCGGTCATGCAGAAAGAATTTGAGATGTCCTTGCTAGGAGAACTGACATACTTCCTTGGTTTGCAAATCCAACAAAAGAAAGGAGGAATCCTTTTATCTCAAACCAAGTATCTCAAGCAGATTTTGAAGAAATATGGCATGGAAGATGCAAAACCAGTATGTACACCCATGGTCACAGGATGTAGTCTCAGTGCAAATGACGAATCTGCAGCAGTACATCAACCAACCTACAGATCTATGATTGGAAGTCTACTATATTTGACAGGTACCCGACCAGACATCATGCATGCAGTTGGAATAGTTGGAAGGTTTCAGGCAAATCCAAAGGAGACTCATCTTCAAGCAGTGAAGAGAATCTTCAAATATCTTCAAGGGACTCAAAATTATGGCCTATGGTATCCTAGAGATACAGATCTCACTCTTCATGCTTATACAGATGCAGATTGGGCCGGAAGCATGGATGACCGGAAAAGCACAAGTGGTGGTGCATTCTTTATGGGTCCCAGACTGGTATCTTGGTTCAGCAAGAAACAGAGTTCAATTGCCTTGTCTACAGCTGAAGCGGAATATGTTGCTGCTGCATCTTGTTGCACCCAACTTCTTTGGATGATGCAGACTTTGCAGGATTATCAAATCACTTGTACACCTCCTATTCCTATCTTATGTGACAACACAAGTGCAATCAGCATCTCAAAGAATCCGGTTATGCATTCAAAAACCAAGCACATACCAATCAAGTACCATTTTCTCCGGGAACAAGTACTTGAACAGAAGGTCAAGTTGGAGTATGTTCCTTCTAAGGAACAAGTTGCTGATATTTTCACCAAACCGTTGCCCAGGGACACTTTTGAATACCTCAGGCAAAAGCTGGGGGTTGTTGATGCATCATCTTACTGTTGATCATCTTCCTATTGGTGGTATAGGCTCAGGGGGAGCACATAATGCATTGTTGGCATTATGGAGAAGGAGATCTTGGAAATAGCTGCAATATGTCTCTATCTCCTTCATGATGGATTTCTGGTTACAGATCTGGAGAAGCATGAGCATAGGGGGAGCATACCCTTTGCCCTTGATGTCAAAGGGGGAGAATGAAGCTGAAGTTTATGTGGTTGCCATCAAGTCCAAAGGGGGAGATTGTTGGCATTATGATTCAGGTGTTGTCCTTGATGGCAAACCCATTCAGGTGATAAATCAAGAAGGACGCAGGAAATATGTTCAGCAAGTGCGTCCCCGCAGGTATACCATACAGAACCCGCGTCCAGGGACGCAGACCAGCCGTTCAGGAGGTGCGTCCGCCCAGTGCACACATTTCAAGGCAGAGAAAAGCACGTGGGGGTTTCTTGTGTGGTATCTAGCCGACGGTTTTGTGTTTCTATGGTGTCGGCTCGTGGTTTTGTTCCATGTTTTGGGGAGAAGCTTGCCTATATAAAGCAAAGGAGTTCATTTGGATTTTGCATCATCTTGGTTGAAGATCTCTTGGTGTGATCTAGTCCAAATCTATAAGGGAAAATCTTCTAATGGACTACGATCTATATGGCGCATGATCAGATCTGTGGATCTGAGTGTTTGGGTTGGTTCTGAAGTCCTCTTATCTTCTATATCTGAAGGGACGCAGATTCAGTGAAGGGAAAGTGCGCCGGGACGCAGTACAGTGAAGACTCAGGTGCGTCTCTGAGGCAAAGGACGCGGCGCGACTGTGGTATTGGGTGCGTCTCTGAAGCGAAAGACGCGGCGTGATAGTGTTTCTGGGAGCGTCGGTCGCAGAAAAGCAAAAAGGAACAGTGCGTCTGCACGCAGAACAGCATAAGGTAGACTGCGTCCAGTCGCAGGTCACAGAAAGAAAATATGCGTCCCTGTCTTAAGATGATCTGTTGACTGTATATTTCTGTTCATAAGGTGTTCTGGGTTGTTTATGTAATTACTGATCTGATATCTGTAGTAGACTGTATCTGTTGTATACTTGTTGATCATTTGATTCTTCATGAAAAGAAGTAGGGGGCCATCCGAATGTTCCTTGCTCTCTCAAGTTTTCAAAACTTCAAAGTATTTCAAATGGACGTGAAATCAGCTTTTCTAAATGGAGACTTGGAAGAAGAAGTATACATTGAACAGCCAGATGTGTTCATTCTTGGAAATGATCCAAATCTTGTATGCAGATTGAAAAAGGCTCTCTATGGTCTCAAACAAGCTCCAAGGGCTTGGTACTACCGTTTGGACAAATATCTTCATCAACAAGGTTTTTCAAAAGGATCAGCAGATAGCAATCTTTATATAAAAGTTGAAAATGACAAATTGCTAATACTTGTTGTGTATGTAGATGACATTATTTTTGGGAGCAATGAAGAAGCTATGAGTCAAAGCTTTGCCTTGGTCATGTAGAAAGAATTTGAAATGTCCTTGCTAGGAGAACTGACATATTTCCTTGGTTTGCAAGTCCAACAAAAAGAAGGAGGAATCTTTTTATCTCAAACCAAGTATCTCAAACAGATTTTGAAGAAATATGGTATGGAAGATGCAAAACCAGTATGTACACCCATGGTCACAGGATGTAGCCTCAGTGCAAATGATGAATCTGCAGCAGTACATCAACCAACCTACAGATCTATGATTGGAAGTTTACTTTATTTGACAGGTACCCGACCGGACATCATGCATGCAGTTGGAATAGTTGGAAGATTTCAGGCAAATCTGAAGGAGACTCATCTTCAGGCAGTGAAGAGAATTTTCAAATATCTTCAAGGGACTCAAAATTATGGCTTATGGTATCCTAGAGATACAAATCTTACACTTCATGCTTATACAGATGCAGATTGGGCCGGAAGCGTGGATGACAGGAAAAGCACAAGTGGTGGTGCGTTCTTTATGGGTTCCAGACTAGTATCTTGGTTCAGCAAGAAACATAGTTCAATTGCCTTGTCTACAGCTGAAGCGGAATATGTTGTTGCTGCATCTTGTTGCACCCAACTCCTTTGGATGATGAAGACTTTGCAGGATTTTCAAATCACTTGTACACCACCAATCCCCATCTTATGTGATAACACAAGTGCAATCAGCATCTCAAAGAATCCTGTTATGCATTCAAAAACCAGGCACATACCAATCAAGTACCATTTTCTCCGGGAACAAGTACTTGAACAGAAGGTCAAGTTGGAGTATGTTCCTTCTAAGGAACAAGTTGCTGATATTCTCACCAAACCATTGCCCAGGGACACTTTTGAATACCTCAGGCAAAAGCTGGGGGTTGTTGATGCATCATCTTATTGTTGAATCTTTTCTGATTGATGGTACAGGTTCGGGGGGAGCATATAATGCATTGTTGGCATTATGGAGGATGTTCAGAAGGAGATATTGGAACTAGCTGCAATATGTCTCTATCTCTTTCATGGTGGATTATGGTTCTTTGTTGCAGATCTGGTTCATATTCAGGGGGAGCATGTTCTTAGGGGGAGCATACCCCTTTGCCCTTGATGTCAAAGGGGGAGAATGAAGCTGAAGATTGTGAGGTTGCCATCAAGTCCAAAGGGGGAGATTGTTGGCATTATGTTTCCGGTATGGCTATATGTTACAGATGTTGTACTTGATGGAAACTCCCGTGGCAAGGCTCTCAATATGATGAAAATTAAGAAGTACGCAGGAAATCAATTCAGAAGGTGCGTACCTGCAGGTACACCATGCAGGGACCGCGTCCAGATACGCAGGCCAGCCGTTCAGGAGGTGCGTACCCCCAGTGCACTCATTTCAAGGCAGAGAAAAGCACACATGGGGTTTCTTATGTTTAATCCTTGGTATTTAGCCGACAGTATTTGTGTTATTACGGTTTTGGCTCGTGGTATTGTTCCATGATTTTAGGAGGAGCTTGCCTATATAAAGCAAAGGAGATCACTTGGCTAAGTATCTTTTGCAATTGAATATCTTTAGATCTGAAATATTGGGTTATGGTCTTAAAAGCTTGATCTATATGAAAGGGAAGTTGAAGGCGAATCTGTGAAGGGTGATCTCTCGAGCGCATGAACAGATCTGAGCAACTGTGCCACTCTGGTGGACTGCCTATTCGGCCCTAATCAGAAGTACGCAGGAGTTAAACAGAAGAGCTGCGTGGGTACGCAGAGCAGAAACAGGAGATCTGCGTGGGTACGCAGAGCAGAAACAGGAGATCTGCGTGGGTACGCAGAGCAGAAACAGGAGACCTGCGTGGGTACGCAGAGCAGAAGAAGGAGAGCTGCGTGGGTACGCAGAGCGACTAAGGTTCAGGTGCGTATGCATAGTAAAAGTACGCGGCGCGATAGTATTTTTGGGTGCGTACCTGCAGTAACAGTACGCGGCGCGATAATGTCTCTGGGTGCGTACCTGCAGTAATAGTACGCAGTGCAGTTGAAGGAACAGTGCGTGGGCACGCAGTGCGACAGAAGGATCTCTGTGGGTATACGCAGGAAAGCAGAAGGTGAACTGCGTAGCGACGCAGGCCACAGAAGGGAAAACTGCGTATCTGTCTTAAGATGTTCTGTTGATTGAATTTTTCTGTTGATAAGGTGTTCTGGGTTAGTTCTGTTATTGCTGATCTGATAACTGTAGTGGACTGTAACTTTTATGTACTTGATGATCATTTGATGCTTTATGAAAAGAAGTAGGGGGTTGTAGCTCCCTTCCAGGAGAGACTGGAAAACGAGAGAGAGAGAGTTGTAGCTCTCTGCAGGTTGCAACCTGCGTACTGGTAAAGGACTGCACCAGTACAAAACCATTGTAAAAGAAGTTTCTAATTTGAAACTTCATGGATTATAAAACTACATCTTACAACAAAACAAGAATATAAAACTATAAAATAAATAACACAAGAGTTTATCAAATGTATTTTTTTCCATCATAGTTTGGGATTATGCCTCAAGAGTTCCTCACTTTTAATGGAGAAGAAACTCCTATTTATACAAAGACTAAGATAATTGATTAATAAATGTATATCCATAAATATCTCATATATCTCATATATCCACGTATCTCTCTTAGATCCACAAATATCTCATGTGGTTACAAACATGTGTTAACATCTAGCATGTAACATCTATATATATCCTCCCACAAATCTCTAAAATATTTGAAAAGAAATCTTATCAAAACTTTCATGATTCTTCTCCATCAAATGTGCTTGAATGATGATCTCAAATCTTTCTCAAATCTTCAAGAGTTTGAAGAGGAAATTAGAATTTGAGACTTAGAGGCCAAATATGACTTTGCCGGAATCTTCAAATATGCCTACACACATTACAAAACTCATCCAACTTTTAGCTATAAGTGAATACATGTTATTTTTCTAATATTTAACCATAAATACACTCAAAATACTAAAATAAATGATTTAGAAAATAATAAGTATAAACCCATATGTAATCATAAAAATGGTCTTAATGTAAGGTTATAAGATAGTGGAATATGGTTAAAAGTGAATTAAAATATGGTAACAAAGATGAATTTTTGTAGACCCAACATTCCCCCAAGTGAAGATGTTGCATTGTTGGCATTATGATTCAGGTGTTGTCCTTGATGGCAAACCCATTCAGGTGATAAATCAAGAAGGACGCAGGAAATATGTTCAGCAAGTGCGTCCCCGCAGGTATACCATACAGAACCCGCGTCCAGGGACGCAGACCAGCCGTTCAGGAGGTGCGTCCACCCAGTGCACACATTTCAAGGCAGAGAAAAGCACGTGGGGGTTTCTTGTGTGGTATCTAGCCGACGGTTTTGTGTTTCTATGGTGTCGGCTCGTGGTTTTGTTCCATGTTTTGGGGAGAAGCTTGCCTATATAAAGCAAAGGAGTTCATTTGGATTTTGCATCATCTTGGTTGAAGATCTCTTGGTGTGATCTAGTCCAAATCTATAAGGGAAAATCTTCTAATGGACTACGATCTATATGGCGCATGATCAGATCTGTGGATCTGAGTGTTTGGGTTGGTTCTGAAGTCCTCTTATCTTCTATATCTGAAGGGACGCAGATTCAGTGAAGGGAAAGTGCGCCGGGACGCAGTACAGTGAAGACTCAGGTGCGTCTCTGAGGCAAAGGACGCGGCGCGACTGTGGTATTGGGTGCGTCTCTGAAGCGAAAGACGCGGCGTGATAGTGTTTCTGGGAGCGTCGGTCGCAGAAAAGCAAAAAGGAACAGTGCGTCTGCACGCAGAACAGCATAAGGTAGACTGCGTCCAGTCGCAGGTCACAGAAAGAAAATATGCGTCCCTGTCTTAAGATGATCTGTTGACTGTATATTTCTGTTCATAAGGTGTTCTGGGTTGTTTATGTAATTACTGATCTGATATCTGTAGTAGACTGTATCTGTTGTATACTTGTTGATCATTTGATTCTTCATGAAAAGAAGTAGGGGGTTGTAGCTCCCTTCCAGGAGAAACTGGAAAACGAGAAAGAGTTGTAGCTCTTTGCAGGTTGCAGCCTGCGTGCTGGTAAAGGACTGCACCAGTACAAAATCATTGTAAAAAGAATTTCTTGAAAGAAGATAGAGACATATTGCAGCAGGTGGTTTTTCTCCCGCATTGGGTTTCCACCTTACATCTTGTGTTCTTTGGTGTGACTGTCTATTTTCTTTATTCATGCTCATTGTTTTATGGTACTGATATGCAAGAATATTTCAAAAGATCAAATAAGGAAGATTTGGTAAATTGCTAGATAATACTGATTCACCCCCCCTCTCAGTATTATTTCCAACAATTGGTATCAGAGCAGGTCCTTCAGAAAAGCTTGATCGCTTGAAGGTAGATCGTTCATCATGAGCAACTACGAGAGAGAAGCATCAATCAGGCCACCCGTCTTCGATGGGACAAACTTCAATTATTGGAAGGTAAGAGTTACTGCATATCTTCAATCTCTTGGTACAGAAGTTTGGAACATTGTAGAATCAGGCTATGCCTTTCCTTCAGCTACTCCTACAGATCCAGCTGAGAAAAAGCAGTATGAAACAAATGCAAAAGCAGTCAGTACTCTATTAGGAAGTATATCTCAGACAGAGTTCATGAAGGTCATGCACTTCAAATCAGCAAAAGAGATATGGGACAAAATGATCACTAGCTATGAAGGAGATGAACAGGTAAAAGAAGCTAAACTTCAAACTCTCAGGATTCAATATGAGACTCTCAAGATGTATAATGATGAAAGTGTGGCTAATTATTTTCTTCGGGTAGATGAGATTGTTAATTGTATGAAAAATTTGGGTGAAGAAATAAAAGAGACTATAGTAGTTCAAAAGATTCTAAGATCTTTATCCCCCAAGTTTGAATCTAAAGTATCTGCAGTAGAAGAAAAGGAAAATCTCCGTGTTCTCACTATGTCTCAGCTGCATGGAATTCTAACTGCTTATGAAATGAGAAAGGGAGGTCCATCAGACAGAAGGGAAGCTGCTTTTAAAGCATCAGGCAAAGAAGATCACTATGAAACAAGTCATGTTCCAGAAGAAGAGGAAGAAGAATCAAATTTTGTCAGAAATCTTCAAAGAGGTTCTGGAAGGTTCAGAGGTAAGCTACCTTTCAAATGTTTTGCTTGTGGAAGAGTAGGTCATTATGCTGCAAAATGCTCTTATAAGGATAAAGGAAAGGAACCAGTTAGATGGAACAAGAAACAAAGTGCAAATAAGAAAAGCTACTACACCCATGAAGATAGTGATGGCTTATCAAACAGTGATGAAGATGAACAAGGTAACAAATATAGATTGTTAATGGCATTTGAAGATGATGATTATGAGGATGCTGTAGATGTGGATAACCTTTATGATGAAATTACTAGACTCAAGAGATGTATAGAAGAAAAGAACATGATTATTGATACTCTACAATTTCAGATTGATGAAAAGGAAAAACATCTTGAAAAATTAGAAGGTGAAATTGTTGGTCTTAGAAAAGAAATTGAGAAAACAAAAACCATTAATCTCAAGTTTGTCAAAGGATCTGAAACGTTGAATGAGATTATCAGTGTGCAGCGGTCTCCACTAAATAAGACAGGTCTGGGCTATAATGGAGAAACTTCTCAAGCATCCACTTCAAAAAGTTATCTTGATGCAGCAAGAAGAAATGAGCAAGAACACAAGGAAGATCATCAGGTAAAGCAGGGACAAACGTCAAACAGAAACTATCAGGGGCAATCCAGCTTAAGGGTGAACAAAAGCCACAACCAGCCACAGGTAAAATCTTCCCAATTTGGTTCAAGAATAGATGAAAATAGAAATTACAATCAGTTGGCTGGTAGATTCAATAATCGCAGAAACTTCTTCAATGGACAATGCTTTTCTTGCCATAACTTTGGTCACAAAGCAGCTCAATGTGTTGCGTATAAAACAATCATGACTAGGGAAGCTCAAAAGCAAAGAAGTATGACAGGGATTACAAAAAAGACCTATAACAATTTTTCAGCTCTTGAAAATGAAGTTGAATGCTCTATTTGCAATAATTTTGGACATGAAGATTTTGAATGCAGAAGCAGGTTTCCGGAAAGAAAAGTACAAGAACAAAAAAGGGAACAAACCTCAGGCACCAAAACATGGAAAATAAAGGAACCTCAAACAGAAAGATGTGGGATAGCATTCTATGCAGAAGGACAAGAAAATCTATGGTACATTGACAGTGGATGTTCAAAGCATATGACAGGTGATAAAGAAAAACTTGAATCTTATTCTAATTTAGAAAAGGGAAAGAAAGTCTCTTTTGGAAATGATACTCCTGCAACTATAAAAGGAAAAGGTATTGCTCCTTTAAAAGAAGATGTTAAGGCTGGAAATGTTTTGTTTGTTGATGGACTAAAGCATAATCTTCTAAGTGTAAGCCAGATGTGTGATCAAAGAACCGAGGTTATATTCAGATCAAATGGGTGTCTTGTTCGTGATCTTGATACAGGTAAAACAGTTCTCAAAGGTAAAAGAACTCCAAATAATCTATACATATTTGATGAAGGACAACAACAATGCTATCTAAGCAAGGATGAAGAGCACTGGTTATGGCATCGAAGGTTGGGACATCTAAGCTTCTCACAAATAAGGAAAGCTTGCAAATATCAGGCAGTTCGCGATCTTCCAGATATCAAAATTCCTGACAACACCATATGCAGATCATGTCAGTTTGGAAAACAGACCAGAACTAACTTTCCAGAGAAAGAAGGATCAGCCAGCATGCCTCTTGAGCTAGTACACACAGATGTATGTGGACCATTCAGAAAAAGAACACCTAGAGGAGAGGAATACTTGATATTATTTATTGACGATTTCTCCAGGTTTGTTTGGTTAGGACTTATGAAGCACAAAGATGAAGCTTTCGAAAAATTCAAATCCTTCAAAGCTTTGGTTGAAAATGAATCAGGTCACAAGATTAAGTGCCTCAGATCCGACAGAGGTGGAGAATTTACTTCAAATGAATTTTTCGAATTCTGTGATGAACATGGGATAAGGAGAGAATTTTCTACAGCTAGAACTCCTCAACAAAATGGAGTAGTGGAAAGAATGAACAGAACAATCCAGCAAATGGCTCGTGCTATGCTTGATGAATCAGGAACTCCTGCAACCTTCTGGGGAGAAGCTGCACATGCGGCAGTTATTATTCTCAACAAGACAAATGTCCGAGTGAACAGCACTCAAACTCCTCATGAGCTCTGGAGTGGTAAAACTCCTTCGGTAAAGCACTTCAAAATCTTTGGGAGCAAATGCTATATCAAGAATACTGAGGAGCAGCTTGGCAAACTTGATCCTAGAGCAGATGAAGGAATTCTTCTTGGCTACTCTCCACATAGTAAAGCATACAAATGCTACAATAAAAGACTTGGCAGAATTGTTGACAGCATTGATGTAGTGGTTGATGAGAAGGGATACATTCCTAGGCAAATACATCGTGAAGACATTGAAGAAGATGAAAGCTACCCTCAAAGACAGAATGATGAAGAAGAAGAACCGCAAGAACAATCTCAAGAAGGACCTCACGAAGAAGCAGAAGAAAGAACTAGAATAGAAGAAAAGACTCCATCCAGATATGTTCAAAAGAACCATCCAGAATCTCAGATCATGGGACAAAAAGAAGCAGGTATACAAACTAGAAGAACAATTGCAGAAGCTTCAAGTTATTTGGCATTACTCTCCTCTACTGAACCACAAAATGTGAAAGAGGCATGCAAAGATGAATGTTGGGTGAAAGCAATGGATGAAGAACTTGAGCAAATCAAAAAGAACAACACTTGGGAGCTGGTTCCTAGACCAAAGGATAAGAATGTTATCGGAACAAAATGGGTTTTCAAAAATAAATTGAATGAAAATGGAGAAGTAATTAGAAACAAAGCCAGACTTGTTTGTAAAGGGTATGCACAGCAAGAAGGAATAGACTTTGAAGAAACTTTTGCTCCTGTTGCAAGACTTGAGGCCATCCGAATGTTTCTTGCTCTCTCAAGTTGTCAGAACTTCAAAGTATTTCAAATGGATGTGAAATCAGCCTTTCTGAATGGAGACTTGGATGAAGAAGTGTACATTGAACAGCCAGATGGTTTCATTCTTGGAAACGATCCAAATCTTGTATGCCGATTAAAAAAGGCTCTCTATGGTCTCAAACAAGCTCCAAGGGCTTGGTACTACCGGTTGGACAAATATCTTCATCAACAAGGTTTTTCAAAAGGTTCAGCAGATAGCAATCTTTATATAAAAGTTGAAAATGACAAATTACTAATACTTGTTGTGTATGTAGATGACATTATTTTTGGCAGTAATGAAGAAGCTATGAGTCAAAGCTTTGCCTCGGTCATGCAGAAAGAATTTGAGATGTCCTTGCTAGGAGAACTGACATACTTCCTTGGTTTGCAAATCCAACAAAAGAAAGGAGGAATCCTTTTATCTCAAACCAAGTATCTCAAGCAGATTTTGAAGAAATATGGCATGGAAGATGCAAAACCAGTATGTACACCCATGGTCACAGGATGTAGTCTCAGTGCAAATGACGAATCTGCAGCAGTACATCAACCAACCTACAGATCTATGATTGGAAGTCTACTATATT
Source organism: Pinus tabuliformis (assembly GCA_031772625.1). Taxonomy (NCBI): domain Eukaryota; kingdom Viridiplantae; phylum Streptophyta; class Pinopsida; order Pinales; family Pinaceae; genus Pinus; species Pinus tabuliformis. Next base: position 764,149,467 of record CM062812.1, read on the forward strand.
TGACAGGTACCCGACCAGACATCATGCATGCAGTTGGAATAGTTGGAAGGTTTCAGGCAAATCCAAAGGAGACTCATCTTCAAGCAGTGAAGAGAATCTTCAAATATCTTCAAGGGACTCAAAATTATGGCCTATGGTATCCTAGAGATACAGATCTCACTCTTCATGCTTATACAGATGCAGATTGGGCCGGAAGCATGGATGACCGGAAAAGCACAAGTGGTGGTGCATTCTTTATGGGTCCCAGACTGGTATCTTGGTTCAGCAAGAAACAGAGTTCAATTGCCTTGTCTACAGCTGAAGCGGAATATGTTGCTGCTGCATCTTGTTGCACCCAACTTCTTTGGATGATGCAGACTTTGCAGGATTATCAAATCACTTGTACACCTCCTATTCCTATCTTATGTGACAACACAAGTGCAATCAGCATCTCAAAGAATCCGGTTATGCATTCAAAAACCAAGCACATACCAATCAAGTACCATTTTCTCCGGGAACAAGTACTTGAACAGAAGGTCAAGTTGGAGTATGTTCCTTCTAAGGAACAAGTTGCTGATATTTTCACCAAACCGTTGCCCAGGGACACTTTTGAATACCTCAGGCAAAAGCTGGGGGTTGTTGATGCATCATCTTACTGTTGATCATCTTCCTATTGGTGGTATAGGCTCAGGGGGAGCACATAATGCATTGTTGGCATTATGGAGAAGGAGATCTTGGAAATAGCTGCAATATGTCTCTATCTCCTTCATGATGGATTTCTGGTTACAGATCTGGAGAAGCATGAGCATAGGGGGAGCATACCCTTTGCCCTTGATGTCAAAGGGGGAGAATGAAGCTGAAGTTTATGTGGTTGCCATCAAGTCCAAAGGGGGAGATTGTTGGCATTATGATTCAGGTGTTGTCCTTGATGGCAAACCCATTCAGGTGATAAATCAAGAAGGACGCAGGAAATATGTTCAGCAAGTGCGTCCCCGCAGGTATACCATACAGAACCCGCGTCCAGGGACGCAGACCAGCCGTTCAGGAGGTGCGTCCGCCCAGTGCACACATTTCAAGGCAGAGAAAAGCACGTGGGGGTTTCTTGTGTGGTATCTAGCCGACGGTTTTGTGTTTCTATGGTGTCGGCTCGTGGTTTTGTTCCATGTTTTGGGGAGAAGCTTGCCTATATAAAGCAAAGGAGTTCATTTGGATTTTGCATCATCTTGGTTGAAGATCTCTTGGTGTGATCTAGTCCAAATCTATAAGGGAAAATCTTCTAATGGACTACGATCTATATGGCGCATGATCAGATCTGTGGATCTGAGTGTTTGGGTTGGTTCTGAAGTCCTCTTATCTTCTATATCTGAAGGGACGCAGATTCAGTGAAGGGAAAGTGCGCCGGGACGCAGTACAGTGAAGACTCAGGTGCGTCTCTGAGGCAAAGGACGCGGCGCGACTGTGGTATTGGGTGCGTCTCTGAAGCGAAAGACGCGGCGTGATAGTGTTTCTGGGAGCGTCGGTCGCAGAAAAGCAAAAAGGAACAGTGCGTCTGCACGCAGAACAGCATAAGGTAGACTGCGTCCAGTCGCAGGTCACAGAAAGAAAATATGCGTCCCTGTCTTAAGATGATCTGTTGACTGTATATTTCTGTTCATAAGGTGTTCTGGGTTGTTTATGTAATTACTGATCTGATATCTGTAGTAGACTGTATCTGTTGTATACTTGTTGATCATTTGATTCTTCATGAAAAGAAGTAGGGGGCCATCCGAATGTTCCTTGCTCTCTCAAGTTTTCAAAACTTCAAAGTATTTCAAATGGACGTGAAATCAGCTTTTCTAAATGGAGACTTGGAAGAAGAAGTATACATTGAACAGCCAGATGTGTTCATTCTTGGAAATGATCCAAATCTTGTATGCAGATTGAAAAAGGCTCTCTATGGTCTCAAACAAGCTCCAAGGGCTTGGTACTACCGTTTGGACAAATATCTTCATCAACAAGGTTTTTCAAAAGGATCAGCAGATAGCAATCTTTATATAAAAGTTGAAAATGACAAATTGCTAATACTTGTTGTGTATGTAGATGACATTATTTTTGGGAGCAATGAAGAAGCTATGAGTCAAAGCTTTGCCTTGGTCATGTAGAAAGAATTTGAAATGTCCTTGCTAGGAGAACTGACATATTTCCTTGGTTTGCAAGTCCAACAAAAAGAAGGAGGAATCTTTTTATCTCAAACCAAGTATCTCAAACAGATTTTGAAGAAATATGGTATGGAAGATGCAAAACCAGTATGTACACCCATGGTCACAGGATGTAGCCTCAGTGCAAATGATGAATCTGCAGCAGTACATCAACCAACCTACAGATCTATGATTGGAAGTTTACTTTATTTGACAGGTACCCGACCGGACATCATGCATGCAGTTGGAATAGTTGGAAGATTTCAGGCAAATCTGAAGGAGACTCATCTTCAGGCAGTGAAGAGAATTTTCAAATATCTTCAAGGGACTCAAAATTATGGCTTATGGTATCCTAGAGATACAAATCTTACACTTCATGCTTATACAGATGCAGATTGGGCCGGAAGCGTGGATGACAGGAAAAGCACAAGTGGTGGTGCGTTCTTTATGGGTTCCAGACTAGTATCTTGGTTCAGCAAGAAACATAGTTCAATTGCCTTGTCTACAGCTGAAGCGGAATATGTTGTTGCTGCATCTTGTTGCACCCAACTCCTTTGGATGATGAAGACTTTGCAGGATTTTCAAATCACTTGTACACCACCAATCCCCATCTTATGTGATAACACAAGTGCAATCAGCATCTCAAAGAATCCTGTTATGCATTCAAAAACCAGGCACATACCAATCAAGTACCATTTTCTCCGGGAACAAGTACTTGAACAGAAGGTCAAGTTGGAGTATGTTCCTTCTAAGGAACAAGTTGCTGATATTCTCACCAAACCATTGCCCAGGGACACTTTTGAATACCTCAGGCAAAAGCTGGGGGTTGTTGATGCATCATCTTATTGTTGAATCTTTTCTGATTGATGGTACAGGTTCGGGGGAGCATATAATGCATTGTTGGCATTATGGAGGATGTTCAGAAGGAGATATTGGAACTAGCTGCAATATGTCTCTATCTCTTTCATGGTGGATTATGGTTCTTTGTTGCAGATCTGGTTCATATTCAGGGGGAGCATGTTCTTAGGGGGAGCATACCCCTTTGCCCTTGATGTCAAAGGGGGAGAATGAAGCTGAAGATTGTGAGGTTGCCATCAAGTCCAAAGGGGGAGATTGTTGGCATTATGTTTCCGGTATGGCTATATGTTACAGATGTTGTACTTGATGGAAACTCCCGTGGCAAGGCTCTCAATATGATGAAAATTAAGAAGTACGCAGGAAATCAATTCAGAAGGTGCGTACCTGCAGGTACACCATGCAGGGACCGCGTCCAGATACGCAGGCCAGCCGTTCAGGAGGTGCGTACCCCCAGTGCACTCATTTCAAGGCAGAGAAAAGCACACATGGGGTTTCTTATGTTTAATCCTTGGTATTTAGCCGACAGTATTTGTGTTATTACGGTTTTGGCTCGTGGTATTGTTCCATGATTTTAGGAGGAGCTTGCCTATATAAAGCAAAGGAGATCACTTGGCTAAGTATCTTTTGCAATTGAATATCTTTAGATCTGAAATATTGGGTTATGGTCTTAAAAGCTTGATCTATATGAAAGGGAAGTTGAAGGCGAATCTGTGAAGGGTGATCTCTCGAGCGCATGAACAGATCTGAGCAACTGTGCCACTCTGGTGGACTGCCTATTTGGCCCTAATCAGAAGTATGCAGGAGTTAAACAGAAGAGCTGCGTGAGTACGCAGAGCAGAAACAGGAGATCTGCGTGGGTACGCAGAGCAGAAACAGGAGATCTGCGTGGGTACGCAGAGCAGAAACAGGAGACCTGCGTGGGTACGCAGAGCAGAAGAAGGAGAGCTGCGTGGGTACGCAGAGCGACTAAGGTTCAGGTGCGTATGCATAGTAAAAGTACGCGGCGCGATAGTATTTTTGGGTGCGTACCTGCAGTAACAGTACGCGGCGCGATAATGTCTCTGGGTGCGTACCTGCAGTAATAGTACGCAGTGCAGTTGAAGGAACAGTGCGTGGGCACGCAGTACGACAGAAGGATCTCTGTGGGTATACGCAGGAAAGCAGAAGGTGAACTACGTAGCGACGCAGGTCACAGAAGGGAAAACTGCGTATCTGTCTTAAGATGTTCTGTTGATTGAATTTTTCTGTTGATAAGGTGTTCTGGGTTAGTTCTGTTATTGCTGATCTGATAACTGTAGTGGACTGTAACTTTTATGTACTTGATGATCATTTGATGCTTTATGAAAAGAAGTAGGGGGTTGTAGCTCCCTTCCAGGAGAGACTGGAAAACGAGAGAGAGAGAGTTGTACCTCTCTGCAGGTTGCAACCTGCGTACTGGTAAAGGACTGCACCAGTACAAAACCATTGTAAAAGAAGTTTCTAATTTGAAACTTCATGGATTATAAAACTACATCTTACAACAAAACAAGAATATAAAACTATAAAATAAATAACACAAGAGTTTATCAAATGTATTTTTTTCCATCATAGTTTGGGATTATGCCTCAAGAGTTCCTCACTTTTAATGGAGAAGAAACTCCTATTTATACAAAGACTAAGATAATTGATTAATAAATGTATATCCATAAATATCTCATATATCTCATATATCCACGTATCTCTCTTAGATCCACAAATATCTCATGTGGTTACAAACATGTGTTAACATCTAGCATGTAACATCTATATATATCCTCCCACAAATCTCTAAAATATTTCAAAAGAAATCTTATCAAAACTTTCATGATTCTTCTCCATCAAATGTGCTTGAATGATGATCTCAAATCTTTCTCAAATCTTCAAGAGTTTGAAGAGGAAATTAGAATTTGAGACTTAGAGGCCAAATATGACTTTGCCGGAATCTTCAAATATGCCTACACACATTACAAAACTCATCCAACTTTTAGCTATAAGTGAATACATGTTATTTTTCTAATATTTAACCATAAATACACTCAAAATACTAAAATAAATGATTTAGAAAATAATAAGTATAAACCCATATGTAATCATAAAAATGGTCTTAATGTAAGGTTATAAGATAGTGGAATATGGTTAAAAGTGAATTAAAATATGGTAACAAAGATGAATTTTTGTAGACCCAACATTCCCCCAAGTGAAGATGTTGCATGTCCTCTTGCAACTTTGCATTAATTCTCATGAACTGAATTAATCTCATTTTTTGTAGCCTTCTGGAGTGAAAGATTATGTTTTATCAATAAATCTTTTTGTGACTTGAGATGCTTCTCCAAGATTTGCATCTTTTTCAAAGTCTTCTTCAATTGTTTTTTTTTCTCAAGAACTTGCTATTGAGGAGTCCTCTTTGAAAGATGTCTAAGTGGAAGGTCTTGTGGTTGGTTCTTGTGTGGGAACCACAAGTATTGCAAGTGTTGGTTCTTGCGTGACAACACTTTTCTTTTACTCTTGTTCTTGATGCAACAAACAATAATTAGAAATGTATTCAAAATGAAGACCCATTTATATACATATCAAACGATATTTGATCATAATATTAATCATTTGAAAGCATGTTCATCTTCAAATTGAAGAGAAAGAATAGTCATTTGGGAGAAACATGTTCGTCAACAATATATGAGGTGATGGAATATGGAATTGAAAAGTTGTGATGAATACCCCCCAACTAAAGGTGTTTTCTATCTTTGAAAAATGGGGAAAGAAATTTGACATGGGAAATTTTCCAAGTACATGTATTTTAGCATTCAAGGAATTATTGATTAAATATTAAAAAACAACATGCATTCACCTACCTAAAAGGTCCATAAGCTATGCATTTGGGAGATATTAGATGTTACTAATGGATCATTGAATGCAAAGTGAAATAATCTTGTATAATTATTCTTTTCTCTTGGATATATGAATAGAGGATGAAATATGAAATCAGAACCTTTGTACCATCTTATTGTTAAAGCTAGGAACTTAATCTTAATCTATTAAAACATTACTGCAAGTTGTTGTTGATATCATAAACCTTATAGTCTTCAAATATAACCCCGATTAGTATAATTCAATCTATGTGAATGTATTTAGTTGAAGTCAACCATAGAAATAATTCATTGGATTACTGACAAGTAACGTCAACTGTTAACCAATGCAAGTCAACTCATCAATAATGTAAATGAGTGTCAAATTACAAGAGTGCATCTTGACATGTATGAATGAATGTGTTGAAGTCGAGTCACATGCAAGATATGAAAATCAAGAAACATTGTTGTATTCGCATTGTTTTGAGTGAAGATGATTTCCATTTATGTATGCAAGCTCCAAGGCACTTACTAAAAATATTTGATCTTGGTCCCATATAAAGTGTTGAAGTCGATGGGACAATATCTGTTGGAAGGTGGGCCTCGAGGAAACCCACATTAACCAACTTGAGAATATAACCAAAAAGTATTTGATAACAAAATATTTAAACCAACATGCAATTACAAAACTTATTGTGAAATTTTCTTGCCAATTACTTGGTTTTCAAACAAATCTCATGTCCAATTGCACTAGTAAACTAGTTTTCACAACAATAATTTTTATTTTTATTTTTATTTTTTTCTTCTATTTTCTCTTTTTTTAATATATTTTTTTCTTTCTTTATTTTATCCTACTCTACTTGTAAAATAAAATCTATTTCAAGTATAAGAATAATTCTAATTGATCCATGTACGTAACATGATGTCAAATAAACTCATATGCAGGTTTTAAAGACATGCTTTGATATATACCCAAATATGAGAGACTAATTGCTTTGATTGAGATGATTTCAAGAACTGTTGAAGAATATAATGGTGCTCCATCTTAATGATTTTCAAGAACCAAATTTCAATATAACTTTGATGTCCTTGGTTCACTTGTTCATTTGGATCATTTTGTATGTCTTCTTCTCCCATGTTATTAAGATATTCTACTATGGGATGGTTGATCTATTGGACACATAAAGGATATGATAATCATACTAAAAATTCCTCAATATCAGGTTCTAATTCCTTCTCTCCATCAGATGTGGTTCATGATTCTTTAGTCTTGTTTGGATCTTCTTCTACTAGATGTTGTTCTTCAATGATATCAGGAGAATATTTTTTTGCAATACTCTTCTTGATCTAAGATGAATATCATTTATATCAAAAGGATATTTTTGGAATTTTTGTACCTCAACATTGTAACTGGGATGAGGTATTTTACTGGTGGAGATTGGAAATGGTTGTGTAGGTAGTTGAGTGGGAATGGGTTTTTGGAGTGGGGAATGGGAAAGGTTGGATTGAGGTCAACTAAGGGTGAAAATGAGGTTGTGGTGGAGGTGAATGGTCTAGATAGAATTGAAATTGGTATTGAGGATAATGAGGAAAATATTGAGGATATGGTGGATTTCTTCCATAAGGCCCTTGCCAACATTGTTGCCAGGATTGGTTTTGAGGTTGGGATTTAGATGGCCAATGTTGTCAAGATAAGGGTGTGTTCCAATTACTTTGAGATTGTTGTGCACCACCTTTAAATTGTGAATTATAATCTTGCATTATAGTGGGTTGACGAATATGCCAAGGTATTCTTGGAGTTACATAACATATTTGCTCTAGTGCTTTATTTTCTTCGTTATTTTCTTGGTAAATTGCTTTCAATGCTGGTAATGATGGGTAATCTTTCGTAGTATGTGGTTTTTACACATATGACACAAATTTCAATGTTATCAATTGGACATTCAATAAAAAACATATTTCTTTCTACATTTAGAGAAAATTATAGACAAAGAAACATTCTCAATTTTTTCCTTGTTTTGTATTATTATAATATCAATACATTCACTTGAATTACCAAGAATATATGATTTAAAATATTATAAAATTTCCAAGTTTGACTCAAATTACCAACCTTGATGCCAACTTACTTACTCTATCCATAACTAGATCTTGAGGGTATATGACATACTTTGATTTTCCTCTTGATATGTGCTTACATAATTCATAAATATCTTCAAATGATAATTGAGAAATATCTCCTTTACCCATAATATTAAGAAGATCAATCCACTCATCTCTAATTGCTATAAGAGGATTTTTAATGTATCAAATCATGAATTATGAAAATTTTCCTTCTTAAGATTATACATAAATATATCTACCAAATCCTTAAGGCTCTCATCTTATTTTTGAGTCATTTTAAAGATTTCATCTTTAGGATCATGATGTATACAATAGTCTTTATATTTTTCTAGAATATCCTTTTCAAATCATCCCATGATCTTATTGAATTAGTTCCTAAACACATGAACCATCTAAGAGCTCTATCCTTAAATGTATATGGAAACAATTTCAATTCATGAGCATTCAATAAGTAACCATACAATCTACAAAGTATTTCAAATTCAAAAGGAAATATTTTGGGTCTTTTGATCTAATACCATGGAATTTGGGAGGTATAGATGGAGAGATGTTTTTCATTTTAACATTTATATTAGTTTCTTGAATGGGAAATCCAAAGGGATCTACTTCATTTCCATCATTCCCATACATTTCTTCTACCTCCTTTGTCATCTCTTCCACCTCAAAGAGGTAATTTTATTCTACTTGCAAAAGTAGGAATTTTTGATGTGGATAGTGATGTGGCTCTTACTGCACCACATGATCCAATGGGGATGGCAGGTGATCGTGAAATTGATTTTTTTAAGTTTGTTCTCTAATGAATCTATGTTTAGGATGCACTCTAAAATGAATGAAATTAAACTTATGCAACTAAAAATGGGTGAAGCTAAAAATGAAATGCAATTCAATAATTAAGGTTAAGAGAGACCTCATAATGGTGATGCACATGTTCTTACCTCTCGTAATAAAATCTCTCTTTTCCAAAGTTGCATAAATTAAAAGACAATTTAAATTGAAGGCTAACCCCTATATATACTTCCCTAACAAAGGTGCCAAAATTGTTGGGTAATTTAATTGTGCTTTAAATTACTTTATATTAAATTGTCAATCCAAGATTGTAAATTTGTAAAGTATATGACACAATATACACTAGGAGTTTAGCTTTCAATTCTAAAGGAATAAAATGCAGTGAAGTAAAGTTCTAATCTATAAAAGTGAGTAAATTTAATCTATAAAAGCTTGTAAATCTAATCTAGAAAGAATTTGAAATCTATTTCTATGAACGTAAGAAATTTAATTAAAAAAAGAGAATTCTTTAGAATTTAAATCTTTTTGTATTTTTATATTTCTCAAGTGCTTTATTACAATAAACAAAAATAAAGTGACAATTAAAAACTTCAAAATAAAGTATCTATAACAAGTAAATAAATCAAATCCTAAACTAAGCGATCATTGTAATATAATTTATTTCTTAATTAAAAGGATTAGAATTGTTAGAGGATTGTGATGAATCAAAAGAATAGATTGATTTAGGTTCAAAATGATTGATCTCTTTCTTAATTTGATGGAAAATGCAATTTCTTTCTTCTATTGTTACATTTGATGGATGCAACACGAAATCTAAAAAATTCTATTTGAAAGATCCATGAATATCTCCAAACCTACATTCTGTTTTGAAGAAAATCCTCCATGACAACTAAATTGGATCATTCTGCACAAAACCCATGTTTTCGTTTTTCGAGATTTATCTTAGCTTGGCTAGAAATGGTGTCAGAAGTTGACTACTCGAAATTTGTTGCTAATATAAATCTCAATATTTGATCAAGTGTTGAAAGCTCACATTATGATACTGGTGAGCTGCAAAAGAAACTATTTTATAACATAAGAAAACTAATATAAACTACATATATTATGAAACTACATGAATTATAAAATTACATATTACAACAAAACAAGGACACAAAATTATAAAATAAATAGCATGAGAACTTATCAAATGTATTTTATTCTATCATAGTTTGGAATTATGCTCCAAAAGCTCCTGAATTTGAATGGGTAAGGCACTCCTATTTATACTAAAACTAAGATAACTAATTAATAAATGTATATTCACAAATATCTCTTAGATCCACATATCTCTCCTAGATCCAAAAATATCTCATGTGGTTACAACCGCATGTTAACATCTAGCTAGTAACATCTCTACATATCCTCTTAGAAATATCTAAAATATTTGATAACACATCTTATCAAAATTTTCATGATTATTCTCCATCAAATGTTCTTGAATGATTATCTCAATATTTCTCAATTCTTCAAGAGTTTGAAGAGGAAATTCAAATTTGAGAATTAGAGGTCAAATATGAATTTGCAGGAATTTTCAAATATGCCTACACACATTACAAAACACATCCAAAATTTAGATATAAGTGGATACATGTTATTTTTCTAATATTGAACCATAAATTCACTCAAAATACTAAAATAAATGCTTTGGACAATAATAAGTATAAACCCATATGTAATCATAAAAACGGTCTTAATGTAAGGTTATAAAATAGTGGAATATGGTTAGAAGTGAATGAAAAGATGATGACAAAGATGACATTTTGTAGAACCAACATGAATTTTGGTTTAATTTGTGGGGTTGGAAAGAAGACATAAAAATATACCTTAGGACAAAGTTTCGAACCGTGAGGCTGAAATTATAGAGATATAACAGTTTCAAAGTCAATATCCTAAAAGTAAGAAAAACATGTGTATTATGAAATTTGCATAACTTTTGTTTGAAAAATTAGTTTGAAGTTATTCAAAGGGCATAGTGAGACATAGATATAATTTCCTGCTTCCAAAATTCTTCGAAACAAAAAAAAATAGATACACCTAGTAATCCAACAAAAAGCTCTACTATGATGTGTGAAGAACAAGAAGAAATGCAATATGATATATCAAAATTACGACATGAAGTGCAACAAATATTTCTCTCGCAAAGAGTAACCAAAAATGAACTAGAAGCTACGATGTATATTTTATAAGAAAAAATAAAATGGAGAATGGAAGGTTTGAAGTATGGTTTAAAAGCATACATGGGATTTTTTAATTTAGACATGGATGTGATGAATGTCAAGTTGGAAGGGTTGACAAAGTTACTACAAGAAAGGATTCCCAATGGTGATAAGGTATTCCATGAAAATCATGATGAGGACAAACAGAATGTGAATTATTATTTTAGACACTCCATCATTAGGTTTAAGACTAACCACATTCCAAAGATCAATATGAAGAAGTTTTATGGAAAAGATCTGGTATCATGGATACTACAAATGGAGTAGTTCCTTGATCTATACAATGTGGAACAAAAATAAAGTTATGCTTTCCATATTTATATTTAGAAACCAATAAATTTATATGATATCAATGGATTTGTTCTCGCAAAGAACCATGCACATGGACAATTTTCAAGGAGGAATTCATAGCACATTATGAGGATACAAAGAGCAATACTTTGTTGAGCCAAATGCTAAATCTCAAACAAAATGTTTCTATTTATGGAGCACATTGAGAAATTACAAAGATTGAATATAAAAGTAAGTGATATTCTAGAGGAGCATCTAGTTGATGTATTATTTGGGAATTTAAAGGATAATTTCCAACATGAGGTTCTCCTTTGGGAACCTAATTCATTGGAGAATGCATTCAAGGTCACAAGAAAAGTTGAAAGAAAAATTATGGCAACAAGGAGGTATACCACTCACAACTATAAAGATGGAAGTGTTGTAGTTCCTAGCTTTCCACAACCTACAAGGTTGAGACTACAAAAACTAGAGGAAAAAAAGAGAAAATGGCTTTGTACAACTGTGATAACTAATACACTAAAGGTCATAAGTGTGCCGAGAAGAAATTATTTTACACATATTGTGAAGAGGAGGAAGAAAAGGAACAAGAAACATCAAAAGAAGAAGATATATACCAAGAACCAACCCAAGCGATGAAATTGAAGAAATGAATTTGACCATATCTTATAATTCATTGGAGGGAATTACCACTCCTCAAACTCTCAAGATAGAAGGATATATCAAGATGAAAAAAGTGATCGTGTTGATTGATTTTGGTAGTACTCAAAATTTTGTTCATTGTAAGATAGCTAAGGATTTAAATTACTTTCTATACACAACACTAGAGTTTCAAGTGATGGTTGCAAATGGCGGAACTATAAATTTATCAGGGAAGTACCATAATATGAATATAACCATGGGGGAATATGTATTGCATAATTCCAATGGGTGGTGTAGATTTTGTATTAGGAGTCTAATGGTTACAATATTTGGGGATGATAACTTTTATGTTTCAAGAACCTTTCTTGAAATTTTTATTGGAAGGACAGAAAATTGAATTAAGGGGTGTTATAGGGAAACTAGGGAAGATAATAAGCTCTAATGGCATGAAAAATATTTTGAAGAAGGGAAATGAGGGTAATTGCACAATTATATTCACTAGATATTGGAACATCAAAATAATCCATTTCTCCAGATATCTAAAGAGTCCTTGACAATCATTCCAAGGTATTTGAGACTCCCAAGGGTCTCCCACCTGTTCATGATAATTATCATGATATTCACTTGATTCGAGGAAGTGTTCGTCCAAACATTAGACCTTACAAATATCATGATGTCCAAAAGAGTGAAATTGAACATATAATTGTAGAAGTGCTACATGCAGGTATAATTCAACCTAGCAAAAGTTCTTTCTCTTCTCTAGTAGTGTTGGTGCACAAGAAGGATGGATCATGGCGCATGTTTCCAGATTATTGAGATATCAACAAGCTCATTATCAAATATAAGTTTCACATTGCTGTCATTAATGAATTGTTGGATGAAATACAAGGAGAAATTTACATCACAAAGTTGGATCTTCATTCAGGATATCATCAAATTATAATTAAGATAAAATACATTCCGAAAACAACATTTAGAACTAATGAAGTTAATTTTAAATTTTTGGTCATGCCTTTTATCCTTACTAATGCACCTTCCACATTTCAAGGTTTGATGAATTCCACTTTCAATGCCTTCCTTAGAAAAATGTGTTAGTTTTTTTTGATTGTATACTAATCTAAAAAATTCTTGAAAAGATCATGTTCAACATGTTGATATGGTTCTCAAAATATTGGATGAGAAATAATTGTATGAAAAATCCTCCAAATGTTTCTTTGGGGTACAATAAGTGGAATACTTGGGTCATATTGTATCCAATGAGGGTGTTAAGGTAGACCCTAACAAAATTAAAGACATCAAGGAATGCAAAATCCCCTCAACCTTAAGGCATCTTTGAGGATTTCTTTGGATGACATGGTATTATTGCAAATTTGTTAAGAATTATGGGAAGATCGTAGCACCTCTAACAACATTACTAAAGAAAGTTGCATTTTTTTTGGAATCCAGAAGAAACTAATGCCTTTGAACATATTAAAGAGGCAATGTGCTAAGAAGAGGTATTAGCTACACCAGAGTTCACAAAAACGTTTGTTGTGGAATGTGATGCCTCAAGAAATGGAATTGGTGTTGTTTTATGTTGATATTTATAGCTTGGTAGGTACACCAATCCCTAGGGTTCAGGGATTGGAGTTTGGAGCAATAGAAAAATGAATTATGGGCTTGAAACCCAAGCCCATGGTTTTAAACCCAAAGATGTCAGGGAAAAAACCATGAGGAGAATTTGAAATGTGGGCGATGGTGATGATAGAGGACCTTGAGAGCGATTGCGGGCAATGAAAATCATCGAAATCTAAGTTGTAGAAATGGAGTTATGAATTTTAAAGTTTAGTGTGGGTGAATAGACCTACTAGTTCAAGTCGGCCTAGTATGGAGGTGCCCTTTTAGGGCTATCATTGACACCCACATGAATTGTATAGAAAGAGGAGTTTGTTGAGGCATTTAGACACATCCTACGTGCTAAAATCCATCAAGATAACTCTGAGAAAGGAAGCAGATATGAGGCAAGAAGAAAGGAATGGCAAGATCATGAGTTTGAGAAGGTTTTCTCTATGATTGGGTGAAATTTTCTTGGTAGCTAGGATGCAGGTCTGAGGAAGTGATCTAGGTCAGTAAAGGACATGCCTTCGACAAATTTTTGGAGGAGATTATCTTTCCAGATCAGGCCTCAAATCAAAGGTATGTAATTGGGATAATTCTATGTTATTTTGTGTTGGAGTGTCTATATTTGTAGGGCCAAATCACTTATTACAACAATTTGATTGGAGGTGTGTTGAGAGCAAAAAGACCTATCTAGGGATATTTTCCTTAGCCGCAACCAACCTACATTAGGGGAATTTCGAGGTCTAAAATGGGCCTCCTAAGGAAACTTTAAAATAATAGTGGAAATAATGAAATAATATTAGATTACATCATCAAATTTTAGAGGGAAATAATATATATATATATATATATATATATATATATATATATATATATATATATATATATATATATATATATATATATATATATATATATATATATATATATATAAAAACTCGATTTTCAATTTATCTCCCTATGGGTTTACTCAAATTTCGAGAGGAAACACTCCTTGGATTCAAATTTGATTCTTCATCCAAGGAGCACCCATGTTTCATACTTTGATGGACCCTACAACACGAAAAATGAGAAATAGATGAAAAACGTGATTGCAATCACATTTTTTCATGTATTTCTAATTTTTCATGTAGCATGTTCCATCGAAAGTATGCAACATGGTTACTGATTGGATGAGGAATTAAAATTTTCATCCAACGAGTACTCCTGCTTGAAATTTTAGTAAAACCTTAGGGTGATAAGTTGAAAATGCGAGTTGAAAAAGTAGTTTTATTATTTTATTTTATTTTAATATTTTTACTTTTTTACTCCAAAAATGGTGAATCACCCCCCATGGTTGACATCATCTTCTTGAATCCTATTGGTTATTATAAAGTTTATTTTGGTTGTACACTTTGCTTAGGAGGCCCATTTTAGACATCAAAATTCCCCTAATGCCACAAGTTGCAGATGCACAAGGGTTGTGAAGGCTAAAAAAAGGTATTTTCTTGTCCTAGGGAGGCTGCATATAGTGTTGTAGTAGATTTGTCTATTTTTGGGTGACTTGTGGAGGTTATAATGCCTATAATAATGTAGGAAGAAGGTTCGAATGGAAACATTTAAGGGAGGAAACATTGGGAAAAGAAACACAATAATTAGAGCAATGGTTTAGTGTTGTTGGTGCGAACTAACTAGACTTGAAAATTCATAGATTGCAAGGTAAGGGAGGCAATAACAGTGGGTTGTAGTTGTCGCCTTGTTGACAGATGGATGATAGATGAATGAGGGTCTAGGAGATGACATATTGTAGAAGACTATTAACAACCAAGAGGAAGGGTGACAATAATGGTTGGATTCCATAACTAGTGAGTTTATGTGACAATGAATGTTGAGACTAGATTTGCGCAATAGATCCTCTATTATAGAACAAAGGGAAACATTTTTAAAGCTACAGATTAGTCACGTTTGGATATTGTGTGATAAGATATGAAAGGCAGTTGTATTGGATGCTCATGGTTTATTGGAGGTCAGCGTGACAGTGTACCAAGAGTGGGCCTAGATAAAAAAAAGTTGGAGCATCCTAAAGAACAACTTGTGGAAGATTGTAGAGGCTTTCTTCAAGCTCTAAGAAATAATTCTCTTGAAGGACTAAGGGATTGTTAGAAGTGGAAAAAGAATGATTCATTAATCTAATCAACCAAGGGCAATTTGAGTAGCCCTAGAATTTCCTTGTGGAGAAGGACATCTACAACAAAAGGATGGTATTCCTCCTAGCTCATGTTCATTGTGGGAGAAGGACACCTTGCAATGTTAGGTGGAAGCCCTCTGTTCTCTATATTAGTCTTGATGTGAGTAGCACAAGAAGACTATAGTGGGGTGAAGTCCCTATGTAGATGAGGAGCAACAATGGGAAGTTGAGAGTTGTTCACAAATAGAGTTGTGCACAAATTGATAGGAGTCTTGATGTGTTGATGTGTTGAAGAATGAATGGTCAATTAGGGAGTAGATTAGAGCCAAGATGTAGTAGCTAGATGGAATTGGTGCATTGATAGAGGTAGGTGCTGCAAATTGGGAGCCGAAGGATAGGGAAGGTGTGTATAGGGTATGACCAAGGAAGCTGTGAGGAGCTCTACACCAACTAGACAATTAGTGCACCTTGTATTGGTAGATTGTTGGCCATCACGAAAAACACCAAGCCCTAGTTTTTTTTGTCTTGTATTAGTGGATGTATGAGGGAAATTATCCCTAGTACAAGAGCCCTAAACAATTGTATTATCAATTTGAATAATATAACGAAGTTGAGTTGTTGTATAAATTTGTAAGAAGTTGTGTATATTTTGAGAATATGTTGATTTACTACTGTATATTATTATTCTGTGCAAAGTAGTCTTGTTGTGATACTTGGATTGGTAGCATCAATGATTTAAATCCTAGAATCTAGTATTGTGGAAAATCAAGATGGAATCAGAGTTGCTTTGAAGGGAAAGTGAATTAGAGTGTGCACAACGAGGTAGTTCATAGTGAGATGAGATTCTCTAGATCATGAATTAGAGGGTTTAGTTGAAGAAATGGAGATGTGGTCTTGAATGACTTAGAAACGAGATTGGATGGGAGTTCTGGTGAATTAGTGGTGAGCCTGGTGAACAATAGTTTGTTGTAGGGAAGGTTTCTAACCATGGAATTCCTATGATTTTCCATTTTTCATTGAGAAAACTCAAGCATTGCTTTGACATGGATGAGATTGGGTTCATCAAGATTGCTTCATGTGATGGAATGAATATTCGTAGGCTAGTCTCTTCATTGGATCATGATGTTGCATATTCGATATTATAGGGATTTTCACAAGTTTTTTTTGATCTAGGAGGATGAGTGCTTGTAGGACTGAGTTGTAGTGATGATGGCCTATGTTCAAGAATAACTCAGACTAACATTATGGGACACAAGATCAATGCAGGATGAGCCAATGGAGATTGTGTAGACTCAGAGGGAGTATACCTATGGAAGTGTTGAGATATTCAGGTTTAGATGAGATGAGGCAAAGGAACTACCAAGATTGCAGGGTTCATTTTACAGAGTATGCTATAATGATGGATGAAAGATGGGCTAGTGACACTAGTGATGATGAAGATGGAGACTTCCTAGTGTTGGAAGTACCTCCCTCGCTAAGACAGAGTGTTGATATTTATAGCTTGGAAGGTACTCCACGCCCTAGGGTTCAAGGATTGAAGGTTACAGTGCCACAAAAGTGACTTGTGGGATTCAAACCCAAGCTTGGGGTTTTGTACCCAAAGATCTTAGGGAAAAAACGTTAAGGATAATTTGACATGTGAGTGATGGAGATGATAGAGGACCTCGAGAGAAACCAGGGGCAACAAAAATCATTGAAATCCAAGTTATAGAAAGTGAGTTATGAATTTTTTAAGTTTAGTGTGGGTGAAGAGACCTGCCAGTTTAGGTTGACCTAGCATAGCGGTGACCTTTTAGGGGTGTTTGTTGACACCCACATGAAGTGTATAAAATATGATTTTGTTGAGGCATTTAGACACATCGTAAGTGCAACAATCCATCAAGATATCTCCCAAAAGGCAGTGGATTTGAGGCAGGAAGAAAGGAAGGCTAGGAGAACGAGGTTGAGAGTGTTTTCTCTATGATTGGGTGCAAGTTTCTTCGCAACTAGGCCGCATGTCTAAAGCAACCTTTTAGGTGAGTGGAGGACGTTTCTTGGACAAGTTTTTAGAGCAGATTATCTTGTCAGATTAGGACATGGATAGGAGGTATGTAATTGAGAGAATTCTGTGCTATTTTGTGTTGGAGTGTCTCTATTTATAGGGCTGTAGAACACATTGATTATAAAAAATTGATTGGAGATGTGTTGAGAGCCAAGAGACCCAGTCTAGGGTCTTTTCCCGAACCGTAGTCAACCTAAAAGAAGATGCAGATGCATAGGGGTGGCGAAGTCTGAAACAAAGGTGTTTTCTTGTCATAGGGTGGCTGCATATAATGTTGTAGCAGATCTATTTATTTTTGGGTGAATTGTGAAGGTTCCAAAGCCCACAATAATGCAATAAGAAGGCTAGAAAGACATCATTGAAGGGAAAAAAGTTTGGGCAAAGAAACAAAATAATTAGAGCAATGGTTTAGGGTTGCTAGTGTATGCTAACCATACTTTTAGATACAGATATCCCAAGACAAGGGAGGTAGAAAAATGGGTTGTATATGCCACCTTGTTGATGAATTGATGCCAGATGGATGATGGTATAGGAGAGGATAGATTGGAGAATAATATTAGCATCCAAGAGGAAGGGTGATCATAGTGGTTAGATGCCCTAACTAGTGAGAAAATTCTACAACAGTTGCTGAGCCTATATTTGTGTAATAACTCCTCTATTGTAGATTCAATAAAGCAACATTTTTAGATATATAAATCAATTAAGTTTGGATGGAATGTGAGCACATATAAAGGACAATTGTATTGGACACTCATGGTCTATTGGAGGGTATTGTGAGAGTCGACCAAGAGTGGGCATAGATAAGGCATATTTGGAGCAACCTAATGAACAACTTGTGGGGGATTATAGAAGCTTGCTTCAATCCCTCATAAATAATTCTCTTGAAGGACTAAGGGATATTTAGAATTGGCAGAAGAAGAGATCATAAGTCTAATAAGCCAGGAGCAGTTTGAGTAGTCCTAGACTTGCCTTGTGGAGAAAGACATCTACAATAGAAGAAGGTTAGTCCTTCTAGCCCATGTTCATTGTGGGAGAAGGACATCTTGCAGTGTTAGGTGGTAGCCCTCGGTGCCCTATGTTAGTATTCATTGGAGAAGTGTAGGAAGACTATAGTGGCATAAAGTCCCTAAGTAGCTAAGGAGAAGCACTAAGAATTTGAGATTTTTTCACAAACAAAGTTGTTAATAAATTGACAGGAGCCTTGAGGTGTTGATGCATTCAAGGACGAACGATCAACTAGAGAGCATATTAGAGATGAGATTCAGTGACTAGATGGACTTGGTGCATATAGAGGCAGGTGTTGTAGATTAGGAGCTCAAGGACTAAGTATGCGTGTAGAGGTATGCCTAAGATAACTATGAGGAGCTCTACATCATCTAGACAATCAATGTACCTTGTATGGATAAATTGGTGGTCATCACGATAGACACCAAGCCCTAGGTGTTGTTGTGGATGTATGAGGGCCATTATCCCTAGTAAAGGAGTCCGAGACTATTGTATTGTGAATTTGAATAATATAAAGAAGTTGGGTTCTTGTATAAATTTGTAAAAGGTTATGTATATTTTGTACATTTATTGCTTTATTGTCATATATTATTCCACTGTGAAAAGTAATCTTGTTGTGATACTTGGAGTGGTAGTGTTAGTGATTTAATATTCTATCCTAGAATCGAGTATCATGGTAAAACAACATTTTAATGTAAGAAGGAAGACCCATTGATTTTGAAAGTCGTACAATCGAAGGAAAGTATTTACAAAAACTTATTTGTGAAAAGGAATTGTTGACAATACTATATGAAATGAATAAATGGCTCCCATACCTAATGGGAAGACACTTGAAGGTAAAAATAGATCATGATAGTCTTAAATACTTATTGGAAGAATCATTATCTTTAGAAGAGTAGCATAAATGGATCACAAAGATTCCAGGTTATGACTATGAAATCATCTACAAAACAGGGAAGAAAAACGTTGTTGCAGATGCACTCTCAAGAAATGATGAGGATGTGGAAGCATTTCTTTATGAAATTTCTATTATCCAACCTGAAAGGGCTGAATGTAAGAATGATGAAGATGTATGGACACTCATTGAAATGTTTCAACACGATCCTAGTGCATTATTCAAATGTTTCAGCAAGATCCTAGTGCATTTGATTATTTATTTGGAAAATTAATTCATTGTGGTACAAATATTGCTTATATCTATGTAAGAACTACCAAGCAATGATTATTTTGGAATTCCACACCTCTCCTATATGAGGGAACTTGATATTTTTAAAAACTTACAACAAGTTCAAGAAGGATTTTTTTTTTTTGGGATGGACTTAAATAAGATATTCAGAAGTTTGTGTTGGAATGTTTAGTTTTCCAACAAAATAAAGTTGAGACAATTCAAACCCAGGTATTTTACAACCATTAGCCATTACAAGTCAGCGTTTGGAATAAGTCTCAGTGGATTTTATGATAGGTTTACCCAAGTCTGAAGGAAATAATTTCATCATGGTGGTAGTTGATAGACTTACTAAGTATGCACATTTTTGTTCACTATCTCATGCTTTCAAATCAAGTATAGTCACCACTACATTTATGGTAATAGTTCTAAAGCTACATGGAAACCCAAAAATTGGTGTAAGTGACAGGGATCCCATTTTCACTAGAAATTTTTGGACAAAATTATTTTCTTGTCTTGGTAGTCAATTAGGTCATAGCTCATCTTATCTTCCTCATTCCAATGGGAAAATTGTGATAGTGAACAAATTTTTGGAAGGATATATTTGTTTCTTTGTATCTAATAAACAAACACAATGGATCAAGTGGTTTCCCTTGGAAGAATGGTGGTATAACACTTCCTTCCATATCATAGCAAAAATGACCCCATTTATGGTGCTTTATGTATATCATCCACCTTCCATCACATTGTCTTTATGAGACAATTATAGGGTTCCAACAATGGAATATCACCCCAAGCATCACCAATAAGTTCTCCAACTCTTAAAGGATAACCTAACTCTAGCGCAAAATAAAATGAAGCAACATGCATATCGACATCGCATTGAAAGAAGTTTTCATGTGGGTGATTTGGTATTTTTACGACTACAACCATACAAACAAATGTCCCTCAATTAAGCTAAAAATGATAATAAATTATCACCTGAGTACTATGGCCATTACAAGGTGTTGTAAAATATTGGTAATATGACATACAAATTGGAGTTGTATGCATCTTCACAAGTACACCCAATTTTCCATGTTTCATGCTTAAATACGGTTATAAGTGAAAAGATTCCAATTCAAACTACATTTCCAGAACTTGATAGAGAAGGAAAAATCATATCAAAGCTTGAGGAAATCACAAAAAGAAGAATTATACAACTATAAAACAAATCGATTTCAGAGTATCTCATTAAGTGGAAGAAATTACCTGTTGAAGACTCCATATGGGAGGATGAGTATTTTATTTAGAAGTATCTAGAAATCATCAAGCATTAAGGACAACACTTTTTTGAAGGAGAGGGGCATGTTAGGTCCCTATAATATAATTTTAGCCCCATATTGTTATTTTTGTGCTCCATGGAAGCCCACTACTATTATTCTTATGCCCTTATATTATTATTGTTATCTAGGCCCTAATTATATTTCGACCCCTTAGGCTCTTATATATACCAAGGAGGTATTGTTATTAGAATCATCCAATAATTGTTAATTTATGTGATGTAAAAGGAGGTTTCCCCCTTGAGGAGACATATTTGAAGTTGTTGATCTATATTTTCTTTTATTTTTTTATTTAATTACATAACACAATATTTATGAAAAATCCTTATGAAGGACATTAGACTACTTCAAAAGGAGTTTTAAATTACAAGAAAGGAGATCAACACTTTGGACTCAAATACTCATAGGTGGATGAATTTAGCTTGATGGGATACTCTGATTTAGACTTTGATGGAGACAAATAAAATGGAGCATCTAAGTCAATATATGTTATGAGTCTTGGACTAAGAGTTGTCTCCTCAAGGTCACATAAATATCTAGTTCCAACATATTTCACAACGTAAGAATAATATGGGGCATGTGAAAAAATAATAGAGTGGATTGTGTAGCTTAGGAAAATTCTTGAATACTTGTAAGAAAAGCTAGTGAATGCTTCTCGTCTTGATTGAAAATAAATTTGCAACTAATTTATCCAATAATCCTAAATTCCATGGTGAAAAAAAACATCAAAACAAAGTATCATTTGACTCAATATCATGTAGAGACCAAGACTATTCATCTAGGACATTATTACACAAATAAGAAAATTGTAGACACCTTCACTAAATCACTTAGGAGAGAAAAGTTTGAAAATTTTGAAAATATTCCTAGCCTCACAAACAATGCTTCAGACTAAGTAGGGAGTGTTAGAAACCTAATCCTTAGGTATTTGGTGAAATTGTAAATATGTAAATATGAGAAATATGAACAACTAGAATAGGAAGGGACATTAAACCTTATATTATATTGTACATTATATATATTCTTATTTAAAGGAATATGAATTGAAATTCTTAGGAGTTATCTCACTTGTCTTGATGTGGTCTAATGTGTTTATTAGGTAAAAATATGTTTCTTTATTACACATTAGTTACATTGTAATCCAATAATCATAATACATTTTAGACATAGAATGATCTTGTGGCTCATATTATTCTTGATACTAATCACTATGGATTAATGACTTAACATGTCAATGATCCCAATTTAAAGAAAATGGAGAGTCATTGCATATGATTGGTTGGGATAAACCATCTTATATACAAGTTTTCCTTTTCCTTAATAAATGTTCAAAAAGTTTCCACATTAGCTAGTGTCATGGGGTATTTTATTTCTTTGAGGGTTTAAAACACATAAAAATACTGTTGTTATAATCTTTCATATGGCTGTGTGAGTGGTAAATTAAGTTGTTCATACTATATGAAATAACTTATTTTCATAAGAAATGGTGTCCCTTTTTGAGTAACTTATTCATGTTGTTAGAGATCATATTAGAGGGTTTCCTTTAGATACCTATGAGATAAATTTATTTTCCATCTCATTAAAATTTATTGACATTGAAAGTCATTGTTCCCATTGATTGTAACATTTGGAACCTATATACAACATCCACTCTTCCCATTGGGATTTCAATCATCGGACTATACAATAAATGCTCCACCATAGTAAGTTTAATGTTATGGAATTTCCCTAATCAATTTATGGTACCTCCAACTATAATTAATACTTGATACTTTGATGATGGAAATAGAAAACAATTGAGAATTTTGGTAATCTGAAATTAATGAATTTATGGGTACTATAAGAATCATTGAACACTACCATAATTTTCTTTTTTATATATCCTTCAAGATTTATCGACTACCAATGAAATCTAGTGAATGATAGGATATGGTCAGAGTAGTTCTTTATAGTACTAGATACTATGATGGTTCTAGTTCGTAATATTATTCTTCGTCATAGTCCATATAGAATAATTTATTCAGACTCTATTTATGCTCCTTACTATAATTTTTTTCATAATTGAAACATAGTTACTTTTATCTTGTTTCATCCATTTGTTGATGTATTAAAATTATGGTTTGAGTGAGGTTATGATAAAGGTAGCAATGCTCTCTATATACGTTACTAGCCATTATTCTACTGACCATATTTTTGATTTTGATTTAATAGCCACACTAGAAAAATTATCTAGGGATCTAGGTTTGAAGAGATGCGTCTCATACAAAATGTTTTCTTTTAATATGTCCATAAAGAGATTTAAAAAATTATCCTATAGAATGTTACATACTTTGAGACTTAGTTTCATAATTGTTGAATATGGTTTGTAATTAGCTCAAGATTTATGGATTGACTAAAGAATGTATCTATATAATTCTCCACATAATGTTCTTTAAATCATCTATATAAATGGGATAAAAAGACATCAAAGTACTCTTTTCATTCACAAATCTCTTAATACTAGGAATAAACCATTTTCTACATAGAGAGGTGCAAGAGTTGCCTTTAGTAAGAACCACTCCATCTAGAATACCCATATTATAAGATCTTTACTATCAAATTTATTCATATAAATATTCGAAGCTAAGTAACTCCATGGTACTAAGCTGGGCCCTTAATGATGTAGATCTTAATGTGATGAATAATCATGATTATGAGACAAAATCCTTATGTTATCCACATTTGTTAAAATATTTCTCAGCTTTGAAGTGTAATATCCTTGGCATAAACTATCATAAAAACACTTGTAAAATGAGTGTTGTTGAATAATTAAATATTATTAATTCTTATATTGATATTAAAAGATGAATATTCTTCTAATTCTTAATGATAAGAATATTACAAGAATTAATTCTTACTTTTTATATTGAGAATAATTTATATTATTCTATCTAAATAAATTGTATTTTCGAGTTGATATATTTTTGAGTTGTAGAACTAATGAGTCATAGTTTTAAAAAAGCTATGGATAAGTGATATTTTGTCGATAAGGAAAAATGAAATCTACACTGAAAAAAGTAGAAGGTATTTATGGATGAATTATTAGGTGATTTTATAATCTAGAAAAATGTTTTAATGGAGTGATTTAGGATTTAGGAAAAATATGATTTATGGAGTGATTTATGGGTGATTTATTGAATTCTTTTAGGATTTAGAAAAACTATTGCATTTTCTTAATTCTACGTATTATAAGCCTATGGGAAAATATGAGAACTAATGAGAGGATACATGTAGACTCAATCCAAGAGAGAGGAAGGAGGGATTCCAAGAATGCATTAAAATATAATTAACTATGCTCTTTGAAAACTATTTTTTTGTTTGCATATGGTGCATGAAGAAATATGACTCAAATTTATTTGCTTAAAAATTTTCATACGATAAAGAGTCAAGATTATTTTCTTGGGAAAACCTCCATGGAATGTCGTGCATAGAGGAATAAGGGTTTTTTCATTTAATTTTTAAAATATTTCATGTGCATTGAATTCTTAAAAGATTTTCATGACTAAATATTTGTGTGAATTGTATGAGTTATTGGAAAATAAGGTCCAAATATGTCTTTGTATCTCCTAAACCATGGTAGATCTTTAAAAACGGAAAGATATTTTTGTAAATGAATCCGTTCTTGCCAAAATAATCTTCCATATTTGAAAAAAATGTTTTTAACTTCTCAAAAAATGTGTCTAAAGTTGATGACTAAAACAAAAAATTATTTAATATTTAAATATGGAAAAATGTGTTGCAACGATTCATTCTAATATTCCAACCTGTGACACCTGTGTAAAAACTGAGAGAGCTTTTCTTTAATGAATCCATTCCCAGCAAAAAAACTCTTTTTTCTTCAAAAAACATGTTTTTAGATTTTCAGAAATCGCTTTCAAAGTTGATGGCTAAACCATGAAAAACATATTAAAATAGAGTGCTTCCATTTGGCTTTTTAGCTGTATAGGAATAGTTGTTTATGTACATATAGAGATAATTATTGTGTTAATATGCTTGAAAATAAATAAGTTATTCACATGCACAAAAATAAAACAATTATGTTGACATTTCTTGAAAAGAAATAATTTATTTGCATGCATAAAAAATAGAACAATTATGTTGATGATTCTTGAAAAGGAATTAAGTTATTTCATTTAAAATATTACCAAGGATATTCTCATGATGCAAATGCCTTAAAGTTTTAAAGAGAGATTTTGGACTCTTAAAGAGAATATGTGCTTATGTGCATAGGAATAATATCTAGTATATTGCATCTACTAGAAATGAATATGTCATTTTACATGCATGGGAAGTTTGAGTCGTGCAAAAAGAGATAAGTATTTTTTTTGAGAAAGTTTTCACATAAAACCTTTTCATAAATTTCAATTGGTTGTGTTATTGGATAAAGAATTTTTATTCATTCTATTTATTGAGTAAATATTACAAATTTGTTTGATGTGTTAAATGATAGGAAAATATTTTGTATTGCATGCATAATAGCTAATGATTTAGCTAACTTTTGGAAAAATAATAAGTACTGTGTCAAATTCCTTGGAGAATAAATATGTATATTTGTATGCAAGGAATACTTTGTTGTGTTATAACTCTTCAAAAAGAAGAGAATAGAAAAACATTCCCTTGAATGCATTATTGAATTAGATTCTTGGAGAGGAAAACTTGTAATCACATGCTTTATCGTGTTAATATTCCTTTGTAAGATTCTTTAGAGAAACCTATACACTTGTATGCATGGAAAAATATAGTTTTTGTATTAGATTTCTGGAGAAAAGGAAGGTGCAATCACATAATATTGATTGTGTTAGCCTTATTTTGGGAAAATTAATATGCATTTACACACCTAAAGGGATTAGCTATGGTATTAGATTTCTCTTGGGAGAGGATTATGTATAGTTAGTGGGATAGATCTTTTGGTAAGAAGAAAACATCACTTTTCATGCATGAAATAATAAATGTTATGCATTTGATCCCTTGGAAAAGGAATGCATTTTTTCCATGCAAGGTTTAGTTAGTTTCCTTTGGAAAGAAATATATGTTTCACATGAAAGAAGAAAAATATATCATGTCATTTTCTGTTGGAGAGGACAAGTAGTTGCATACAATAAATTATAACTATTATGTTAAATGTGTTTGAAATAGAGCTTGCATTTTTATACATAATAGTCATTGTGAATAAATCTCCTGTGGAAACAATGTTTCTGGGAAAGAGCATGCATTCACATGCATAAGTATATAATCTATTGCGTCAATCCCCTTGGATAATAAAACGTAATAGTAGGAACAAAGAAAATTTCTTGTTGGGCTAGTTCTCTTGAAATCTTGTTGTACAATTTTATGCACAAGAATAATATCTAGTATGTTAGCTTTCCTTTGGAAAGAATATGAAACTGCATGCAATATTTTGTTGGTGTTTTGTTGGAAAGTTGACGCTTGATAGTGATTTTCTTGTTATTATTGCATGTGCAATGATGTTAAATAAGGAATTTCATGACATTCTGTTTATGTTTTTTCCATGCACACAAATATATGTTGAAGTGTCATTAATAAAGTTTGATTATTGGTTAATTCGTATGTTTTATCTAATCATGATATCAAGTGTGCTGATGAAAACAATGGAAGGAAATGTTGGGGACTTGTGCAAAGGATAGTTCTTGTTTAACATTGTGGCATATACAAATTCATTGGTGCATGCACATTGAGGAATTCTAATTGTAGGACGATTAACTAATGGAAGCAATGACCACAAAAACATGGAGATTGAGGATTCATGGGTAGATGGTATCATGATGATTGTAATAGATTATAGCTAGTTATGTTGCATCTAATATGATTTTTCTTTGTAATAATTTATGACAATGGTCAAGGGATGGACTCCCTTATAACCATTGAGTGAGGGGTGAACATCCTCATGAGAATTTAATAATTAAATTAAACGTTTGTTGGTTTTCACCCTATGTGGTTTCCACGGTATATCAATGTTTAACGATGTGATTGCTCATTGTGCCATTTTTATGATGTTAATTTATTTCATGATACGATGTTTATATTATGAAGTATGTCATTTACTAATTGAGCTAAAAAAATCATGGAATTGATGCATAGTTATAACAAGAATTTTAAGTTAATATGCTACAACAAAGGCAATTAATGGTCGTGTAGCTCACTATGTTTTTACTATATATTCCTCTATGTAATAATGATGTTTATTATAATGATCATTGGGGGAATATAGAAAGTAATTTAGAAAGATACAGATTGGTAAATGCCGAAGAAATATCCTAAATCCATGCATTTTCATGCAAGGTTACTAAGGGATGTTACGTGAAGGGTGTTCAAAAGTTTTTCTATGAACATGTTCAAGATTTCGTTGCATTATAATCTCATATTATGGAACCTCTCATCGTATGCAAGATAATTGTTAGCATGGAAATTTGTAATTTCTTCATCTTTTGATTTATATTTTGCTCTAAGTTTTCAATTTTATGTATATTTATTAAATTTATATTTAGCTTTAACACATATTTTCTAATTAAATATAGGGAAATTGCAAGTTACATACCTTCAAAAATTTTGTTTGGATATTGTTCTACAAGATGATCTTACACATAAATATGAAAGTGGTACATGTATTTTCTAAATATATATTCTTTGTAATGTGAGAGGTTTCACTTAATTTTTAGTTGCAAAGAAAAAAATATGGTAACTGTCTTAGAACTTCTTGTTTTTTCCCTTTAAAGGAAGTGAGATTGCACACTTTATCATGGGTTGACTTTTTCTTATCTACTTTTGAAAATTTTATGTGATTATTGTGGATTTTCCTCTTAACAATGACTTGGGTTAAAAAATTATAGTGAAGAAAACCAATTTCTATTTCAAAAGTACCATGTTTTTACTAACAACACCTATTTTATACTAACTTTCACAAGCTATACCTCAAAAATTATAGTGAACAAAAACCAATTTCTTTTTCAAAAGTACCATGTTTTTACCAACAACACCTATTTTAAACTAGTTCTAGTACTACCTAGAAACTCTTATTTGCAGATGATATAACTTCAAAAGCATAATGAACCAAACTTTCAATTTTTACCATAGGTGCTTTACTATTTCACCTCAAACTCCAAAAGTTTTGTTTTCTATAACTTCCCAAAAGAATGTTACATAAAAAATGCTAAGGTGACTCAAGCTCCAAAAATTTTGTTGTCTACAACTTTCCAAAAAAAATGTTACATCAAATATGAGAAAAATACAAAGATTATATGCTCTCAGACCAATAGTTGTACATGAGACATAACATGTAAAAGAGAAAAAAGTAACACCACATTTTGAGAAAGATTAATGAATGTGAAACTCTTTTGAAGAGACAACCTCTTTTTAAAATAAAACACACATACAAAATGAAATGATTATATAATTGACCATTACAATTAAATAATTTAAGCAATAATATTAATATAACAATAAAAAATAATATTAACTCAATATTTGAAACATAGGCTTTATATTTAAAATAATACTATTTATAAATAATGATAAATTTAAAACATTTTTTCTTCTTCTATATTTTAAATTAAAAGCTTTAAATTCCTTATAGTTAAAGAAAATAACCTAAATAATGATAAAAATTTAATAGTTTTACAAACTTGTAATAAAAAAAGCATTTTTTATCCGATACAAACTAACTTTTATGACAAATCTCTATTGCCCTTAAAATAAAATTTAAACATGTAAAAACTTATCTATAACACAATTTATCATGATATATAATCTTAAAACAACATTTATCATAATATATAATCTTAATATGTCGTTTTAGAAGATCTAAATACTTTTATCAAATTCTGATTTTTATTATTTAAAATAAATTTTAAACACATAAGTTCAACAAAATTCATAACTTAATTTGTAATTCCAAGACAGCTCTAATGTTAGGGTCCCACCCTAACCCCTTTATTTATGTAGTGGGATCGAGTCATAGTAAAGAGTCAATAAAGCCCATATTAATAATTGTAAGTGGTTAACTAGCAATTAATGACGAGACCACAGTTAGTTGCAAATGGGCCATGGTATTAGATAGATGGTATTAATAAAACCCATGGTATTGATCCATGGTATTGCATGTATGAGTCATATACAAAGGATAGAGACTCCCTGCGAGGAGCATCGTGTCTTATTTCTGTATCGAGCTCTGCTCTATTGGAGGTTGCCCCTCGAAGAGGCCAGTGAACATTGCTTTCTGAATAATAAAATATTTGCTATTGTCTCTCACTATTCTATGTTCTAGGTATCTTTCTTCACATATTCTGTATTTGGGTATCTTTTACAGGTTAAAATCATAACAAGTGGTATCAAAGCACTTTCCAGGGCCAGTGGGATCTCCGTTCCTTAACAATTTTTTTTTTTGGCTAGAGACGTGTTCTGGCGTCTTTAAACCATGAGATCTGTCGTTGAGCGCATAAACCTGCGGATTTGGGAAGGCATGCATGCAGGAAATACAAGAGGTGGTCACGCTTGTTGGATTCCCTTGTAACCCCTGTGGGTACCCCTTCGAGTAGTAGCGCATTAGACAGAACTGCATACGGACTATCTTCCAAGTACCTTCTGGGTATATCGGAAGCCCCTTAGCTCCTCTGCAACCTCGCCATAGATAAACCGTCGGTCGTCTTGCTGCTATAGTACACCGAGAACAGCACTCGAAGAGATTACTCGCCCGTACGATAAGGTAGTCGGGTTGTATGGCTAAGGGTACGGTTGATTCTCCTTAGTTAGAGCCCTGAAACATTGGGCTGAGTACTACTATCAGACCCTTATGTATATTGCGATCTGTAGCACCTGACACTCCTCGAGACCATAGTTCCCTTTTCTATCTGGGGATCACGCATCATCTCTGCCAGATCAGCGTGCAAAGGGGTGCAGCAGCAGTAGACATCAGTCCCGAAGTTCCGAGTTAGCAGACTAGCCATTTCGATGTATTAGATCCATTAGATCCATAGCAGCAATTTGTTCCGCCACTTAGAGCTATCCGATCTGCCATTCAGATCTCTCAGATCCACTTGATTTGAGTAGCTATGTGGGGTTCCGGTAATAGGGCATGATTTTCGCAAGACTTTTGGTAGCATTGACATTTTGAGGATTCGGCTACTGCAGTATTCCTAAGGAAGGAGTAAAACTCCATTAGGAGTTTTCATAGAAAAAAAAAAATCTGAGATCTCCCGGGGCACTTATTGGTGATCTAGCCCATCAAAATCAGGACGACGAGCTGAGCACAGTGGTACCATTCAATTCTTAGTGAATTTTTTTTTTTTTTTGGGCGGTCCCAATTTTCAAGAACATCAGGTTAGTGCATGGTAGAAACTCGAGCTCAAGCTATGGCTAATGAAAGAATAGACAAACTTGAAGAATCCTTGCAATCCCTCCAAATTCAGCTTGATCGACTAAATAGCATGATCCCGAGCATAATCCTGACGGGCAAGGAGGAAGCTCATGAGGAGGCGTATATTGGCAATGGACACAGTGAGGGTGAGTCTAGCCACTCTCTTCACCTCGGGGGACCCCACCAACAATCCCGTCCGCGACCTCCCAAGTTGGATATGCATAAATTTGATGGTTCTCACCTGGCAGCATGGATAACACAAATGGAGCAGTATTTCAATCTGAATAACATCTTAGATAATGAGACTGAGCTTATGGTGGGGAGCATGTACTTGGACAATGAAAGGTGGCAATGGTCAGAATGGCATCAACGTTGCAATGGACCTTTTAGGACTTGGAACTCCTTCAAAAAAGCTCTTACAGAACGATTTGACCAGGAATCTTCTTTTTTGGGTCGTCTTACTAAGCTCCGACAGACTGGCACAGTGGATGAATATATTATAGCCTTTGAAGCCTTAGCCTTCCGCACTAGGGGTCTCTCAGATGTGTTCTACACGGAATGTTTTATCAGTGGTCTTAAAGAAGCCATAAAAGCCCACGTCTTACTGCACCACCCTCCCACATGGACGAAGGCTTGTAAGGTAGCTCGTAACGTGGAACGTGAATTAGCAGCCCAGTACAGTCGCCCAAATTTCACCGCTAAGGTTCGCCCCCCACAGGCTCACAGCACGACTCAAACACTTAAGGTTCAAAAGGTGTCACCTGCAGAAATGATCGAAAGAAGAAAGCAAGGATTATGTTACTACTATGATGAAAAATAATCCCCAGGTCATAAATGCAAGGAACCCAAATTTTTTCAAATTGATGCCACTGATTATAGCTCATCGGAGGAAGATCTGCCACTGGAGGAACATGAGGCGATAGAAGAGGACAACCAAAAGGACAATGTCCCTGACGAACCAGTTATTTCGCGGCATGCTTTGGCATGGATTTCTTCACCTCAGACTCTCAAAATCAGAGGTTTTATTAAACATCGCTTAGTAGTAGTCTTGATTGATAGTGGAAGTACACATAATTTCATCCATCAAAAAGTCGCGGAAGCAGTGCATTGTTTTGTACGAGCAGTTTCTAACTTCCAAGTCCAAATTGCGGATGGGGGCACAATGAAATGTGAAGGCCGTTGTGAAAATGTCAAACTTCAAATGGGGGATTATCAGTTGAGGACCCACATGTTTGCCATACACATGGGAGGGTGCGACATTGTCCTCGGTGCTGAACGGCTTCACACTCTTGGGCCAATCACAATGCATTTCTAGGAGTTATATATGAGTTTTAAGCAGAACAACTCCACAGATACCCTCCGTGGACTCCAGGTGGGAGCTCCCTCTATCATCAACTCGCATAGGATGGAAAAATTTCTAAAAAAGGGCGATCATGGAAGTATAGCTCAATTTAATTCCATCTAGGCAGTTGAAACCAAGTCTCTGCCGATTCATCCTGAGATGCAACAAATTTTAAATAACCATCTACCAGTCTTTGAAAAGCCTCATGAGATTCCACCCTCAGGAGGGGAACATGATCATAGCATCACCTTGATTCTAGGGGCACAACCCCCAAATGTGCGCCCATACAGATATTTGTTCACCCAAAAGAATGAAATAGAAAAAATAATCAAGGAACTTTTGGAAGCAGGTGTCATTCGTCCCAGCATTAGTCCTCATTCATCACCAGTGGTCATGCTGCTCAAGAAAGATGGGGAGTGGTGGATGTGTCCAGACTTCAGGGCCTTCAATAAGTTGACAATCAAAGATAAATTTCCCATCCCGGTGGTTAACAATTTGCTGGATGAACTCAATGGAGCTTAGTTCTTCACTAAGTTGGATCTTCGCTCGGGCTAACACCAAATTCGCATGAAGGAAGTCGACATTCCAAAGACTTCTTTCAGAACTCATGAAGGCCATTATGAGTTCCTGGTCATGCCATTCGGTCTTTGTAATGCCCCCTCTACTTTTCAGAGCCTTATGAACCACCTTCTCAAACCATATCTCAGTAAATTTGTCCTTGTCTTCTTCTATGACATCCTCATCTATAGTTGCACTTGGGCCACACATCTTCAGCGTGTAGATCTACTCTTACAACTGCTCCGCAAGCATAAATTATTTGTCAAGATGTCTAGGTGTTCATTTGGCATGGAAGAAGTTGAGTATTTGGGGCACATTGTGGGGCATGAAGGTGTCAAGGTGGACCCAAAAAGATCCAGGCAATGCAGGATTGGCCTCAACCTAAGACCTTGAAGAGCTTGAGAGGATTTTTGGGTCTCACAGGCTATTATCGTAAATTTGTCCGCAATTATGGTCGCATAGCGAAGCCCCTCACTCAACTCCTGAAGAAAAATTCCTTCTTCTGGAATGAGGACGCACAACAGGCATTTACAACTCTCAAAAATGCCATGTGTTCCACTCCAGTCTTAGCACTACCTGACTTCAGCAAATCTTTTGTCATTGAATGTGATGCTTTGGGTACGGGTATTGGGGCGATCTTAATGCAGGAAGGGCGACCTTTGGCCTTCACAAGCCAACAACTAAGTGGGAAGAATCTGGGCCAATCTACCTATGAGAAGGAAATGATGGCGATTTTACATGCAGTAGAGACCTGGTGACCTTACTTATTGGGGCAACATTTCCAAATCTGCACAGACCATCACAGTCTTAAATATTTTTTGGAGCA
This sequence comes from Pinus tabuliformis, assembly GCA_031772625.1. NCBI lineage: Eukaryota > Viridiplantae > Streptophyta > Pinopsida > Pinales > Pinaceae > Pinus > Pinus tabuliformis. The sequence continues at coordinate 764,182,874 of CM062812.1, forward strand.
ATGCCTATCCTCCCCACAATAAAGTAAATGGCTCACCAAAATGTTGGGATATGATTATGAGATCATTTACAAGAACGAGCAATAAAATAGTGTAGTAGATGCATTATCTCACCAATTTGAGGAGGGAAGTACCTTGCTAGCAATTTCCCTTCCCATTCCAGAATGGATTGAAGAAGCTCGCAGGGAATGTTTTTCACATCCAGGGCTCTCCCAACTCATTTCTCAATTGCAGGTGGATCCAAATTCCACCAAGGGCTACTTGTGGCAGGATGAGATTCTTCGCTACAGGGACAAAGTCATAATATCACCAACATCCACCCTCAAAAGTCGCATTTTTGCAGAATTGCACTCATCCCCCATTGTAGGACATTCAGGCTTTCAGAAGACGTACGCTCGCACTAGAAGATAATTTTTTTTGACAGGCATGAAAAAGGACATCCTCACTCTTGTAGCAGAATGCGATGTCTGTCAATGCCATAAAGGGGAGACTGTCAAAGCACCAAGCACATTACAACCATTGCCCATCTCGGCAGCAATATGGACGAAGGTTTCTATGGATTTCATTACAGGTCTTCCAAAGTCAAGAAACAAGTCAGTCATCATGGTGGTTGTGGACAGACTTTCCAAGTATGCTCATTTCTGCGCCCTACCCCACTCGTTTACACCGACTTTGGTCGCTCAATCTTTCATGGATCAGATCTTCAAATTGCATGGCATGCCCACTTCTATTGTGTCCGATCGCGACCCGATCTTCACTAGTAATTTTTGGCAGGAACTCTTCAGGTTACAAGGCACCCAGCTAAAACTCAGTACTTCTTATCATCCACAAACGGATGGTCAAATGGAAGCTGTCAACAAATGTCTGGAAATCTACCTTAGGTGTTTCACTTCAGAAAAGCAACATCTTTGGGTACAATGGTTACCTCTGGCTGAATGGTGGTATAACACCGACTATCATGCCACCACCAAAATGACTCCCTATGAAGCAGTATATGGTCAACTCCCTCCTTCCCCTACTTCTTATATCAAAGGGGGCTCAAAGGTACAAGCAGTGGATCAACTCCTACAAAACCGCACAACCATGCTCGCCCATCTTAGAGAGAATCTTCATCAAGCTCAAAACCGCATGAAGTAACAGGTAGACCAGCATCGCTCAGAGCGCCAATTTCAAGAAGGGGATCAGGTCTTTTTGAGGCTGCAACCATATAAGCAAACATCACTCAAAGATAAGGGTTGTCAGAAACTATCTCCAAAATTCTACAGGCCATATAAAGTACTTCAGTGCATTGGAGAAGTCGCCTACAAGTTGGCTTTGCCGCCTACTGCAAAAATCCATCTAGTTTTCCATGTCTCATGCCTCAAGAAAGTGATTGGGAACAATTGCAGAATTCAAACCGGTCTACCTGAATTAGACGAGGAAGGGTCAATCTGGCTCCAACCTAAACACGTCCTAGACACACGAGAAAGGCATATGCATGGCCGCATGATCCGGGACGTTCTCATCAAGTGGAAAGACACTTCGCCAGAAGATGCAACTTTGGAACCAGCCACTATTCTTCAGCAATTTCCGCAGCTTCAGCCTTGAGGACAAGGCTATTCTTAAGGGGGAGGGCATGTTAGGGTCCCACCCTAACCCCCTTATTTATGTAGTGGGATCAAGTCATAGTAAAGAGTCAGTAAAGCCTATATTAATAATTGTAAGTGGCTAACCAGCAATTAATGACGGGACCACAGTTAGTTGCAAATAGGCCATGGTATTAGATAGATGGTATTAATAAAACCCATGGTATTGATCCATGGTATTGCATGTATGAGTCATATATAAAGGATAGAGACTCCCTGCGAGGAGCATCGTGTCTTATTTCTGTATCGAGCTGTGCTCTATTGGAGGTTGCCCCTCGAAGAGGCTAGTGAACATTGCTTTCTGAATCTTTCTTGGCATATTCTGTATTTGGATATCTTTTGCAAATTAAGAACATAACATCTAACCATTTTTAAGCCAATCATATAAAAAAATATACCAAAATACAAACCCTACATATAACAAATAAACTAAATATACTCTTTTTTCTTACCGTAATATTCCAATAATTTTGAACCCCTCCACATCTCCATTGTGATAAAAATAGGAAGGTGGAAAATGACAAAAACTAGACCACTATACCCATCATTTACGAGAAGCACCGAAAAGGGATCTTCGAATTAGCTGTGAATGATATAAAAGATTAAAAAATGATCGATTCCGAAATATATTAATATTTTTGGCCTTCGGAAAGATTTTTTTATTTTTCTTTGAAGCGGAGGGTATGGATCCCTATGCGAACTTTAATGAAAGCCTGAACATTATCGGCCAGCGAACAGACATATATATATTAAATATATAGAAACGGGATTCGTTTGTACTCATAGGAAATCTAAGGGCGGGTTTCACATATTCTGTTGGCCGGAGTTTGGTCTGCGTGCATTGGCGCCTTGGATAGCTTCGTGCATATTGATCCTCCCTATTTAAATGATTATCCCTCTGCACATTTCTTCAACAATATCGTCTCGGATAGGGTTATACCTAGCTTGCTTGGTTTCCCTAGGTCAGGGAGTCTGTTTTGCCAGAAGGGTTAATGCCCTTTGAGTTCTATTTATGTGAGTATATCACCATGCATATATATATATATATATATATATATGCTTGTTGCAGGTACTGTCTTGCGGAGAATTCGTGAATAAGTCCAGGCAATCATGAACTTTATGTCTGCGAAAGGGGGCTCTCTTCAGCCCAGCAAAGGATTGTTGGCTGTTCGAAACAGCTGCCGTCTCATTCATTCACAAACTCACTCTTTACACACAAACAAAACGAGTGGCTTGATGTGTGAATGATGCGGGAGCTGATTTCGTCCAGGAAATGTCTTTTCCTTGGACTGAAGGGAGCTCCCTCAGGTAGTATACATTTTTCGGAAATTAGGTTTTTATTGGTTTTTTTTAAGCCAAGCTAACATTATGTTTGTGTTATATTATATAGGTGTTTGTTTGATAATATAATTATATTAATTTTGAATAAATGTGTCTTTGATTTACAGATTCCGCTTATTATCAATAAATCTCTCTCATGTGTTTGCTTGGAAGGAGGGGGCCACTATTTACGCCGGCATATTGGAGGTTTGAAATCATTCCTACTGACTCTATATTCCAATTAATAAATTCATTTATAGTTTCCCGCGTATAACAGTTTTTAGTTTCGTGTTCCTCGTATTTTTCGGAGTTGCATTATAGGCAATTATACTGGGTTTTTCTTTTTTAAATAAAAGTAACAGTGAATGTTGAAGTGTAATTTCTCGGTAGTGTCATGCAGAGATTTGAGTTTTTAATAAAATATTGGCACGGTACATGATCGTAGCGTGTTAAATTGCCCTTAGCTTGCCCTTTGATTTACGTATGGTATGCTATATTCTGCCCTACCAGTAAAAAGGTGAATAGGGTTAGCACAATTGTCATTTGTTTTCAAATTCATTCTGATCCCTATAGTGTCTTTTACGACACATAATGACCCTTTGTCAGTTGCTGCAAAATCTTATCGGTAGTTTTGCAGAGAATATCTGGAGATTCATATACAGATCTCAGTGTAGCGTGCCACTTATAATTTACTTTGATAGGGTTTGTGTGCAGAGTTTGTACGGGGAGCTTTCCTCTGCCGAGCAAATTGGTTCCTCATTCGAAGCTGCTAGCGACTCATTCATTTATCTACAAGTAACTATTTCTTCGCCATGAGACTAGCAGCAGGAAGAGTTAGTTGGCGAAGGATGCTGTGTGATAGCTAGTCATGGCTGGCAATAAGTGCAAAGTTGCTACAGCATATTAAAGGTATGGCCATGGTATGGCCTGGTGTACATACACTGTTGGATAGTTGCGAAGGCGTGTGATTGTGTACATAGACCATTACGTAATTCCTGTTTATATACTTCTGACAGTGTATATAATGTTAACTTGATGTATATATACATTTCATGATCTATTTATCTACCTGTATTGTGAGATACATATATAAATATACATCAGGATTACTGTGATTATATCTCTAACGAATTGTCTTTAGTGCGATTTTTTGGAGATTCCGGTGACGGAATCCGGCGGAAAAAATTGAGCTTGAGCTTAAATATTGATTTGTATTATTTAAAATGGTTTATTAAGTGCATATTTGGATTCAGCGCCGTGAAAAACCCGTGGGACGCTTTCATTGTGCAAAAATTAGCTATCAAACTTGCGATTCCAATAAATTGCTACCGGATTTTGACCGGAAAAACCCACCAGAAATGCTTCCAAAAAGTCTCTTTAAAGACAACTGCTATCTTTAATATTGCATAATACTTTATTATATCTTTAATTTTGACAATGGACGGTGAATGGTCGAAAAGCTCTGAATAATTTCGTTATCAATTTCATTTTTGTAAAAAGTCATTGATAATATGGATGATGCATTTTTTCTTTGACCTCTAAGCTGCTATGTCATTGACCAAAAGCTTGTAAGAACATCCTGTTACTATCATGTTGACAAACTCTATCAATTAGGTTGCCATTAAGGGCAACACATTTGTCATAATGTTAACAAATTAAACTTATTAGAAAATTCCCATAACCTTCAGGCATCTTCAAGGATTTCTCAAGTTGAATAGGCATTATCACAAATTTATTAAAAATTATAAGATAGAAACACCTCTAACAACATTAATGAATAAATATGCATTTTTGGACTCCAGAAGCAATTAAGGTCTTTGAACATATTAAAGAGACAATGTGCCAAGCTTTGGTATTAGCTACCCTAGACTTCACAAAAAAATATTATTGTGGAATGCGATGCCTCAATAAATTGGATTGGTGTTGTTTTAATGCTGGAAGGAAGACCTGTTACTTTTGAAAGTTGTCAAATCAAAAGAAAGTATTTACAAAAACCTATATATGAGAACGAAATGTTGACAATACTACATGCTCTGAAGAAATGATGTTCTTACCTAATGTGAAGACACTTCAAGGTAAAAACATATCATGATAGTAATAATTATTACCAATAATAAAGATAATTAATTCTCATAATAATATATTCTTATCTTTATTAATTCACCATTATCCTAAATATAACATTTATTAATAATTATTATTATCATTAGATATCCCCATTACTAATTATTTCCTAAATTTTTTAATAATTCTTTGTTCTTGTTATTTTTCTTTTTCTATTTTATTAAATTAGAGTTTTTGGTTGATCCTTTTTCCTCTCCTCAACTTTCCTTCCGCTATATATTCCCTTCTTCCTCTCTCTTAACTGTGGATTTTTCCTAATGATGAGTCTTGTTGTCGACTTGAAACGTCGACATAAAAATGAGTACTTTGGAAAATTCTTGAATACTTGTAAGAAAAGCTAGTGAATGCTTCTCATCTTGATTGAAAATAAATTTGCAACTAATTTTTCCAAGAATCCTAAATTCCATGGTGAAAAATAACATCAACACAAAGTATCATTTGACTCAATATCATGTAGAGACCAAGACTATTCATCTAGGACATTATTACACAAATAAGAAAATTGTAGACACCTTCACTAAATCACATAGGAGAGAAAAGTTTGAAAATTTTGAAAAGATTCCTAGCCTCACAAACACTGCTTCAGACTAAGTAGGGAATTTTAGAAACCTAATCCTTAGGTATTTGGTGAAATTGTAAATATGTAAATATGAGAAATATGAACAACTAGAATAGGAAGGGACATTAAACCTTATATTATATTGTACATTATATATATTCTTATTTAAAGGAATGTGAATTGAAATTTTTAGGAGTTATCTCACCTGTCTTGATGTGGTCTAATGTGTTTAAAAGTAAAAATATGTTTCTTTATTATGCATTAGTTACATTGTAATCCAATAATCATAATACATTTTAGACATAGAATGATCTTGTGGCTCATATTATTCTTGATACTAATCACTATGGATTAATGACTTAACATGTCAATGATCCCAATTTAAAGAGAATGGAGATCCATTGCATATGATTGGTTGGGATAAACCATCTTATATACAAGTTTTCCTTTTCCTTAATAAATGTTCAAAAAGTTTCCACATTAGCTAGTGTCATGGAGTATTTTATTTCTTTGAGGGTTTAAAACACATAAAATTACTGTTGTTATAATCTTTCATATGGCTGTGTGAGTGGTATATTAAGTTGTTCATACTGTATGAAATAACTTATTTTCATAAGAAATGGTGTCCCTTTTTTAGTAACTTATTCATGTTGTTAGAGATCATATTAGATGGTTTCCTTTAGATACCTATGAGATAAATTTATTTTCCATCTCATTAAAATTTATTGACATTGAAAGTCATTGTTCCCATTGATTGTAACGTTTGGAACCTATATACAACATCCACTCTTCCCATTGGGATTTCAATCATTAGACTATACAATAAATTCTCCACCATAGTAAGTTTAATGTTATGGAATTTCCCTAATCAATTTATGGTACCTCCAACTATAATTATTACTTGATACTTTGATGATGGAAATAGAAAACAATTGAGAATTTTGGTAATCTGAAATTAATGAATTTATGGGTACTATAAGAATCATTGAACACTACCATAATTTTCTTTTTTATATATCCTTCAAGGTTTATCGAGTACCAATGAAATCTAGTGAACGATAGGATATGGTTAGAGTAGTTCTTTATAGTACTAGATACTATGATGGTTCTAGTTTGTAATATTATTCTTCGTTAGAGTCCATATGGAATAATTTATTCAGACTGTATTTATGCTCCTTACTATAAATTTTTTCATAATTGAAACATAGTTACTTTTATCTTGTTTCATCCATTTGTTGATGTATTAAAATTATGGTTTGAGTGAGGTTATGATAAAGGTAGCAGTGCTCTCTATATATGTTACTAGCCGTTATTCTACTGACCATATTTTTGATTTTGATTTAATAGCCACACTAGAGAAATTATCTAGGGATCTAGGTTTGAAGAGATGCATCTCATACAAAATGTTTTCTTTTAATATGTCCATAAAGAGATTTAAAAATTATCCTATAGAATGTTACATACTTTGAGACTTAGTTTCATAATTGTTGAATATGGTTTGTAATTAGCTCAAGATTTATGGATTGACTAAAGAATGTATCTATATAATTCTCCACATAATGTTCTTTAAATAATCTATATAAATGGGATAAAAAGACATCAAAGTACTCTTTTCATTCACAATCTCTTAATACTAGGAATAAACCATTTTCTACATAGAGAGGTGCAAGAGTTGCCTTTAGTAAGAACCACTCCATCTAGAATACCCATATTATAAGATCTTTACTATCAAATTTATTCATATAAATATTCCAAGCTAAGTAACTCCATGGTACTAAGCTGGACCCTAATGATGTAGATCTTAATGTGATGAATAATCATGATTATGAGACAAAATCATTATGTTATCCACATTTGTTAAAATATTTCTCAGCTTTGAAGTGTAATATCCTTGGCATAAACTATCATAAAAACACTTGTAAAATGAGTGTTGTTGAATAATTAAATATTATTAATTCTTATATTGATATTAAAAGATGAATATTATTCTAATTCTTAATTATAAGAATATTACAAGAATTAATTCTTACTTTTTATATTGAGAATAATTTCTATTATTCTATATAAATAAATTGTATTTCCGAGTTGGTATATTTTTGAGTTGTAGAACTAATGAGTCATAGTTTTAAAAAAGCTATGGATAAGTGATATTTTGTCCATAAGGAAAAATGAAATCTACACTGAAAAAAATATATGGTATTTATGGATGAATTATTGGGTGATTTTATAATTTATAAAAATGTTTTTATGGAGTGATTTATGGAGTGATTTAGGATTTAGGAAAAATATGATTTATGGAGTGATTTATGGGTGATTTATTGAATTCTTTTAGGATTTAGAAAAACTATTGCATTTTCTTATTCTACGTATTATAAGCCTATGGGAAAATATGAGAACTAATGACAGGATAAATGTAGACTCAATCCAAGAGAGAGGAAGGAGGGATTCTGAGAATGCATTAAAATATAATTAACTATGCTCTTTGAAAACTATTTTTTTGTTTGCATATGGTGCATGAAGAAATATGACTCAAATTTATTTGCTTGAAAATTTTCATACGATAAAGAGTCGAGATTATTTTCTTGGGAAAACCTCCATGGAATGTCGTGCATAGAGGAATAAGGGTTTTTTCATTTAATTTTTAAAATATTTCATGTGCATTGAATTCTTAAAAGATTTTCATGGCTAAATATTTGTGTGAATTGCATGAGTTATTGGAAAATAGGGTCCAAATATGTCTTCGTATCTCCCAAACCATGATAGATGTGTAAAAACGGAAAGAGGTTTTTGTAAATGAATCTGTTCTTGCCAAAATAATCTCCATATTTGAAAAAATGTTTTCAACTTCTCGAAAACTGTGTCTAAAGTTGATGACTAAAACAAAAAATTATTTAATATTTATATCTAGAAAAATTTGTTGCAAAGATTCATTCAAATATTCCAAACCCTGACACCTGTGTAAAAACTGAGAGATGTTGTCTTTAATGAATCTATTCCCAACAAAAAAACTCTTTTTTTTTCTCCAAAAACATGTTTTGAGATTTTCGGAAATCGCATCCAAAGTTGATGGCTAAACCATGAAAACATAGTAAAATAGAGTGCTTCCATTTGGTTTTTTAGCCGGATAAGAATAGTTGTTTATGTACATATAGAGATAACTATTGTGTTAATATGCTTGAAAATAAATAAGTTATTCACATGCACAAAAATAGAACAATTATGTTGATATTTCTTGAAAAGAAATAAGTTATTCGCATGCATAAAAAATAGAACAATTATGTTGATAATTCTTGAAAAGGAATTAAGTTATTTCATTTAAAATATTACCAAGGATATTCTCATGATGCATATGCATTAAAGTTTTAAAGAGAAATATTGGACTCTTAAAGAGAATATGTGCTTATGTGCATAGGAATAATATCTAGTATATTGGATCTACTAGAAATGAATATGTGATTTTACATGCATGGGAAGCTTGAGTCGTGCAAAAAGAGATAACTAATTTTTTTTTGAGAAAGTGTTCACATAGAACCTTTTCATAAATTTCAATTGGTTGTGTTATTGGATAAAGATTTTTTATTCATTCTATTTATTGAGGAAATATTACAAATTTGTTTGATGTGTTAAATGATAGGAAAATATTTTGTATTGCATGCATAATAGCTAATGATTTAGCTAACTTTTGGAAAAATAATAAATACTGTGTTAAATTCCTTGGAGAATAAATATGTATATTTGTATGCAAGGAATAATTTGTTGTGTTATAACTCTTCAAAAAGAAGAGAATAGAAAAACATTCCCTTGAATGCATTATTGAATTAGATTCTTGGAGAGGAAAACTTGTAATCACATGCTTTATCGTGTTAATATTCCTTTGTAAGATTCTTTAGAGAAACCTATACACTTGTATGCATGGAAAAATATAGTTTTTGAATTAGATTTCTGGAGAAAAGGAAGGTGCAATCACATAATATTTATTGTGTTAGCCTTATTTTGGGAAAATTAATATGCATTTGCACACCTAAAGGGATTAGCTATGGTATTAGATTTCTCTTGGGAGAAGATTATGTATAGTTAGTGGGATAGATCTTTTGGTAAGAAGAAAACTTCATTTTTCATGCATGAAATAATAAATGTTATGCGTTTGATCCCTTGGAAAAGGAATGCATTTTTTCCATGCAAGATTTAGTTAGTTTCCTTTGGAAAGAAATATATGTTGACATGAAAGAAGAAAAATATATCATGTCATTTTCTGTTGGAGAGGACAAGTAGTTGCATGCAAGAAATTATAACTATTATGTTAACTTTGTTTGAAATAGAGCTTGAATTTTTATACATAATAGTCATTGTGAATAACTCTCCTATGGAAAATATGTTTCTGGAAAAGAGCATGCATTCACATGCATAAGTATATAATCTATTGCGTCAATCCCTTTGGAAAATAAAACATAATAGTAGGAACAAAGAAAATTTCTTGTTGGGCTAGTTCTCTTGAAATCTTGTTATGCATTTGTATGCACAAGAATAATATCTAGTATGTTAGCTTTCCTTTGGAAAGAATATGAAAGTGCATGCAAGATTTTGTTAGTGTTTTGTTGGAAAGATGACATTTGATAGTGATTTTCTTGTTATTAATGCATGTGCAATGATGTTAAATAAGGAATTTCATGACATTCTGTTTATGTTTTATGCATGCACACAAATAGATGTTGAAGTGTCATTAATAAAGATTGATTATTGGTTAATTAATATTTTATGTTTTATCTAATCATGATATCAAGTGTGTTGATGACAACAATGGAAGGAAATGATGGTGACTTGTGCAAAGGATAGTTCATGTTTAACATTGTGGCATATAAAGATCCATTGGTGCATGCAGATTGAGGAATTCTAATTGTAGGATGATTAACTAATGGAAACAATGACCACAAAAACATAGAGATTGAGGATTCATGGGTAAATGATATCATGATGATTGTAATAGATTATAGCTAGTTATGTTGCATCTAAGATGATTTTTCTATGTAATATTTTATGACAATGGTCAAGGGATGGACTCCCTTATAAGCATTGAGTGGGGTGAACACCCTCATGACCGTTTAATAATAAAATTAAACGTTTGTTGGTTTTCACCCTATGGGGTTTCCAGGGTATATCAATGTCTAATGATGTGATTGTTCATTGTGCCATTTTTATGATGTTAATTTATTTCATGATGTGATGTTTATATTATCAAGTATGTGATTTACTAATTGAGTTAAAAGAATCATGGAATTGATGCATAGTTATAACAAGAAATTTAAGTTAATATGCTACAACAAAGGCAATTAATGGTTGTGTAACTCACTATGATTTTACTAAATATTTCTCTATGTAATGATGATGTTTATTATAATGATCATTGAGGGAATATAGAAAGTAATTTAGAAAGTTACACATTGGTAAATGCCGAAAAAATATCCTAACTCCATGCATTTTCCTGCGAGGTTACCAAAGGGTGTTACGTGAAGGGTGTTCAAAAGTTTTGCTATGAACATGTTCAAGTTTTTGTTGCATTATAATCTCATATTACGGAACCTCTCATTGTATGCAAGATAATTGTTAGCATGGAAATTTGTAATTTCTTCATCTTTTGATTTATATTTTGCTCTAAGTTTTCAATTTTATGTATATTTATTAAATTTATATTTAGCTTTAACACATATTTTCTAATTAAATATAGGGAAATTGCAAGTTACATACCTTTAAAAATTTGTTTGGATATTGTTCTACAAGATGATCTTACACATAAATATGAAAGTGGTACATGTATTTTCTAAATATATATTCTTTGTAATGTGAGAGGTTTCACTTAATTTTAGTTGCAAAGAAAAAAATATGGTAACTTTCTTAGAACTTCTTGTTTTTTCCCTTTAAAGGAAGTGAGATTGCACACTTTATCATGGGTCGACTTTTTCTTATCTACTTTTGAAAATTTTATGTGATTATTGTGGATTTTCCTCTTAACAATGACTTGGGTTAAAAAATTATAGTGAAGAAAACCAATTTCTATTTCAAAAGTACCATGTTTTTACTAACAACACCTATTTTATACTAACTTTCACAAGCTATACCTCAAAAGTTATAGTGAACAAAAACCAATTTCTTTTTCAAAAGTACCATGTTTTTACCAACAACACCTATTTTAAACTAGTTCTAGTACTACCTAGAAACTCTTATTTGCAGATGATATAACTTCAAAAGCATAATGAACCAAACTTTGAATTTTTACCATAGGTGCTTTACTATTTCACCTCAAACTCCAAAAGTTTTGTTTTCTATAACTTCCCAAAAGAATGTTACATAAAAAATGCTAAGGTGACTCAAGCTCCAAAAATTTTGTTGTCTACAACTTTCCAAAAAAAATGTTACATCAAATATGAGAAAAATACAAAGATTATATGCTCTCATACCAATAGTTGTACATGAGACATAGCATGTAAAAGAGAAAAAAGTAACACAACATTTTGAGAAAGATTAATGAATGTGAAACTCTTTTGAAGAGACAACCTCTTTTTAAATAGAACAACATATACAAAATGAAATGATTATATAATAGACCATTACAATTAAATAATTTAAGCAATAATATTAATATAACAATAAAAAATAATATTAACTCAATATTTGAAACATAAGCTTTATATTTAAAATAATACTATTTATAAATAATGATAAATTTAAAACCTTTTTTCTTCTTCTATATTTTAAATTAAAAGCTTTAAATTCCTCATAGTTAAAGAAAATAACCTAAATAATGATAAAAATTGAATAGTTTTACAAACTTGTAATAAAAAAACATTTTTTTATCCGATACAAACTAACTTTTATGACAAATCTCTATTGCCCTTAAAATAAAATTTAAACATGTAAAAACTTATCTATAACACAATTTATCATGATATATAATCTTAAAACAACATTTATCATAATATATAATCTTAATATGTTGTTTTAGAAGATCTAAATACTTTTATCAAATTTTGATTTTTATTATTTAAAATAAATTTTAAACACATATAAGTTCAACGAAATTCATAACTTAATTTGTAATTCCAAGACACCTCTAATGTTAGGGTCCCACCCTAACCCCCTTATTTATGTAGTGGGATCGAGTCATAGTAAAGAGTCAATAAAGCCCATATTAATAATTGTAAGTGGTTAACCAGCAATTAATGACGGGACCATAGTTAGTTGCAAATGGGCCATGGTATTAGATAGATGGTATTAATAAAACCTATGGTATTGATCCATGGTATTGCATGTATGAGTCATATATAAAGGATAGAGACTCCCTGCGAGGAGCATCGTGTCTTATTTCTGTATCGAGCTCTGCTCTATTGGAGGTTGCCCCTCGAAGAGGCCAGTGAACATTGCTTTCTGAATAATAAAATATTTGCTATTGTCTCTCACTATTCTATGTTCTGGGTATCTTTCTTCGCATATTCTATATTTGGGTATCTTTTGCAGGTTAAGAGCATAACAAGTGGTATTAGAGCACTTTCCAGGGCCAGTGGGATCTCCATTTCTTAGCAATTTTTTTTTTTTGGCTAGAGACGTGTTCCAGCATCTTTAAACCACGGGATCTGTCGTTGAGCGCATAAACCTGCGGATTTGGGGAGGCATGCACGCAGGAAATACAAGAGGTGGTCACGCTTGTTGGACTCCCTTGTAACCCCTGTGGGTACCCCTTCGAGTAGTAGCACATTAGACAGAACCACGTACGGACTGTCTTCCAAGTACCTTCTGGGTATATCGGAAGCCCCTTAGCTCCTCTGCAACCTCGCCATAGATAAACCGTCGGCTGTCTTGCTGCTACAGTACACCGAGAACAACACTCGGAGAGATTACTCACCCGTACGATAAGGTAGTCGGGTTGTACGGCTAAGGGTACAGTTGATCCTCCTTAGTTAGAGCCCTAAAACATTGTGTCGAGTACTACTATCAGACCCTTATGTATATTGCGATCTGTAGCACCTGACACTCCTCGAGACCATAGTTCCCTTTTCTATCTGGGGATCACGCATCATCTCTGCCAGATCAACGCGCAAAGGGTGCAGCAGCAGCAGACATCAGTCCTACAGTTCCGAGTTAGCAGACCAGCCATTCCGATCTATTAGATCCATCAGATCCACAGCAGCAATCTGTTCCGCCGCTCAGAGCTATCCGATCCGCCATTCAGATCTCTCAGATCCACCTGATCTGAGTAGCTGTGTGGGGTTCCTGTACCGGGGCATGATTTTCGCAGGACTTTTGGTAGCATTGACATTTTGAGGATTCGGCTACTGCAGTATTCCTAAGGAAGGAGTAAAACTCCGTTAGGAGTTTTCAGAAAAAAAAAAAAAAAAAAAAAAAAAAACGGGCGCTTATTGGTGATCTAGCCCATCAGAATCAGGACGACGAGTTGAGCATGGTGGTAACATTCAATTCTTAGTGAATTTTTTTTTTTGGGCGGTCCCAATTTTCAAGAACATCAGGTCGGTGCATGGTAGAAACTCGAGCTCAAGCTATGGCCAATGAAAGGATGGACAAACTTGAAGAATCCTTGCAATCCCTCCAAATTCAGCTTGACCGACTAAATAGCATGATCCCGAGCGTAATCCCAACGGCAAGGAGGAACCCCATGAGGAGGCGTATATTGGAAATGGACACAATGAGGGTGAGTCTAGCCACTCTCTTCACCTCGGGGACCCCACCAACAATCCCGTCCGCGACCTCCCAAGTTGGATATGCATAAATTTGATGGTTCTCACCTGGCAGCATGGATAGCACAAATGGAGTAGTATTTCAATCTGAATAACATCTTAGATAATGAGACTGAGCTTATGGTGGGGAGAATGTACTTGGACAATGAAAGGTGGCAATGGTGGGAATGGCATCAACGTTGCAATGGACCTTTTAGGACTTGGAACTCCTTCAAAAAAGCTCTTACAGAACGCTTTGACCAGGAATCTTCTTTTTTGGGTCATCTTACTAAGCTCCGACAGACTGGCACAGTGGATGAATATATTACAGCCTTTGAAGCCTTAGCCTTCCGCACTAGGGGTCTCTCAGATGTGTTCTACACAGAATGTTTTATCAACGGTCTTAAAGAAGCCATAAAAGCCCACGTCTTACTGCACCACCCTCCCACATGGACAGAGGCTTGTAAGGTAGCTCGTAACGTGGAACGTGCGTTAGCAGCCCAGTACAGTTGCCCAAATTTCACCGCTAAGGGTCGCCCCCCCACAGGCTCACAGCACGACTCAAACACTTAAGGTTCAAAAGGTGTCACCCGCAGAAATGGCCGAAAGAAGAAGGCAAGGATTATATTACTACTGTGATGAAAAATACTCCCCAGGTCATAAATGCAAGGAACCAAATTTTTTTCAAATTGATGCCACTGATTACAACTCATCGGAGGAAGATCCGCCACTGAGGAACATGAGGCGGTAGAAGAGGACAACCAAAAGACAATGTCCCTGACAAACCAGTTATTTCGCTGCATGCTTTGGCAGGGATTTCTTCACCTCAGACTCTCAAAATCAGAGGTTTTATTAAAAATCGCCGAGTAGTAGTCTTGATTGATAGTGGAAGTACACATAATTTCATCCATCAAAAAGTCGCAAAGCAGTGCATTGTTTTGTACGAGCAGTTTCTAACTTCCAAGTCCAAATTGCGGATGGGGGCACAATGAAATGTGAAGGCCGCTGTGAAAATGTCAAACTTCAAATGGGGATTATCAGTTGAAGACCCACATGTTTGCCATACACATGGGAGGGTGCGACATTGTCCTCGGTGCTGAATGGCTTCAAACTCTTGGGCCAATCACAATGGATTTCTAGGAGTTATATATGAGTTTTAAGCAGAACAACTCCACACATACCCTCTGTGGACTCCAGGCGGAGCTCCCTCTATCATTAGCTTGCATAGGATGGAAAAATTGCTAAAAAAGGGCCATCATGGAAGTATAGCTCAATTTAATGCCATCCAGGCAGTCAAAACCAAGTCTCTGTCGATTCATCTTGAGATGCAACAGATTTTAAATAACCATCTGCCGGTCTTTGAAAAGCCTCATGAGCTTCCACCTTCGAGAGGGGAACAGGGTCATAGCATCACCTTGATTCCAAGGGCCCAAACCCAAAATCTGTGCCCATACAGATATCCATTCACCCAAAAGAATGAAATAGAAAAAATAATCAAGGAACTTTTGGAAGCAGGTGTCATTCGTCCCAGCATTAGTCCTTATTCATCACCGGTGGTCATGGTGCTCAAGAAAGATGGGGAGTGGCGGATGTGTCCAGACTTCAGGGCCCTCAATAAGTTGACAGTCAAAGATAAATTTCCCATCCCGGTGGTTGACAATTGCTGGATGAACTCAATGGGGCTCAATTCTTCACTAAGCTGGATCTTCGCTTGGCTAACACCAAATTCGCATGAAGGAAGTCGACATTCCAAAGACTGCTTTCA
Organism: Pinus tabuliformis; assembly: GCA_031772625.1. Taxonomy (NCBI): domain Eukaryota; kingdom Viridiplantae; phylum Streptophyta; class Pinopsida; order Pinales; family Pinaceae; genus Pinus; species Pinus tabuliformis. Next base: position 764,198,988 of record CM062812.1, read on the forward strand.
GAACTCATGAAGGCCATTATGAGTTCCTGGTCATGCCATTCGGTCTTTGTAATGCTGCTGTACTTTTCAGAGCCTTATGAACCACCTTCTCAAACCATATCTCAGGAAATTTGTCCTCGTCTTCTTCGATGACATCCTCATCTATAGTTGCACTTGGGCTGCACATATTCAGCATGTAGATCTACTCTTGCAACTGCTCCGCAAGCATAAATTATTTGTCAAGATGTCTAAGTGTTCATTTGGCATGGAAGAAGTTGAGTATTTGGGCCACATTGTGGGGCGTGAAGGTGTCAAGGTGGACCCAAAAAGATCCAGGCAATGCAGGATTGGCCTCAACCTAAGACCTTGAAGAGCTTGAGAGGATTTTTGGGTCTCACAGGCTATTATCGTAAATTTGTCCACAATTATGGTCGCATAGCAAAGCCCCTCACTCAACTCCCAAGAAAAATTCCTTCTTCTGGAATGAGGATGCACAACAGGCATTTACAGCTCTCAAAATGCCATGTGTTCCACTCCAGTCTTAGCACTACCTGACTTCACCAAATCTTTTGTCATTGAATGTGATGCTTGGGTATGGGTATTGGGGCGTCTTAATGCAGGAAGGGCGACCTTTGGCCTTCACAAGTCAACAACTAAGTGGGAAGAATCTGGGCCAATCTACCTATGAGAAGGAAATGATGGTCATTTTACATGCAGTAGAGACCTGGCGACCTTACTTATTGGGGCGACATTTCCAAATCCGCAAAGACCATCACATCTTAAATATTTTTTGGAGCAACGCCTATCCTCCCCACAAAAAAGTAAATGGCTCGCCAAAATGCTGGATATGATTATGAGATCATTTACAAGAAAGGGCAAGAAAATATGTAGCAGATGCATTATCTTGCCAATTTGAGGAGGGAAGTACCCTGCTAGCAATTTCCCTTCCCATTCCAGAATGGATTGAAGAAGCTCGCAGGGCATGGTTTCACATCCACGGCTCTCCCAACTCATTTCTCAATTGCAGGTGGATCCAAATTCCACCAAGGGCTACTCGTGGCAGGATGAGATTCTTCGCTACAGGGACAGATCGTAATATCACCAACATCCACCCTCAAAGGTCGCATTTTGGCAGAATTTCACTCATCCCCCATGCAGGACATTCAGGCTTTCAGAAGACGTATGCTTGCA